>JAJHZJ010000003.1:3949856-5149856 GCA_023548195.1 Bettongia penicillata ogilbyi
TATGTAAACAAATACATATATGAAGCAACCTACATGCAGGATAAATGGGACAGAGGGAAGACAATAGAATGAAAAGATGTTGAGGAAGGCTTCCTGTAGAAGGTGGGGTTTTAGTTGAAACTGAAAGAAAGCCATAGAATAGTTAAAGCAGAGGAGGAAGAACATTCTAGGCATGGGAGACAGCCAGATGAAATATCTCAAAATGAGAGATGAAGCCTCCTGTTTGTAGAAAGGCAAGGATGCTACTGTCACTGGACTGAAAATATGTGTCAATAACTATCAGATTGGCTAACATGACAAAACAGGAAAATAATAAATACTGGAGAAGATGTGGAAAATTGCAACAATAATGCATTGATGGTGGAGTTGTGAATTGATCCAACCAGTCTGGGGAGCAATTTGGAACTATGCCCCAAAGGCTATAAAACTATGCATACCACTTCTAGGTCTCTATCTCAAAGAGATCATAAAAATGAGAAAAGGACCTACATATACAAAAATATTTATAGCAGCTCTTTTTGTGGTGGTCAAAAATTGAAACTTGAGGAGACATACATCACTTGAGGAGTTGTTGGAAGAGTTGTATTATACGAATGTAATGGAATGTTACTTTTCCATAAGAAATGATGAGCAGGCGGACTTCAGACAAACCTAGAAAGACGTATATGAACTGACGTAGAATGATGTGAACAGATCCAGGAGAATATTGTAACAGTAACAGCAACATTACGTGATGACTAACTAATAGATTTAGTTGCTCTCAGCAATGCAAGGATCTAAGAAAACTCCAAAAGACTCATAATGGAAAAAGCCATCCACATCCAGGAAGAGAACTACAGGGTCTGAATGCAGGTCAAAGCAGACAATTTGCTCTTTTTTGGTTCTTCTTCCTTGTGTTCACCCCATTGTTCCTAAATCTTCTTCACAACATGACTACTGTGAATACATTTCATATGAAAGTATATACAGACCCCACATCAGTTTGCACACCATCTTGGGGAACAGATGAGGGGACTAAGGGGGAGAAAATTTAGAATTCAAAATCTTATGAAACCGAATGCTGAAAACTAAAAATAAATAAATTTTTAAAAAAGGAAAATATGTGTCAGGGGGTTAAGGTGTAAGAAAACTAGAGAGTTAGGAGGAGCCTAGGTTATGAAGGACTTTGAATGAGAAAAAGAACATTTTGTATGTGATCTCAGAGACATAGGAAGCCACTGGAATTTATTTAGTGTGGAGAGGAAGTATCACCTTATTGGACAGATACTTTAGGAAAATCATATCAGTCACTGAATGGAGTAAGGACTGGAGTGGAGAGAGGCAAAAATACCAGTACCCTATTGTGATAATTCAGAAGAGGTTGTATATGAAGTTATAAATGACAAAGCATGACAACAATTTGGATATGAGGGGTGAATGAAAGCGAGGATTTGAGAATAACACCTAGAATTTAAGCCTTGGTGACTAGAAGGATGGTGGTACTCTTCACAGTAACAGGAAAGTTGGGAAGAAAAAATTGGGGAGGGTAATTATAATGAGTTCTAGATTGGACATGTGCCATTTGAGATGTTGATGAAGCATCCAATTTGAGATGACAAGAATGCAGTTCATGAGACAAGAATGAAGTTCATGAGAGAGGTTAAGGCTACATAGACTGATCTAGGAATCATCTCCATGGAGGTAACAAATGAGCCAACAAGGGTTGATGAAATCACAAAACAAGAGAATATAGAGGAAGAAGAAGGCCAAGTCTTGGGGAAGGTCTATAGCTAGTGGGTGTGAATTTGATGAAGATTCAGCACAAGTGACTGAGGAGTGGTCAAATACAAAGAGAACCACAAGAGAGCAATGTTTTAAAAACCTAGAAAAAAGAGGGTGATAGAGACACTGTCAAAGACTAAAAAGAAGTGAAGGATAAAAACCAAAATGTTGCCCCCTCATAGAGTTGAGGGGAAAAGATTCCCATGCATGAATAAATACAGAGTAAATATAATTGAGAGAGAAGGCAAAGGCAACAAGAAGAATCAGGAAAAGAATAATGATAAGAATGCCAATAATAAATATCTAGTTTGAGGCTTGCAAGAGCTTTACAAACACTATATCATTTTATTTTCACATCAGCCCTGGGAGACAGGGCTTTTTTTAACCCATTTTACAATTTAAAAAACTAAGGCAGACAGGTTAAGTGACTTCTCCAAGGATACACAGTATCTGAGGTTACACTGAACTTAGGTCTCCTTGACTCCAGGGTACCTGTGCCTGTACCAGTGAAGTGCCTGTGTAAACAAAGACTTCTTCTGAGAAAAAAAAGGATGGAATGGAATAAGGCACCTGAAAAGAGAGGTTTATAACATCCAGGATGAGTAGTAAAATATAAAGTCAGTCATGAATGGATAAATGCACCACTCTCTAGTCCATTTCACTGTAGATAACATTTATTTGTGGTAGCCAGGAACCATCATTGGGTGAGACTGAGCAGGGAAAAACACTATTCTCATGTAAGAGCCTAGACAATAAAAACAATAACATTTCAGAAAGAGGAAAAAAAGGAAGAGAAAGAGAACATTGAAACTGTCAAAGAGGGATTTAGGGAAGGGAGGGGACTTAAGCTGAACCTTGAAGATGAATAGAATCTAAGTAGGCAGAGAAGGAAAGGCTTGTGGAGTAAATGGCATAGACCAAGCTGTGGAGGCAGGAAAGAATATGGTATATACTAAGAATACAGCAAGAAAATCATTCTTCCTGGAGCTGAATATTCATCCTTGAGAGCAACAAGAAGTGAATTTAGTAGGGTCAGATTGAGGCTTACTATGAATGAAGGACAAAGAACTTAGAATTTATCGTGTAGGAGATGGAGAACTGCTGAAGATTTTTGACTGCTAGAGTGATGTGAGCAAAGTCATATTTTAAGAAGATTCATCAGAAGATACACAGAATAGAACAGAAATAAGAAGGAGACTGGAGACATGAATTCTCCATTACGAGGCAACTGTAGTTGATAAAGGTCTGACTAGATCCTGGATTGTGTGTGTGTGTGTGTATACATATATACATACATATATAATATATATATATAAAGATATTGATCATTTAATAATCTAGTATCTCACTATAATATGATCAATCACGATGCCTTGGATCAGGCCTGCACAACTTGCGGCCCTTAGGGCACCTGCACAAGCCAAAGGATTTTCTCTACGTACAAAGGATGTTTTCCTCTATACTTTTTGCTGCCTGAAATCCTTTGGAGTGTTGCAAGCATCCCCACAAGTTGTGCAGGCCTGGTTTGGATCTTAGTGATGCGGAATCTTATCTAGGTATTTCCTTAGTTAGAAGTAATGAAAAGATCTCACATAATATGGTTTCACTGCATGGACCAGAACAACATTATGAAGTAGCAATGTATGCAAGTTTTATAAGTAAAACTATATGTTGTAGAAAAGCCACAGACCAACTAATAATTCTTTTTAAAAGCAGATTAGTATGGGAAGAGATCATTTGGCTTGTGTAGGGAAAAGAGAAAAAAAGTAAACATTTTAATCAAATCCATTACCTGGTTATCGATTTCTCTTCGCCAGACCAATCTTGTAGAATACTTGTAGAGCCACTGACATTGAGATGTTTGGCGAAAGCTGTTGGATTAGTCTAAGCAAAGCTCAGCTTCTGGTATAATCTCTGGTATTTCATTTATATGTGATTTATTCCTTTGTCCACAAGAAGGTCTTTTTTTTATTGATAAAATAAATGGAACCAAGAATCCTAAAGGGAATTTGATGTCCACTCACATGAAATAGGTTAGCAAAGTGTAAGCCGCAACCTAGAAAAGGATCAAATTTCACAGAGCATGTTTCTTTGGATATTTTGTAGCAAAGTCAATAGCACTCAGATTTTCTGTCCTTTTATGTGGTAGCCAATTAGTTATCCTTGATGTTTCAAATCACTGTTAGCTGTGCTCCCACATTTCATAGGCTGGTTTTGTTATTCCCCAAATTTAATGTCATTTACTGCCATTAAGTCTGCACCTGCTCATTGCTGGAAACTTTCACACAATATCAAATCTAAAAAGCTTTTGAAACAAATTCTCTCCTGGCAAGATTGGCATTTTCTTGTTTGCTTCTTCTGAGGTAGGACAATTGTCAAAAATCTCTTGACAGGCATGAAATCTGTCACGTTGAATGTGCTCTGTGAGTCTGTGGATCAGCTGGAAACATCACAACAGACTCAAATGTTTCAAAATAATGTCCTTTTAATATTTAATACAACAACAGCAGGTCTTATTGAGCTCTGTGTCAATCAAAATCATCTACCACATGGAGAAAAATGCATTTAGAGTCATAATAAACTGCAATTTTAGGATAATTTCTGATGAATACACATCAGGCTGTTTTCAGTTAGTGGTAATAACATTGACTAGAGAAGACAAATGCACTTTTTTGAGTGTCTCTAAGTCACGATCCCTCAGTAAATTGTTCCTTCCATGACTCCTGATGGCATGGGAGGTAATCCTGGGTTTTCAAAGGCCATGGACAAACTTTGCAGGGTTTACCAGGTTGTAAAAGATGAAGATTCACTTGACATCTGCTGTCCAAAGGCTAGCCTTACTTAAGGAGATTGACTGTCAAGTGACTGTTCTTTTGAGGATACATAATGATCCATGCAATGGGCAATCCATTTAATAAGACTTGGAGGGGATGGAAGGGTGGATCTGCATTTGTCAAATAGCCACCCATCCTAATCACAATACTAATAAGAAGTGATGTTTACATTGAGTTTTAAAAATTTCTTCAAGTGCTTCCTGTTCACTACTTCACTTAAGACTCACAAAATCCTGTTTGGTGGTTACTATAAACCCCACATCATCAATGAAGTAACTAAGATACCAAGAAGTGAAATGATTTGCAGGACTACCTTTCTGCTCAGGTTTGGGTCTTATGTTAGGATGCAGTTGGCAGCAAGTGGCCCGAATATTACCTAAAGCCTTAATTCTTTCACTTTATTTTAAAGTTGGTACAATCTGTTCCGTGATATCATTTTTACCTTTTTTTCTTACTCACAGATTCTCTCTTCCCTTTCATCTTTATACATACAACTTTTTAAGTTAAATGTAGGCCAGGTCTGTGGGAACAACTCAGAATTCAAGGTGAAAATACCTAGGCAATGGGGTGTATATAATTTCATGGGGAAATTCCCATTCTATACATAAGAAATATTACAAAGGGCAGAGGGGTGCAGAATACTAATAGGCAATAGCCCTCTTCTTGTTCAGGCTGTCTGAGCTTGGAGTTTGTTTCCTTTCATGTAAAATTTATGGCTCTTCACTAGCGATATATATAACTGAAGGACTCCTTCCCCACTAGTGATATATGCAACTGAAGAACCCCTTCCCATACCTTATAAGCCCCCCCAATTTAGAATGAAGGGTGGCTCCTCACACTTGAATGCACTCATGTAGGCCCTTATTAGTCATTAGTGACCATTGTGAAAATATTCTCCATGAGAGAAACAGAGAACAGGAAGCCTTGGTACTTCATTGAGCTAGAATGAAAACTACCAACCTCTATCCTAACTCCATTCAACATCTACATCCTCATAAGGTGAGGAAAACTATTTTTTTGTCATTTCCTGCTTGTGCTAGGTAACTCATTCAGATATAAAAGCTTAAAATGGTATGACTGGATCATTATCTATCAGGATTCCCCCTTCTCCTATCACTTGAATGAGTCTGGTGATCTCTCTCTCACTAAAGCTATTGCTCATAGATACTGCCCCAAGATCAAGACTAACTTCATTTGATGAGCTTCCTAGCATCATCTCATTATAGCAATGTGATTATCTGGTTACCTAAAGGCATAAAAGACTCACTCCTCTGGAGTTTGACCCCTTCAGTTTCCAGACAACACACCTTGTCCTCATGACCAGGCACAGGCAAGTATGGAGGCAGGGCAGGCCACATTGACCCAAGCTAAGAGCTATACCCTCCTCAGTGAATACCTTCTGCATATTCTGCCTTAGTAAATCTTTTGTTAACTGTTGGATGACCTATGAATAACTCATTTTTGCCACAATCAAATATAACATATAAGGAAATATTCTCTAAAGATCTGATAATATCAAATCATGGAAATGAATGAGACTGTCAATTATGAGAAAAGAAGACAAGATAACTAAAGACAAAACTTTAGAAATCATTCATCTTAAGCATGAAGGAAATGAAAAGGGGATGGTGGGAACTTCCAGGAGCCAAGATGGCAGACTGATCAGTAACTTCTCTCCCCCTCCCCTTGTTGACTTGCAAGACCCATAAAACATTTTCCCCGAAAAATCCTGGAACAGTATGATCAGTCAAAGGGCAAAAACAGTCTCTTAGCATGTGAGGCTAGGAAAATTGCCAAGCAGGGTCCCTCCTGCTGTCACTGATGGGGACCAGTGCAGGACTGGAGCTATTCCAGACAGCCCCACCTCAGCAAACAAGGAGGAGATCCTGAGACCCAGGGGGTGGAGCCCCACAACCAACAACACCAGGAACCCAGGCGTGCCTCA
This sequence comes from Bettongia penicillata ogilbyi, assembly GCA_023548195.1. Classification (NCBI taxonomy): domain Eukaryota; kingdom Metazoa; phylum Chordata; class Mammalia; order Diprotodontia; family Potoroidae; genus Bettongia; species Bettongia penicillata. The sequence goes on from JAJHZJ010000003.1 coordinate 3,956,397, forward strand.
GCGCCCTGGGAAAATTGGAGAAATAGAGCAGATGGGACCACCAGCCATTGAGCTTGCCTATGTTCTAGTTCAGTAGAGGAGACCTTCTGTGGCCAGACCACCCCTCCCCCACACTTAACAAGCTAGCTCCAGGGTTAATTCAGGAAAACTCAGAAAGACTTCACCTGGCCTCTACATTCTCACGCCAGTCAATTTAGCACCAGGAAAGCTGCAGCATTTTGGCTTCTAGTTGAAAGAACCAGAAGCCACAGCACACAAAGCCTTAAGTTCAAGACACAAGAACTGTGGGACAGAGCCCCATGTGCCCTAGAAGTAGAGATATACTTTAAAAGCCAGCAAAAGGGTGATCATCATCATCATGAGTAAGAAGTAAAGCAGAAAAGAGAAGACCACAGAATCTTTCTATGGGGACAAGGACTAAAGCACAAATACCAAAGAGATCAGACTGTACTCTCATATGAAACTTCAATAGAGAATATGAACTGATCTGAAGCACAAAGAGAATTCTTGGAAGAGCTGAAGAAGGATTTTAAATGCCAAATTAGAGAAGCAGAAGAAAACCTAGCCAATGATTTTTAAAATATGGAAAAATAAATCACAGAATAATTTAAAAGGAAAATTTGACAAATGGAAAAGGAAGCATAAAACCTAACTGGGAAAAGTGGACAAACGGAAAAGGAAGTAAAAAACCTAACTGGGAAAACTGAACAAATGAAAAGGGAGGTACAAAAACTAATTGGAGAAAATAATTCCTTAAAAGGAACAACTGGAAATATAGAAAAGGAGATGCAAAAGTTAACTGAAGAAAACAATTTGATAAATTATAATTGGGAAAGTACAAGCTAATGACTCCATAAGACTCCAAGAAACAGTCAAACAGAATCTAAAGAATGAAAAGATAGAAGAAAATGTAAAATATCTAACTGGACAAACAACTGACCTGGAAAATAGATCCAGGAGAGAAAAATCTAAGAATTTTTGGCCACCAGAAAGCCATGATGAAGAAAAGAGCCTGGACAATATCTTCCAAGAAATCAAGGACAACTGTGCAGAAGTCCTAGATCCAGAGGGCAAAATAGTCATCAAAAGAATTCACTGTTCACCTCCCAAAAGGGATCCCAAACTTAAAACATCAAGGAATATCATTGCCAAATTACAGAACTATCAAGTGGGCCTCTACACCCTGGGTCTCAAATTATAGAACTATCAAGTGAAGAAGAAAATAATACAGGCAACCAGAAAGAAACCATTCAAGTAATGAGGAGATACAGTCAGGATGATACAGGACCTTGTAGCTTCTACATTAAAAGATCGAAGGAATTGGAATATGATATTCTGTAAGGCAAAGGAGCTGGGACTACAACCATGGATCACTTACCCAGTAAAGGTAAGCATAATATTTCAGGCAAGGAGACTGAAATGAAATAAGGGATTTCCAGACCTTCCTGATAAAAAGGTCAGAACTCAAAAGAAAAATTGACCTTCAGATGCAAGTCTCAAGAGTGGCATAATAAGGTAAACAGAGGAAAAGAAAAACTTGTTACTCAATATGGACAAACAATTTACATCCCTATATGGGAAGATGATACTTGTTAATCTTGAGAATTGCATATTTATTATGAAATGTAAAAGGAATATACACAGACAGAGGGAGTGGGTATAAATTAAATGATGTGATGGTAAAAAAAATTATTTAAGTGTGCAAAGGGATTGTAATGGGAGATATGAAAATGAGGAGGCAGAAAAGAATAAATTCCATTGCAGAAAGAAGTACAAAAATATATTACAGTAGAGGGAAAGAGGGGAGGAAGATGAGCTTTGTTTGAGAGGAACTCTCATCTGATTGGATTCAAGGAGGGTACAAGAAATTCCTTTAAGTATAGAAATACAATTAGCTCTATAGGCAGTAAGAAGGGAAGGGGGACTGAAAAGGGAGGGGAGGGGAAAAGGGAGAGAAGAAGTAATAAGGGAAAAAGGAATTGAAAGGGAGGGGGCCCAAAAGAAGGTATGGAAAACTGAGGAAGGCAGTGGTCAAAAATTAAAACTGTTGTGGAGGGGAAGGGAGAAGGGAGAACTAAAAGCATAAAAAAGGGAAAGACAGATAGTAATCATAACTGTGAATGTGAATGGATAAACTCTCACATAAAACAGAGACAGCAGAATGGATTAAAAACCATAATCCGACAATAAGCTGTTTACAAGAAACACATTTGAAATGGGGGCATAAACACAGGGTAAAGGAAAGAGGTTGGAGCAGAATATTTTGTACTTCAGTTGTAAAAAAAAGCAGGGGTAGCAATCTCAATCTCACACAAAACAAAAGCAGAAAGGGATCTAATCAAAACAGATAAGGAAGGAAACTATATCCTGCTAAAAGGGACCATAGACAAGGAAGCAATTTCATTACTAAACATATATACTTCAAATGGTATAGCATTCCAATTCTTAGAGGAGTTAAGGGAGTTACAGGAAGAAATACACAGCAAAACTATACTAGTGGGGGACCTCAACCTCTGCCTCTCTGAACATCATAAATCTAACCTCAAAATAAACAACAAAGAAGTTAAGGAGGTGAATAGAACTCTGGATAAGTCAGGTATGATAGATCTCTGAAGAAAACTGATTGTAAACAGAAAGGAACATACCTTTTTGTCAGAGGTACATGGTACATATACAAAAAACTGACCATATACTAGACCATAAAAACCTCACAATCCAATTCAGAAAGGCAGAGATATTCAATGCATCCTTCTCAGATCATAATGCAATAGAACGTACATTTAATCAAAGACCATGGAAATATAAACCAAAAGCTAACTGGAAACTAAACAATCTAATCCTAAAGAATGAGTAATAATAAACAACAAAATTGTAAATAAATGAGTAAAATGAGTAAAAATGAGTAAAAATAAACAACAAATTGTAGAAACAATCAACAACTTCACTCAAGAGAATGACAATAATGAGACAACCTAACAAATCTTATGAGACACTGCAAAAGTAGTTCTTAGAGGAAGTTTTGTATCTTTGAATGAATATGAATAAAATGAAGAGCATATCAATGAATTGGGCATGCAGCTGAAAAAGATCAAAAAAGAACAAATTGAAAATCCCCAAGTAAATGCCAAAGTAGAAATACTGAAAACTGAAGAAGAGATTAATAAAATTGAAATTAAGAAAACTACTGAACTAATAAATGAAACTGAGTTGATTTTATGAAAAAAACAAAATTGATAAACCTTTGGTGAATTTGATTTAAAAAAAAGAAAGAAGAAAACCAAATTACAAACTCACTTCCAATGAGGAGGAAATTAAAACAATAATAAGAAATTACTTTTCCAACTGTATGCTCATAAATTGGACAATCTAAATGAGATAGATATTGTTTTAAAAGATATAAATTCCCCAGATTAACAGAAGAGGAAGTTAAACACTTAAATAATCCCACCTCAGAAAAAGAAATTGAAAAAGCCATCAACAAAGCCCCTTGGAAAAAATCTCCAGAGATGGATGGATTCACAAGTGAATTCTAACCAACTTTTAAAGAATAGTTAATTCTAATACTATATAGATTATTTGGGGAAATTGGGAGGAAAAAAAGGAATCCTCCCAAATTCTTTTTATGATACAAATATTATTTTGATACCTAAACTAGGAAGAGCCAAAGTAAAGAAAGAAAATTACAGACCAATTTCTCTAATGAATATATATGCAAAAATTTTAAAGAAGATTTTAGCAAAAAGAATACAGCAACTTTTCAAGGGAATGATACATTATGATCAGGTAGGATTTATACCAGGAATGCAGGGCTGATTCAGTATTAGGAAAACTATTAACATTATTGATCATATTAACAACAAAACTAACAAAAACCACATGATGATCTCAAAAGATGCAGAAAAAGTTTTTGACAAAATGCAACACCAATTCCTACTGAAAAGACTGGAGAACATAAGAATAAATAGAACTTTTCATAAAACAATAAGCAGTATCTACCTAAAACCTTCAACAAGCATTGTGTGTAATGGGTTTAAACTAGATGCATTTCCAATAATATCAGGGGTAAAACAAGGATGTCCATTATCACCACTGTTACTCAATATCGTACTAGAAATGTTAGCTGTAGCAGTAAGAGAAGAAAAAGAAATTGAAGGAATTAGAACAGGCAAAGAAGAAACAAGTTATCATTCTTTGCAGATGATATGATGATAAAGTTAGAGAATCCCAAAGAATCAAATAAAAAACTACTTGAAATAATAAACCACTTTGGCAAAGTTATAGGTTACAAAATTAACCCACACAAATCATCTGCATTACTATATATTACTAACAAACCCCAACAGCAAGAGATAGAAAGAGAAATCCCATTTAAAGCTATGGTAGATGCTGTAAAATATTCGGGAGTCTACCTGCCAAAACAAACCCAGGGACTATATGAACAAAATTACAAAACACTTTTCACGGGAGAAGCCAAGATGGTGGAGTAGAAAGACTCACATATGCTAGCTCCGAACCCACAGCCCATAAATATCCTGTAAAAAGAACTCCACATAAATTCTGGAGCAGTGGGAGCCATGCAGCAATGCAGTGGAGGAGATTTCCATTCCAGAGAGCCCTGAAAAACTGACCCCAAAGGTCCGCCACACACCAGACAGCTTAGCCCAGCCCTGGCACGTGGCTCTGAGAGGAGCAGATCCGAGCAGGCTTCAGGGACAGAACCTCTGGTGGCTGCGAAGGTCCCTCCACCCACAGGTGCTACAGGTGAGTGAGAAAGACTTCTGGGCTGGCCAAGAGGGGAGCAGGGTGTCTCCATAACTCAGTCCCCCTTGGGAGGCAGCAGTAGAGGCAGCAGCAGAGGCAGTGGCAGAGGCAGCGGCAGCCTGCAACTCCTGGAACAGAAAGGAGCTCAGGTCCATTACTGAAGTTCTCCGCATAAACCTCCTGAGGGATCTGAGCCTGGGAGGCAGCCCTGCCCCAACCTGAGAACCTGAATTTAATCTTACCCTGAACAGCAACCCCGCAGCTGCTGAAAGCCCTGAGGCTGGGGAGCACCATTTGAATCTCAGACCCCAAGCATTAGCTGGGCAGATCTAGGCAGGGGTGGAGAGGAATCTCAGAAGTCAAGTAACTGGCTGGGTAAATGCTCAGAAAAGGGAAGAAAAATAAAACCATAGAAGGCTACTTTCTTGGTGAACAGATGTTTCCTGCATTCATTTCTGATGAGGAGGAACAATGCTTACCATCAGGGAAAGACATAGAAGTCAAGGCCTCTGTATCCCAAACATCAGAAATAGATATCCAATGGGCTCAGGCCATGGAAGAGCTCAAAAAGGATTTTGAAAATCAAGTTAGACAGGTGGAGGAAAAACTGAGAAGAGAAATGAGAGAGATGCAAGAAAAGCATGAAAAACAGGTCAATACCTTGGTAAAGGAGACCCAAAAAAATGCTGAAGAAAATAACACCTTGAAAAATAGGCTAACTCAATTGGAAAAAGAGGTCCGAAAAGCCAATGAGGAGAAGAATGCTTTCAAAAGCAGAATTAGCCAAATGGAAAAAGAGGTTGAAAAGCTCACTGAAGAAAACAGTTCTCTCAAAATCAGAATGGAACAGATGGAGGCTAATGACTTTATGAGAAACCAAAAAATCATGAAACAAAACCAAAAGAATGAAAAAAATGGAAGAGAATGTGAAATATCTCATGGGAAAAACAACTGACCTGGAAAATAGATCCAGGAGAGACAATTTAAAAATTATGGGACTAACTGAAAGCCATGATCAAAAAAAGAGTCTAGACATCATCTTCCATGAAATTATCAAGGAAAACTGCCCTGATATTCTAGAACCAGAGGGCTAAAGAAGTATTGAAGGAATCCATCAATCACTGCCTGAAAGAGATCCAAAAAGAGAAACTCCTAGGTACATTGTGACCAAATTCCAGAATTCCCAGGTCAAGGAGAAAATATTGCAAGCAGCTAGAAAGAAACAATTCCAGTATTGTGGAAATACAATCAGGATAACTCAAGATCTAGCAGCTTCTACATTAAGGGATCGAAGGGCGTGGAATAGGATATTCCAGAAGTCAAAGGAACTAGGACTCAAACCAAGAATCACCTACCCAGCAAAACTGAGTATAATACTTCAGGGGAAAATATGGTCTTTCAATGAAACAGAGGACTTTCAAGCATTCTTGATGAAAAGACCAGAGCTGAAAAGAAAATTTGACTTTCAAACACAAGAATGAGAAGAAGCATGAAAAAGTAAACAGCAAAGAGAAGTCATAAGGGACTTAACTAAGGTGAACTGTTTACATTCCTACATGGAAAGACAATATTTGTAACTCTTAAAATTTTTCAGTATCTGGGTAGTTGGTGGGACCACACACACATACACACATGCACACATGCACACACACATATGCGCACACATACATACACACATGCACGTACATACAGAGACAGAGAGCGCAGAGTGAATTGAATAGGATGGGACCATATCTTAAAAGAAATTACGGTAAACAGTGAGAGAGAAATGTAGGGGGAGGAGAGAGGGTGAAATGGAATGGGGTAAATTATCTCTCATTCAAGAGGCAAGCAGGAGACTTTTTAGTGGAGGGAAAAAGAGGATAGCTGAGAAAAAAATATGAAGTTTACCCTTATCACATTCGACTAAAGGAAGGAATAAAATGCACACTCATTTTAATATGAAAACCTATCTTACAATACAGGAAAGTGGGGGAGAAGGAGATAAGCAGGGTGGGGTGGATGATGGAAGGGAGGGGAATGGGAGGAGGGAACAATTTGAAGTCAACACTCGGGGAGGGACAGGATCAAAAGACAGAATAGAAACAATGGGGGGCAGGATAGGATGGAGGGAAATACAATTAGTCCTACACAACATGACTATTATTGAAGTCATTTGCAAAACTATAGCCTATATTGAATTGCCTGCCTTCCCAAAGGAAATGGGTGGGGAGGGAGGGATGGGGAGAATTTGGAACTCAAAGTTTTAGGAACAACTGTTGAGTATTGTTCTTGCTACTAGGAAATAAGACATACAGTTAATGGGGAATAGAAAGTCATCTGGCCCTACAGGAGAAAAGAGAAGATGAGGACAAGAGAAGGGAGGGATGATAGACAAGAGGGCAGATTGGTGATAAGGAAAATTAGAATGCTTGGTGTATTGGTGTGGAGGGTAGGGATAAATGGGGAGAAAATTTGGAACCCAAAATTTTGTGAAAATGAACGTAAAAAGTTAAATAAATAAATTTATATTAAAAAAAACACTTTTCACACAAATAATGTCAGATCTAAGTAAGTGGAAAAACATCAGCTGCTTATGCGTATGCCGAGCCAATATAACAAAGCTGATAATTTTACCTAAATTAATTTTCTTATTCACTGCCATACCAATCAAACTATCAGATAATTATTTTCTAGAGCTAGAAAAAAATAATATCAAAATTCATCTGGAAGAACAAAAGGTCCAGAATTTCAAGGGAACTAAAGATAAGAAATGCTTGGGAAGGTGACCTAGCCCTATCAGATCTCAAATTGCATTATAAAGTAGCAATTATCAAAACCACTTGGTACTGACTAAGAAACAGAAGGGTAGACTGGTGGAATATGTTAGGTACTCGACACAGTAGTCAATGAATATAGCAATCTACTGTTTGATAAACCCAAGTACCCCAGTTTCTGGGATAAGAACTCACTATTCCACAAAGCTGCTGGGAAAACAAGTAATAGTGTAGTGGAAGCTGGGTATAGATAAATGCCTGATACCGTACATAAGAATAAAATCCCAATGAGTACATCATATAGGTATTAATATTGATAGTATAAACAAATTAGTGGAGCAAGGAATAACATATTTACCAGATTTATGGAGAATGGAGAAATTCTTGAGTAAACAAGAGATAAAGAGCACTGTGTGTAAAATGAATAATTTTGATTACATTAAACTGAAAAGATTTTGTACAAAAAACCCAATGCAACCAAGGTTCTTAAGAAGGAATGAGAAAACTGGGAAAGAATTTTTGCAACTAGTGTCTGTGATAAAGGCCTCATTTCTAAAATATACACAGAACTGAGTCAAATGTACAAGAATACAAGTCATTCCTCAATTGATAAATGGTCAAAGGATATGAACAGGCAGTTTTCAGAGGAAGAAATTAAAGCTATCTATAGTCATATGAAAAAATGCTCTAAATGACTATATTAGAGAGATGCAAGTCAAAACAATTCTGAGGTACCACATCACACCTATCAGATTGGCTAACATGACAAAACAGGAAGATGATAAATGTTGGAGAAGATGTGGGAGAGTTGGAACACTAATTCATTGTTGGCAGAGCTGTGAGCTGATCCAATCATTCTGGAGAGCAATTTGGAACTATGTCCAAAGGGCTACAGAAATGTGCATACCCTTTGACCTGGCGATACTGCTTTGTAGGACTGGATCCCCAAGAGATAATAAAAATGGGAAAAGGTCCCACATGGACCAAAATATTTATAGTGGCTCTCTTTGTGGTGGCCAAAAAGTGGAAATCAAAGGGATGCCCATCAATTGGGGAATGGCTGAATAACTTGTGGTATATAAATGTAATGTAATACTATTGTGCTGTAAGAAATGCTGAAAAGGAATGCTGCAGAGAGACCTGGAAAGACTTATATGATCTGATGCTGAGTGAAAGCAGCAGGACCAGGAGAACTTTGTACACAGCAACAAACACAGTGCGTGAGGAATTTTTCTGGTAGACTTAATACTTTATTGCAACGCAAGGACTTTAAAAATTCCCAATGGACTCTTGTAGCAAAAATGCCTTCCACATCCTGAGAAAGAGCTATGGAATTTGATCACAGAATGAAACAGACCATTTCATTGTGTATTATGTTTGGTTTTGTTTTATGATTTCTCCTATTACTTTTAATTCTTCTATGCAACATGAGTAAGGTGAAAATGTATTGAATAAGAATGTATGTGTAGAACCCATATAAAATTGTATGCTGTCTCAGGGAGGCAGTGAGGAATGAGGGGGGGTGGAGGGGAAAAATTCTAAGATTTATGGAAGTGATAGTAGAACACTAAAAACAAATTAAATAATTTAATTTAAAAAAAGAAAAGGGGACAGTGAAGGTATCAGAACAGCAATTGTAAGGAAGGAGAAAAACTGGGACAACACAGGAACATGAAAAGCAAGAAATTAGTAACTATCAGAGAGGAATAGTATTAATATCTTAAGAATGGTCAAAGAAGATGAGACCTGAGGAAAGAACCTTATATAACAACAAAAGAGTGCTTGTCTTGTGCCCTGCATTGAAGTTTCCATGCTGGTACTCTACTCCTTATGTCTGTTTTTCTAGTTAATATAGATCTTTTAAAAAATGCAACCAGTCTTTCCAGACACTAAGGTTCTAATACGAGATCTCCTCTTCTTGCTGTCAAATTCCTGTCCCCATGTGCCACTTCCTCTCGATCCTACCCTCCTGCCATGCCTGCCACCCTCATCTATTTATTGTCCTGCCAGACTATCATCTGCTAACTTACTACATTCCTAATTCTGACCTCCTAGGACTTCAATTAACTTCCTGCTGTCATACTCTCCTAACGATCCACCCACTTTTCTAGACTTGCTTATGCTCTTTAGGATTGAGAACTGCTTGGTTTAAATATATCACCCCACTTATTCTGATTAGTGACTCAGTGACAATCTTCACTTATTTGCTTCATCCCTCTGGATCCTGGTATTGATTTTGGGGCCCTTCCACTCCCCAAATGACTGAGCCCTAAACTTCCTGCGATAACCAAACTCTGTTTAGAACTCCTTAGCCCCATAAGGACATAAAATCTGTACTGCATAAAACAGGATATATTTTCATGATGCTCTTATAGTAGCTCATCCTGCATCATAAAGATGAAGCTTTACTTTTCTTTTGAGACCTTCTGTTAGGACAGGACAGGTACGACTAAGGCCATGCTTAGATTGTGAAATAAACATACAAGATTCAACACATTTATTTATTTTGGTCACCTCAAACACGGGCAAGTGACAAACTGTGAAGATGATGTGAAAAAATCAGTTCAATAACCAAATACAGAAATGACTTCAGTGTCACTGACATTAGAAAACAGGGGGAGACCAGGAGAGTGACTGTCTAAACAGTTTTCTATAACTTTTCAAGGAGCTATAATACATCACTTAGAAAGATTCCACTTACAATGTTTTCCAAGGCATAAACTGCAATTTTTACTACTGTCTTTGCAGAAACAAAATTTTCAAACTGCATGGCAAGGTTTCCTTTATAGATTTACCAGAACAGGTCATACAACCTAATATTTCTTCACAACTTAAGTATATCCAAATGCTTCTTTGTTTAACTGGGGGTAAAAATCTTAGTTCTTTAGGACAGTTAGGAGGTCCTATAGTCATTGTTTTAACAGTATCTGTTTGGCCCAGGAACCTTCTTACCTTATAAAAATGGTGCAGAATCTACTTATTAAAAGTGAATGAATTAAAAAAAAAAGCCAAGTTTTTTTCACTTTCTTTTCCCCCAGCTTTGAAGAAATAAAAGGTTAAAAATAGCTCAATTTAGGAGAATTGTGATATCATTAAAAGATGAAATCTTTCAGCACTGAACTTTAAAAATTTATGGCATGTTTTAACCACCCTGGCAATTATCATTTTGTCACTGAATTTACTATATTTCCTTTGCTTTAAGGATTATGTATAATATTGATTACTCTGGGGGAAGAGAATCATTGTATTTAACAAAATATAAAATCTGAATATGTTTTCAGCCTAAATTTAAAGGGTTATATGATACAGTGCCATGATACTTCATTGAACAAATCCCCAAAGAGTATAGTTTCCTTTAGAAAGAAAGGAAGGAAGAAAACGAAGGAAAGAAGGATGAAAACAAAGGAAAGAAGGAAGGAAGGAAGGAAGGAAGGAAGGAAGGAAGGAAGGAAGGAAGGAAGGAAGGAAGGAAGGAAGGAAGGAAGGAAGGAAGGAAGGAAAGAAAAGATATGTTACAAAGACAACCAAATAAAATAAAAACTTCACAGATCATTATGGAAAAAACTGTAGTGTATGGCTTCTATTTACTCATAAATCATGAAATCTTAGCAGGCTACAACCTGGGGTCTGTAAGGTGTGTATATATATATATATATATATATATATATATATATATATATATATGAAGAATACAATATCTTCCTTTTATTGCCTGACTTTAGTATGATTGGATCATATTACTAGTAGAAACTTTCTTTTCCTTTGCAAAGGAAAAAACTAAGATTCAGAGAGATTAAATGAAAACCACATAGTAAATCAGGAGATGGGATCAGAACTCATATCTATTGACACATGAGAGGATGCCAAAAAAAATAGTTCAAGATTAAGAAATGAAAGAATTCACACGTCTAATTATTCAGAACACTCTGAACTATGCAGAATGAATACTTTCTTCAAGAGAATCTTAAGAAACTAATTATGGCAATTACTAAACAATATCATATACAATAAAAATGACTAAATCTTAAGAAATAGAAAAATCTGGCTATTGACACAAAATTCATTTTCAAATCAGCTGTCCAAAGCAACTGGTTATTGCAAAGGTTAAAATTAACATTAAACCAGAAGAGAGAATAAAGATGAGAAAAACATTGCTGTCAATTATAACAGCTCAAATCTAGCACAGTCAAACCAACAAATGACCCTTAAAATGGACATCAGTAGAAGAAAACATACTAACTTTAATTATCACCATATACTTGCGAAATTTAACCCAGGTAAAAACATTGCCAACAATGACTGGTCCAAAAGAGATTACAAATATTTCAGTCAAATTAGATTCATTTTCCTTGGTGCAATGGGAAAAGCAGGGTCACTGGAACCTGAACTCAAATCCTGACAGCTTTTAATGTCTGCGTGAACTTGAATGAATCACTTAAATTTCAAGGTCCTCTTAGAATGAGTGTATTGTACAAGATAACTTCAGAGATCTCCATCATAAATTTACAATCTTATGGTATACAATGGGAATCTACACTAGAAATCATATAGTTTTGAGGGCACTTAGTCATATGTTTTCAAATACCTGAGAGGGAAAGAGAAAAATAATGATAAATATATTATTAATATCTTCTTGCTTTCCTCCAAGTAACTGAGAAACATCGATAATTTTCAACTAATTTGTTCAGAATTTAATAGGCATTTGATATTGTACTGAGTGCTTTGAAAAATATAAATCTAGCCCCTTGCCTTCAAGGAGCTTAATGATGGAGACTACGTGCTGACATCTATGTACAAATAAAACATGGATAAGACAAACTGGACATACTCTCGGAGGAAAGGCACTATCATTAAGAGGAATTAGGGAAAGCTTCTTGCAAAGATGGGATTTTAGCTGAGATTTGAAGACAGGAAGTAAGACAGAGAGATGAGGAGAGAAAGGGACAGCCAGTGAAAGTGCATGAGGTACAGAGACAGAGTATCCTGTTTGAGAAAGAGGAAATGGAAGAAGTATACTAGCACACAGAGTAGATGGAAAGGAGTGAGAAAGTCGGGAAACACTTTAAAAACTCAACAGAGGAGTAATATTTGATCATGGAGGTCATGGAGCCACTATGGTTTGCTGATCAAGCAATCTGATCCAAACATGATCTGATGCATAATTCAGGAAGATCATTTTAAAAGCTGTATGAAATGCCTGACACAACGATTGACACTGTAAACAAATTAGGGGAGCAAGGGATAATGTATTTGTCAGATTTATGGAGAATGGAAAAATTTATGACCCAACAAGAGATAGAGAACATTATGAAGCGCAAAATGGATAATTCTGATTACATTAAATTGAAAAGCTTTTGCACAAACAAACCCAACACAACCAAGATTAGGAGGGAAGCAGAAAACTGGAAAGATTTTTTGCAAAGAGTGTCTGTGATAAATGTCTCATTTCTAAAATACATAGAGAACTGAGTCAAATGTACAAGAATACTAGTCATTCCCCAACTGATAAATGGTCAAAGGATATGAACAGGCAGTTTTCAGAAGAAGAAATTAAAGCTATCTAGAGTCATATGAAAAAGTGTTGTAAATGATTATTAATTAGAGAGATGCAAATCAAAACAACTCTGAGGTACCACATCACACCTACCAGACTGGCTAACATGACAGAACAGGAAGATGATCAACGTTGGAGAAGATGGGGGAGAGTTAGGGAGTTGTTAGCTGATTCAACGATTCTGGAGAGCAATTTGGAACTATGCCCAAAGGGCTACAAAAATGTGCAGTAATATTGCTCCTGGGACTCTATCCCAAAGAGATCATGGAAATGGGAAAGGGTCCCACATGTAAAAAATTTTATAGTAGCTCTCTTTGTGGTGGTCAAAAAGTGGAAATCAAGGGGATGCCCATCAATTGGGGAATGGCTGAATAAATTGTGGTATATAAATGTAATGGAATACTATTGTGTTATAAGAAAGGATGAAAAGGAAGACTGCAGAGAGGCCTGGAAAGACTTATATAAACTGATGCTGAGTGAAAGGAGCAAGACCAGGAGAACTTTGTACACAGCAATAACCAGAGTGTGCAAGGAATTTTTCTGGTAAACTTAGTACTTCATCAAAATGCATGGACTTAAAAAATTGCTACTGGCCTCTTGAGGCAAAACACATTCCACATCCAGAGGAAGAAATATGGAACTGTATCACAGACAGAAACGGACCATTTTCTTTTGTATTACGTTATGTTTTGTTTTGTTTTATGGTTCCCCCATTCATTTTAATTCTTTTATGCAACATGCATTTAACACGAATGTACATGGTGAAGCTATATAAGATTGTATGCCATCTCAGGGAGGGAGAGGAAAGGGAGGGAGGAAAAAGGGGGATGGAGTGGAAAAAAAATCTAACATGTATGGAAGTGATTGTCAAAAACTGAAAACAATAAAATAATTCAATTTTTTTATTTAAATTTATTTATCTAACTTTTAACATTCATTTTCACAAAATTTTGGGTTCCAAATTTTATCCCCATTTCTCCCCTATCCCACCCCAAAATGCCGAGCATTCTAATTGCCCCTATCACCAATCTGCCTTCTTCTAACATCCCTCCCTTCCCTTGTCCCCATCTTCTTTTGTCCTATAGGCCAGATAAGTTTCTATACCCCATTACCTGTATTTCTTATTTCCTAGTAGTAAGAACGATACTTGACAGTTGTTCCTACAATTTTGACTTCCAACTGCTCTTCATCCCTCCCTCCCCACCCATTCCCTTTGGGAAGCAAGCAATTCAATATAGGCCATATCTGTGTAGTTTTGCAAATGACTTCCATATTAGTTGTGTTGTGTAAAATTAACTATATTTCCCTCCATCCTATCCTCTCCCTCTATTGCTTCTGTTCTCTCTTTGAATCCTGTGCCTCCCCAAGAGTTTTGACTTCAAATTGCTCCCTTTTCCCACTGGCCTCCCTTCCATCATACCCCCCACCCTGCTTATCCCCTTTTCCCCCACTTTCCTGTATTGTAAGATAGGTTTTCATACCCATATAAGTGTGCATTTTATTCCTTCCTTGAGTCGAATGTGATAAGAGTAAGCTTCATGTTTTTTTTTCTCACCTCCCCTCTTTTTCCCTCCACTGAAAAGTCTTTTGCTTGCCTCTTATATGGGAGATAATTTGCTCCATTCCATTTCTCCCTTTTTCCTCCCAATAGATTTCTCTCTCACCACTTAATTTCATTTTTTAAAGATATGATCCCATCCTATTCAATTCATTCTGGGCTCTCTGTCTGTGTGTGTATGTGTGTGTGTGTGTGTGTGTGTGTGTGTGTGTGTGTGTAATCCCTCCAACTACCCAGGTACTGAAAAGTTTCAAGAGTTACAAATATTGTTTTTCCATCTAGGAATGTAAACAGTTCAACTTTAGTAAGTCCCTTATGACTATTCTTTGCTGTTTACCTTTTCATGCTTCTCTTCATTCTTATGTTTGAAGGTCAAATTTTCTTTTCAGCTCTGGGTTTTTCATCAAGAATGCTTGAAAGTCCTCTATTTCACTGAAAAACCGTTTTTCCTCTGAAGTATTATATTCAGTTTTGTTGGGTAGGTGATTCTTGGTTTGAGTTCTAGTTCCTTTGACTTCTGGAATATCCTATTCCATGCCCTTCTATCCCTTAATGTAGAAGTGTTAGGGGCCAAGCTCTGGACCAGCCTTCAGGAGCTGGCTCCACCCTCAGGGAGCTGGCTCTGCCCTCAGGGAGGAACATGGGCGGGGCTCTGGCTGGGGATATAAGGAGCTGTCGGGGAGGGATTGGGGAGAGAGATGTAACCAAGAAAGAGATGTAGAGGACACCATCAATAAAGTGAAGAGCACTGACATCCTTGGGTGCGTGTGTAGTCATTGTTCCCTCCGTGGAGGAGGGGATAGTCGCGCAGCTAGGCCATACGGTCGCACGGCAGGGACCGGAGATGTCCGAAGACCTGGAGGAAAGGTTTCCCAAGTGAAGTCTGGGGTAAGGAATTGGGCCCTCTGTTAGAGTACCGCCTGGAATATTGGGCGAAGACCCCAGAGAGATTACCGCCTGGAATAGTGGGCGAGGCCACCTGGCTTAGTAGCCAAGTGAAGGCCGGGGATTAACCCCGAGCAGCTGGCGCCCAACGTGGGGCAGCGAATTTTGGGTACCGCTTGGAAGGACTACACAACCTCGCTGTTGAGCAGCGGGAAGCCGGGAAGGGGTCCCGGGATTATATTATGGGTCAGGGAAGTAGCATTCCGCTGATCCGGCCCGAGGATAAAGAAGTGCTGGCATGTCACCTGTATAAATTATGTAAAAAGGAAGGAATGTGTCCTCATATTAAGACATGCTGTAGCTTTGTTGAACAGAGTTGGGAGATAGTGAGCCAACAGATGGCCTCTTATGTGGATGCCACCCCTGGGTTGCTCGTTGAGACTGATTTTGTCATGTATGGGGTGGAAAAAGCAGCCCTTGTGGGCGCCCCACATCCAACTTGCTTGTCCGCCGCTTGTGTGATACAAACGGGAGACTTCCTAGTGGAGATTTCTGACGAGGAGTCAAGACCCCCACCTACCGCTCTCCCTTTTTTATCTTTGGAGCATTGTCGGTCACGGAGCTCAGGAGACAATCACGACCAGTTAGGACAGAGAGGAAAGAGGGAGTTGGTGCAGTCAGAAATTCAACCAGGAAATACATCCAGAGTTGGCCCAGGGCCTGGATTTGTGGCACAGCAAAAAATTTGTCCCCCGGGCCTGGATTTGTGGCAGAGCAAAAAATTTGCCCAGGATCTGTGGTGTGGTGACGAATTCAATGGCCCGGATGTTCTTCCAGCCCTGGCATTCGGCACTGATCTATGTGCAGTAAAAAGTTGCAGGAGTAAGTCTAAAAAGGGAATCTTGTATGGGAGAATGTCTAGACAGGGAATCTTATACAAGGCTTAATTACACAGTGATAGAAAGTAAGCCAGAGTTATAATGTGTACAGAGAATTTCTGACAATTTTTTTTTCAGTTTTTGGATTCTTTTATTGTCTGTATATGTGTTCTGTCTTTACATGTTCTGTGTGCTTCTGTTTGTGAGTTATTACGGTCAGCTCCATGGTAGCTGGACCTTGGAATGTTATCTCTTTTCCTCCCCCTCCTCCCTTCTCTCTGATGGCTGCAGCATCGGGGAGAAGCATGGGAGAGAGAAAGAGAGGAACTACTCTTATATTATTTAGTTTATATGATTGCAAAATGCAATTTTAGAAAAAAAATGCAAGGACATAATGTCTGTGCAGTTTTAAAGGGGCTTTAATCAAAGTCCATTAGGAGGACAACATGGACATGAACTTTAGGGAAAGCATAAAAGTTTTGGAAATTATTGGAAAGTTTTTGGTAAAACTCTCTCTCTCTCTTTACTTTCTAATCCTGGCCAGATTGTGAAAGTGGAGAAAAAGACAAGAGGAGATCAGAGGCAGGCTGATTAGCATTTTCCTTATCTCATGCCTCACCTAAAAGAAAAGTTTTTGTATAAGGAGAAATAACCAAAACGTAGTTATTCTGGTCATAATTTAAGTGAAACGTGTCACTCCTAATTGGATGCTTAAAACAGATCAGGATTTGTTATATCATTTGGCACTAAGGCAAATTGGAAAAATGCATATTAAAGAGACACCTCAGCTGAGATAAAGCTTTTGAAACTCTGCAGCAGAATGGAACAGACTTGGCGCCACTGGACAGTTGTCCAGAAGTCTCCCCCCTTCAGCTGATGAATTTCAAAAGTCCTCTTGTTCAAAGACCTTCTTAAGGAGTGGACACAGAAGTAAAATCTACTTGAGTAAATGTTAGAACCATTAAGATTTTTGCCCTGCAGTCCCAAATCATCATTCAGCTGGGTCTGCAGTGAATTATATCTCTTATCATTCCACATTAGATCTAGGGAAGAGAACTATAATTTTGAAGGTTTTCAACTAAAATTTTTATAAAAGTTTGGTGACTGTTAACAACAGAAAAAATTTTAATAACAGTTTTAAATTTTCCTTTTCAAAGTAATGTATCAATAAGTTAATATGTAACACTCTATAGAGCAGAAAAAAAAAATCTTGCTCTTTTAATCTGAACTTGTACTCATTCCCAGGCCCAATTGCAACTTTCCTACAAAGAACATCAGTATCTGCAGAAACATCAGGTTCCAGGGTCATAGTTCCTGAGTTCCCAGACCCAATTGCAACTTTTCTGCAGAGAACATCACTATCTGCAGGAACATCAGGTTATCACGTTCCTGAAGCTAGTTCCAAGCAAAAGTTAACTTTAGCATTTGAACTTATTAGCAACCTAATTTCTAAAGAATTTTTCTTCCAGAGTATAGGTAATCAGAATAGCAGAAACTAGCCTATGAAACAATGATGTCCATCTATTCAGTGGTCAGGTCTAAGTTTGAAATCCCCTATCTTAGATTCTACAAAGGTTACAACTTTAAATTGTCTTTCAAAAATTGATAGGAGAAATTCAGTGTTGTGGACCACAATTGGGGATCACAACAGATCAAATGAAACCATTATGTGATTTATTGAAAGGTCCTTCTCAATTAAATTCACGCAGAAGATGGACAGATGGAGCTTTGGAATGTTTGAAATTAGTGCAGAAAAAGATTAGGGGATGCACTACTAGCAGAATATTAGAATTACAGGACTTGAAAGTCACAATATTATTCACTGAGAAAAAACCCACTGGAGCTTTTCATCAAAAACAAGGAATTATTGAGTGGGTACATTTAGCCCACATAAAGCACAGAGCCTGTGTGCCTTATCCTGTGCTAGTAGCCCAAGTAATACATGAGGCAGTGGAAAGAGTGAGGATGTTACTAAGACAGGAACCTCACACGTATGTATACAGGTCAACAAATAGAGAACTGCATACAAGACTTTGTGGAATGGCAGATATTGATCAATCACAATATTCAACATGGCCTCCCAATTCCTTTCGGCCAGCAATTTCCCACGTGGCCATGGTCTTGGGCTGAAAAATGCTCTCCCTCACCAGTAAAGGAGTTCATGTTTTTACAGATGCAACCAAATTTTAGGGCACCTATGTATATTCCATCCACAAAGGAGATGCATAAATTTAAAACAGCATTTAATTCTACACAGCAACATGAATTACATGCAATGTTGCAAGCATCATTGTATGTTAAAGAACCTTCCAATATCATCACAAATGGCATATGTACAGCACTATTGTTACCTAGATTACACTCAGCTTATATCCCTGATAGGGCAGAAAATATTAAACAGATAACTATGGAAGTTCAACAGGCAATAAGGGCCAGAACAACAATATTTTATATTATACACATTCGGTCGCATTCTAATTTACCTGGACCACTTGTCGAGGGTAATGAGATGGCAGACAATGCACTTCAAACATTTCATTCTACTGAATTGGCAAGACAAGCACACTCCAACTTACACTTGTCTGCATGGTCTTTAAGACATCTTTATGGTATTTCCAGACAAGAAGTTAGATCTATAGTTAAGCAGTGTGTACAATGTGTTCCATTTTTACCCCCACCTTCTTGTCACCCTGTAAACCCTAAGGGTGATGGTCCAAATTCTATATGGCAAATGGATGTTCCTCATTATCCATCATTTGGAAGAGCAAAATATATTCATGTTACTGTTGACACATTTTCAGGTTTTATAATGGCAATAGCCAAGTGCGGAGAAGCTGTTAAGGATGTGAGAGCACATCTCTTACATTGCTTCGCAAATCATGGAGTACCAAAAAGCATTAAAACAGACAATGGTCCAGCTTATATCAGTAAAGCCATTGAACAATTCATGGTGGAATTTTCCATTTTACGTGTCACTGGAATCCCCCATAATCCCACTGGTCAAGCTATAGTGGAACGAGCAAATCGCTCCCTGGACACCTACTTGCTTAAACAAAAAGGGGGAGTTGGACCAGGAGTTGATGATAAATTACAATTGGATGTTCAGCTGTTTATACTCTACATTAAGGAGTTGATGATAAATTACAATTGGATGTTCAGCTGTTTATACTCTACATTATGTAAAATTGTGTATATTCTAAATTGATGAAAAATTACAATTGGCTGTTTGGCTGTTTATACTCTGCATTATTTAAAATTCGATAATGATGGCTTATCGGCTGCTATGAAATTCTTAACATTTCCTAATAAGGAGTCTGCAAAGAATGAATCAGCAATAACAAGTTCCCTGAAAGCAGCCAGTAAACTAATGTGGCACAATGAGAATAAAAAATTGGTTTGGTCCTCATACAGTGTTAACCTGGGGAAAAGGGTATGTTTGTATTTTAAGATGATAATAAAGAAGTTTGGGTTCCAGTGAAAAGGATAAGAGTGATAGAGGACAACCGTCAAGGTGGAGCGGTCACAGGGAGCAAGGAGGCGCTATCAGCAGCAAATGAAAAAACTTCTGGAGAAATTCACTCAGCTAGGTCACGATGACTCCTCTCATTCTTCTCGTACTTATCATGACACTCAACAACACTGCGTCCTTTGACCCAACACCAAAGGAACAACAGAGATGGGCATTCATCACAAATCCACCATGGTTGAGGGCCTGCTTACAATCTATTCACATGGAGGATACATGGAACAATAATAGTTTGGTCAAACAAGGACTTTGTGGGACTTGCTCATGGGATGAAATATAGACCATTTTGTAACTTACAAAAGATGAGAAATGTAACTCTTTGGCATCTGTATATAGGGTTTTTACCATTTGAGAATTGTCACACATGCACTTGTCAAGAGACAGAATTGATTATGGGAAACCACACAGAAATGTTGTATTCACGTCACAATTTTGCATACTTGCCTGATGAAAAATATATGCCAAATTTTCCTAGACAAATGTATATTAATTACAAGGGATATCCTGAAGTTGGGAGGCCTGTTCAGGGAATAGATAAAGTTATCTTAGTAATGGGAGGACAAGCAATGTGGGGAATGCCTGCTGTAGTATCACCAAGTAAATCTAACAACGTTACTTTAATGGGCAAAGTATGTCTAGGGAACAAATATATATATATTTCTATGGGATAGAGACCAAAGATATAAATCAGAGGCATATCGGAACATGATGTGAATTTTCAATTTTACATGCCAGAATTGTTCTGCACAAGAATGTATAAGACCAAAGACAGTAGGGAGAGTGTTTATTCTAACAAGACCTCGATATGCCATGACAGTAATTAAGGATAAAGGACGGTACGGAACACCTCGTGATAAGTTCTACATATTTGGACAAGCAATTAACCCCTATAACTACTAAAGTATGTGGATGTGTTTCTTGTGTTAGGAATCATGTTATTAGTAGAAGCTATTTTAGCATCCACTGCATTAGCTGTATCTATCTGTAAAACACACAACACAATAGTTCAAGCTTCTGAATTGCATTCCCTTATGAAAAATGTATTTGCAGGCTTTAAGCAACAAGCAAAATAGACAATGAATTTTATGAAGCCATTCATACACTCCAAAAGGTAGCTGAAGTCATTGGTGGAGAAGTGTTTATGTTACAGTTACAACACAAATTGCAATGTGATTATAGATATAATGCCTTTTGTTTGACTACGAAATTGTATAATGGGTCACAAGTTCAAAGGGAAGAAATTAGAGCTCAATTGAATGGGCTAATTCCAGATCATGTCACTCTGGAAATCCAGAGATTAATTGAATTGGCAGAAGAATTAGATGAGGAAGCAGATGTTGATTTTGCCCCTGAACAAACGGCTTCAAAAATACCTCAGTTCTTCGATAGCTTAAGTTCATGAGGTCATGTAAAGACCTGTTTTTCACCTTTACAGATAGGTTTTGTAGTAGTATTGTTAGTACTGCTGCTTGTGCCACTATGTATCAACCTTGCTTTGCATAGTGTCCAGGACTCCCTAACATCCGGTAGGCAGAACATCATCGTCCTGAGGGAAATATTGAGTCAAAACAACAAAGGGGAATTGTAAGGGACTTGCCAACCCCCAGCCTCTTGGACGGCATTCACTGGTCACGGCTCAGGTAAACTGAGGGATGATCGGTAAGGCATGAACAAGATGGCGCTGGGAGGAAGGATTCCCTTACAATGGAATTGCCAACCCCCAGCCTCTTGGATGGCATTCACTGGTCACGGCTCAGGTAAACTGAGGGGAGATCGGTAAGGCATGAACAAGATGGCACTGGGAGGAAGGATTCCGCCCCTGTTTTGCTCAAGGCTATTTTCCCGGGCTTTTCTGAGATCAAGGAAGCCAAAATGTTTTTCTTTCTTGGGGCTATATGTCCGCCCTGGGCAGTCCTGATTGAAGGTAGAATTGCTGCCTTTTGTATTCCTTTTTGCCTCCTTCTCACATGTTGCATTAGATGCTTTTGCACTATGATAAGGCAGGCAATACTAGATGCCAAAGCAGATTTGCGTACCTTCCTGTCCTCCCCCAAACTCTCTACCCCTTATGATACTACTCCTGTTTAAACAAAAACGGGGAGCTGTTAGGGGCCAAGCTCTGGACCAGCCTTCAGGAGCTGGCTCCGCCCTCAGGGAGCTGGCTCTGCCCTCAGGGAGGAACATGGGCGGGGCTCTGGCTGGGGATATAAGGAGCTGTCGGGGAGGGATTGGGGAGAGAGATGTAACCAAGAAAGAGATGTAGAGGACACCATCAATAAAGTGAAGAGCACTGACATCCTTGGGTGCGTGTGTAGTCATTGTTCCCTCCGTGGAGGAGGGGATAGCCCTGTCGCGCAGCTAGGCCATACAGTCGCACGGCAGGGACCGGAGACGTCCGAAGACCTGGAGGAAAGGTTTCCCAAGTGAAGTCTGGGGTAAGGAATTGGGCCCTCTGTTAGAGTACCGCCTGGAATATTGGGCGAAGACCCCAGAGAGATTACCGCCTGGAACAGTGGGCGAGGCCGCCTGGCTTAGTAGCCAAGTGAAGGCCGGGGATTAGCCCCGTGCATAGAAGCTGCTAGATCTTGTGTTATCCTGTTTGTATTTCCACAATACTGGAACTGTTTCTTTCTAGCTGCTTGCAATATTTTCTCCTTGACCAGGGAACTCTGGAATTTGGCCACAATGTTCCTAGAAGTTTCTCTTTTTGGATCTCTTTCAGTAGGTGATTGGTGGGTTCTTTCAATATTTATTTTGCCCTCTGGTCTAGACTATCAGGGTAGTTTTCCTTGATAATTTCATGAAAGATGATGTCCAGGCTCTTTTTTTGATCATGGCTTTCAGGTAGCCCCATAATTTTTAAATTGTCTCTTCTGGATCTATTTTCCAGGTCAGTTGTTTTTCCAGTGAGATATTCCACATTCTCTTCCATTTTTTCATTCTTTTGGTTTTGTTTTGTGATTTCTTGGTTTCTCATAAAGTCATTAGCCTCCATCTGTTCCATTCTAATTTTGAAAGAATTATTTTCTTCAGTGAGATTTTGTTGAGAGTCCCTCTCTACAGGTATTTTCTGGGCTGTGGGGAGGACCCTGCAAGAGTGTGTCTTTCTAGTCCGCCATCTTGGCTCCATCCCCCAATAATTCAATTCAAAAAAAAAAGGTGCATGAAAGGTGGAGCAGAATGAGGAGAGACTTGAGGTGGAGAAATGAAGCAGTGGAGCATTACAGTAGATTAAGCATAAAATGATAAGGGCCTTCATGAGTGTGGTATCAATGTCAGAGGAAAGAAGAGGATGTATATGGGAGTTGTGATGACAAAGGATATGTGAGTCAAATGAGAATGAGAAGTCAAAGACAACTCATAGGTTGTGAGCTCAGGTGACTGAGAAGATGCTGATGCCCTTGACAGTAAGAGGGAGGTTGGCAAGAGCAGAGAATTTGGCAGAAAAGTAAACTAGTTCTCTTTTAGACATGTTGAGTTTAATATCCCTATGGAAAATCCAATCTATACATTCTTTGTAAGAATGGTTCATGCATATACCAGTGGTACAATTAATGAAAATAAGATGATCATATCTAAGATGATTGTCTACAGTTGATCACATCTCCACAATCATACATTTGATTTATAGTTATAGAAAACAAAAGACACATTCCCTATCTCTAAAACCAAACATCTTTTAAAATGCTAATATGATTGTAAATCTCAGAATGTCACAGGATCAATTAATCATAATTTCAGAGTCCCATAAAACATAATTGGTTAAAGTAAACTGTAGTGTTATACCATTTGCCATGAGATGGTGAAAACAGAGATGTCAAATGCATAGCCCACAGGCAGGGAGCAGATGAAAATGTATATGAGAAATATTTAACAATAAATAAATAATTTGTGACTTTTATGTTGATATGAGCTATAGGGATCTATCTTAATTTGAGTTTAACTGAAATGGAAAGAATGGAAAGGCATCCTTAATAACAGGTGTGACTGGGAAAGAAAGTGTGCTGACCTTATACCAAGAGCTAAATGTTCCACCAATCCAATCCAGTAACCATGTGTTAAGTGTCTGCTATGTGCCAAGAACTATATTAGGCTCTAGGGATATAATTAAGAAAAAGAAAGACAGCCCCTTCCTTCAATGAATTTATAATGGAAAGGGGGGTAGAACACACAAAAAGAGGCAAGAAATGAAGGGGATATAGGGGATATCTGGCATGGAGACATCTTGTTGAAACCAGGCAGAGCAGCAGACACAAAGTGGAGTAAGCTGAGAGTCCATTTTCTACCTCCTATAAAGGATGGCATTGGGAAGACTTTGGTACTCTACGTTGCAGTCCTCCAATGAGAAAGGAGAGAAGTCTGAGTTAAGTGATGCCAATCAAGTCTCCAGTTAACAGCATGGCAGTAAGTTTAGAGGTGATGAGTTTATCCTGGAAGGAGCTTCTTGTGCAGCTGAAAACAAGCAGGGGCAGCATGTGCAAAGTAGAGCACACCAGTAGCCATTAAATATTAAGAGACCTTAAGGAAAGCCTCCAGCATATGAGAAAGATTTCCTGTGGACAATATATGGAAAGTCATGAACAAGCCTCACAAAATTGAAAAGTATAGATTTATTGGAATCTTTACTGGTGGAAGAAATGCCTACTCTGATAATATCATGCCTCCACTTGAATAGCACTTCTTGATTTCCAGAACAGTGCTTTTATCATTGCATCCATAATTTTGCTACATTGCCTGAAATTCTACTAATTAGAGATTTAAATTAAAATATGACTACTTTTAAAAACGGAACTATCTTTAAGATATTTAAAGTTTATCAATCTTTCATACTTCAATGTGAATTAATTGAATATTACTTTCTCCCTAGGAGACAACTGTTATCAGTTGCACTGAAGGTATGATTTGGTGGAAGCAAGGCAAATAATATTAAATATCAAATACTTTGGGCAAGAGGGCAAAGTAGAAATGCTACAGTGGAGATCTGACAGAAGTATGAAGATATCAGAGAAGGGTACAAGGAGATGGGAGAGAAGTAAAGGGAGATGGGAAGATTTCAAAGAGCAACTTTGCCTGTTTTAAACATTGGTTGAAATAGTTCTGTATCAGGAAAGATGGATGGAAACTTTCTTCCTCCTCTTTTTCTACCTCCATTTTCTACTGTGGCCTCCAATATCCAGAACTCTAAGTGAGACTAGTTCAATTGATACTGTAGCTCAAAGATATTCTGGATTAAATAGTTTTGTGGGGGATTTCTTCACAACCTACTCATCCTAAAATTGTTTGAGAGAGAAAATACCTCAGAGTACCAGATCACAGAATCAGAATGCAATGTTTGTGACACAAGCTAATTTTTAAAGGAGAAACTACTATTTAAATTGTGGGATATTTGTTTTAAAATGAATCATTTTATATTGGTTGTGCCCACTTTTACCATAATATCTACAGAGAGTCTGAAGTGTGGGGTGCTACGTGGAGCAGTCTCTGAGGTTCATCACTATGTCACATGTGACTTTTTCCAACTTTGACAGTCAAGTGGATAGGCAGAGTTTGAGGGTGAAGAATGTGGGAACTTCTGATCATAGCTTAAAGTTTTTGTCAGGGGTTAGAGAGATTAGCTGTACTGATAAGTAAAGGATTACTATGGCAGAAGCAGTCAGAATAATGCAGGGTTAAAAGGAAAAGCACCCCATAGATTAGTAAACTTTGAGGGAAAAGAGAAAAATAATTTACAAATAACTTCACGGTAATTAAAGGAGAAAAGCTACCCTTCTATTCAGTTTGGAGGGGGGGGTGATAAAGGTAGAAAAGGTTTTCAATACTACAATAATTTATATTATTTCAATACATTACAATCTACAAAGAACTTTGACAAATGTTACTTCCTTTGTTCTACATAGCATCTCAATGAGGAAAACAGGGCTGACTTCACTTTTCCCATTTTAGAGATCAGGAACCTGAGGAATAGAAAGATTAAGTTCCTCACACAATGATACATAGATAACAAGCAATAAAGATCAAACTAGGCTTTTCTAAATCCTCCTCCTCCTCTAGTTAAGGAAAACTGTTTTGCAAAAAGACCAATATGATGATCTTTGACATAATGTTGGAGGGAGAAAAGAAATTTAAAGCCAAGGTGTTAGATGCTCCAAGGTGTATTTTATCTGCTATTTAGTCCATCAAGATTAGCCTTGTGTGGTTGAATCCCAGAGTTAGACAGCATTCTTAAGGCTTACATTAATAGGCCAATAAAACTCACTGCAATGTCTTAATGCTCAGTTCCTTACCCCTTACATTATGTACAAGTGTAACGCTCAGAGACATTAATATAGTGGTGAATATTAATAGAGTGCTCAGCACTCAGGATAGCTTTTGCTACATTTTCTTGAGTCCCAGAAACAGCGTGCATCTATTTACATATTTTTACAGTCTAGAAGCAGTTGGGATGGGGACTTTAAATAACTTCACAGTGCTGTATTTTATGTATGTGATACTGAGGATCACAGCCCAAGGCTGAAATCCACCTGACAGCATCCTGTTCAACACAACTTTTACCCTTATGGTCTGCTTTATAAATTGTGAATAAATGGATTTTTCCAATAGCCCACATACCCTCTCGTACCGTGGACCATATAAGCTATCCATTAATGTATTTATGGGATGCCTACAGCCATGCTATGCAAGTTCCTTGACAAGCATACAATTTAATTGAAAAAGGAAGAGTGAGGATTCAGCTTTCTCCCCTTCTCCCCATACCCGTAAGTCCCCCTCCTACCCTGCCAAAAATGCAGGTGGCTCTTTGATCTTTAGAGTTTGTGCTCTCAAAACAACAACAACAGAGAGATAGACAGGTCTTTCCCTTTCTCCTGTGCGTTGTCATGTCTGAGCTCACCCAGAGTTCAAGGGCAGGTAGTTTAATAACCCCTGAAACCACAATTGCTTAGGTCAACCTTCAGGGCTTTTAAACAACCGTGACCTAAGGTTACAAAGATCAAGACAGGCTAAAGGATAGGTGCTTTCAGGAATGCGACGTTCTCCTCTGTCTGCAAAGCTCATCTTTTTACAGGGATATTCTGTGCAGTGACATAGGTATATATCATGGGGCACCATGACATCAGATAACCAAGGGCATAGGAAAGATATGTGGTGTAAGCATACATCTCTGCATGAAGAATGTATTTGGGAAGTGCTTAGCATAAGGCCTGGTACATAGTAAGTGTTTAATAAATACTCATTCCTTTCGCCTCACTTGAACCTGGGCTGCAGCATATTGTCAGTGAAGATATGCACACAAGAGATGGCCTAGAACATATTAGGAACCTGCATGCCCAGAAAAGGAAGCAGATTTGCCACATAGTGAGACTAAAGGATAACAGATTGAACAGCCTAAGAATCTACAGGATGAGAAGGGATAGGTGGCTGGCAATTTGAACTGGTGGAGACAATGCTTACTTTGACGAGGTCTCAGAACTATTTATATGTCTAAATACATCTAAGGGGAAATGGCTGCTTAATTCCAAATGAATACAATGTCTCTATGTGTCTGAGGGGGCATTTATATTCAATATCTATTCTTGAGGACCCCAGATTTTTGTATTAGGGGCCAGAATTCTGAACTGAATTTTCTAATGAAGTGGTAGAGGCATCTTGACTTTATAGATAAAGAGTCAACATAGGAGTCAGAAACAACTCTGTTAGTGTGCTACCTCTGACATATGTTGGTCATGTGACCCTGGTCAGGGCCCTTGGACTCTCAGGGACCAAGGTAGCATTGTAGGATGACATGCTACCCATGTTATGGACCACATGCCAGTGTGCAATGGTGAGGAAGAAGAAATTCATCACTGGAAGCTCTCTTACAATAAAATCACATGGAAGGGAAAAAGGAAAGGAAGGAGAGAATGGAAGGAGAGACCGAAGGAAGGAAGGAGAGACGGAAGGAAGAAAGGGAGGGAGGGAGGGAGGAAGGGAATTTTACATAGAAAAAAAATCGTCCTATCCATGTAATAGGCCATTTGCCATAATTACAAAAGCTGCTTCATTTTACATAAGATGCCTCAATTTTAGTGGCCTTTTTTCTAGTTACGCTAAATTTAGCTATTTAAAATTGTCTAGAGGGAAAATGAAGAGAAGTGAGATCAACTGCTCCAGAAGGTAGTGAGCTTCTCCATCAATGGGATTTTTTAAAGAGGAGTTTGGCTCTCTTAGCGCTGGTCAGAGGCATTCAGATATGGTTTATTTAAGAAACTTCTGAGGTTACCTTTGACATTTAAGATTGTATTTCAATTAGAACATTTTTTTCTATTCTTTCTTCTTTCTTTCTCTTTGTTCCTTTTTAAAAAAGTAGCAGGATTTTGACAAAGTAGCTTTTGGTGGAAGGGTCTTGGGCTACGCCGATCTTTGGAAAGTCACAATCACTGAATCTAAAAGGTCCTAAGAAGTGTACCATTATTTTTCTAATATATTACAACTTCAGTAAAACTTAATGCCTCAAAATTATCCTGCCTTTTACAATTACCTTGATCTAAGTGCAATTGGAAATGAGGCAGTTTACACAATCCAGGAATGTCAAACAGAGGTACCATCTTTCCTCTATTAGAAATCAAGGAAATATCATCCATAGAAATCACAGCATTTTCCAGTCTTCTCATGTGTGTTACGGACCACAGCGATGACTTGGTCATCATGTGAAAACTTCTGCAGGATGGCTTGACTCTAGTTTGCCGCCAGACATGAAAATGCTGAACAGAATAAATCATAAAGAAATTCCTGTACCATGAATTAAAACCCATAAATTTCAAATTCTCATGCAACAGAATTCTGATTGAAGGCCAAGAATTCCATGAAGTGATTCCAAGGGATCTTTATAATAAATCCCCAAGTTTCAGTTCTGAAGCATCTTGGAGGAAAGGCTCAATGAAGACTTGGATATGCCATGTATAACATACTGGGGATTCTTGTTAGCTATGGATTCTTGGTATTCAACTTAGCTGAAAAACTTGGTATTCATGATTATAACAGTATTTCTTATAAGATATGGATTACTTTTAAGAAGTTAAATGAAAGAATCCCACTTCCTTCAAGTAATCTTTAAACTAGTGAGATTTATTATAATATTTGGGTTTAGATTCATTTTAGTTAGAGTCAATATAGATTGACTTTCAATTTGCTATTTTTCTTTAGATTAATTATTCTAATCCTTCTAGGCTTGAATTAATTAGCTTATTAGTATTTATATGGCTCTCTGAGGCATTGAGCTATGTATGTTTTAATGAGGGAGAGAGACACCAGCACATATAAATTATTTGTTGCACTACATATGAATCATTTGAGCATATTGTGAGTATTTTTATATATGAAAATATGATATACATTTATACATAATGTTTATATATAATATACATATTACATATACATACATCCATTATATTGTATGTGACTCTCTAAGAACAAGCAGGGGAAATGTAAGCCCAGTACGAGTTGAATGTATAAAATGACTTTTTAAAAAAGTAGATGAAATCCTAAGTTATATTGATAGAAGCAGAGTGCCCATAACAAAGGAGGTCTGAATCCTACCATTGTCTATCATGATCTGACTGTCTGAAGTACTATGTTAATTTCTGGGAATCCTATTTGAGGAAGAACATCATTGATCTGTGTTCTATCTAGAAAACAGTGACCTGGGTGGTAAAGAGACTAGAGAATGCACCACACTACAGTTGTCAAACTTTTTTCCCTCTGCTGAAAGCTCAGTCTTCTTTGCTGTGAGCATTCACAGCACCCAGAAAGAAGAGTTCCCTGGCAGTCAGTCTTCGAGAGCCATTTCACTTGACATGGGGTTCTTCCTCTGGCCCTCCCCCACCACTCATCCTCTTCTATCTTCATGTCCTTGACTTAAGCAGGGAGAGAGACTTTAGCTTGTGCCTCTGTTATGACCTTCTCAATGCTGAGCTCGAAAAAAATAAGGCAGAAAAATGTGGCTGAAGGCAGGAGCTGAGTAATGGGGACATCTCCTCATAGGGGTATATTTTCTTGAGGTGAGAGACTCCAACTAGGAGGTATGGTGAGAAATTTCTAAGTCAGATTGTAGTTCAGTGTAGTTATATGATTAATAATGATAATAAGTCATGCAATAGTGATTGTCATACTGAATTGATGACCTGGCAAACAGGACTGTCTGCAACTCTTACTACCCCGACTTTTTGTGGGCCAGACTACCCTCTCTCTTTGAGTGTGACATTACTTTAGCTCTTTCCATTGCTCTTTCTCCCTGGAGGTGTGACTATCTTTTCAAACCAGGCCTGTGAAAAACTGATGGATACCCACCTCAGTTCAAGGAAAGGCCTATGGATCCTTTACTATGTGTCAGGCATTGTGCTAAACGCAGACAAAAAGGAAGAGTGTGTCTGCCCTCAAGTAGCATACTTTCTAATGGAGGATGAAAACACACAAAAGGAAGCTGAAAAGATAAGGGAGAGAATGAAGGGAGGGATGGTGGGAAAGCCTGGATGGTGTATGAAGCACAACTGAGAAGGGAAATGGCTCTAAATAACAAGTGATGGCTGCTATCTCAGCAGTTTAGGGAAAGCATGATGAAAGTATTTTCTCTATACTGGAAAGTTGTAAAATGAATCAGTAATTCCCTTCTCTACCTCTGAGCCCCAAACTAAAGAACTTTCTCTAACAAAAAATTGAAATTTTAAATTTCTTTCTCTTCCAGGAAGTTCCTCAATTATCCCTTTCAATGCAGCATTTGAAAAGTAATAATATAGATCAGAATTAGCTAATGCAAATACAGATGATTAACAGCTTTTGCCATATCTACTGGGTTTAGATGCAAATTAAATATTCAAATAGTAAAGTAAACAAAAAAAAGAAAGGTAAACTTATTGTGATGTAAGAAATAGCAGAAACAGAGAATCATGGAAAGACTCATATGAAATGATACAAATTAAAATGAGAACCAAGAAAAAATACACAGTGATTATAACAATGTGAATAGAAAGAAAAACATCTATAAAATAATTTTTAAAAATGAATATCACAGTGTTACAACGAACTTAGTTCTAAAGAAAAGACTTATTTTTTTGCAAAGTGGAGAGTCCGCTGGTGTGGAGTATTGAATATGAATGCATCCTCAATGTACTGAATGATTTTGCTATTATTTTATTTTCTTTTTTTTCTTTTTAAAAATTATAAGGAATTTTTCTCTGGAATGGAGGGCAAGGTATGGAAGGTCAAATTTCTGTGCCATAAAACAAAATTATATCAATAAAACTGCATTTTTAAGAGACAAAACCTCTCCCAGCAGGGAATATCAGAATCACAGTGGTAGAAGAGTTGCAGCTGAAAGGGATCTCAGTAAAGTGGGATTTACATACATTGCCTGGGGTCCACAGGTGGATCTGACATTGGTGACCTTATGGCTGTAATCCTTTTTCTATTTCCACAGCAGATTCACTGCCTTCAGTTTCCTAGCCATGTCTCTGCTTCTCTTGACACAAGTGCAAAACATGGAGTAGAACAAGTTTAGCAAAGTCAGGTTCTCCTCCAATCTCAAGGTCAAGGAAAAATTCCCCAAAGGGAACTGTCAAGGAGGACAAGGCCAGGAGACTTTTGCTACAACAACAGGTGTTTGTCTCCAGTTTCCTGATCTCCATAAAGGGACAACTGGGGGCACTGTGATCAAGGTGGCACCACACATATTTATGAAGTAATTTTAAGATTTGCAAAGAGCTTTCCTTACAACAAACCTTTGAGCTAGATAGGGCAAGTATTATCATCACAAATTTGAATCTGAGGAATCAGCTGCCCATGTATACAGGGCTAAAAAAGTGTTGAAGTCAAGGTTTGAACCTGGCACTCTAGACTTCAATTTCAATATTTTTCCTACCATATCACCCTAGTTCACTTCTTCATAAAACTTAGAGATGTTCCAAAACTCCAAGGACACATTAAGTTCCTACTCAGTGGAGGTATTCAGGAAGGCACTGGATGGTCACTTGTTGGAGCTGTTTTGGAGGGTATTATATAGGTGGATTAGCTGTCTGTCCCAACTCTGGGATCCTGGGATATAATATGATAAGAATAACTAGTGTTCCTAGTAACAAAAGACAAGTAGAAATTATTGCAATCATCCATGATTCTTGTAGCTTTCTGACAATTTTACTTCTTTGTAATAACCATAGGAATTGTGCAGGGACTATAAAACAACATAGCTACTGAAAACACATTTAAAGGCTTATTATAAGGGAGAAAATGACAAAAAAAAACCTTTGGTTTTACTTTCATTCAAATGCTAGAGTAACAGGTCAAAATAAAAAAAAATGAACAAATAGGACACCATTTATTTGGATTTTGTGAGGACATTGGGAGTGCCCTTATGTTGTATATTTTATTTCTAGAGTCAGTGTAATAGAGTTTTCAATGCACTAGAATGGGAGACAGAACACTTAGCTTTGAGGTCTAGCTTCTTACCTTACCAGCTATTGTGGTCTTGCATGCTTGTACTATTTATATCAAAAAGTTTGCTGTAAAGATTTAATGAAATAATCTATATCAAGAACTTTAAAGTTATAATGTACTCTGTAAGACTCTGTTCTTATATTTTATCAGTATTTGCTGAAATAACAACTGGGGTCCATGTTTGGGTCTATAAACAACAAGATTCTTACTGATAAAGAGGATGAATTACTGTGGCAAACTTTTCTGAGAGGAATTTTTTAAGCTTGGTAGAGATGTGTGGAATCTGATGTAAACTGAGGTAAGCAGTGCCAGGAAAATATTGTACACCATGACCACAGCAATTTCAACGGTAAAAAAACAAAAAGAACAAAAACTAGCAACCAGAGACACTAAAAATGAATGTGGTGAGATGATGATAAAATAAAGTTAGACCTAAATAAAAGACATGAGAAGACCTTTTTCTCGTTTCTTTTGCAGAAGTGAGGGAGGAGAGTACAGGTACGGACCATTGCATGTAATGTCAGATTTTTTAAAAAAATTCATTGATCAGTTTTGTCCATGTTTTCCTCTTTTCACTTTTTTTTAGATAAGTAACTGCTCTCTGGGAGGGTAAGAGTGATGGATATAGCAGGTTAATCTTATATCATCATCATCATCATCATCACCACATTTTGCTGTTAGGAAAGAATAGTGGATATCTCGTCTATACTTTTGGACTCTAAAAAGCCAGATGAATAGTTTTTGTGTAATTCGGGGACTTCCTTTGAAACTGCAGAAATCTTCCCACTTGCTTGCAAAAGCTTAGAGTCCCTTTAAAAAGAAGAAAGATTATCATTTAATTAAAGATAATTCCATATTTGGAATGCATTTCCTTTCTCACTTTTTGAACCTCTTGTTTACTTCAAAACTAAGTTCAAATGCTATGTCCTACACAGGGCTTTTCCTGATTCCCACAGTTATTAGTGATGCCTTCAGATTAACTTGTATATATTTTGTGCACACTTATGTGTGTGTGTCTATGTAGTTTCCTGGAGACTGTGAAATCTTTGAGGGCAGAAGTGGTTATCCTCAGTAAGCAGCACAGCATCTGACATAGGACGGGGGTGGGTGGGGTTTGCTACGAAGTCCTTGGTGACTGATTGACAAAAGGCTTAAATTGCAACTATTGTGTAAGACAATGCTTTGTTGCTGAAAATCATGTCAACAGTTTTAAATGACTGATATCACATTCTTCTCAGTTCTGCCAGAAGGAAGGCAATGACAGAGCAAGAGAGCTCTGTACGGAGGAAGAAGCGTAGGAGACTGAAGTGTGCTTGTGTTGGGTGAGCAAGCTTAGATCTCACAGAAGGATAAAATACATTAGATGTGCCTGAGAGTGCATAAGACAAACCTCAAAGGCAAGGGTTCATAATCTTTGTTTCCGGTCCCTCCAGCAGTCTGGAGGACTGTGAACACTTGCTTAGAATTATGTTTTTATATGCATAAAATAAAATATATAAGCCTAAAAAGAAATCCAATGATACCAAAATACAGTGATTAAAACTATGTATGTATAGATGCATATTGAGTATATACCTCTATATGTGTACTGAAATACAATATTTTAACATATAGGCAAGGTTGGTTTCTAGGGTCAGTTATGTGCTGCAATTCCTTCCTTTCTCAGTTCTTACCCTCTTTTTACTTTTTAAATTTGATGTATTTTTTCAGTGATCAAAAATCCAATCTCAAAGTCTCAACCTCCATTAACCACTTTACCCAGTGAAAAAAATAACACAAAACTATTTTAACAAATATACGTAGTTAAGAGAAAACAAATTTCTGCAGTGACCATGTCCAAATATAACTACCTATATACATACATATTTATACACTCTGTATGCGTGTGCGTGTGCATGTGCGTGTGTGTGTGTCTGTATGTATCACCTCTCTGTTGGGAGCACGTTGGTTTTTTCATGATTCCTCTGAAATCATTCTCTAAAATTGTTGATCAGAGTTCTCAAGGCTTGTTTGTTTTTACAATACAGTTGTTATTGTACAAATGGTTCACCTGGTTCTGCTCATTGCAGTTTGCATTAGTTCAAATATCTTCCCAGGTTTCTCAGAAATAATTCTCTTCATAACGCCTGTGTGGCACACTAATATTATATTATATTCATATACCATAACTTATCTGATCATTCTCTAATTTAAGGACTCCCTTCATTTCCAGTTTTTGCCACCACAAAAAGCTGCTACAAATATGTTTTATAAATTATTTGTCCTTTTCTTCTTTTTTTATTTCTTTTTGTGTATAGAATTAACAATGATATTGCTAGGTGAAAGGTTATGCATAGTTTAGTAACTGGGGGCATATTTTCAAATGACCTTTAAAAACAAGACCAGTTCACAGCACTTTCAACAATGCATTAAAGTACCTATGCTCCTAAAGCCCCTCTAGGATTTGACATTTTCCTTTTCTGTCAGCTTTGCTAAGCTGAAAATGTGTAAGGTGGAATCTCAATGCTGCTTTCAGGCTTATTTCACTAAAAGGGTTTGGAGCAACTTTTCATGTGGCTATTGATTGGATTCATTCCTCTGAAAACTGCCTATCCAAATCCATTGATCATGGATCAATGGGGAATGGTTTTCTTTTGCATAAATCTGAATCATTCATAAATATGTATGTTTGTGTGTATATTTATACAGAAATCTTTATTAGAGAAACAGACCTTCTAATTATTTCTCTTCTAATTTTAGCCAAATTAATTGATTTTGTTTGTGTAAAAACTTTTAACCATATATCACCAAAATTCCTCAATTATGTTCTATGGTCTTCCATGGATCTTTTGCAGGGTCATGAACTGTTCTATCTATAAATCGGGAAGCAATTTTGTTCCTCTAATTTGACTACTATGTCATTTGTTATGCTTAAACCACATACCCACTTAGAGTTTATCTTGCTATGTTTATCTATATTTAGTTCTGTCAGAATGCTTTCAAATTTTCTTATATTATCCATTAAAATATTGACTTCTTTACTACACTAGCTGGGACATTTGTGTTTGTAATAGGAATTGTTGTTGTATTGTGTAAAAAATATATATGTATATCTTCTGATACAACCACATGTTTTTTGTTGTTCTTGTAATTAATATGGTCAATTATATTGAAAGTTTTCCTAATACTGAACAAATTCTGCATTCCTGACACTAATTTAACCTGATTATAGTATATAAGCTTTGTGATATGCTTCTCTGATTTTCTTGTTAATATTTTATTATAAAATTCTGCATCAATATTCATTAAGGGAAGCTAGGTGGCACAATGAAATGAATATGGGGCCTGGAGTCAAAAATCTGAACCAGAGCACAAAATCAAGCCTCAGACACTTCCCAGAAGATCCTGAGCAAGTCACTTAACCTCTGTTTGCCTCAGGTTTCTCAACTTTAAAGTGATATAAAAATAGTTACTTCCCTGGGTTGTTGTGAGAACCATATGAGATTATGATTGCCAAGCATTTAACACAGTGCCTGGCATATTGTAAGTATTGTAGACATTTTAGCTACTATTATTAGAGATCATTATCTGTACTTTTATGTCTCCCTTTTGTGTTTCCAATTTAGTTATCAAGAATGTAAGGAGAATTTTTTGGAAACTTTAATATATTTATTTATTTTTAGTTTTCAACATTCATTTTTCTCCAAATTTTCTCCCCATCTCTCCCTTCCCCTCACCCCAAGACCCCATGCATTCTGATTACTGTTTCCCCCAATCTGCCCTCCCTTTTATCACATCCCTCCCTTCCCTTATTCCCATCTTCTCTCTCTTTTTTTTTTTAGGGCAAGATAGATTTCTATAAGCCATTATCAGTATTTTTTATTTCCAAGTTGCATGCAAAAACAATGTTTACCATTTGTTCCTAAAACTTTGAGTTCCAGCTTCTCTCCATTACTCCCTCCTATCCCCACTGAGAAGGAGGTAATTCAGTATAGGTCATACACGTGTAGTCATGAAAGACTTCCATAATCATTATGTTCTCTCCTTTGACTTTGTCCCTCCCCAAAAGCATTTACTTCTAATTAGTCCCTCTTCCTATTTTCTATCCCTTCCATCACCACCTCCATACCTCATTTATCCCCTTCTTCTCTACCTTCCTGTAGTGTAAGATAGATTTCCATACTAAATTGAATCTGTATGTTATTCCCTCTGTAAGACAAATGTGACAAGAGTAAGCTTCACTTTTTCCCTCTTACTTCCCCCAATTTTGTCCTCCATTGAAAAAGCTTTTTCTTGCCTCTTTTAGGAGAGATAATTTGCCGCCTTCCATTTCTCCATTTCTCCTTCCAATATATTCCTCTCTCATCCCTTAATTTTATATTTTTAGATACATGCTGTGCCCTCTGTCCATATATATATATATATATATATATATATATATATATATATATATATATATATATATATACATACATATACATATAACCCCTCTAACTACTCACATACTGAGAAAAGTTGCAAGAGTTACAAATATCATCTTTCCATGTAAGAATGTAAACAGTTGAACTTTAGTGAGTCCCTTATGATTTCTCTTTCCTGTTTAACTTTTCACACTTCTCTTGATTCTTGTGTTTGAAAGTCAAATTTCCTATTCAGTTCTAGTCCTTTCATCAAGAATGCCTGAAAGTCCTCTATGTCACTAAATGACCATTTTTCCCCTGAAATATTATCCTCAGTTTTGCTGGGTGATTCTTGGTTTAAATCCTAGTTCCATTGACTTCTGGAATATCATATTCTAAACCCTTCAATCCCTTAATGTAGAAGCTGCTAAATCCTGTGTTATCCTGATTTTATTTCCACAATACTCGAATTATTTATTTCTGGTTGCTTGAACTATTTTCTCCTTGACCTGGGAATTCTGGAATTTATCTACAATATTCCTAGGAGTTTTCCTTTGGGATCACTTTCAAGAGTTTGTCAGTGGATTCTTTCAATTTTTATTTTACCCTCTAGTTCCAGAATATCAGGGCAGTTTTCCTATCAGGAAAGATGATATCTAGACTCTTTTTTTGATCATGGCTTTCTGGTAGTCCCATAATTTTTAAATTGTCTCTCCTGGATCTATTTTTCAGGTCGTTTGTTTTTCCAATGAGATATTTCACATTGTCTTCTATTTTTTCATTCTTTTGGATTTCTTTTGTAATTTCTTGATTTCTCATAAAGTCATTAGCTTCCAACAGTTCCATTCTAATTTTTAAAGAACTATTTTCTTCACTGAGCTTTTGAATCACCTTTTCCATTTGGCTAATTCTGCTTTTTAAAGCATTCTTCTAATTGACTTTTTGGACCTCTTTTGACATTTGGCTTAGTTTATTTTTAAATGTGTTATTTTCTTCAGCATTTTTTGGGTCTCCTTCAGCAGGTTATTGATTCACTTTTCATGATTTTCTTTCATCACTCTCATTTCTCTTCCAAATTTTTCCTCCACCTCTTTTACTTGATTTTCAAAATTCTTTTTGAGCTATTCCATGGTCTGAAACCATTGCATATTTATTTAGGAGCTTTTTGATGCAGAAGTCTTGACTTTTAGGTCTTTCTCTGATGATATGCATTGTTCTTCCTCATCAGAAAGGATGGAAGAAAATACCTGTTCAACAAGAAAGTAGCCTTCTATAGTCTTATTTTTTCCCTTTCTGGGCATTTTTTCCAGCAAGTTACTTGACTTTTGAGTCCTTTGTGCAAAGAGGGGTATACTCTAGGGACCTGTGTGCTCTCACTGCCTTCAAGGTGACACAAATAAGACAGAGGAGTTTACTCCTCTACTGACCTGCGCTCTGCTCTGGGAGCAACCACAGGCTCTCCAAAACCTCCAACAGCCAGACAGACTGCTCATCCCAGGGCTGCCACTCAGGGCTGAGATCCTGATCAGGGGCTCAATTCCCCCAGGGTCTTTAGGCTGCGAGCTCCAAAAATGGAAGCTGTCCCTGCTTGGGGCAGGAGCTATGGCAGGACCCCACTCCCTTCTCACCCAGAGGAAAGAGCTTTCTCACTGACCTTTGAAGCTGCCTTTGGTGTTTGTGGGTTGAGAAATCTGAGAACTGCAGCAGCTTCCCATGATTTCATGTCCTGAAGCCTGCTCCAGTCCTGTCCCTGCCATGTGGCCAAAGCTGGGCTGCTCTGCTCCTAGCCTGGAGCAATAAGACCTTTTCTGTTGGCCTTCCAGGTTGCCTTGGGCTAGAAATTTCTTTCACTCTGTTGTCCTGTGGCTTCTGTTGCTCTAGAATTTCTATAGTGTCATTTTTAGAGGTATTTTATGAGCTATGGGAGGAGAGCTACAGTGGATCTGTCTTTCTACTCCACCATCTTGGCTCTGCCCCAAAAGAATTTTTTAAAAAGACTAAAAATCAAATGAGAGAGACTGGGGAGAATTTTTTTTAAAAATAAGAACAATCTAAGAAAAAGAAGATTATAGAAAATTAACCAAGTAGAAAAGGAGATACAGAATGTTAAGGAAGAAAATGACTCCTTGAGAATTAGAATTGGGCAAGGGGAAGCCAGCAAAATAATAAGAGAGCAAGAAATAGTCAAACAAAATATGAAGACTGAAAAAATAGAAGAGAATATGAAACATCTCATAAGAGAAACAGCTGAGCTGGAGCACAGATCAACAAGATAAAAAATAAGAAGAGTCAGACTACCTGAAAGTCACAATTGAAAAAAAAAAAGTCTTGATATAATCAAACAAGAAATAATTAAAGAAAATTATCCTGAAGCATTAGAACAAAAGGGAAAAGTAGAAGCACTAAAAATCCACCAATTTCAGGTCACCACCAGAAAAAGATTCTATAAGGAAAACCTAAAGGAACATTATAGCTAAATTTGAAAACTACCACCCTTAAGGAGAAAATATTATGAGAAAGAAGAGGAAAAAATTCATACATAAGGGAACCACAATTAAAATCACCCAAGATCTAGCAATGGTGACAAAAAAAAAAGACTACAGACTTAGACCACTATATATCAAAGAGCAAAAGTACTGGGATTGCAGGCAAAAATATCATACCCAGCAAAGTTAAGTATAATCCTGAACAACAAAAAAAGGGATATTCAATGAAATGCATGACTCAGAATTTTATCACACAAAGACCTAAACTTAATAGAAAATTTGACATACAGGATTCAAGAGAAATATGAACACCAAAGACTAATTACAAAGGACTCAATGAGGATAGAGTGTTTACATCTCTAAGACTGTCATTACTAATTAGAAATAAAGATTGGGGTAGAGCTGAGTGTGATGTAATTCTAAAAAGTAATACAGTCTAGGAAAAGTTGAAAAGAGTAATTACCTCATACAAATGAAGTTACTAGAGGAAATACTGACACAGAAGAATTGGATGGGGGAGGAGGGCTGGTAGTAATGAAACCCTACCCTCATTGGGAATGGGTGAGAGAGGGAACACTATATACATGCATACATACATACACAGACACAGACACACACATATGTATGTATGTGTGTATATATGTATAGTCTGTGTGTATATGTATACATGTATTTATATATATAAATCTTCTAAATTCAGAAATAAATAAAAGGCTAAAGGCATAGGGAGCAGAGGAGAGATTTTTAGTGGAAGCCCAATTCACATCAGATCTGGGTTAAAGAGAGAAAGAAAATATAATAATATATACATATATAAAATATTATATATATAGGAATAAAAGTCTTCTAAATGTATAAAGAAATGATTGTGAAGGGATAGAATAAGAGAGGGTATGGAAGGGTATCTAGATAAATGGGACAGAGATAAAGAAGGAATAATATATATATATTATATATATATTATATATATAAATATTATATATATATATATTATATATATATATATATATATTTGGAAGGCTATAAAATTCTTCTCCATTCAGAGAGAAACAAGAGGACAGGGGAAAAGAGCCAAGGAAAAGGATAAGGGAGGGATCCTTTGACAGGGAATCGGTTAAATGATAGGAGGTCAAGGTAGTGGGGTAGAAGTAGAGGGCTCAGAAGGGATAGGATATAAGAGAAACATACAAGCACAAACAAAAAAAAAACAGGAGTAGAATTTATTAAAGGAAAAAAGCAGAAGTGGCAATCCTGATCTCAAAGTGAAAGCTAAAATAGATTCAATCAAAAGAGTAAAATAGGAAAACTACATATTATATCAGCCATATTAACCAATATTGTTTTAGAATATTTAAAATAATTTGACAGTATAAGGCTGGAATATTGCTGTGGTGTAGAAAACGATGAGTTGCTGGATATAAAAAAATACGTAAAGACTTGGACTTATGAACAAAGATGCTATCCACCTTCAGAGAAACAGCACAAGCAAGCATAGTACAGTCTTATATAGATGTGTCTGAGTGTCTGTGTGTGTGTGTATGTGTGTGTGTGTACTTAATTGTAGCCTTCTTAGGGAAGGAAGGGGGAAAAGGACAAAAAGAAGTGAAGAAAAGATGGAATGCTCTGAACACAATATATAGTATTTATTATGTAGGCTTTCCTGAAATAGAAATTTATTGCTTTATATTATGAATCCTCTTTTTATGGTCTGCTGTCAACCTGGCAATAATTTTTTTAATTTTGCATTTAAGTTTTGGAATTAAGTTTTTTTTTTTCTTTTCTTATTTTGCATTTGAGTCTAAAATTTAAAAATTACCCCCCAAAAAAGAATGTATTTGTATCACAGAAGGAATTGGTGGAATCTATTCCTATGTTTTCAAATAGCTTATGGTATTGGAATTAAATTTTCTTTAAATATTCGATAGAATTTTGAAAATCTATTTAAGCTTGGATTAGTTTATCTCTGTCTCTCTCCTCCTCCACTTTGGGAGATCATGTGTGACTTGTTGAACATCTTTTCCTGAGACTGGGTTAAGTAATCTACTTATCATTCTATCCCATTCTATTAACCTGGGCATTTTATATTTTTCTAAACCTTCATCTATTGCATTTAGGCAATCCATTTCACTAGCTTATAACTGTGCCCCAAAATGGTTTCAGATAGTTGCCTTTAATTCTTATTCATTTGTTGCCAAAACACTTTTTTTTTATTCTGGTAATTTGATTTTCATTTTTCAAAAATCAAATTGGCTAATAGTTATTTATTTTTAAAAACTTTCTAAGTTTACTCATTTTTCAATTATTTTTATTTTCATTTTTTGTTAATCTTTGTTTTTAAGTTCTATTCTTGCTTTTAACTGGTATCTTAAGTTTTGTATTTTATAATTATTCTAGTTGCATGCCCAATTCATTGATCTGCTCTTACTTTTTTATTGATCAAAATGTTAGGGATGTAAATTGTCCACTAAGAACTACTTTGGCTTTAACTCAAAAGCTTTGTTGTGCTATGCTATTCTTGTTTTTATATTTAATGAAATTATTTACTGTTCCTATATTTGTTCATTAGGATCATTTAACTAATTTCAAATTGTTTCTTCAGCATCCCTTCATGTATTGTGATCTTAATTATAATCCAAAAATATGATTAATATTCTTTCTTTTCTGAATTTGTAACGTTCTTATACCCTAACACACAGTCTTTGTAAAGATGCCTTGCACAGTTGAGAAATAAAAGTTTCTTCCTACTCCCATTTGATAATAGCCAGAGGTCTATCTCTGACCACATCAAATGAAAGTAAAGTAAAGGTGACACTGCTTCTTCCATCTCTTTCTCCTTCTTTTGAGATAGAAAATTTATATAAATATAGACCACATAGCCTTCTACTTTCATACCCCAATTACATGATACAAATTCTTATACTCTTTCTTTACCTTCCTTCCTTGGTTTATTTACTTTTTTCTCCAATTTCTTTCTTTTTAAGATAATAACACAACAAAACTACTCCCAGTTCCTGTGCCTTATTAATATTTTTAGAGGAAGCTCTAAAAGCTTGAGATAATGAGTATGATATTGATGATTCATTTTGGGGCTTCTTTCAAGAAATGACTGGTAGACTCTTTTCATTTTGTTCTCATATACTTAAAAGATCTGGGGAGTTTATTTTTATGATTTCTTGAATTGTGATTCTAGGCCTTTTTTCTATTTCTTTGGTTCATGACTTTCAAGTGGACCACTGAGCGTTAGTTTATTTCTCTATTCTGTCAGCTCAATTATGGCTATGATATACCTTTCATTTTCTTCTATATTTACAATCCTTTGACTTTGTTTTAATATTTTTGTGCCTCATAAAGTTATTAAATTACATTTAGCCCATTCTAGTTTTCTAGGTATCTATTATTTGAGTAAACATTTGAACCCCTTGTGCCAAGCTTTCAATTCTTTTTTTCAATTCTTTATTCCATAGCTTTCATTTATTTTAATTGTTCTTCTCTAGTGCTCTTCTTTCTTTTGTAAAACTGCTTAATTTTTTTTTAAACACCTGCTTCATTACTCCCAAAATTCCACTTAAATTTGTGCCAACCTGTGTTTGCTTTGAAGGTAGACATTTTGGAGTGATTTTCTTCTCAGTTTGTCCTGAGAATTCCTATCACAACAGCTCTATATGGTGAGATTATTTTCTTCCCCTCATGCTTTCGGTGTTATTTTCCAACTTCAAGCTTGCATTAATACCACGCTCCGGATGTTCTTGGAGAGAATTTCTGAATCCACTTCATCTAGCTCTTTTGTCCTGTTGATTCTTGCTATGTTCTCCTGGACTGTTGTATTATTCAAAGATCTCAGAGACAGCTCAGGTTGGGGACCTGTAATCTTTCAAAACAGTCTGATTTGAGATGAAGTCTGATCACCACCATCTTATTCTAATTTCTTTAAATTTCTGAGCTGGGTTTGGACCTGAACCACACAATTGCAGTCTTGCTCTGGTTGGTTCATTCATCCATTGTCAGATAGCTAGGAAAGTCTAAAGGTGCAGAGAAAGAGAACTTCAGGGTCCTCTACGGTGTGAACTCTGGGCCATGGCTACTCTGCTGTGGACTCTTCTCAAGGTGAGTGGCACAGACCTACCATTTTTTATGTTCCTACTCTTTGCCAGCTACACAGTCTTGGGACTACAAACATTCCTTTCCTTGAATACCACCTTGTACGTTCTCTCTTCATCTTATATTGGCTTTATTCTGGGGCATGAACAGAAGAGCTACTGCTTGGTACCTCTGTTTCCTCCATGCACAACAACTGGCCCCTCTGCATGAAACCAGAGATTGTTTCTTGTCTTAGCACAGAGTTACAGGTCTTTCTTCAGTCCCTGCACTCTATGTTCATTGCAGTGTACTCCTGGCTAGACCCTGTCTCCTGTGTCCAAGAAACTTTTGGTACATCTCCACTTGTGAACTTAGGCTGGAAATATTATTTACTGCTTGGTTTTCTTTGATTGTTCATTCAGGATTCAATATGTTACATTTTCTAGATTTTTGTGGAATAGTTTGTGGGAAGTTTGTTAGAGGTGGATGGCTTAACCAGTTCTATCATTTTAGTTTCCCTTACATTCCCCTTCAAATTCCAAAAATAAGAGTAATCATGGAACAATTTTAGGGGCTCAGGCATTGAGGAATATGGAGCATCTATTTATTCACCAAGTTCTCCTTATACCTTTGCAAGGCTATATACAATTTCTAATGATTTTTTTTTAAATTTCTCAAAACATTTTAGCAGCTCTCTTTGTGGTGCCCAAGAACTGGAAATTGAGGGGATGCCCAACAACTGGGGAACGGCTGAACAAGTTGTAGTATATGAACATAATGGAATATTCTTATGCTATAAAAATGATGAACAGGAGGACTTTAGAAAAGCCTGGAAGGATTTATATGAATTGATGCTGAGTAAAATGAGCAGAACCAGGAGAACATGGTACACAGTAACAGTCACAGTGTGGAAGGACTGTTTCTGATAGACTTAGCACTTCACAGCAATGCAAGTACCTAAAACATTCCCAAAGGACACTTGAGGCAAAATACCATCCACATCCAAAGAAAGAACTATGGAATCAGAATGCAGAATGGAACAGATTATTTTATCTTGTGTTATGTTTTGGTTTGGTGTGGTTTTTCTCATGGATTCTCCCATTCATTTTATTTCTTTTACGCAACATGACTAATGTGAAAATGTGGTTAATAAGAATGTAAGTGTAGAACCCATATAAGATTGCATACTGTCTTGGGGAAGGAGCAGGGAGGGAGGGGGAGAAAATTTAAGACTTATGGAAGTGATTGTAGAAAACTGAAAATAAATTAATTTTAAAAAGAAGAAAAATATATTTTACATAGTTTGGTTCAGTTGATAACTGTTGGGTTTGGAGTCAAGAAGACCTTAAGTTCAAATCCTGCTTCTTACACTGACTATCAGACCCTAAGGAAGTTGTTTAACCTCTGCATGTTTCAGGAAACTCTTTAATACTCATCCTGGGACTTATCTACTAGTTTGTAGACAATTTTCAGTTACTTTAGTGCAATGAGTTTCCATAGTAAGAATCCCCACATATGAGGAA
Source organism: Bettongia penicillata ogilbyi (assembly GCA_023548195.1). NCBI lineage: Eukaryota > Metazoa > Chordata > Mammalia > Diprotodontia > Potoroidae > Bettongia > Bettongia penicillata. The sequence continues at coordinate 4,001,242 of JAJHZJ010000003.1, forward strand.
ATAAGAGATAGAAATATCTTTCATAATGGCCTTTAGAGTCTGCCACAATCTTTTGAATATTCTTACTGGTGGAAACTCTTCTTTAAGACAGTGGATTTTATTTGTAAACACTCAGAAAACATTCATCAAAGGGTCTGATGAACAATGTGTATGATCAAATGGGGTTAATATTTTAATTTTAAATGAAGTATGACTATATAAAGAAAGGTAATGTAACTGATTTTCTTATTTCTTCCAAACTTAATCCTTCTAAACTGGTCTATAAAGTAACCTCCAAAGAATATTTCTATCACTACTTTAAGAAACAGAAATAATAGCTTTTTAGCATGACTCTTTTCAAGTAGTACTATCATTTTGGGTATATACATTAAAAATGAAACAAGTTTCAATGCATTATATTTGTGTCTCATGTTTACAAATACTAACTGTAAATTAATCTCATTACTAATTTAATTTCAGATTTTCTTTTTGCAGAGATATTTTTTTCCCTTTACTGAATTTCTCAGAGGAGTGTTCAATTTGTTTAGCTGACTTTTAAGAAATAGAATGGCGATCCAGGTAGTGTATTTGTTCAAATGTTTATCAGTTGTTCCCTGAAGAGCAGAAAGATAAGAAAGTATTTGAAGGTATGGCTTTAGGGCTAAAGGCCAGGAAATGTTTCCAAGGCAAAAGACAACATGAGTACTCTGTTACTCCATAGAGAATACTGAAGAGAAAAGACATGTTAGCAGATTAAGGAATAGCCCTTTGTCATACAGATAACTCAGGAAAATGATAGGAAATGGGTTTTTCATACAAATAAAGGACTTGGAAAGGAAAAAAGAAGTTATATCAAAATTTTTGTTTTTTTATTTAATTGATCAGATTTATTTCTACTTTCAATTCTGGTCACAAAACATGTGAAGTGAATTCATTAGGAAGCAAATTCATCTTAGATACCTTCCAACTAAGAGGATTCAGTAACTTAATCTGTTATAATCTCACTAATAACCCACCCGTATCAACTCACTCACATCTATGCTGTTTTAACAAAATTCTTAAATATCTATCTGTTCAACAATGGAGTCACCTTATTTATAAAAGAAATCTTTTATTTCAGAAATATTATCTTGTGCCTAGTAGAATATATTACATTCAAAATTAAATGGAATAATTCTGGAAAATTAAAGAAAACTAAAAATAAATGTTATATATCTAAATTTTAAAAGTAATTTAATGTGTTCAAGGTCTCAGCACAACATGAACTCCTGAACCTCATGAGTGAGATAGGGTATGTTGTACATCCATCATCTTACAGTTCAGGATCTAAGAGCTTAATCTAATTATGGAATATCTTTGGGAAATGTTAATCCATGCCATACTGGAATGATGATGTGCAACCAGTACTAAGTATAACAAGGGATGGGATTAAATCACCAGATATTAGCTACATCATATATCTTATACTTCCTTGCTCCCCAGCATTTGTAACGAAAAGCTATGGAAACTAACACTACTACCCTTGTACTAATTAGTATCTTGTCAGTAGGTGGAAGGACCCAATATGATCCTTTCACCATCCTATGGTTGTCTAATTTTTAACTCCTGGTCTTATTCTTATGATTCATAATAGCTGTTTAGAATGACAAATATTTTTCCTCCCTCTACAACTCAGTGCTGCCTTCCTGAAGTTCATACATTCTTCTGCCCTCTTGTCCAATGTGTCACCTGAAACACTCAACCCCATTCCCTACTACCAGACTCTCTCATTTCATAGGATCCATTTTCTGGGACTGTTAAGAAGATACAACATTCTTAGTCATGCTTTCGTGTGCAAGTTGGCCTCCCCTCCCACACCCCATGGACACACATACCTAGCCAACATGAAGATTCAGCCTGCTCCTTCCTATATATTATCACAACCAGAACCTCTCTCTGCCACTATAAACTTCAATGTTTCCCTCCTTCCTTTCTCATGGAGTTCAGTACCTGGACCTAGTTTTCCTCTCAATCTCAATATGTGCTCTCATACCTGGCTTTCCAGTTCATTGCTTTCTCTATTTTTTTCATTTCTCCAATTGTTACTTTTAAGGAGTTATTTTTTTCAGTTAGGTTTTGTACCTCCTTGTCCATTTGGCAAATTTTACTTTGAGATGATTGTATTTTTAAAATCATTGGTCAATTTTTCTTCTGCCTTTCTAACTTAGGTTTTAAAATCCTTCTTTAGCTCTTCCAAGAATGCTCTTTGGGCTTGAAATCAGTTCAAATTCGCATTTGAATTTTAAGATATGGGTATAGTACCAATCAGTTTCTTAAAAAGTAAAGTTGGGGGGAAGACAGAGTCAAGATGGTGGTGCAGAAAGAAGGACCTGTAAAAGCTCCCCCAACCCCACAGCCCATAAAAGACCTGTGAAAATGTCTCTAAACAAATACTAGAGCAGCAGAAGCCACAAAATTACAGAGCGAAAGAGATTTCCAGCCAAAGACAGCAAGGAAGGTCAAAAGGAAAAGTCTATCATACCAGGTGCATAGCAGGGCGCAGCCCAACCTTGGCCATGCGACATCAGCAAGCACAGCACCAGAGCAGGCCTTAAGGGACAAAATCTCCAGCAGCAGCTGCAGTTCCCAGATTGCTCAACCCATGAACCCCAAATACAGCTTCAAAGGTCAGTGAGAAAGTTCTTTCAATTGGGTGAGAAGGGAACATGGTCTAGACCTGCCAGTAGCAGCTACTGCAGTGGCAGCATCCATTTTTGGAGCCCTCAGCTTAAAGAGGCTGGGGGAATTGAGCAGCTTGATATGAAACTCAGCCCTGAGTGGTGGCACTGGAGTGAGAAGGAATACTGGTATGGCGGAGCTACTAGAGGCTCTGAAGAGGGAAGCCTACTGGCAGATCCTGGGCAGAACAGAGTGCTTGTGGCTACAACCAGACCAGAGCACAGGACAGCAGAGGGGTAAACTCCTCTCCCTTGATTGTGCCACCTTGGAGGAACTGAGATCTTAGAGATCCCCATAGTATATCCTACTCTTGACAAAAGACTCAAAAGTCAAGTAACTGCCTGGGAAAATGTCCAACAAAGGGAAAAAATAAGACTATAGAAGGCTACTTTCTTGTTCAACAGGTATTTTCTTCCATCCTTTCTGATGAGGAAGAACAATGCATACCATTGGAGGAAAACCTAAAGGTCAAGGCTTCTGCATCTAAAACCTCCAAAATAAATATTAAATGTCCCAGGCCACAGAAGAGTTCAAAAAGGATTTTGAAAATCAATTAAGAGAGGTGAAAGAAAAATTGGGAAGAGAAATGAGAATGATGCAAGAAAATGATGAAAAGCAAGTCAACAGCTTGCTAGAGGAGACCCCAAAATTGCTGAAGAAATAACATCTTTAGAAACAGGCTAACTCAACTGGCAAAGGAGGCCCAAAAAAGTCAATGAAGAGAAGAATGCTTCAAAAAGGAGAATTAGCCAAATGGAAAAGGAGGTTCAAAAGCTCACTGAAGAAAATAGATCTTTAAAAATTAGAATGGAGCAGATGGAAGCTAATGATTTTATGAGAAACTAGCAAATTATAAAGCAAAACCAAAAGAATGAAAGTATAGAAGATAATGGAAAATATCTCATTGTAAAAAGAACTCATCTGGAAAATAGATCCAGGAGAGACAATTTAAAAATTATCAGACTACCTGAAAGCCATGATCAAAAAAAGACCCTAGACATAATCTTTCATGAAATTATCAAGGAAAACTAGCCTGATATTCTAGAACCAGAGGGTAAAATAAATATTGAAAGAAGCAATCAATCACCTCCTGAAAGAAATCAGAAAAAAGAAACTCCTAGGAATATTGTAGCCAAATCCAAGAGTTCCCAGGTCAAGGAGAAAATTTTGCAAGCAGCTAGAAAGGAAAAATTCAAGTATTGTGGAAATACGATAAGAACAAGATAGGATCCAGCAGCTTCTACATTAAGGGATCAAAGGGCTTGGAATATGATATTCCAGAAGTCAGAGGAACTGTTATTAAAACCAAGAATCACCTACCAGCAAAACTGAGGGAAATACTTCAGGGGAAAGAAACAGTCATTCAAGGAAATAAAGAACTTTCAAACGTTCTTGATGAAAAGACCATAAGTGAATAGAAAATTTGACTTTCAAACTCAAGAATTAAGGGAAGCATGAAAAGGTAAACAGGAAAGAGAAACTATAAGGAACTTACTAAAATTGAACTGTTTACATTACTACATGGAAAGATAATATTTGTAACTCTTGAAACTTTTCTCAGTATTTGGGTAGTTGAAGGGATCTCACACACACACACACACATACACACACACATACATACACAAACAACACAGGGTGAGTTGAATAGGAAGGGATGAGATCAAAAAAATAAAGTTAAGGGCTGAGAGAGGAATATATTGCAAGGAGAAAGGGAGAAATGGAATGGGGCAAATTATCTCTCATAAAAGAGGCAAGAAAAAGCTTTTTCAATGGAGGGGAAAATGGGGGAAGTAAGAGGGAAAAGTGAAGGTTACTCTTGTCACATTTGTCTTAAAGAGGAAATAACATGCACGCTCAATTAGGGAGTAAAGGAGAGAGGTTGGAACTCAAAGTTCTGGGAATGAATGTTGAGAATTGTTTTTGCATATAACTGAAAAATAAAAAATACAGCTAATGGTGTACAGAAATCTATCTTTCCCTACAAAAAAAGATAGAAGATGGGGATAAAGGAAGGGAGGGGTGTGATAGAGGGAGGGCAGATGAGGGAAGGGGTAGTCAGAATTTATGGCATTTCAGGGTGGGTGGAGGGGAGAGATGGGGAGAAAATTTGAAACTCAAAATTTTGTGGAAATCAATGTTGAAAACTAACAAGAAATAAATAAGCATTAAAAAAAAAAAACATGAAATTGACCAAATGGAAAAGGACGTACAAAAGCTAAGCAAAACAAAAAAACCACAATTATTAAAAATTAGAATTGGTCAGGGAAAATCTAATGACTCTATGAGACATCAAAAAGCATTTCAACAAAATCAAAAGAACGAAAAGAATAGAAGAAAGCACAAAATATCTCACAGGAAAAGCAACTGACTAGAAAATAGATTCAGGAGAAAAAAAATCTAAAAATTATTGGTCTACCAGAAATCCATGATGAAAAAAATAACTTGGACAGTAGGTTGAAAGAAATCATCAAGGAAAACTGCCTTGAGGTCCTAGAACCAGAGGGCAAAATAGTCATAAAAAAAAAAAAAAAGCTACCAATTACCTCCTGAAAAAGATCCCAAATTGAAAAGACCAAGGAATATTGTTGCAAAATTCCAGAATTGTTAGTTCAAGGACAAAATACGGCAATCAGTGAGAAAAAAACAATTCACACGTCTAGAAACTACAGTGAAGATCACACAGGACCTTGCATCTTCTACGCTGACAGATCAGAGGGATAGGAATTTGATATCGAAAAAGGTAAATGAGCTTGGACTATAACAAAAGATCAGCAAAACAGCAAAACAGAGCATAATATTTCAGGTAAGGAGACAGACATTCAATGAAATAATGGATTTCCAGAACTTTCTGATGGAAAGGCCAGAGCTCAATAGAAAATTTGACCTTCAAATATAAGACTCAAGAGTGGCATAAAAAAGTAAACAGGAAAAAAAAGAAAAAAACTTGCTATTTAATACGGGCAAACTGTATACATCCCTATATGGGAGAATGATACTTGTAAATCTTGGGAATTTATATTTATTATGACATTTAGAAGGGATATATATAGAGAGAGTGTGGGCATAAATTAACTGATGAGATGAGAAAAACATAATTAAGGGGTGCTAAAGGGAAAGAGGAAAGGAGGAGGCAGAAAAGGGTAAATTACATTTCCTGAAGTGACACAGAAACATACTGGAGAAAATGAACATAGTCTGAGCTTTACTCTCATTGGATTTGGATCAAGGGGGAAGTAACATATTCAGTAAAATATAAAAATCTATCTTGCCCTACAGGCAGCAGAAAGGGAAAGGGGAAAGAAAAGGGAGGGGATGATTAGAAGGGAGGGAAGAATATCCCCAATATCCGTTCCTATTGAAAACACTGAAAAGCACAGGAATAGATGGAACCTTCCTTACAATTATAATTAGTACCTACCTAAAACCATCAGCAAGCATTATACGTAATAGAGATAAGCTAGATGCATTTTCAATAAGATTGGGGGTGAAAAAAAAATAAGCCCATTATCACCGTTGTTATTCAATATGGTACTAGAAATGTTAGCTTCAGAAATGAGAGAAGAAAAAGAAATAGAAGGAATTGGAATAGGTAAAGAAGAAACTAAGCTATCACTCTTTGCAAATGATATGATCATTTACTGAGAACCTAGCAAATCAAGTAAAAAAATTACTTAAAATAATAAACAACTTTAGCAAAGTTGTAGGATGCAAAATAAACCAACATAAATCATCTGCATTTCTATATATTACAAAGTCCAACAGCAAGAGACAGAAGAGGAAATCCTTTTTAAAGTTACTGTAGACACTAAAATATTTGGGAGTCAGCTTGCCAAAACAAACCCAAGGACTACATGAATACAAATACAAAACACTTTTTCACACAGATAAAGTCAGATCTAAATAACTGGAAAAACATCAGCTGCTTCTAGGTAGGCTGAACTAATATAATAAGAATGACAATTTAAATAAATTAATTTACTTATTCAGTACCATACCAATCAAACTACCAAAAATTATTTTATAGAACTAGAAAAAATAATATCAAAATTCATCTGGAAGAGCAAAAGGTCCATAATATCAAGGAAATTACCAAAAAAAAAATGCTAGGGAAAGTGGCCTATCCATCCCAGATCTTATATTATAAAGCAGCAGTCATCTAAACCACTTGGTACTGGCTAAGAAATAGAGGGGTATATCAGTGGAATAATAGGCACAAGACTCAGTCATCAAAGCAGTCTACCATTTGATAAACCCAAAGACCCCAGTTTCTGGGATAAGAACTCACTGTTTGATAAAAACTGCTGGGAAAACTGGATAATACTGTGGAGGAAACTGGGTATACCAACACCTGACAACGTATGCCAGAATAAAGTTAAAATGGGTACATAATCTAGGAATAAAGGCTGATACTATAAAAAAAACTAGGGGAGCAAAGAATAGTTTATTTTTCAGATTTATAGAGAATGGAGGAATTTATAACTGAACAAGAGATAGAGAACATTATGAAACGCAAAATGGATAACTTTGATCATATTAAACTGAAAAGTTTTGCACAAAGTCAATGAATGAAACTAAGAGTAGAAGGGAAGCAGAAAACTGGGAAAGAATTTTTACAACTAGTGTCTGTGATAAAGACCTCATTTCTAAAATGTATAGAGAAGTGAGTCAAAATTTATAAGAATACAAGTCATTCCCCAATTGATAAATGGTTAAAGGATATGAACAGGCAGTCTTCAGGGGAAGAAATAAAAGCTATCTATAGTCATATGAAAAAAATCTCTAAATCACTGTTGATTAGAGAGATGTAAATCAAAACAACTCTGAGGCACTACATCACACCTATTAGATTGGCTAAAATGACAAAACAGGAAAATGATAAATGTTGAAGATGATGTGGGAAAGTTGGAACACTAATTCATTGCTGGTGGAGCTGTGAGTTGATTCCACCATTCTGGAAAGCAATCTAGAACTATGTCTAAAGGGATACAAAAATGTGCATACCCTTTGACCCAGTAATACAGCTTCTAAGCCTGTATCCCAAAGAGATTATAAATATGGGGAAAGGACCCAAATATATTTATAAAACCTCTTTTTGTAGTGGCCAAGAACTAGAAATCAAGGGGTGCCTATCAATTGGGGAAATGATTGAACAAGTTATAGTATATGGATACAATGCAGTACTATTGTGCTATAAAAAATGACAAAGAAGTAGACTTCAGAAAAACCTGGTAAGACATATGAACTGAAGCTGAATGAAGTGAGCAGAAGCAGGAGAACATCATATATAGTAACAGCTACAGTGTGTAAGAATTATTTTTAATAGACTTAGCCCCTCACAGAAATGCAAGAACCTAAAACATTTCCAAAGGACTCAGGATTCAAAATGCCATCTCCATCCAGAGAAAGAACTACGGAGTCTGAATGCAGAATGAAGCAAATTATGTTCTCTTTTATTATGTTTTCTTTTTTTCATGGTTTCTCCCATTCATTATAATTCTTCTCTGCAACATGACTAATGTGAAAATGTGTTTAATAGAAATATATGTGTAGAGTCTATATCAGATTGGAACTTATGGAAGTGATTACTGAAAATGGAAAACAAATTAATAAATTTGAGGGGGAAGAGAGAAGATATCAATTTTTTAATATCTAATAAGGATCCCTGGAGCTGAAGACTTGTGGAGCTAAAACTAAGAGACTGCTAAAAACAGACTTCCCTGGTAAAATTTCTTTCTACTTGATCTGAGATGTTATTTCTCTTTTTATCAATTTATTTATTTTTAGTTTTCAACATTGATTTCCACAAGATTTTGAGTTTCAAATTTTTCCCCATCTCTCTCCTTCCCTCACTCCAAAGCACTGCGCACTCTGATTACTCCTTCCCCCAATCTACTCTCCCTTCTATAATGCCATCCCTTCCCTTATCCCCATCTTCTCTCTTTTCTTGTAGGGCAAGATAGATTTCTATAACCCATTACCTGATTTCTTATTTCCCAGTTACACACAAAAACAATTCTCAACATTTGTTCCTAAAACTTTGAGTTCCAACTTCTTTTCCTTACTCCCTCCCCACCCCATCCTCACTGAGAAGGCAAGAAATTCAATATAGGCAATATATGTAAACTTTTGCTAAAGAATTCCCTAATAGTCATGTTGTGAAAGACTAACTATATTGCCCTCCATCCAATCCTGCCCCCCATTTATTCTATTCTCTCTTTTGACCTTATACCTCTCCAAAAGTATTTATTTCTAATTATCCCCTTCTCTCATTTGCTCTCCCTTCTATCATCCCACACACACACTCCATTCATCCCCTTCTCCCTTACTTTCCTAAAGTGTAAGGTGAATTTTCATACTAAATTGAATATGCATGCTATTTCCTCCTTAAGTCAAATGCGATGAGAGTAAGCTTCATTTTTTTCCTCTCATCTCCCCCCATTTCCTCTCCATTGAAAAAAACTTTTCCTTGCCTCTTTTATGAGAGATAATTTGCCCCATTTCATTTCTCCCTTTCCCCTCATTATATTCCTCTATCACTCCTTAATTTTATTTTTTTAGATATCATCCCTTCCTATTCAACTCATCCTGTGCCCTCTGTCTATATATATATATATATATATATATATATATATGGTATATGCATGCATGCATGCATGCGTGTGTGTGTGTATGTGTGTGTGTGTGTGTGTAATCCTTCCAACTACCCAAATACTGAGAAAAGAGTTACAAATATTATCTTTCCATGGAGTAATGTAAACGGTTGAACTTTAGTAAGGCCCTGGTGATTTCTCTTTCCTATTTAACTTTTCATGCTTCTTTTGATTCTTGTGTTTGAAAGTCAAATTTTCTATTCAGCTCTGGTCTTTTCATCAAGAATGCTGGGAAGTCCTCTATTTCACTGAATGACAATTTTTCCCTTGAAATATTATCCTCAGTTTTGCTGGGTAGGTGATTCTTGGTTTTAACACTAGTTCCTTTGACTTCTGGAATATCATATTCTAAACCCTTTGATCCCTTAATGTAGAAGCTGTCAGATCCTGTGTTATCCTGATTGTATTTCCACAATGCTCCTATTGTTTCTTTCTGGCTGCTTGCAATTTTTTCCTTGACCTAGGATCTCTGAATTTGACTACAACATTCATAGGAGTTTTTTTTTTTTTCAGATATCTTTGAGGAGGTGATCAGTGAATTCTTTCAATATTTATTTTACCCTCTGCTTCTAGTATATCAAGAAAGTTTTCCTTGATAATTTCATGAATGATGAGGTCTAGGCTCTTTTTTTGATAATGTCTTTCAGGTAGCCCCATAATTTTTCAATTGTCTCTCCTAGATCTATTTTCCTATTTTCCAATGAGATATTTTGCATTGTCTTCAATTTTTTTCATTCTTTTGGTTTTGTTTTGTGATTTCTTAGTTTCTTATAAAGTCATTAGATTTCATCTGCTCCATTCTAATTTTTAAAGTACTATTTTCTTGAGTGAACTTTTGAACCTCCTTTTCCATTTGGCTAATTCTGCTTTTGAAAGCATTCTTCTCCTTATTGGCTTTTTGGCCTCTTTTGGTATTTGGGTTAGTCTATTTTTAATGGTGTTAATTTCTTCAGTATTTTTCTGGGTCTTCTTTAGCACACTGTTGACTCACTTTTCATCATTTTCTTGCATCATTCTCTTTTCTCTTCCCAATTTTACCTCTATGTCTCTTACTTGATTTTCAAAAGTTTTTTTTGAGCTCTTCCATGACCTAGGACCATTTCATATTTATTTTAGATGTTTTAGATGCAGAAGCCTTGACTTTTAGGTCTTCCTCTAATGATATTCACTGTTCTTACTCATCAGAAAGGATGGAAGAAAATATCTGCTCACCAGGAAGTAACCTTCCATTGTCTTATTCTTTTTCCTTTTTTGTGCATTTTTCCAGTCAGTTACTTGACTTTTGAATTCTTTGTCAAGAGGAGGGTATACTCTGGTGACCTGTAAGTTCTCAGTTCCTCCAAGGTGGCACAATCAAGGGAGAGGAATTTATTCCTCTCCAGACCTGCACTCTGGTCTGGGAGCTACCAAAGTTTTTCTGTTCAGGATCTGCCAGTAGAATTTCCTCTCCAGAGCCTCCACAAGCTCCACCATGCCAGCCAGTGCTCCTCTCCTCACCCCAGGGTCACTACTCAGGGTTGCATGTCATATCAGCAGCTCAATTCCCCTAGGGTCTTTGCTGCAGCCTGGGTCCAGGGTTAGACTGCTATGTTCCCTTCTTACCCAGGGAAAGAGCTTTCTCACTGACCTTTGAAGCTGCCCTTTGAGTTTGTAGGTTGAGGAATCTGGGAATCACAGCTGTTGCTAGTGGTGCCTAGAAGCCTGCTCCAGTCCTGTCCCTGCTGTGGCACCTACAAGGCTGAGCTACATTCAGTTCTGCACCCAGTGCAATAAGCTTTTCCTGTCTACCTTCCAGGCTGCCTTGGCCTGGAAATCTCTTTCACTCTGTCATTTTGCAGCTTCTGGTTCTCTAGAAGTGCATCCTTCTACTCCGCCATCTTGACTCTGCCCTGAGATTCTATTTCACTAAGGAGTCAAAAGGTTCATTTACTTTTGTGTATCCTATAGTCTACCCTAATTTATAAAACTTCCCCAATTCCTGGTTTATTTTATTTCATATTCATGATTGTCTTTTGTGTAATAATTGTTGAATGGGAGAAAACTCAGCTAAGCATAAACAATCTTGTCCCTTTTGATTGACTTATGCAGGTGCCTTTTGTCCTGAATCTCTAAAAGAATATCTAAATTACAAATATCCTATGTGTAGGAGACAGATAAAATAGTAGCTCAGTATTAACATTAAATCTTCTTTTGGAGACTGGAGAGTGAAGGAATGGTCCCTCAGCTATGGTTATCCTTGCTCCTGATCTTCCCCTCACTTCCCTTCTAGACATTTGGTCATACAGATACTACCTTTTTTCAAGTCTCTGGCATTTCCATCCCAATATATTCCTTTTAACTGCCCTTTCAATATAGCCCTCATTGTCTGCACCTGACATCATCCCAGGCTATTTGCTATTCCTTAATCCCATATAGTTCCCTTCTCCATCACCTCAGGGTCACCCCAGCCTATTGGCCACTCCTAGATCACATCCAAATCTCCCCACAGTCTTTCTGTAATTAAAGGTCCATCTCGCCAATTATTAAATTGCTAAGATTCTTAAAATCTGGCCAATGGCATAGATTCTTAAAATCTCACCCACACTAATAGGTGTTTTAATAAACTTTACTTCTGGCTGAAAGAAGGTTTGAGTCAAATTCTGTCGAGGTAGAACCCACACTTTTTGCCCTTGAATTTTGGGGCTCTCAAGTGTAAGGAATGACTCAATTTTGTTTCCACATAAATTCTAAGGTAAGAGATAAACTGATTCTGGCTGCCTGGCAATCAGCATAACTAAAGGCTGAGAAGACCACTGGACCAGGTGTGGCTCACCAAAGAAGAGGTCCATTGACTCAGACACTTAGATAATGGGATTCATATCAATGGTGATGGAAACTTAGGCATCCTGGGTTCAGTTTTTATCAATTCCTTTAAAAGTATTTATGACTTGTCATTTCTTTACCAAATAAAGTATAAAGGAAATAAGAATGTCCCTCCCCGCAATGTGAGGGGGAGGTGTAGGTGTTTTCAGATAAGCTGAAAACCCTGAGTTGACCAGTGGAATGCGGGGCAGGAAATTTTGAATCCGGATTTGAATCTTATAAGAAGTTTTGTAGTTGTCTAAAAGGGGGTGTCTCCTTATGGGGCAGGATGCCTGGGGCTCCTCCTATCTCTGGAGGGTGAAACAATTAATAAATAAATCTTTCCTTAATTCACTGAGGGCTCATGTGAAATTTTTTGGTAAGACGATTATTTCTCACACCAGCACCCCTAGACTGCAACAATTATACTAAAACTGTTCTCTCTAAGGATACCAATGACCTAAATTCAATGAAATCTACACCATTCTTACACTGTAACCCACCCTCTGATCCTAGATATTCTCTTCTCCCTTGAATTCTGTTAACACTTGTTTCTCCTCCTTCTCCTTCTACTTGACAATTGACTCATCATCCATCTTCTGTTGTTGTTGCTGTTTTATTGTTGTGGTCGTTTGCCCTCCCACAACATCTGGGAGGATGCAACTGGACAGGGCCTTCCTTCCTTCTTTCTTTCCTTTCTTCCCCTACCCTCAGTCCATATAGGGTATCACACCCTTACCTTCAGGTGCTCTGCTCAAAGGAAAGCTATATTTTGGTCTCTGAAACCTCTTTCCCCTCTTAAAAGCCAGCCTTTACCCCTAATAATTCTGGCTCTCATTGATTGGTCAACAATAGGTCCCAGGCCAGTCCTACTAGGTGTGATTGTTTGTGCCCAAATGGGCTCAGAATGAATGTAAATAGCAATTGTTTCTATTTTGGTTGGAAACCCTGAGTCTTCCCTTCCCAGATTGATTTTTTTTTGACTAGGTAAACAGGTCATTCTCTGCTTCAATTCTTATCAAGCTTTAATCACTGAATGGCTGTTGCCTAAGTCAAACTGAAATCTGTTAAAGAAAGACCAAGGTCCCCTCACCCATCTCTTAACACCTAAGTGAATATCTACTTAGGTTCTGTCCTTTGCCCACTTCTCTTTCTACTTTACATTCTCCTCCTGAATGATTTCATCAACTACCATAGGTTCAACTGTCATCTTGACACAGATGACTCCCAACTCTAAATATATTTCTGGTCATTCTCCTGAAGTTCAATTTTTCATTGTCAAACACCTCCCACACATCCCTCCCTACCAGATGTCCACCAATCTCTAAAACTCAACACATTCAAAACACAATTCATCATCTTTACTTCCAAGTCTGTTCCTCCTCTAAAGTTTCCTATTTTTCATTAATGGCACTACCATCCTCCTAGTCACCCAGGCTCATAACCTTGGAGTTATCCTTAACTATTCCTTTTCCATCAACACCCACACTGAATTAGCTGCAATATTATGATTTTAACTCTAGAATATCTGCAACATCTGTGTCTTCTCTCTGTTCACATGGCTGCTATTCTAGATCTTCACCCATTCCTACCTAGACAATTGTAGCAGATTCCAGATGAGTCTCCCCATTTCCAATCATCCCCTTCTAAAATGCGTCCTCTACAAAAATAGACTTCACTAGATAGATGTGTGATGATATCACTCTTTGTTCAGAGGATCTCAGGGACAACTTATGGTCTCTAAGATAAAATATAAAATTGTTTTTGTTTCTAAGAGCCTTCATAATTTCCTCCAACTACTTTTCAAGTCATGTTACTTCTCTTCTACTCTCAGAATAATAGTCACAGCACACTGGTATTATTCCCTGAATTCAGGATTGAAGTTTTGACCTCTGTGTATTTGCACAAATTGTCCTCTCCTACCTAAAGTACACTTCCTCCTCCTTCTCATCTCTCAGAATCATTATCTTCCTTCTAAGTTCTTCCTAAGCATAACCTCTTCTGTGAAACCTTCCATCATCTTTCACTTTGCTAAGGTTCTCTCTTCAAATTATACTGCATTTATTTATCTGTGCATATGTTGTATTCACCCAATAGGATGCAAGCTTCTTAAGGGCAATTGTTTCATTTTTAACTTTGTGTACCAAGGGCCTAGCATGGTGACTTGAATATACCAGGAACTTAATGAATATCTACTGAATTTAATGAAACATAATCACATTTTAAGATTACATTCCTTAAAGACTTCAGAGAGGCCTGGAAAGACTTATCTGAACTGATGTTGAGTGAAAGGAGAAGATTCAGGAGAACTTTTTATATTCAGCAACAACCACAATGTGTGCGGATTTTTTCTAGTAGACTTAGAACTTCGTTACAATGCAAGGACTTAAAAAATCCCCAACAATCTCTTAAGGCAAAATGCTTTCCACATCCAGAGAAAGAACTATGGAATTTGATCACAGAACGTAGCAGATCATTTTGTTTTGTATTACATTTTGGTTTGTTTTATGATTTCTCCCATTCATTTTAATTCTTCTATGTAACATGACTAAGATGAAAATGTATTTAATAGGAATGTATGTGTAGAACCTATATAAAATTGTATGCCATCTCATGGAGGAAGTAGGGGGTATCTAAGTTATATAGAAGTGATGGTAGAACACTGGAAACAAATAAAATAATAATAAAAAGATTACATTCTTTAATGAAATTAAGACATTAAAATATATTCCTGAAAAACATGAAGGATTCTGCGGGTTTATCTATAAACAACTAAAAGCTGTGAAAAAGTCAAGAGTTCATTCATCTAAACCTTTAAAGAATTCATCTTTATTTTTGTCCTAAAATTATGGCATAAATTTCTTTCTTTCATTTCACTTCACAATATGATCATGTGATGGTTAATGTCCATGCCTGAAATCTCCTAAGGTGAAATGTATTCAATCCCACTATTTTTATTTCCATGCATTAATAGAAGACAACTACTGTAGTAGCTTTTCGCTCTTCTACCATAACAAATGGTGAGAGTAAATTCATATTGTGAGTGAATAATGATGTCCCTTGCCTCATTTTCATTTCCATAATTGAATGGGAGATGGGGAGACCCTACTGAAAGGCCTTTATGTTGGTCAAACACTAATGAGAAAATCTTTGTCAAGTCTGTGAGTCACTTGGTGTCATGGTAACAAAACATTATCAAAACCTGATTTGTATGCGCAGCAGATACATAAGTGATAGCCTGCACTTCTAATTGTATTTTCTCTGTTTTCGGAGATGAATTTTTTGTTGGTAAGAGGTGAGAGGCTGACAGTATTCTGTTTATCCATATTTCAGATATGGAACACACTACATGCTCATAAATTCAATTTCAGTGAAGTACCTAATACTGAAAATAAATAATACTTTAGGAAGATTAAGGAAAATAAAATGGTCAAAATTATCCTTTGAACTCCTGATCTCCCAAAGAATTTATCTTTATCTTAAAATCTTATACTTCATTCTATTTCACACTCAGATTTAGTAAAATTTAGTTCTTCATAGGGAGAGAAAGAAGGAGAAAAAAAATCAGTAGGCATACCCAAAACATCAATTAAAATAAATGAGCTTCATAGATATGTAAAAGAAAAATCAGGGGAATAGTAGAACATTCCCTACTGAATTAAATGTGATAAATACCCTGCAGTAATCATACAGGATGCTCCATCTCCTGCTTCCCTGCCTTTTCACTGACCGTCCCTCATACCTGGAATATACTCCCTTCTCATTTCCATCTAATAGAATCCCTTTCTTCCTTCAAGATGCAGCTCAAGCACTACATTCACAGGAAGCCTTTCTTGATTCACCCACCAGGAAGTGACCTCATTCCCTACCTTGTATCTATTTTCTTTATATTTATTCTGCACGCACTTACATATGCCCAAATTGTCTCTCCCATTAGAATGTAAGCTACTTGCAACTAGAAATTATTTTACTCACTTACCATATTGGTATTCCCTGTGACTATCTCAACACTTGACACTTTATAAGAAAAAAAACTTATTGAGGCTAATTCATAATAAAAAAGATTTAAGGTATAGTAAATGGAAAACATTTGATTCAATTGGTTATTGAGGTTCAAATTATACTAAATCCAGTGCTAGGTTGTTTTTTTTTTTAATATTAGGGAATAGGGCAGTGCCAAAAATAGTAGATGCCATTTTCAACACTGATTTGTTGATCAGTTGATTTAAATAGATATAATAGGTGTGGGCAAAAGAAATGAATTATGGAAGGCATATGAAGAAGAACAAAGATAGCTATAATGACATACCAAAGATCAAAACTGTAAGGGGCACTGCTTTTTAATGATTAAAAGAATAGCAAAATGATATAAAATAGAAGCAATTATTCTAAAATAAAAAACCAAATGGTGTTTACAAATACTAGCTTCCTCTTGTCTGTTAACTATTAAAGAAACAACTGTTAAAAAATATCCCTTTTTAATTTGATTACACAAAAGCTTTAGAGACAAAATATTCTTAATCTTCCTGTTGCAACATAGGGATATTTAGGAGTTTTGCATCCAAGAAGGTTGTTCTAGAAGTCACAACAAATGAGATGGGTGTCTAAAAGTCTTCGATCCAGAAAATGTTACAAACTGATAAAAATCCAGGTCTGAGGTTAGCCTAGGACTAATCCAAATAATTCTAGAATTCATGTACAATGAAGCAGAGAAATAATGAATAAAGAGAGCCAGTACTGGATGACAGTTTGCCCTGGAATAAATTCTGATAGATTTTGCTGTTTAGGGGCTTTGCTTTGCAGATAGACTGGTTTAAACAATAAACCTGTTTAAATTACTTCTGAGTATCTCATTGCTTCTAACTCTTTGGCTCTTTGGGGGTTAATCCATGGATCTACTCTCCCCTAGTTTTGCATCTCAAAATGAAATGAATCACCAAAATTAGAGGACTGGTGCAACTTATTTCTTACTGATGTGCTTTATTCTTTTTGGTATTCCTTGAATCATTTAATTGGCAAAATCTTCACTACCTCTGGATTTTAAAGACAACATAATTCTAAAAACAAAATGTGAGATTAACACAATGAATGTGAAACTTGGTATATGTTAGTGACTAAAAACCTATGCAGTCTTTTCATGGTTTATGAGTGCAAAGAGAATTAATAATGCTTGTCCTGAAAAGCTTATTACTCTTTGTTAGATGCATCAGCATGTGGACTAAGTTTCAGATGTACCAAATACCAAAAGCAATCAATCTAAAGTCAACATAATGAAAACCAGAGGAACATTTATCTACATGTTTAGAAATTCAGTAGAGGATATAAGAGTGCATTGAGAAAGAGAGTCATCAAATCAGTGAAAGGCAGGGAGGAGAACAAACAAACACATTCCCAACAGGGATTAGCGCTGGTTCAGGAGAATGTTTAAACTAACCTTGGATGGAAGCAGCAGCCAGAAAGCCAGTCAGTGTGACCACAGCCTGTCAGGATTACATTGCCTTTAGGGATACCCACCATCTTCCAGTGGTGATCTTCGCTGCAGGAGACTAGGATTTCTTTTCGAGGATGTATGGCAACACTTCACAGGAAAGAGAGACAAAGGAGGAAAGTATTAATGGAACATTTAGGGGTTTCAAAATGAGACCTATAGACTCAAAGCAATAATGACTATGGAGGAGAGGTAGAGACATGGGCTCCACTCTTAGCTCTGCTGCAAATTAACAGTTTGACCTTGGACAAGTCACAATCTCTGGAGGCCTCCTATATGATATTTGGGAGTTGGAGCAGATGAGCTCTCAATGTTCTTCCAACTAGAAGAGCCCATGATTTGACTAAGTAAGAAAACAAAGCACAATTGATCCTCTAATCCCTATTCTTCCCTTCTTTTAAGGATCTTAAAATCTCAATTCCAACATGAAGCCTTTTGTCTAATCATAAATCATGTACGTGTCATAGACTTGGAGATAGAAGGACTTTTGGGAATCATTTAGTCTAAGTCTCTTCTTTTCCAGAAGAAGGAACTGAAGCCTATGGAGGGCAAGTGATTCACCTGAAGTCACATTAATAATTATGATTACGAAGCACCACAAACTTGTGTCTCCATTCAGTAGTTTTTTATTGGGCTAGTTGAAGAAGCATTCATATTCTCTAATATTGTAGGGTTTTTCCTTGGAAATAATAATATACCTTTAAATCTGATATCATCCACAAAAATAACATGAATTACAATTGTTACCATAGCTCTATAATAAATACTTTTAATGGAACTTTAATTCCATGTCCCAGTGTTCCAATAAAGTGAAGTATTAAATTCAGTGCTTATGCATCACTTAAATTTATTTCCATTAATGCACAGCATACATATTTCTATAAAGTATGCAAGAATCAGAAGGCAATCTCCACCCTCTATAGAAAAAGAGGGAATGGGAAAGAAACATTTCAAATGATTAACATATTAACCACTCCTACTGGGGTGAGTTCAGAATTATCAACTTTTTTAATACTGTAGTAAATATTTTCTAAAATGAGGAGCATCCAAGTTTAATATGTGCATGGGGTGGCAAAAATCAGGAGGCATTTCTTTTTAATTACAAAAGCAGAGGTTAGAAAACCTAAGTTCCAATTCTAACATCCATTAATGAGTAGCATGACTTTCATGTTCACTGTTCCAACCTCAGTTTTTTGATCTGTGCAATGAAAGAGTTGGGGGCTCTATGAACTCTAAGTTCTACAACATTTCTAATGATTCACGATCCGTTCATGCTTTCATCTATGTGAATTCTTATTCTTATTTTTACAATTTTTTGAGACTCTTGCAATAATGGGTCCCTCCCTCCCTACAAACAAACAAGGGAAAAGAATCCCTACTCCTTAAGCACATCTGACCTTGAACTTGGCGGGGAGAGTGCTTACAAGTTAAAATATGAAAATAAGGCCTTCACTTTCTTTGGAGCAGATAGGAAAAGAGTCATGAGTATAAGTATGGGCAGCTGCAACTCTGTAGTTTTTCCACTTGACCATCCTGCCAACCAGAAAAGATCAGGCTTTCTGTGGCAACCCCATAGCATAGATTTTCTAGTAGTCAAACAACTTACCCTAAGGTTAAGCTGTCATGTTTGGTAAATGCAAATTAACCCAACTTAACTCTGGCTACCCTAACCATGCTTCCCTTTGAATGGAATGAAGTTAGTAAAGACTTCTCAGTGCTTAACAAAAGGGTTTTAGTAGCTGGTTAGCCTAAGTTTCAGTTTCCCAGAAATCATGTGACTTTGGGGAAGACAAAATTTAACCCCTCCCCCTTGGGTTGCCACAACACAACCCCTCGTGGGTTGCCACATCAATATAATGCCTGCCAACAGGGTAGATTGTCACATTTAGATTGTGAGCCTGCCTCCCAATCAATGGGAATAAAAGGCCAGCAGGGCGGGGTGGGATCAGCATTAGGGCTATATAATCTCTATTTTTGCCTTCACAAGATGGTAATAAAATCTCGTGGCTTTGCTTCTACCTTGAGAAGTCTCTGATTTTTATTTGAGTCGGTGGTCTCTTACCCACATACCTTCTATATAGCTACTGCACATGAACATCTTGTCACTCACTCCGCCACCTTATGTAGTACCTCTCCCCACTCCCTGATGCCATGCTGCCCGCTCTTGGCATAGGGGTTCCTCAGTTGCCTCTGGCTCTACTCAAAAGCCCCAAGAATCTCCAGATCAAAACTCCCAGCCCTGGTCACCCACCACTCCCATAGATAACTTGCCTCCTTCTATTAGAATAATAAACACCTTGAAAACTCACTTTTGTACTTGTATCCCCATCATCGAGTAAATAGTAGGCACTTAATTAGTGCTTTTTCCCCTCACAGAATCCATAATAGAAAGTGTAATTGTTATATAAGAACTTGTTTCTCTCAAGGCAAGCAAAGGAGTTCTGGATGTCCTCAGCATTAAAGTTGGAAGCATAAGCCTCAGCATTATGTACCTGGCAAGTGCAGTGACCCCTTCCAGGGTTTCAAGTAGGATAATTTTAGAACTGGACAGGACCTTGAAGGCTAAGGTCCCAATCCCTTGTTGAACAAAAGAGGAAACTGAAGTAAGTTAAATGACTTGCTCAGGATCACAAGGTAGTGTTTTATTTGAATCCTGGTTTTCCTGACTCCAAATCCAGCTCCCTGTCCACCACATTTTTGACTTTATTCCATACCTCTGAATATCATGAATATCACATCTCCTTTCAGCTCCAAAAACTACCTAATTTCTTTTGCTTCTCATTTCCCAATACAATCTTTCCTGCGCCTACTCAGTTGCAGATTTTGTTGTCTTTTTCTATTCCCAATTTTGGACTTTTCATATCCTTTTTCCCCCTATTTTTCGACTGCTACTTAGCAATTTATAACATACACAATTGTGCCAATTCTTCCAGATCGAAAACTGATCTTTATAGAGTTATTTAATATTTGCCAAGCATAAGATAGAGGCATAGATAAAGATATGGATATGAATAGAGGCAAAGGTAGAGATAGATACAGATACTAATATATAGACATGGGTAGAGACAGAGATGGAAATAGGAATAGGCACTGGTATAGAGACAGGTATATAGATGTAGGTACACATAGAGATAGAGATAGATATCAATATATAATAGCATGGATAGAGATAGAAATTGGTATAGATATAAGTGTAGGCAGAGACGGAGATAAGTATGGCTAAAGATAGAGTATATAGATATAGGGATAGAGACAGTCACAGAAAAAGATATGCATACAGACAGAGATAGGTATAGGTAAAGAGATATATAGGATAAAGTTAGAGATGGAGACAGATATAGATATCTAGATATAAATACAGATATGGATAGAGCTAGAGATAGGTATAGATACAGAGACAGATATAGACATAGGTACAGAAATACAACAAGCTGTAGATAGGTAGAGATAGAAATAGTTGTAGATGGTATCTCTATAGAGCCTGGTAGCAACCCTGTGAACTGAATACTTCAAGTATCATTTTTAGCATTTTAAGGGAATGAAAAAACTCAGATAAAAATGGTTCAGAAGGCCAATAAATGTCAGATGCGAGATTTAGACCTGTGTCTTCTTGACTCCATATCTAGCCTTTAGCATGATACTCATGCTTTCTTGTTCCATAACAGGAAAAGTATAAAGTGAATTATTCATATTGCAATATCTAATAGTGCTTCTTTGTGACTTTTAGGAGACATATTCAGAAAAGGAATTTATTGCAGCTGAATCTGAGTGTGTTCATAGGCCTTAACTGGAAGAAAAATACGATAGGTAAAACATATCAGATTGAAATGAATTTCGTATTCAAACTCAAATAATAAGGCCAACAAAATCCTTGATGCTAATGAGTGTGATATATGTTGCTTTGCAGTGTTCTTGGCAGACAGATACACACTTGACTAGATGATAAATTATCCCCTTTAGTAAAGATAACAAAAATCATTGGTGGCTTTGGGAAGTTTGAAAGATACCTTTTAAAAATGTCTTTTGTGAGATGCATTGTTGGTTAAGAAATAAATACAAACACCAAGGCCAGTTTGGAAGATTCTTTCCAAAATCTCTTCATGTACACTAACCTTCAAAATCTCCTTTAGCACTCCCCAAGCTACCCAATTTATCTTTCTTCTACAATATTTTCTGCAAGGACTCAACTATAGCTTTTGTTGTCTTGCTGTATTCCCGATTTTGGATTTTTCTATCTATTTCCCCTATGCTTCAAATGGCACTCACCAACTTAGAACATATACATTTCTGCCAAGAACCCTAACACAAACCAAACAGCTCTAGTCCTCAAAAACCTTACATTCTACTGGGGTGATGCAACATGCATTCAAATAAGTAAATAAAAGGTCACTTGAAGGAGGAAAAAGTACTAATATGTGGAGACCCCAGGGAAGATATCACAGGATTTATATAAAACTCATATAAAAGAAGCTTTTATGACTACAGCATTAGGGGGGAAAGGTCTCCTTGCTAGTAAACACCAATAAACAGTGATTATGATTATCTAACTGGACACAAATACTTGGTAAGCCATTGGCTAGTAAACATTACTACTGTTGAATAACTGCCTCATTCACAACACAATTGTATTGAGTTGTGAGTATCAGTTGATACTGAGGCACAAGAAATGGAAAACATATTTCCTTCTTTGAAGAAATATATAATCTAGATGCAAAAATAAGACATACATAAATAAACTTGAACTTGAAACATCTAATTCCATAAATATACAATTAGAGAACATAGTTATCAGCGTAGAGTAGAATGAAATGGAGAAAGCTTCCTGAGACCAATATGTTTTCAACCGGTTCGAGAATGTATATACTGCATAGGGCATTCCAGAAATGACAGAGGTTAAAATAAATCTTGCTCTGCCACTTGTTGCCGATATGACCGTATATCACTTAATCCCACTGAGACTCAGTTTCCTTACCTGTAAAATGAGGAATACATGGCCTCTAAGGTCATTTCCAGGTCTAAATCTATTATCCAATGAATAGAGGTATAAGCTGAGGATCATACACTTTTTGGCAAAACTATTTTATAATCATTTCAATGTAATTGGTTTCTTCTGTAATCACATGTATTTTATTTTATGTATTTAAAAACAATCTGAGAAAGGGTTCAGAGGTCATACTAGACTGATAAAAAGTGTCAATAACAAAAAATGTAAAGACTCCTGATAGACTGAGTATGAGTTACAGATGGGTGATAACAAGGGCATTAATTTGGTTGGATCCAAATTGGAGAAATGAGGTTGGAGGCAGAGCAGTATCTGTCAAGGTGCTTATCAATACATCTAAAATGGTACATAGATTGATTATGAAATTTATTTTGGTTCAAATCATCATTCTAAGTTCTTTTAGTGAACTTCAAGATGTACAAGGTAGCAACTTGCTTTGGGGAAATGAAAGCATACTTTCCATTATCTAACGTAATTTTTACTAAAAATGATAATATAAAAGAAATCTAAGAAACATAGACTATAAAACTATGAGGTTAGGCATTTGGGCTTGGATTTCTTCTACTACCTAACAACATTTTACAAATAGATTTGAGTGAATGAATAAGTGAATGTCAGGAAGCCTACAATCCATTGTCAAAATAAAGTAATTTTATGTTATTTGAGAATAAAATAAACTCAGTCACACTAGACATCTGTGAAGCCACTACTGAGAATAAAAGACACATCATGTACAGAAGGACCAACGCCTCCTTATTGTTGCTGCTGCTGCTGCTGCTGATGGGGCTTCCTCCACTAAAAATATAAGGGTAATTCTACTTTTTGCCTTCCTCTATTACCTCAGTAGATTTGAAACTCCACTCCACTCCAGATCAAAGAAAGGCAATCAGAAAATAATAAGAGATGGCTATCAGAGTATTTCACACTTCATTAGAAAACTGCAAAAACAATTACTGGATATTTAAGGGCATTTTAAAAGGAGTTTCAAGATAGAAGAGAAGAGCTAAAGATTCTTCTGACAATTCACCCTCTCTCCATTCACAATACTTAACTAGTCAAAATGCAAAGGAAGCCAGTATGGTACAATGGAAAGGCTTGAATTCTGACTGTTCCATTTACAAACTTTGGGCAAGTTTGTTCATCTTCATGGGACCAAAATTCCTTATCTGTAAAATATGGGGGTAGATTATGGGACCTCTAAGGCAATTTCTAGATCACAATCTACCATTCTATGATCCTGTCATCAGCACACTTAAACATTTCTGATCATGCCCTTATTTTAGTGCTATACTAGGTTTTACACAAAGTGGACTAAATTAAATCTGTATCCTTTGGTAGTTTTGTCATTTGAAAACTACATTAGAGTAACATTCCACAAATACACAAAGAAACAAAAAACTAATCCAGGAAAGGCTATGCTGGCCACTGCTGGAGGACCAGTGATCCTCCAGAATGCCAAAAGATTCCTCTACTAGCAATCTTGATTTCAATTACCTTCAGAATGAAACTGATGGCCTATCTGCATGCTTCATATGTTTCTATAACTATTTATGGGATCTTGTGAATCCTTTGCATCTTCTACAATGTCTGTGGAATGAATTAAATATCCCCATCTGTCATGATTGATGGAAGCTGGAACTCTGGTGCCAATATTTGGGGAAACTTACTCATGAGTCAAATGTTAGCAACACTTAAGAGATATTCCTTGAACATAAGAAGTAATATGACAAAGAAAGAAAATAAGTGTTGGGCTTTAGTTCTCAATATCTATGTAAAGTCAGTGTTTAACACTTCTCTTTAGCATTTAAAGTTTTGGTTTTTTTTAACCATCAGCATATAGTCTATCTTTCCAGACTGTCTGCACAATGCTCCCTTAAACACACTTTACATCCTGGCCAAACTCATCTCCTTGCTATTTTCCATATATGACATTATACTTCCTGTTGTACAAGCTGTCTCCCATGCTTGGAATTCTCCCACTTCTCACCTCTCCTTGGAATCGCTCCCTACAGTGCACTGCTCAATTACCATCTACTATATACCTTTCCCGATTCCCCTAGTATTGCCTCCTCCAGAAATTAATTATTTGGTTTGTGCTTATTTTAGTTCTATTTTTTATTTTGTTTTTCCCTCACTCCTACTTCCCCCATATACTACTAGTTCCTTTGGTACAGCATTCATATCTTTTATTCATATATATGAACTTTTCACATAGCAGGTACTTAACAAGTAATTATTGGATTGAATAAAAGTACAATATAAACATATACAGGAAGAAAACATGTTGGCAACTTTATGTAATTCACCTAATTTTACATGCACTTTTACTGCCCCCAATTTTGCGAACATTAATATTTTACACAGTAGGGTAGAAAAGCCACTATAGTCTTCTCTGCAGTTGACACTAGCAAACTTGCCACTTTTTTAGCTTTGTATCATCATAGATTTAGAGCTGGAAGGGGCCACAAGGTAATCTAATTTATCTTTTCACTTCAGACAAGGAAATGGAGGCCACAAAACTTAAATAACTTGCCTCCAGTCACACATAGAATATCAAAGAGGTAGGATTTGAATCCATGTTCTCTGGCTCCAAACTTACTGTTTTCTATTTTTGGTGAGGATTTCAATAAAAAGTTTCTATTCATTTTTTTTCATGGATGAAGTCATTAAGGAAGAGGACCACGCTCTATTTCTCCTCCCATCCTTTCCCAGATGTGGTGGGGATAATCCCCATGGTTTAAGATGCCCTGAAACTGATTATATTTTTGCCCTATCAGTAAAGAAGTTTTTTTTATATAGTACCCTGCAGTCTGTCAAGGATTCCAAAACATTTGCGAAGAACTCTTTATAAATGCACAAGCATTATTCATATTATCCAACATTACATCATTCAAAACACCCTGCCTAGATCATAGGGTTATGAGTATCAGATGAGAGGATAACTACATGTTGATGTGTTCCAAAAATTGTAAGTTATTAAAGTCACATTTTACTTAGTGCCATGGGGCATCTGTGATTGCATTGGCATAAGTACTGCTACCAAATCCAACCACAACCATTCTGCTACCTCCCCACCACCACCCCCGCCATGTCTTTACTACATGTATGATTCTCATATGTATCTCCCTAGAAATTTCATAAGGGATCATCCCAATATGCTGGAGAGTTTTTCTCTTTTTCTTTAAGGACTTCAGGGCACCAAAGATAGGTCTGCTATTTTACAAACCAACTCTATGACAGAGTGGAAAGCACACATGGCTTCAAGTCAGAAGAACCTGAGTTCAAACCTCCCCTCTTACACTAACTAGCTAGGTAACTCTGGGTAAATCACTTAGCCCTTTCAAGCCTCAGTTTTCTTATCTATAATTCTTGTTGTTATTATTATTTAGTCATTTTCAGCCATGTACAACGCTTTATGACCTCATTTGGGGTTTTCTTGACAAAGACATTGGAGTGGTTTGCCACATCCTTCTCTAGCTCCTTTTATAGAAGAAACTGAGGTGAACAGGGTTAAGGGACTTGCTCAGGATCACACAGCTAGTAAGTGTCTGAAGCCAAATTTTTTAATTTAGGAATATCAGTCTTCCTGACTCCTGGTCCTGTGTTCAATCCACAGGGCCATGAGAATAATAAAAGCACTTAATACACAGGGTTACTGTGAGTATTAAGTAGGATCACATGTGTGTAAAACGTCTTGTAAGCCTTATTGCTGCTCTATGATGTTCTGCTTTCTGATTTTCTCTGTTCAGTTCTTCCTACAATATAGATTCTCTTTATGCCTTATAGATAAACTCATGTAGTTTCCTTCTCCCTTTCTTCTTTAGTTTAAAAGGAATGATCACATCGCAGACTTCAGGCATTTCCTTTGAACCAGTGTTTCTTAGGTATATCTTGTCCTTATTCAAGAACTTCTATTTTAAATGATATTCCAGAAATTCCAAGCATCTTTCATATCATCTTATTAACTTGTGGCTCATTTCTCAAATTTCCGCGGAAGGAGTAATATTTATATACAATACTGCTGCATAAATTTCTTTTGGCCTTGAACTAATGACATCTCTGGCTGGTTGATAAAAATAAACATTGATGGGGGCTCTTAAGTATGTATTTGATTCAATGATCACCCACAGAATCTTTGAACCTGGAATAGTTTTTCTACATGCCCATATGTGAGGGAGCTGATCCAGGGACTTAAAAAAATAATGATCTTGGACAATAGGAGCCTGCAGAATGGGAAAGGGAAAAATGTCGTCCCATTTTTAAGGAATCAGAGCAGTGTATACAAATTCATCACAAAAATACAGAATAGTTTCAACAAGATAATTTCAGATTAGCCTTATTTCATTTGCTGACAGTGTTGCTAGATTGGTACAGTGGATCAGTCAGTGTATGATTTTAGCTATAATTCACCTAGATTTTTACAATGACATCTGATAATGTTTCTCATGCTTTTCTTGTAGACATAGTTGACAACTATGTTACAGTATATATGGCTTCAGAAAAAAGTGTAGGGTTGAACCTTAACAGTAGCCATTAAAACTCAATGTCAATTTAGAAATGTCTTTAGTTGATTCTCCCAAGAATCTGCACTTGGTCTTAAAGTATTTAACATTAGTGAGAGGGAGGCAGGGGATATTGAGGAGGTGGAGCCAAGATGGTACAGTACAGGCCAGGACATAGTTGAACTCTCCCAACATTCCCCTCAAAAAAAACCCTTAATGCTTGAAATCAAATTTTGGAGTGGCAGGGCCAACAAAAGGTCAAAGAGAGGCATTTTTCTGGTCTAATACATCTCAAGAGGTATGCAGGAGAGGTCTGTAGCACTAGGGTATTACAGAGAGGTTCCAATTTTTCCTGACGAAAAAGCCAAAGCTGAATAAAAAATAGAAGGAACATAAAAAATATAAACATGAAAGAATAATCTTGCATGGGTCAATCAGGTCGCAGAGTGGATAGAGCATCAGCCATAGCTGTATGGCCCTCGGCAAGTCACTTAACCCTAATTATCTCAAAAAAAAAAAAAAAAAAGAAAGAAAACAAGAGTAATTATAAGGGACTCGATGGAGTTAAATAATTTACATTCCTATATGGGAAGAAGATACATATAACTCCTAAGGACTATTAGGGCAGTTAGAAGTAGCCTGGATGGACAGAGGCCATGGGTGTGAGTCTATAACATTGGTAAAATTTACAAAAAAAGATATTTAGGGATGAGAAAGAGGGATGTACTGGGAGAAGTTGGAAAAGAGAAGTAGAACAGGTCAAATTTTCTCACATAAAGGAGCAATGAAAGGAAGAACTTTAAAGTGGAGGGGAAAATGGGGGGAAGTTTGTTGGCAATGCTTGACCCTCACTCTCATCAGAATTGGTTCAAAGAAGGAAGTGTACACACACACATACACATACACACTAAGTTGAGTATAGAAATATATCTTATCCAATAGAGAGAAAGGAGGAGAAGGGGAAGGGGATGACAGATATTAGGGTCTTGATAAGGGGGATGGCAAACGGAGGGAGATAGTGGTCAGAAATAAGACACACTTCTGAGGAGGGCCAGGATAAAAATAGATGGAGATGGATAAAAGGAGGAAAATGGGATGCAAAGAAATATAGCTAGTCAGTTAGCTATCACAAATGTGAATGTGAATGGGATGCGCTAATTCAGAGGACAGAAGTGGGTATGTCTTTGTGTAAGCATGCACGTGTGTATGTGTGTGTGTTACACACATGCATATTTATGCATACATACATATATACATATACACACATACGTATGTATCTATACACACATTCATTTATACATAGAGAGGGGCAGCTACATGGTGCAGTGGATAGAACACTGGCCTTGGAATTGGGAAGACAATTCTTCATGAGATCAGATTCCACTTCAGACACTTAGTAGCTGTTACGACCCGCTTGCTTCAGTTTCTCACCTGTAAAATAATCTGGAGAAGGAAAGGGCAACTTGCTCTAGTATCTTTGCCATGAAAACCCCAATGGGGCTGGCAAAGGGGGAGACGCAACTGAAAAGCAGCACATATGCATGTGTATATGCATATGTATGTGCATGTATATACATGTATGTGTGAATATGCATGTGTGCATATATATATATATGAAGCACAGATCCTGAAATAAATTCATAATCATCCCAAAGACAAAACTGAATCCCACTCTTTGAGAGTAATGGGGTTAAGGAATCATAGTTACCAATGTATCTAACAAAATCTTACCAATACTTCAAATGCTGAATACTTTTATGCTACATAGCTTTATATACAGTCTTATGATGTGAAATTACTATAGTACATTATGGTTTTACAAGTTTAAAAAGTTACATTATATACTTAGTGCTGTTAAGAAATCCATTTAAATAATAAAGTTTATTTGGTTGTTTCATGTTTCAGCAGTTTAGAAGAACTCTGCATTGCTCTGAATATAAAATGTCTCATTTCTATCTCTTTTAGTGTATTGGTAATTGAATAGATGCTTTTGTAAGATAAAGCAAAAATTCTTGCAATAAGGATTATGAAACAATGACATGGACTGTTGATAGAAACATTAGAATCTGCTTTCCTGTAATAACAATAGCAATACTAACAATAACAGTAGTAATATTGACTGACATTTATATAGAGACTAAAGGTTTTCAAAGCACTTTAAAGACACTCTCCCACTAGAACCTTACAATCATCCTGTTAGATAGGATTATTATCAATGTCATTTTTACAGGGAAAGAAATCGAGATGCAAAAAGTTTAAGTGACTTCTCTTGGGATCACATGGTTGGCAGAGGAAGAATTTCAACAGAGGCTGATTCCAAGTATAACAGTGGCCTGGCCAATGGGAGAGTCATCCTCAGAGCATGCCCAGCACATTCTGCCCACTGCCAGCCCACATGGAAGTGGGTGGGAATCTCACTTCCAGAAAGGCCTGATAAAAGAGAATCAAAGATCCTGAATCCTGATCTGGAGAATGTGCAGACATTCTGAAATTGATTCCAATCTGATGACCACATGAAGGAAACAGACTGTTGACAGGCTGTTGAACCCCAAATGAAATTCATTCTAAAGGCCCTTCCCAGTAAATTCACCTTCTTTCTTTTCCCCCCTTTTTGCTTGGTTGTTTTGAAGAGAGAACCATTCTGTAAGCCACTGAGGCTGGAAGAGCCTTAGTCATCCTCCCTTAGAACAACATGTCATCCATGAATGGCAGGCCTCTGTTCTTTCCCTCTTGGCAAGTGTCCTTCCCTGCTTTAAATGAAGCAGTATTTGAAGACAGAGTATGCCTTATGGTCTCTGAAGACTGGAATAGCAAGCAGCCAGAAATCCAGGAGCCAAAGTCTGGACATTCCATACTTTTGGCCAGCATTTGTGGTTTGAAGCCCTCAGTGACCTGTTAGACCCAACACACGTACAAAGCAGCCAAGGCAGAGCAATGGTGATTCATCTACCACCTATGTCACATACAGAGGTGATTTTGATGGGACAAATTTTCTAGCATCTGTATTGAGATCTACTCTAATCAGAGATCAAGATAGTAAAAGGGATTTTGCACTACAAAGCTTTTAGGGTAATTTAAAAAAAAACTTCTGTTTTTGCTATATCTTCTGGGGGAACTGCTAGTTTACATCTGGGTTGGGTCAGTAAAGATTGAATCTAGCACTCTATATTTAATGATAAATTATCTTCCTTTACATGAGGAATGATTTAAATGTAATACTTTCTAGTCACAAAGGAACAGAGTAAATGATCTTGAGACAGCACACACAATCTTATGACTTATTACTAATTAGAAAATTTGAAGACACTAAGGAATTCTAATATGAACAAAGCACAGGATGGCAATAACCCTAAGGAGAAAAAGGAAGGAGAAGAGAGAAAGAAGGAAGAGGAGAAGGTAGAAGAGATTTTCGCTCTCCAGATTTTCCTATTTGTGTATTACATTGTTTGACTTAAATCAAGCCCTGAAACATTTCAGAAACTTCTAAATAAAATCCATAATGATTCTAAGGCATTTGGCCTACCTTCCAAAACAGGCAAAAACAAAATAGATAACTGTGGCTCAGAAATAGGAGCAGTTAAATTGAAAATCTACAGAGTTGGTTTTGTAGGAAGGAAGGAAGGAAGGAAGGGAAGGAAAAGAAGGAAATATATATAGGTTTAGGTAGAAAGAGATATATATATATATATATATATATATATATATATATATATATACATATATACACATGTATTCATATATGCACATAAACAGTGATGCTGATATATGAATTCCTTAAGCAACATTTTAATATGATTTCATTTTATGACATCTGTGTGTGTATTTGCTTCTACTGATACTAGGCTAACTCAGAACATCTAACCTTGACTACATGAAACTTGATTGAGCTAATTTCCTCATCTTTAATTATATATCAGTGTAACTGAGTTCTAGGTTTTGTATCATGTTTCATTGCTCTTTTTTTACATTTTTAGCTTTGTGGTTCTTAAGAAAGGATATCCAAGGAAAAGGCAGTTGTAACTTTTAAAAAGCACACTTCCATAAATGTCATAAATATTGAAGAGGCTGTTGGTGGATCATTTAAGCCCACATTGAAATAAGTTCAATTACACTGAAGCAAACAGACAAGTGCAGTCAAGAGAGAAAAACCAATGAAAACTGACAAAGTACCTCTTTAAAATATCCTATTTAGTCCTTGAAATATTAGCAAGGATCTTCATAGGGATCTGGTTATGCTGAGCTTTATATTAGCCATAGGAGCTACAAAACTCTTTGATAGTAAAGAAATCAATTGGTGTGTTTCCCTGTCACAACATATATAAAGCTGCTGGTTGGAAGAAGTCAAAGAATTTGAGATTTCACTGCAAAACTTTTCTGGCCAAAAGAAGTCATTCCAACAGTTTGGAAAAATTTAATTTACAATGGCTACTGTGGGAATTTATCATTTTTGAAATAATTTTTTTCAAGGTAGGAATGAAAGGACAATAGAAATTCCAGACTGCAAACATTATATAAAGAAACAAACATCAAAACCATTTAGTACTGGTTAAAAATACAAAAGTAGATCAATGGATTAGTTTAGATCAAAAATAATGCAATCATCAATCCCACATTCAGTCAACACCAAAAGATAAATGACCAAGCAAAAACCACCCTGTTTGATAAAACTTCTGGGAGAACTGAAAAATAGTCTGTTAAACAGTAAAAATATAATCATATCATAAAATGTGACTATACCATAAAATACCGAATACAAGTAGATTTTATGCCTTTTCACAATTATGTCTAGTGTTGATTCTTAAGAAAGAAGCCATAGAAACAGTTTAAAAAGGATAAAAGAGATAATTTTATTACATTAAATTCAAAAGCCTCCAAACAAACAAAACTAATGCATCTAGGATAAGAAAGAATGCTATTAAATGGTGAAATAATATCTTTTTATCAAATATCTCAGATATTCATTTATATTAAAGATTTATAGACAACACACAGAAATACATAAAACCAAAAGCTATTCCCCAAAAGATAGTCTGTCAAGCTGGGAATGAAAAGTTTTCAAAAGAAGAATTATAAGATATTAACAAGCATATAAAAATGGTGCAAATAACAACTCATAAGAGAAAAGCAAATCAAAACAAACTCAACGTTTTACCTCACATTCAGTAAATTTACAAAGATGACAAAAGCAAAGAATAAAGAATTGGAAGATAAGCACGATAACAAGTTACTAGTGGACGTGCAATGAGCTTCTCACTGAATTTTTAATTATGCAGTTACTAAAATGTCTGTTATCTTTTGATCCAGAGACTCTACTTAAATATGTATTCCAAGGTGGTCATTGTCAAAGGACATAACCTGTCAATTAAGGACTGTCCAAACACATTTTGGTACATGAATACAAGAGAATATTATTGTGCTGCAAAAAAAAAAAAAAATTACAAATACAGAGAAGAAAAGAAAGACTGATGCAAAAGGAAAAGGAAAGTAAGCAGATGTAGGAAAAATACACATAAAGACTACAACAATGTAAAAGGAAAGGGCATCTATCTACCTCAAAACAATGAAGATATTAATGCTGTATAACTGGTTCCTAAAGAAGAGACATAAGAAGAGACATATCTCTACTCATTTTTAGAGGTAGAAGTTTACAGGTGTGAAACAATGCATATGAAATTTCTTTCATTTGTTTTGCTTAATGCTTTTTTTCCTCATTTTTCTTTGATTATTTTAAGGGATACAAGGAAAATGAAAGCTATGTAAAACAAGTTTTGAATAAAAATTATTTCCATTTTATCCATTTTTACAAGGCTGAATGTCCTATTTCACTCAATGGGAAAGCCTACATTATTAGTTTAAGTATACATCTTATGAAATATGAAAATATTATTTCTACTATTTGACTATTAGAAATATAAGAAATATAGTATCATAATATTGATATACATTATTAGAATGGAATTATTAGCATGCTATCATTTAAAATAATAGAAATAGAACCTTATTTCTAATACTTTAGTTTGTTGTGAAAATCACAACAGAAAGGGGTTTTCTAAAAGCAATAAGTTTGATGGGTGGCGCCAAGATGGTGAGGTAGAAAGACACACATACTCTAGCTCTTCCCCTACAGCCCATAAAATACTTGTAAAAAACAACTCTCAATAAATTCTAGAGCATCCAAAGCCACAGAACGACAGAGTGAAAGAAATTGCCAGCCAAAGGTAACCTGGAAGGCCGACAGGCCAGAGTGGAGCGCAGCCCAGTCTCAGCTGTGCAGTACTGGGAGGAACAGAACCAAACAGGCCTTGGGGGTGGAATCCCCAGCAGCAGTGGAGGTTCCCAGACCCCTCAACCCACAAGCACCAAAGAAAGTGCCAAAGGTCAGTGAGAGGGCTTTTTCAAAGGGAGAGAAGGGAGCAGGGTCCCCCCCTAGCCCTGGCCCTCGGTGGAGGAGGAAGAAGCAGCAGTAGCAGTGGTGGCTGCAGCTGCAGTAACCATTTGAGGAGCCCTTCACCTACAGCCCCTGGGGGAATCAAGCAGCTGACCTAAATCTCAGCCCTGAGCACAGTCCTAGGGTGAGGAGGAATGCTGGACAGATGTGACAGAGCTGGAAGGGGTTTGTGGAGAGGGAATTCTACTATTTGCATATTCAAGGCAGAAGGGTTTTTCGTTGCTCCCAGACCAGTGTGCAGGCCAGGAAAGGAGTGAACTCCTCTTCCTTGATTGTGCCAC
Organism: Bettongia penicillata ogilbyi; assembly: GCA_023548195.1. Classification (NCBI taxonomy): domain Eukaryota; kingdom Metazoa; phylum Chordata; class Mammalia; order Diprotodontia; family Potoroidae; genus Bettongia; species Bettongia penicillata. Next base: position 4,035,151 of record JAJHZJ010000003.1, read on the forward strand.
CTTGGAGGAACTGAGAACTTATAGGTCCACAGAGTATACCCCTCTCTTGACAAAGGACTCAAAAGTCAAGTAACTGGTTGAGAAAATGCCCCAAAAAGGGGGAAAAAAATAAGACTATAGAATGTTACTTTCTTGGTGAACTGGTATTTTCTTCCATCCTTTCAAATGAAGAAGAAAAATGCATACTGTCAGAGGAAGGCAAGGCTTCTGCATCCAGTACCTCCAAAATAAATATGACATGGGCCCAGGCCATGAAAGAATTTGAAAAGCAGGTCTAACATTTGCTAAAAAAGACCCCAAAATGCTGAAGAATATAACACCTTTACAAACAGGCTAATTCAATTGGAAAAAGAGGTCCAAAAGCCAACAAGGATAATGGTCTAAAAAGCAGAATTAACCAAATGGAAAAGGAGGTTCAAAATCTCAGTGAAGAAAATAGTTCTTTCGAAATTAGAATGGAGCAGATGGAAGCTAATGACTTTATGAGAAACCAAGAAATTACAAAACAAAACCAAAAGAATGAAAATATAGAAGATAATGTGAAATATCTCATTGGAAAAACAACTGACCAGGAAAATAGATCCAGGAGAGACAATTTAAAAATTATGAGACTACCTGAAAGCCATGATCAAAAAAAGAGCCTAGACATCATCTTTCATGAAATTATCAAGGAAATCTGCCCTGATATTCTAGAACCAGAAGGTCAAATAAATATTGAAAGAATCCACTCATCACCTCTTGAAAGAAACCTGAAGAGAGAAACTCCTAGGAATACTGTAGCCAAATTTCAGAGTTCCCAGGTCAAAGAGAAAATATTGCAAGCAGCTAGAAAGCAACAATTCAAGTACTGTGGAAATACAATCAGGATAACACAGGATTTGTCAGCTTCTACATAAGGGATAGAAGGGCTTGGAATAGGATATTCTAGAAGTCAAAGGAACTGGGATTAAAACGAAGAATCCCCTACCCAGCAAAACTGAGTATAATACCTCAGAGGAAAAAATAGGCATTCAATGATATAGAGGATTATCAGGCATTTTTGATGAAAATACCAGAACTGAATAGAAAATTTGACTTTCAAACACAAGAATTAAGAGAAACATGAAAAGGTAAACAGGAAAGAAAAATCATGAAGGACTTTCTAAAGTTGAATTCCTACATGGAAAGATAATATTTGTAACTCTTGAGACTCTTCTCAGTATTTGGGCAGTTGGATGGATCTCACACACACACACACACACACACACACACACACATATAGACAGAGAGCACAGGTTGAGTTGAATAAGAAGGGATGATATCTAAAAGAATAAGGAATATATTGGGAGGAGAAAGAGAAAAAGAATGGGGCAAATTATCACTCATAAAAGAGGTAAGAAAAATATTTTTCAATGAAGGAGAAAAGGGGAGAGGTGAGAGGGAAAAAGTAAAGCTTACTCTGTTCACATTTTGCTTAAGGAGAGAATAATATGCTCATGGAATTTGGTACAAAAATCTATCACACTACAGGAAAGTAGGGGATAAGGGGAGAGGTGGGGTGAGGGCAATGATAGAAGGGAAGGCAAATGGGAGGAGGAAATAATTAGAAGCAAACACTTTTGGTGAGGGACAAGGTAAAATGAGAGAATAGAATAAATGGAGGACAGTATAGGATGGAGGGAAATATAGTTAGTCTTAAACAACATGACTATTATGGAAGTCTTTTGCAAAACTACACATATATAGCCTAAATTGAATTGCTTGACATCTCAGTGGGGATGGGTGGGGAGAGAGGAAGGGAGAGAAGTTGGAATTCAAAGAATTAGAAATGAATGTTGAGAATTGTTTTTGCATACAACTGGGAAATGGTTATGGGGTATAGAGATCTATCTTACCCTACAAGAAAGAGAGGAGATGGGGATAGTGGGAGGGTGGGGTATGATAGAAGGGAGGGCATATTTAGGGAGGGGGTAATCAGAATGCAAGATTTGGGGTGGGGAAAGGGAGAGATGGGGAGAAAATTTGGAACTCAAAATTTGTGGAAATGAATGTGAAAAACTAAAAATAAATAAGCATTAAAAAATAAAAGCAATAAGTTCACTGATTATTAGGAACTATTACTGAGAATTAAATCTCTTAGGTTTGTTTTCATTATAAAATGTTAAAGGATTATGCCATATTATTATATGGCAATACTGATGATGTTAAATTGGATTTTTAGAAGTCATTGACCCATGCAATACAGTTTAAATTAGGCCTGTTAATATGTAGTAAAAATTAAGCATTTTTACAAAATTTAATAAAAAATGTTTACCATGTAAATGTTGAATTGGATGCCCCAAGAGTAATTAAAGCACTTGGGGAAGCTGTCTTTAATAGGTCACTGGGGTGACAACTAATAAACTAGGGGAAACTGGCTCTCAGTATATGGTTCATTTCTTCTCCAATGCTCTTCAACTTTTCACCATGCATTGTTGGTGAAATATATAACTATAATTATTCCTATAACTAGGAAAAGGATCATGGATAGAGAACTGAAGGGAACCTCAGAAATCATTTAGTTCAACTAAATTATTTTACATATGAAGAAGCTGAATGCCCAGGACGCCGTGATTTGCCTATGATTAGACAGGGAAAAGACAGATTCGTTTTCTGTCCATTGTACTGAACTTTCTTTACAGCTAAATAATAAATTTTATCTCCACTCAAAGTAAGAAATCGACCCAGTAAAATTAAAAATAATTTTATTGCTTTTAAAGCATGTATTGAAAAAAGAAACATCTTATTTTCAATTAGTCCTAACTATAAATCTCTTTTAATCTATAGAAAATAATTGTCATATAGCTATCACTTTGCCATGGAGCATTTTTTTGTTTACAACCAATATTTAGTCATAATTACAGACTACAGAATTTCCTATTGTAAGACTCACCATCCAATTTAAACCAAACCAAACCCAATCAGCATTTATTAAGTATCTTTGAAGGGCAAGGTCCTCTGATAGGCAAAGGAGATTCTTTTCTCCTTCTCCTGCCTCTGCCCACTCTCTGCTTTCCAGTTCTAGAACTAAAATAAACTCAATACTTTCCATTGCTACTAGAAAGAGCTTATCAATAAACTCACCTAAGCCTTCACTCACATTTCTCAATTTCGCAAACAAAATACCCATCTATTTCAGTTGTCTCCCCTTATTATAATACAAGCCCCATGAGGGCAGAGATTATCTGACTTTTGTATTTGTGTATCCAGTACTTAGTACGCTAGGGATAGCATAAGTTCTTAATATATGCTTATTCATTCATGACTCCAATCCTCACATGAATCTTGGATGTCACTGCTGTGAATATTCCCTCCACTAATACAGAATGCAACCTCTCCATTCAATATTTATACCTTATAGATGTCATCTTTTAATTTGGCCCCATGTCAGTCTGTCATGATCTTTTTTTCTGTATTCCTATGTCTTACCCATTCTTCTCCATTTTGTCTCATGTGAAAATATGATAAGCATGTCCTTTATACCTTCAAGTCACTCATAAAGATGTTGAACAGCACAGGGCAAGGACAGATCCTTGAGGCGTTCCACTAGAACTTGCCCTCCAAACTGATATTTTTCTAATCACAATTACTCCTTGGATCTTGTCATTCAATCGCTTCTTGATTGACCTAAATATAATAGCCTTCCAAGTCCCAGGCTTATTTTCTCTGCTATAGTTAAAGTCGACACAAAACCAGTCCCGCCACTCTGCCTCCTTTGCACTGGCCATTGGTAGGGTCTTATTTACTCTGAGCAGTAGTGCTTTGCCTCCTTTGATATTTCTAATGCGTTTAATCTAGTTTTAAAAAGCTTATTGTCTTCCTTAGCATTCACCACAATCTTCAGTCCATTCCAGGGTTTAGCCATCTGGTCTCTATTTTTAATTACTATCACATTTTTTGTATGCATTCTTTTTCTGCCCTAGTTCCCATCTTATATATCTTTTAAGAACTGAAATTGGACAAAGAATGTCCTTTTTATTCTCTACTAGAAGACAGTCATATCTGAACATCAGTAGATCTTTTAAGTATCTAACTGTTGGTACAATGTCTTCTCCCTGAACAGAAGGTGAGACCCTTGAGAGAAGGTACCGTGTTTTCACCTTGTTTGCATCCCCAGCACTTTCACAGGGCTTTGCACACAGAAAGCACTTAATCAATGCTTGTAAACTGTTTGTTGTTCAGTTGTTTCAGGTATGTCTGACTCTTCATGACCCCATTTGGGGTTTTCTTGGCAAAGATACTGGAGTATTTTGCCATTTCTTTTTCCAGCTCATTTTTACAGACAAGAAAACTAAGGCAAAAGGAATTAAATGACTTGCCCGGGGTCACAAAGTAAGTGTCTAAGGGCAGATTTGGGCTCACTAAGACAAGTCTTCCTAACTTCAGGCCCAGCACTCTATCCCTACGCCATCTAGCGGCCTACTTGGAGATAATTTCATAGGTATAAACACTCAGTGCTTCTGACTGATTTCTTTCCTTTCCTGATTGACATAATTTTATCCTTTAATCTTTTGACACAGGTTGGAATTCTCCTTTATAGCTCTCCTTACCCCCAAATTTTCATTCTTTAAAAGAACCATCTTTTTCTCCTTTTATGTCCTGTAAAGTAAAAAAGGGCTAAGCTGGCCTGTTCTCCTCTATTAGGGAGGTCACCTTGCGTAATGTACATAACTAGTTGCTTTTTGGCATGGGCTAAAAAAAGAAATGCAGTATTATTTGGCAGGTGACTGAAGATTTTTCTTTGTTCTGTATACTTGCTGAAAGCAAAATCATCAATTTTGTCATTATTATGGCTAACTACACCTAAAAAAAAATACTCACTTTTTATTTTCAATTAATTAATTAATATTTAATGATTATTAATATTTTTATTTTATTAAGCAATATTAATTAACAGACAGCTGCACACATGATAAATCTAACAATAATATTTCTTTAAATGTTATCCTTGTCCTACTTCAAAATGTGTTCAATTCAATTGTATTATAAGATATATATCAACCTTTGGGGCCACTGGTATTTTCTTCATTTTATCTCTGGAAATAAAAGATACTTTCATAGAATTTTCTTCCATTGAAATTCTTTTTTCTTACATATGAAAGAGAAATTTTCAAGTTTTTTTCAGCTCACATTCACTGTGATTGGAATGATTAACTGTGCTGAAAGTTAGCAAGCTTGAATACTTTGGGGGTCTGTGATTTCATCAAGTTGGATACGCTCTTACACTATTCCTTCTCTCTTTCACCAGGTGACACTTGTCCATGTCTTTCTATGGGTTTTCCACAAGGGGATCATTTTATTGCTGGGATCTTCCTATAGATCTCTTGCTGTGTGGGTATCAGTAGGACTGTTCAATCAATATGGACTGTTTACCTATTATCCCTCATTCCTCCCACAAAACTAGTCCTACAGGAAAACTAACCAATACAAGCCTGAAACATCCTACCAAACAGAATGAAAGCTATCTCTGAGAGACCATATTTTGCTTTGGGCTCTTTCATTTAAATTTTTAAAACTTAATCTCTTCACCATGATACCAGCAATCTATTTATATAAGTTATATGAATTAATCTTTTTTGTTCCAAAAATCTTTAAACTCCTAACAATTCCAAAACATTTCAAGATAAGTCCCAAAAGATTTACTGCAAGATCAGATCTAACTGAAACCCTGAATCATTACACAAAATACTTTTCAAAATTCACCTATATTTTTCTTCTCCATAATTTGCTTTCCTGTCCTTCATCAATTAATATTATTTTAATTTGTGTTCTTTTCTTTTCTTCTGTCCTGTTCCTTCTGTCAATGTTCATATATATTATAAATTTAAAATAAGATAAACTACATTTATATAAATGAACTTCATTTTCCACTTAAATAAAACAAACATATATTAAGTATCTGCTATGCTGGAAGGATATGGAATGAAAGCCATATAAATAATGTGAAATGATTAAGGCATAACTATGAAAGCACATTTATAAAACTAGTTATAATATCCCCTTACTGCAGAAGTGACATCTCTCAGAAACTACCTTAATTAGTATTTGCTGACATTGTGATAAGGAGGTCATAGCTGAGGTTTCAGTAAGGGTAGAAGAAAGAAGTAGAAATGGAGACAAGGAAACTCAGGACGAGCTTTATAAAGAAGAGGGCCCTGAAAGCTTTCATCTCTTTCTGGGGTATGGCAAGCAACAATGGGGGTTCTGTGTGAGAGGAGGGGATAGTAGCAGCCCTGGTGAGTATACAAAGCAGTAAAGGAATTGATCAGGGTGAAAATAGCTGGTTCAATTTTAGGAAATTAACTGGCATAAATATGCAGCCCACAGAATGTTTTTCTGCAAGGAGCCAAGTAAAGCTCAGGGGATGAAGCTGGGAAGTGTGGTTGTGGTGGTTTGTGGGTCTTAGAAGTCTCTTTTTTGCTAACACTGATTGCCCTGCCCCCAAGGCATAAGTCAGGGAAACTGTCAAATATGCATCACTAGGGTTCTGTGCTTTTCTAACCCATTTTCATCTCAGGTTGTAGTGATAATAATAGCAGCTTTTCTTAAAAAAAAAGGGATTTTCTTGAATTGCAAGTTCCATATGAGTCAAAAGTGTGATGCCACAGCCAAAAGATGTGTGTGATTTTGGGCTCTATTAATTTAGCTGCTTGGACTAGGAGGTAGGAGTCCTATGGTAAACCGCCCCAATCAGACAGTCAATGTGAAGTGCTGCATTCAGTTCTGGGCACTGGAGTTTAAGAAAGACGTTGATCAGACGGGGCATGTCCAGTGTAGGGCCGCCTGGACGGCAAAGAGTCTTAGAGTCCATGTGATACAGGTTTCTATTGAAGCAACCCGGAGAGGAGAGGGATAAATGGGTATCTACTAGAGTTTTGTTCATATCTGAATAGGCTGTTTCCTGTTAGCCAACCAGATAGCTATTTTCAAATATTCGAAGGGCCAACATAAGCAAGAGTTAAAATGGCTCTGTTTGGCCCCAAAGGGCAGAATCAGGGGAAGAGAGTGGAAGTCTCAAAGGCACAAATTTAGACCTTTTGGGGGAAAAATGAAAACAGAGCAACGGAACCTACTCACTAACAAGTAAGGTTTCTGAAGTGGGAACGAGATGCCTCAAGAAGGGGTGGGTTTGTCTTCCTGTGAGATCTTTAAGCAGGACAGAGATGACCTGTTGTCAGGTACATTTTAATGGGCATTCCTGCATGGTGTAGGTTGTTCCAGGGGGCCACTAATGTCACCTCCAACTCAGGAACTGGGATTCTATGATAAGTCACCAATGTCTAGGTTTTTCGGGTTACAAAATGTTTTCCTCAAAACAACCCAATAAAGTGGGTAGTACATGTTATTCATTACCTTATTTACAGAAAAAGAAACTGAAATTAAATGAGACTAAATGGTTTTGAGATCCTGTCATGTACTCGCCAACCCTTTTCATCTTCACTGCTGCCTGTCTTCTTACCAAGCAGAAACATCCACCCAGAGAGCCCCATCTCAGATGGGCCGCTACCCGCACGAAGCATCATGTTAAATGAGACCTCAATCATACTTCACTTCGCAGGCAGCTAGGCAAAAGAAAAATGGATAGAACACTGGGACTGCATTAAGGAAGGATCTGAATTCAAATCTGACCTCAGACTTAATTCTGTCAGACTTACTATCCAAATCACTTCACCTCTGTCTGCCTCCATTTCCTCTACTGTACATGAGGGAAAATAATAGCACCTACTGCACAGGACTGTTGTGAAGAACAAATGAGATATTTATAAAGTGCTTAGCAAAATGCCTGGCACATAGTTGGAATTTAATAAATGCTTGTTCTTCCTCTACCCTTTTTAGGTGCTTCCCTAGATGTCTTCTCCCCCACCCTTTCTTTGCAGCTTCCTTTGGTGTTTGGAATTGTGTGACCTGGGAGATACTGGCACAGAACCACTCAGCATGGCATGCCCACAACAGAGAAGGTGCTGTGCTCTATGAGTAAAGCAGAATTGAAGTAGCTCAAAAGAAATGTAAGATGCCCAAATTTAGAGTATCCACCTCAAGTATTCACATGGACTATTTGTCTCTGATCTGTGGCAGAGTATTCTGAGCTCCTATTGGTCTGTCCAGTCAGACTCGGACACACTGAAACTTGACTCTAGCACAGTGATGTCAATTTGGTCCTCTTTGAGAATGAAAGGCAACAGCCAACCAGGACCAGGGATGTGATCCTGAGTGTCTGGAGGGGAGACGGTGAGCGTAAGGAAATAGAAAGACTTCGTTAGAGATGTACTTCACTGCTGTGACAAATATTTCCAAGCTGAGTCAGTATTTTCTGAAGGTTGAGTGGACAATAGATGCAAACCAAGGGCAGCTGGGACTGTGAGAAGAAGGTGGTGATGCAAGACATTCTATTAATGACTGTCAAAAAGCTTTTAGAGTATTCTAAAATTCTCCCGAGAGCATTCTCTTCTTTCCTTCTTTAGGGAGAGGAATTAAACTTGTGATTTCATTGACACTGAACTCTCAGATGAAGAAACTACTTCCTGTTTCTTCTACCAAAGCATGTCAGCATTTTCACAATATAAGGTTTTAAAAAAACTCCTCAGAATGCAAAAAGGATAAGGGACTTTCCCAGGGTCATGTAGCCAGGACAAATTGGAGGGAGGACTTGAACGCAGACCTTCCTGACAGTGAGGCCAGCTCCAAATCCACTTTGTCATAGCTGCCTTTTCCTATTTATTGGAATTACATGTGCCATTTGGATTTCATTTTTCAGAACCTCTAATCACTTTTGAACCAATTTCCCTTCAGAAACCTTAGACCATAGGATTCTACGGATCTCTTCTCTGGACTTTCTGAAATCTCCTTTCTCATAGTCTAGGATGTATTTCAGAACATGCCTGCTGGTCTGTTTCTCTATTATAAACAATTATAGGTTGGCATGGTCATTCCTTATGCCCTTCCCACCATGATTTCACCCAATAATAAGGAACTAGCTCTCAAAGTCAAAAGATGTTGAACCTTAGAGGTCATCTGTTCCTCCTTGTGTCTGTTGCTTTTTCTTTCTGATCTTTTCATTCTGTTTTTCTAGCTTATCAAATGGTCTCATTCTTTAAATTGACAAGTCATTTAATGTTTTTTTTCACTCTTAATAAGGAGTTTCATGTTTTCCATGTCACAGTATTTTGTCATAGGATCATGGACTTGGAGCTGGAAGGGACCTTAGTGCTCAGCCAAGTCCGACATTTTACAGAAGAGGAAGCTGAATCACTGAGACATGGAGTGATTTGCCTAAGATCACACAAACAGTAAAATTCAGAGCCAGAATTCAATCCAGTCCTCTGACTATAACCCTAGCACTCTTGCTTCTGTAGCATACTGAATTTCCTTTGAATAAACCTACAAGGAAATCGAACACAATTTAGATTTTTGTGATACAGGTAGTGAGGACTGCTGCTGCAGAACTGAAATGTTTAATTCTAGTGGCAGAGATCTCTAATAATGGTACTCTGGTGGGTCTATGGGAGAAATATTTTAGATGGGGTGGGGAGCTTTTTTGTAACCCCCTTAAATAATAAAATGTAGGAGATGGACTACGCATAAATCCAATCTGCTTTCAGCCAGTAGCAAGGAATGGTGCCTTCTACACAGATTAAGAGTGCTGTATATATATTTTTAAAAATTAAACATTTTATTCTAAAGACAGATGCCTCCCCAAGGGCACATTGAAGATAATCCCATTCAATCTCACAGAACTGTTCAGCACATAGGGAAATGGAAATGACTGGATCATAATCATCCTTCACATTCCATATTTGCCATCATAATTGGGAGAATTTATGAAGCCATCTGTCAATTCACCTAATTAATGTGAAAAATGGACTAAGTCCTGGGGTGGGATAGAGGAAGCTCTTCTTAGACAGTTAACATTAAAAAAACAAACACTTCTTTACCTACAATAAAAGGGAAGTGTGGATTTTATTTTTTACATTGCTCTCCATCTTTTAAAATATCTATTCTTAGGGAAATCTTTACATTTTCATGAACTCAAAAATACCATCGGGGAATTAATGTAGATGCTTCTGAAAGACAGAAATGCCCATAGTCTGCTTCCCTCTGTTACTTATCTTTATTGTTCAAGAGAACTGTTAGTTGTTTCAACTATTTCCTTATTCAGCTCCCTTTCTAACCAAGGCCTCAGGCTGATCAGATTGTGTTAACCCTATCTGCAGCACATATATGTTGTAGGGGGGAAAACGTTGGATAGTTATTCATAGGAGATTCAAATAAACTAATGATATCAGAGGGTTTCAGACCCTTCTGAAAGAAAATGAGATAGTTCTCTGCCTTATTCTATCCTAGTCAAAGCATAGCCTCCATTCATTATTTTTTTTTCCAACCAGAAACATTTATTAAATCCTTGCTATATGAAAGGCACTAGAATAGTTGCTTGGAGAAATAGAAGGAACTCCCTTCTAACAAATTAAGATCATGTAGCAAATAGAAGAACTAATAGATGGAACACAGGAGTGCTGCACTAATGCCCATGGCACATTAGAATCAAGGAATTTCAGCATTGACAAGGACCTCAGAAGCTGTCTTGTCCATCCCATGTTCTGAAAAAAATCCATAGGAAAACATGTGACAAACAGCTGGTTAATCTTTTGTTCTAGGACTCCTGTGAGTGAGAGCTCACTAACTCCCAACTCCCAACTTAGATTTCCTAAGCTCCTTGAGGACAGGAATTGCTCATTTTTGTAGTCCCATTTTACCACCCTGCCCCCAATGCCTAACAAAATGCCTGACATATACTAAATATTTTATTAATGCTTACGTGGACATATATCTTCTCATTTTAGAACTTCTGTCATTGAAAACCAAATGGCATTACCATATGGAAGAAAATCTCTTTCCCTTCCCTGAGTTCCCTGCTTCCATCCACAATAGGTTCTGATTTGTATAGAACCAGAAATGAGAGTTTACCGAGTCTAACATGGCTCCTTTTGATTGTGTCTCCATATCTTAGCAGAATACTCTTATTTTACTTTGAGGAGTTATAATTTTTTCAGCATAGGGTATTCCAGGGGTGGAGAACCTGCAACCTCAAGGCCATACATGGACCTCCAGGTCCTCTAGGGAAGCCCTGGACCTAGAGGGCCATATGTTTGGATTCAGTCAAAGGGACACCCTTGAAGATCTAGAGTCCATATGGCCTCGAGGCTGCAGGCTCCCATCCCTAGGGTATTCAATCCACTCAGGCATATTTCAATCCCTCTACAACTTGGTCAAGGGTTTATAAGAGTTGGCAAGACCAGTAACCATATGTGTGTGTGTGCATGTGTATACACAAATACACATATATGTGTATGTATGTATATGTATATATGCATGTATACACACACACACATTCTATTAGTTGGTCGCTGTCTTTTATTCTTGAAGAGCACCATCATGGCATTAGTATGCTGTAGTCAAGTTCTAGTGTGTCTGACTGTGGCTGACAGATGCAGATTTGCTAAAATAAAGTTTGTGAGAAATCTCTCGAACTTTCTAAAGATAAATGAATTGAACCTACTTTCAAAATGTATGCAGTAAGAAAGCTGAGTTTGGTCAGGGTTGTCATATGCATAATATACATTTACTGCATGAAGCTGAGTTTTATAAGTAAGAAAAAAGCCTTAAAATTAGAAGACACCTTAGAAGCTTCCTAGTATGAACTCTTTATTTTACATATGAGGAAACTGAGGCCCAGAAAGTTTCCAAGTGTTTTTAATATTAAGAAACCAAACCAAAGGAAAACAAAACCCACACACAAATAAATGGGTAGACTATTTTCATTACACACTTTAGAAATGATCAAGTAGACAGATTCAGAGCTGGAAAGAACACTAGAAGCAACATGGTCCAAACACCCTATTTTATAGATGAGGAAACTGAAACCTAAAAAGGTTAGGTGACTTGCCTATCTATTGTCATACAAGTAATAAAATCAAATCCAGGCTCTCACATTATAGGCAGGTTTTTTTGTTTTTCCTCTATACCAAACTGCTTCAAGAAATAACTTGTTGGTCTTCTAAGTAATGAATCACACATAACAAGGTAGGCAAGGGTTGTGGGTGTGTTGTTTAGAATGCATTCATTTTAAAGTCAAATAAAAAAATCAATAATAGTTAAAAACCACTGTGGTTCACTCCCTTACTATATGAAAATTCTCATTTCTCTCTCTCTCTCTCTCTGTCTCTCTCTCTGTCTCTCTCTCTCTGTCTCTGTCTCTCTCTGTCTCTGTCTCTCTGTCTCTCTCTGTCTCCTTCTCTCCCCTTCTTTCTGCCTGTCTCTTCTCATCTGAAGGACCATCTCTGCTCCACCAGAAGCATCAGAAGAAGATTTAATGGGAAAATACAAAATCATTATATGTAAATGAGCTATAAAAATTAACAGAAAACAGGTGTTATAATCCAAGAAACTCCTCTTTCCATTAGGACGACTATGAATAACAGGTATGCTAAATAGCTTTGCAGGGAAGACAAAGGAAATCTTTAAGCTATAGAACTTTGGAAAAAAATTTTTTTTTCCTATTGTGTTAGTGATTATAAACATAAATAATTAGTAATATCAATAAAACAATAATCATAATAGTAAGAAATTTACATTTGTGTAACATTTTACAATTTATAAATTTACTTTAACACATGCACTATCACATTTGATCATGTCATAACAACCTTGTATGGCAGGTAGTCTTAGCTCCATATTATAGATGAGAAAGCTGAGGTCAAATAACTAGCCCAAAATCACATAACTTGTTGGCTGGGCTAGAACATGAATCCAGATATCCTAAAACCCCAAAAGAATAACACAATGAACTCATTATATGTTTTTGTTATTTAGTGATTTCTTCAACTACAATTCTATTTCACATTACAGCAAGGAATTAACTCTGGATTCTCAAAGGCTTCCTTGAGCAGATCCGGTCAAGTTAGAGAGATTTACTTTATGGGTCCCATGATGGACTATATTTATTATCACAGGCCCCCCATACCTAAATCTAGGGATATTCAATGACATTGACTACATTATGATTTTTTGATCAATTCCTGATAATCATCTACTAATTAATACATTATTTGAAACCTGCATAGTAGTCACACAAGTGAAATTAAAAATTCATTAAATATTGATGAAGATTAAAATTCTAACATTGCACATATAACTTTAAATAATAAACTTATCTACAATTGAAACCTGAAGAAAACAGCATTTTGGGGGACTTTCAGAAAAAATACTATATTACAAAGATAGGCATTTTGTATAACATCAAATGAATATGTACCTAAGATAAATATATTGAATTAATGGAGATTTCAAAATCTATAACTGGGAATTATAGGATAGGTTTGCAAACATGAAAAAATATGTTAAAGTTAGAGAAATAATTGTTAAAATTAAATGATTTTCCTCCAAGAGCACGGATTTTCACTTTTGACGTTGTATCCCCAGTGCCTGGAACAATAACTGGCACATAGCAGAGGCTTAATAAATGCTTGCCAACTGATTATTTCATTTATCTTATTATTTAAAAACCTTACTAAAAGGGAACCATTTTACGACACTAATATACTTCTGACAAATGGGCAAGTGAATAAGCAAACCAAGGCTCTAAACTGAATTGAACTAATTCACATTACTGGTATCATTAACTATAAAAATGAAATAATCTAACATCTTTTTAAATGTATTCATACAAGTTGTCCAACCAAAAATTATTTATTAAGTGAATACTATATACCAGACACTCTGCTAAGCTCCAGGGATACAAAAAGAGACAAAAGACAGTCCTTGCCCTCAAAGAGCTTACAATCTAATGGTAGAGACAATATACAAATAAATGTATATACAGAGCCTATATACATGATAAATAGGAGGTAGTTGATGGAGAAAGGCATCAGAATTAAGAGGGGTTGGAGAAGGCCTCCAGGAAAGGAATTTCTGTTCTCAATATTTGCATAATTACCATGTGTGGAGGGTGTTAATTTGTTCTTATAGCAAATACAATCATAATGAATTGAGCATATGACTGTCAAAGAGGACTGTCATCTCTGAGATGACACCAATCGTTCTGGTTCCTAAACGGATGAACAAAGAAGGAAAGATGGAACAAACAACTAAATGGAACCTTCTTTTTCTAATGCAAAAATCAATAGATCCATAGAACATTCAGAGTAGTAAAGTCATTCTCTCTATATAGCCACACACACAAATCAAACTACCTGTCCTTGAAGTGAAGAAACCTTGGCGGTCCTCTAGTCAGTAACTGAACCAAAGGCAAGGCAAAGCAGCTCTTTGTGAAGGTAATAGTCGGTGTGTTCATTCCAAAAAGTATTTTTTTAAGTGACTGTGCTAAGTAAAATCATAGGATTTAGAAAGAACTTAGAAACCTTTGCATCCTAAGAAATCACTGTTGCCATATCACTCACTCTACAGATGAGAAAACTAAGGTGCTGTAATGGTAATTTAAATGGGAAGATCTTCCCCATTTATTAAGAGGCCCAGGTGACCTGCTTAGGTCACATGGAAGCCTAAGTCACATGAGTTTACTGAAGGGGTGGAGCAGGAAGAGGCAGAGCTGGAACAGAGCTGAGAGGAAATTGGTCAGAGTCTAGTCAGAGCTAGGAAGGAGGCAGGCAGGCAGGCAGGCAGCTGGCTAGCAGAAGTGAGAGAGTAGTTGTGATTTGTTTAATGGAGCTGGTTTGTGGGAAGCCTGGCAGGGGGAAGGCTTGGAGCTCTTGTTCTCTGTATTGTTACTGTGTATAGATTTTTGTTACTATGATGTATTTGGCTTTCTGGTGGCTGAATAAATGTTTTGGTTCTGTCTTTCATGTAGAGAGTCAGCTGTATTTCATGATTTAGAACTGCTCTGTAATATTTATGTAGGTGCTGTAAATATCACATTGGTGCTACAGGTTCACAGAGGCCATGACTTGTGCAAGATAGCAAAGCTAGTAGGTCATAATGCTGGAATTTGAACAAGGTCCTCTGACTCTTTCTGAGACAAAAGGATACTTTGCAGAGGGAGATTCATCACCTGACTGCTTCTCAACTTTCTGTCCTTACCCAAACCATTTCCTGTTACTTGAACTAATGTTATCTCAGCAAATTACCATAAAGGCTGGAACCTGAGGACTGCGGTATCTTCACCAAAAGCAAAAGCTTAGCCTAAAACTTGAGAAGGTTAAGAGCATAAATCCTTCCCTAGTACAATGATGCTAATTCCAATCCTGGCCAACAATAGTCTGAATAGCAATGATGATAATCATAAAGCTTGGCCTTTTTAAGTGCCCTTTAGAGTCTATAAAGCACTTTCTTCACACAGCCCTGTGGGTGTACTCCAGTATAGGGGATTTTCCTTGTGTGAGTCTTCACTTCAGAAACGTAACAATCTTTCCCCTACTTTATTCACACCTTATCAGATCTGATTCTTATCATGCTTTCCTGTAAGATTTCCGCAAGTATTTATCTCATAGGTAAGAAGCCTTCTTTTTCTCCTTTTATTCTGCAGGGGTAGGTACCAATGTTCTGCTTAGGTGGGCCATATGTTTCCCCTCTTTGATATTATCTTCATCTTATAAATAATGAAACTAGGTCAAGATGGGATAGTTAATTAACTTACCCAAACTCACAAAAATATTGTCAGAGTTGGAGCTAGAACCCAAATCTTCTTTTTCTTGCTAGTATTCTCTCCAATGTGCCAGATGCCTTTATATCCAAATAGAAATACATATACGTTTCTGTGTGTATATATATATATGATTATGAAGTAATAGGATGATTTTTGTAAAGATGATATTAACTTCAAGCACAAGAATTTTGCTTTATATATCTTTGCATCCTTCACAATATTTATTATACCTAGTAGGGTGGCTTACACATAGAATGAAAACCTCAATAAATATTTGCTGCTTAAATGTATGAATCAGCACACAGTGTCTTGGACATAGATTTATCAAGTGCTTCTGTTATGGGATTGAATTGTTAGAGTTTTCAGGATATTTCTTCAAAAGGAGTGGATATAAAACCATTGATATTAGTTTTTATAGGATGTATTACAATTTCTAAAATTTTGATATTTTACATGTTAAACTGAAGTAGACTGGTAAAAAGAAAAAAAGGAACCTACATTTCAATATAGTATAATCAAAAAAAAAAGTAATGGACTTGAAGATAGGAGAAATCTAAGTTCGAATCTCTCACCTGACACTAACTCATTGCATAAACATGGGCTAATCATTTAACTTCTCTTACCCTCATGTCTGTACATTTAAAATAGGAATAGTCATCTCTGTACTACCTACTTCCCCAAGCTGCTGTTAAGATAAAATAGAATAATTTATCTCAGTTATATTGCAAGCTTAAAAGTGCTATATTAATATAAAAATTATCATCTAAGAACAAGAACGTTTGTAAGAGAATATAGTTTTTGATAAACTTGATATGTGATTTTATTTTTCTGCACAAGATGAAGATATGAGCTCAAGGCGGTAAGAGTTAGGTGCATTTGAAACTCAGCGAATGAGAAGAACCAAAGAGTAGGCATCAATGGGCAGACAGGGAGAAGGCATGTACTCCCTAGTATATTTTTCCAGGGATATGTGTTAAACATCCCTATACTATTTAACATTTTTATCAATGACTGGCACATTATCTATATAGTAGATAGAGAGCTGGCCTCAAAACCAGAATAACTTTCATTTATGCCATTCTTATTTTTTACTGTCTCTTCATGACACTGAACTACAAGTTGTAGAAAAGCAGATGAGAATTTTTCAATGATATCTGCAATATATACTTCTGAAGGTTGTTGTTTGACTCGAAGGAGATAAATACAAAATACAAACTTTATAGCAATGTATTTGTTATTTTTATTCTTTTTTTTCACTCTATACAATGACAGAGAACAAAGGAAGGAAGTTACTATATTACCCATTGTAGTATTATTGGATATGACCCAGTAGGTATCAATCGAATTCCGTCCTCTTATTATTAACCAGATACAAACTCATTTCCATTCCACTAAGTCCACTACTTACTTTACAAATAACATCTATCTTAGTAAAGTAAATGTCGGGTTATAAGTAAACTAGGATAAATCTTTCTTCTATTCCTTTTTAGGTAATACAATCCATTTTAAACAAACCCTATCAGTTGTGTGCCTCTTATATTACTGACACCTAGCTAATTAAATTGTACAAGAGCCTCCAGAGGTATTTGAATAGATTATAACAGCAAACATCTCAATCACTTTTTTCACATTGGTAATGAATACTTGGCCTAAACACGTACATGACATTAGTTAGAATTAATGTGAGTGATAAGCAGTAAAAATACTTATTAATATATCTCATTTCAACTCACTATCACAATATATATATATATATATATATATATATATATATATATATATATATAGGTAATGCCTAATTAAAGGTTAGTCTAACCTGAATTCATGAATGTTTCATGCATTTAACCAATTCCTAGTTGGAAGTCCTCAAGAACTTTAGAAAGTATTATAGGAGTGCAACTACGGAAACCCCAGGGAGCTAAATCCCTCTTAGTAATATTCCTTAAATGTAGACGTCTCCTTAGTAAATTACATCTTAAACAACATAGTTTTCCTTTCTTATAGGAAGAATTCATAACTCTGGACTCTCTCACCTCACCTTTTATAGTTGTTAATGTCATAGGAAATCTTCCTTCCATAGAGGATTGTGGGATTTGTATTGCTTTTTGGATGAAAAGCAAACTAGGAGTCAGAGGCGAGGAAAGAAAGCATGCTAGACTTGAGTAACAAACAGTGAAAACGTTGGGAAATGGAGTTTTGTGTATGAGAAACAGCAAGGAGGTGAGTGTAGCTGAATGGTAGAAGGAGTGAAGGGGAAAAAGTTGCAAGAATGTTAGAGAGCTAGAAAGAAACCAGGTGGGCAAGGAGTTTAAATGCAAAATAGAAGATTTTATATTTGATCATGGAGGTAATAGGGAGCCATTGGAGTTTACTGAATAGAAGTGACATGATCAGATATGCACTTGAGAATCCCTCTGGCAGCTGAGTGAAGGACGGGTCAAAATGAGGAGAATCTTGAGGCAAGGAGACCATTAAGAGTTCAGGTGACAGATGATGAGTGCCTGAATTAGGGGGACAGCTGTGCAAATGGAGAGAAGGTAAGATCCTAAGGATCTTAGGTATGTCATTTAAACTTTGTTGGCTTTCATTTCCTAATCTGTAAAAGAGGGGATTGAATTAAATGATGTCAAAAGTCTCTTCCAGCTAGGTGATCTAAAACTAGAAAGGCACAGAGCCAAAACTTGAACCCAGATCTTCTGAGTTTTAGTCTACCAACTTTTCCAATACAGTAAAGGTTCTTAGGGACAATATTCTAATAATGGTCATTTTCCAAGGTTGCTGCAAGAGAAAATAAATATGAATGCCTGCAAAACACTCAGCAAGATAAAAATGATTTCTATGTGTTTAGTAGTAATCTATGTACACAGCAGATAAGATGTTCCATAATTAGGAACAATTAGTGGTTTCCATTTAGGAATAACATAGGTGTTTGTGGGTCATGACAGATGTTTACTGTTAAAATGACTTCAGTAAATCAATAAAGAGCTGGACTCTACTGGGCCAGAGGCCTGCATAGTAGTCCATTTCACTTCCTTGAATCATTCTAATAAAATGTCATTGTGGCACTCTTCCGTATAATTAGCAGTGTTTTTAATTGCATAGGCATACAAGTACTCTTTTGAGTTTTCTCATAGTGCTGCAGTCTGGGTGAAAGGGAAAGCACAGGAAGAAAGAGAAAAAAAAAAGATTTGAGGGATAATAAAAACAGAATTGATGGTGGCAGAAAGAGCTAGGAGAATTGAAATGAAGAGCCTATAACAGTGAAAAAGGTGGCAGCCAGATCTGTGAGGCTGCCCTAAAGCAATAGGAAGGCTACTGCAAAGCAGAAAGACATTGAGACCTGCCAGAAAAAAACAAAGAAAAGAAAAAAAAAAAACAACAGTAAAACTTCCCCACTTGCAGGAAAGGGAAAAGCAGATTAAAACGAGAAAAAGACAAAAAGAAAAATGTCTTTGGACTCCGATGGTTTGGGGGCTATTATCAACTTCCTCATTCCAAAGTGCAGAAAGAACTGCTGAGGGAATAAAGAAGATAAGAGTTGGACTGAAGAAGTCTCATAAAGACCCCGAATCGCTGGGAGGCACAGAGTACAACAAAAAGAATTCCAAAGGACAGTGCAATAGGAAGTATTGCCAAATAATGATGATGATGCTTTAGATTCTCTGTTACCATTCCAGTGTCTTAATATGAGCTTGGGTGGTTAGAAACACATTTTCTAAAGACCCAAGGATGCTCTTGCAATTCACTCATGTGCAAGTCCAAGAGTTTCGATTAAAATATACTTCAGATATCTTCGGTTCAGTAAGTGTTCTAAGCTGCCTTTTCTTTCCTGCTTTTCAAGTTTTCAGAATCTCTTTCCAAAGCAAAAACACACAGTGAGAGATTTAATACTGATTCCTAAACTAATTTTTTATTTTCTTTCAGACATGCAAAGAAAGATCAAATGAAAGTAAAACATCTTTGGATTTTAGTACTCTAGATTTGCTCCAAGAAAAGCACCTCCAATTCATGTTATCCATTCTAGCATCTGACATTGTGTAGTGTCAAATTACTGAGACATAATATCTTTTTTGGAAATCAATTTTGACAAAAATAAGTTTGCCCCAAAGAACTGTATTTATCAGAAAAAGCAAAACTTTTTTCCCATTGTATTGTGACCATGGCTTTAGGACAAAGTAGAGAATCACCCACCAGTAATAACCCCACCCTAGCCTCACTTTGAAAGTTTAGCCCCTTGCAATTCCAGTATGCCAATAACCCCAAACTGAGGAGCTGTCATACATAGTAAATGTGCACAGGAGGAAAACATGATACACCTGGCTTGTGCTTATTGCTTCCTGAATTCATAATTATTCAGTCTTATGAGACGTAAGAGTATGAAAAATTGACAACACTGAATTAGATCCGTAATCCATCTAGTCAAATATGGAAATAAGATTTTTAAGTACTGTCATATATGTGGGGAGGGAGGAGGGTGGGTAGTCCAATAAAGCCACTGCAGTTTTGTAATGTCTGATTTAACAAAAATTATAAGCAGAAAGAATATGAACCAGTCTTATGTTAACACTGAATAGACAGTAGGAGGTAGGGATAGGTAATAGTTTCCACGTACTACAGTCAACTATTATTATAAGCCTGCAAACTCGTCATGGAAAGTAGCAAGCATATTGAGAACAACGCATTCAGAATGTCAACAACCTCTTCTCCCCTCTTCTTGTTGCTATCATTATTTTTTAATCCATCCCTGTGATCTGGTCTGTTTTCTTATATCTTTCCTGCTCTCTCCATGATAGGAAAACAAAGCTATTTATCTGAAAGATTATTTGGAAACCCTTTGCATGTTTGTGAAATTGAATTGTATTTAAACGTTCTAGAAATGTTCAGTGTAAACGCAGTATAAAATTTGTTTCCTAAAGGATAGGGTCCTCTTGCAATATCAAAAAAATAAAAAAAATCCAAGTGTATCTGTTTTGGAAATATTGCTTCTCTCAAAGGGAGTGGAACTTTTTTTTTTTTTTCCACATAAACACATTTTTAATTTGTAGGCAAAACTACTTAACCAAGGCCATTGGGTGGCAATTGATTGTCCCTTAGTCTAATAACAGGATTATTGCCATCTCAGAACAGCACTGATTACTGTCATATTGGACACTGCAAGTGACATACTAACAATCAATTCACAATAGGGTCAATGACAACGTTTGCTAACAGGCTAGAATAGGGAAGTAAGCAAGCAGATTAAATTCTTAATCTGTGTACATGACCATGTTATCCCTCACCGTGGCTATAAAGCAGGACTGGAGGGCTAGAAAAGCAATAAGTCATACTAATTATAAAACTAAGAGCCTTTCATGAATTCACCAAGATTAAAAAGGGTGTTTTCTGGCTATTGCTCAAAGGTTTTTAATTTTGATATCTCTTGGGATACAAAGCAGATATGTAGTAGTATTAATCATTTCTTCTTAATAATAAAGGACTAACACTTTGAAGAAAAACAAATTGTCCAGGAGTAAACTAATTTGAATTTTGTATTTCTAGAAATATGCATTTTTATTTATATAACTCATCTCCCAATGAATACACACCTTGGCAGTACCTTTCTGGAAACTCCAGGGATGTATTCCATAGCCTCAGTGTAAGATGTGGAAAATGTACACTAAATTCTGTGACATTAAAAAAAAAATACTATTTGTAAAACTGCCCTTGACAGTATGGAAGCATGGATATTTGAGACAATCAGCAAATCCTTAAGAGAAAACAACCACAGAAATTAGCATCTTAAATGAAAACGTTAAAGAAACAGATGTTTTCTTAAGGTTTCTCCTGAGATGAAACTGAATTAATCCAGTACAGAAAAAGCAGAACACAATTCAACTCAATGGACATTCACTAAGCATCTGTTACATGCAAGGTACCATACCATGTATAGAACACAAGGTGAGGAGTTTCCTTTTCTCCCTAAATTCACCCTTCCTCTCTCTCTAGTCTTCTCCCATATTCTTCCCCATGCTCTCTATCTGAGGTCACTAGGTGGCTCACTGGGTAGAGCTCTGGGCCTGGAGTCAGGAAGATCTGAGTTCAAGTAAGGCCGTGCTATGTGACCCAAGGCAAATCACTTAACCTCTGTTTGCCTGGATCCACTGAAGAAGGAAATGATAAACCACTCCAGAAAACCCCACAGACAGCATTAGCATGATATGGTCCCCCAGGTCACAGAGTCAGACACAACTGAATGAGGAACAGCAAAAAAAGTTCTCTATATTCCAGCAACATAGGTCTATTTGCTGCTGTTACTCATAACAATCCATATAGCACCTCCATGCCTTTGCCCTGACTGCCCTTGATGCCTAGAACACCATCCCATTTCACCTCCTAGCTTCCTAGACTCAGTGAAACCGTCAGCGTCTAAAGGAAGCCTGTGTCAGACCCTTATCTCCTACTGCCTTCTCCTCTAAAGCTGAGTTCTAGCCCCTCTGAGAGATTTTTGTGTGTGCCTCTTTATAATTCATCTTGTCTCCTCTTTTAGAATGTAAGTTCCCTGAGAGGAGAAATTTTTTTGGTTTTTAGTTTGCTTCCCCAGAATTTAGCATAATTATTGTTCCATAGAAGGGAGTTCTCAAACGTTGCTGATTGACTATTTGACTATTTCCCCAGTGAGCCATGATGCTCTTTGTGGTAGAGGAACGTGTGTTCATCCTTCGTTGCCGAAGAAGACCATGCCATCCGAGAAATGATGACATGACTTGCACTTGACTTTGTTTTGAGTGAGGGAGGGCTGTGCAGGTCACCAGCCTCACTTCTCCTCCAGAGCCATCTGAATCCAGTGACCAGATATCCATCAGGATAACTGGAGATGACCCAGGATGAGACAATTGGGGTTAAGTGACTTGTCCAAGGTCACACAGCTAATGAGTGTCTAGTGTCTGAGGTGAGATTTGAACTCAGGTCCTCTTGACTCCTGCACTGGTGCTCTATCCATTGCACCACCTAGCTGTCCCAATGGAGGAATATAAACAAGTTAAATGAGGAAGCACTGAAAGACGAAGGTGTAACTAGATTGTTTTCCCCTGGGGAAATCAGTCCAATTAAGGACAAGAAGAGTGAGATACCACAAAGCACGTTAAAAAAAAATCAGTTTCAGTTAAGTGTGATGAGGAAAGAGTAGAAGGGGGAGCCACTGAGGCATATGACCCTGAGGAGAGATGACAAGGATCCAAGACACTGGGCCCGCTCAGATAGAGATCCCAGGAAATGGCAAGGCCATTGCTGGGAAATAGGGTACAGGGGAATCGGGGCCTTTTAGGCAAAGAAGATCGTCAAAAGAGAGGTAACCACTAGGAAGCGGAAGTTCATAGCTCCTATTTTAAGTAACTAAGATAGGACTGCTTGCCAAGTAGGTGCCAAGCTCAGGTGCTTCTATGAAGCTAAAGAACTTCCAACACTATGAAGACCTTCGAGATGTTACCTGAGACAGTCTGGTCACCCCAGCCTACTGAAAATTCTGTTGTAGGGACACTTGAGTAAACCTAGGTGTGCCATCAGTTTTTGTTAAGAGACATCACAGTTTGAGATAATCGCTACCTTTCACACTTCTACCTATCTGGAGTTATGCACTTAGTCACTAAGCAAAATTTCACCACTACAGAATATTTAAAGAGTCCATCTATGCTATCTTAAATTAACATCTATGAATTGGGCCTGGGTAGTCTGAAAATTTTCATATAGAACGCAGACTTAGTAGTCTATAAGGAAGAATACTCCTTATAGAGTTCCCAAAACATGAAATTTTTAAAAGTTGAGTCCTCTTTTAATAGTTAAATTATGATCAAAGCCTAAGTAAAATATAAACTGTCAAAGAAAACACAGGAGAATAATTTTGCTTAATATGTTCCTAATGTATATTAGTGCATTGCTTTGACACTGTAAATGATTGCCAAGGTTAAGTATAATAAATCAATTTTGTTCTGGACATATTGCAGAGGCACAGTAAGTAGAGGGGCTAGATTTATATAGGCTGTTGAATTAAGAAGACTTGGGTTAAATGTCTGCTGCTGGCACATTTAAGCTGTATGACTCTAGGGAAGTCACTTAACCTCTGCATACCTCGGGCAAATTCATGGGACCTACTTACTAAGTCCAAGACCAATTGCCAGAATTTCCCTACCATTGATGAAACACTATTTCTTAGGTATACTGTACCATGGTGGCAAGGGTAGTGATTTGTTTGCCCAGTTAGAGTTACTCGAAATATACACTTTTATTTCTTAGGGTGGTTTGGAACAGCTCTTATCCCTCATCCTACAGACAGCAACAATATAATTTTTAAACTTTATTTTCTTTAAAATCTGCTTAAGCTACATAAGGAAACCTTATTTTATAACATCAATTTTGACGGTTTCTTCCTGTAGTAAGGTTATTGATCTTTACCCAACTCCTGACCTGAAAATGATTGAGCAAACCTCTGTGAAAGCCCTTGATAGTATCCAAAGTAGACAAAGAATGCATAAATTCGACTTGAGAGAACTTTTAAAGAAAAGAGCATGAAGTAGCCCCGCTTTTTGCCACCAGAGTATGCACACATATCACCATGAATAATTTTACAAATGATTTACTTAGAATAAACTGAAATTTATATAGCATCTACCAAGAAATAGGCAATTCCCTCTCATTTCACCATATTTCCCTCTTGATCACCCACCTTGGGTCTGTTGGTGTAAGGCATGTGCTTCAAAAAGTTAAGAACAGATATTCCTTCATTCATAGCTTCATGATACTAACTCATAACTCCCTAAAGGTGTACTATTAGTATTAGAAGGAGAAACAATTCTACTGAATTAAATTCAATCAGATTCAACAGACATTCACCAAGATCCTACTGAATGGACTCTTGATCACATGACCAACATGATGGAACACTACACATTTTCTTCATTCTTCACAATTAAGACACTAAAGTCTCTCAACATAGGAATTATGTGCAAGAGATAAAACAATTCAATTTATCTCCAAAGACAACATAATATCTTTACATAAGCAGAAGAAAAAAACTAAAAAATATATGTATTAGAGAAAATGGGAGAAAATATAAACCTGATTCTCAAATTTTCATATTTTGAGATGTGAATGGATTAAATAATTCAATAAAATGAAAAAGAGTGACAGGTTGATTCCATAAAGGGGAGTATCTAGTACTTATAGGAAATATAACTTAAAAATAAAGACAGAATGAAAAAAAGAGGTTAAAATGAAGAATCCAGAAAAACAAATTAATACATTAAAGATGATGTTATATGGACGCGATCCCTATTTGAAGGAACTAGAATGAGTATCTTCTTATATTTCCTCTTTGGGAAGAAATGAGTTCTTTATAATTTTGTATATTAATTTGTAAACCGTTTTGTGAATGCCGTTTTGTGTGTACTATTTCCCTAGCTCTGCTTACTTCAGTTTGTATCAATGCCTTTCTTTCTTTCCTTCTTCCTCTGTATTAGTCAAGTTTACTATTTCTGACATCACAGTAGTATTCCATGATATTCATGTACCAGAATTTCTTTAGCAATTCTCCAATTGCTGAGCATCTGTTTATTTCCATTTCTTTGCTACCACGAAACAAAATGCTGCTTTAAATATTTGAGGTAGGGGCAGCTAGGTGGCATTGTGAGTAGAGCACCAGCTCTGGAGTCAGGAGGATCTGAGTTCAAATACAGCCTCAGACACTTGACATACTTACTAGCTGTGTGACACTTAACTCCAATTGCCTTGCCTTCCCCCCTCCAATAAGTAAATGTTTAGGGTACATGGAGTCTTTATTTTTGTCAGTACCTAACATGCCTAGCAACAGAATCTCTGGATCAAAGGATATAGATATTTTAGTTATTTTACTAGCATAATTCCTAACTTCTTTCCAGAGTGGTAGTACTAATGCATAATTCCACCAACAATGTTTTAATGCGTAGCCAAGCCACTTCCTAGGGCAGCTAGATGGCACAATGGATAAACTGCTGGGCCTGAAGTCAGGAAAACTCATCTTACTGAGTTCAAATTTAACCTCAAACATTTATTAGCTGTGTGACCCTGGGCAAGTGACTTACCTGTTTTTGCCTCCATTTCTTCATCTGTAAAATGAGCTAGAGAAGGACATAGCAAATCACTCCAATATCTTTGCCAAGAAAACCCCAAATGGGATCACAAAGAATCAGACATGACTGAAACTACTCAATGACAAATAAGTCATTTCCTAAAACTAAAAATATTGTAGAGAAATTGACAAGGATTTATCCTTTTAATTACGCATTTATCCTGCCTCTTATCAGGATCTCCTTCCACCATTGAAATTTCAGATACAGTCCAAATCAAAGAAACACTAAGACTTGCCTGGATGCAAGACATGGAAAGAATCCCATAGTTGCTGAAGAAGTAAATCAAGAGGTAATCCAAAGGAAAATAGAGAGATTCATAGCAATGGTAAATAAGATACAGATGAAAACTGAGGTCTAAGAAGTAAAGTATCTTACTCAGATTATATAAATGGAACAGGACAATACCCAGGTCTTCTGATTCTTGAGACCAATATTTTTGGATAGTTTAGGATTCTTCCCCCTGTTAAAAAACTGCTCTGTTTTGTGCCTTTCTGAATTTAAATAATAATTTCTATGGCTCTAGAAGAAAAAACCAAGGTCTCAGAAATGATTTTGCAAAGGAACAGAGTTTTACACAAATTATATTTGTATTTATGAAATAGAAATTGATTTTTGAACCCAAATTTAAGATAATTATCTTGATCACATGACAACTTAGTTCTAGCCTGTAAAAATCTTTCTGGATCCTGAACAGGTTATCAAATATTATCAATGTTATCAAATATCAGTATGGATTTAGAAATGCTGGATTTGAGATGGTGATGGTGCATTTAGGTAGATATATCTAGCAAGTGACCATAAATACAAGAATCTAATTCTGGAGAGATGTCATAACTGGAAAAATACATCTGAAATTCATTTGCATAAAAAGGATAATTGGAGATATGAGAGATGATGATATCATGAGAGAATAGAAAGAGAAAAGACTGAGGTCAGGGTTTTGAGATAACTACCTAGAAGCTGTGAAAAGAGCATGAAGAATTGACACATGATACAGAGGAAGAGAGGGTCAAAAAATCAAGAGACCCATGAACTCGTGTAGAAAGAACATCTATTGATGAGTTCAATGTCATCAAAGCCAAGAAAAGGCAGCATAATAAGAAAGAAGGAAACTCAACCAGGTCAAGTGCTGAAGAAAAGCCAAGAAGTACAAAATCTTTCAAAGACCTCCAGATTTGGTAAGAAATAAGTAGTTTTGGTGCAAGAAGTCTGGTTAGATTGATGAGGACCAAGGCTGGCATCCAAGAGATTGAAAGCTGAGTCAGCATTAAAGAAGTAAAGGTAGAACAGGCTCCTTCTAAAATTCTTGTCATGAAAAGGACAAGTACAAGATGGTAGCTAGCCAGCTAGATATTATTAGATGACATATATACATATATATGTCATGTATATATAAAATTAATGAAGTTACTAACAGTAGTTCTTGATGTGCAGACATTTGCTCAAGTTCATTTTTAGTTATAGATGTGCCATTCATTGTATTGAGTAAGGAATGTCTCTATGTCGCATTTAAAGACTATCCATGCAAATTTCATCCTGAATGCCAGACCACAGACTAGCATGAATGTTAATAGGAGATGTAGTACTTATTTTAGTGTACAAAACATTTGAGCTGTAAGAAAGGATAATCCATCCCTTTCTATGTTAGTTTAGTACACCTTGGGTATCATCCAGGAAATAACAGAAATTAATAAGCTCTTTAAAAAGTACAATAACATAATATTAAAACTATAAGTTATAACTTTAATTATCAAATGAAATTTACACAGAGAGACTTATTATATATAAATATATATGTGTATATATATACATATATATAGGGTTTTATATGAACTATAAGTAGCAATCAGGAAAATGACATTACAGCTTACAACTTGCAAATTCAATTTTATACCTGTTTTTTAACATTTTGTTTCAAAAAGCAAAATCAAAACAAAATAAATCTATAAATATTAGAGAAGAAAGTAAATATTGGTAAATTTCTAGTCCTAAAATCACCATAGATAGGCTGTATTAATTGATCAATTAGTGCTTTGATATATAATGTGTACTAAATAAATGTTTGACCTAGATGGAGCAATAGCTAGAGCACCAAGACTCAGGAAGGCCTGAGTTCAAATCTGACCTCAGACATTTACTAGCTGTGTGACCCTGGGTAAGTCACTTTACTCTGTTTACTTCAGTTTCCTCACCTATAAAATGAGCTGGAGAAGGAAATGATAAGCCCCTCTAGTATCTTTGCCAAGAAGGCCCAAAAAGGGATCAAAAAGTTGGAGATGAGAGAAAAATCACTAAACCAAAACACAACATAGTGTTATTAAATTATTAAGTGACCAAATATTTTCATGATAATGCATTGATATTCAAATGTCCTATTTACTTAGACTTGAAAATCGAGAAACTGAATGTATTTTCATTGATAAAGTTCAATGTAAAGTAGTGGGAAAAGCATTATATATAAGTCACTTCAACATAAAACCACTGACAAAATCATTGTTGAGAAAAATAGGTTTAAATCTCCTTTGGATGCTGAGCAATAGTAACAAACATTTTAAATTGCAAATAGAGGTTTTGCAGATGGACTTTCACATACTCATATGACTGTTTTAATATCACATTTACTTTGAGACCATCAGGGCTCTCAGTAATTTGCACTCCTATTCTGCCTGCTGCTTAAAATACTCGTTAGCATGAGCTGTACTTGAAAATTTCTCATGCTACAAAAAAGTTCAGTAGTGTGATTTTATTGATGTGGTTACTTTCTCCAGTGGCATAAATTAGAACCCATTAATATCCTTTTTGTTATGTATGATTATTAGGTATCATTTAGGAAAAAGCAAAAACTAATAAGACTTTTTCAAAAAATTATTTTTAGTCTTCAATAGAGGATTTATCCAACATGCCAAAGGTCTTCCTGTAGGACTTTTAACATTCCATATTATCTCTTGTT
Organism: Bettongia penicillata ogilbyi; assembly: GCA_023548195.1. NCBI lineage: Eukaryota > Metazoa > Chordata > Mammalia > Diprotodontia > Potoroidae > Bettongia > Bettongia penicillata. The sequence goes on from JAJHZJ010000003.1 coordinate 4,063,913, forward strand.
CTTTCTACATGACTTGGCTACTTCATTTTCTGGTCATGTATTTTCTAGATTGCATCCTTTATATTATCTCTACCCATTCCAGTCCATCCACTACTCACTTATCTAAATGAGCTTCCTAAAGTTCAGCTCTGACTCTATCGCTATTCAATAAACTTCAGTGGCTCCCCATCGCCTCTAGGTTAAAACATAAAATCCTGTGCTTGGTTATTCAAGCTCTTCATAACCTAGCCCCTCTGACCTTTCTAGTTTTCCCCTCCACAATATCCCTTTGATAACATAATATTGGTCTCCTTGCTGTTCCTCTGACATGATCCACCATCTCCTAACTGGGCATTTTCCCTGGCAGTCTCCATGCCTGAAACACTTTCCCTTTTCATCTCTGTCTCCTGACTTCACTGGTTTCCTTCAAACCCCAGTTAAAATTGCAGCTTCTCCAAGAAGATTTACTTAATCCCACTTATTTCTAGTACTTTCCCTCTGAGATTACATTCAATTTATCCTGAACATACTTTGCATGTACATGACGATTTGTATATTATATATTAAATTGTAAACTCTTTGAAGGCAAGGACTGTTTTTGCATGTCATTGTATCCCTAGCACTTTGCACAGTGCTTGGCACATAGTAAGCACTTAATAAGTGCTTACTGACTGACAAGGTAACTCCTTGGTAACAAACTGTAGTCAACAGATTATCATACATTTCTTCATCATCCTTTAGGTCTCACACAACGTTGATCCTTTCAAGGTTATGGCATGATTCAATGCTACTTGGAGAATACTGATGTTGCAAAGGATAGAATTGGAATTCAGGACCAACCTGGACTTGTCTGCACAATTTTCCAAATGCAACCTAACCTGTACCTAACTTGTCCTCAATTCTGGGCCCTGGTCACAATCCATTAAGCACATACAGTGTTTAATCAAGATAGATATAGTAATAAACTAACTCAGTGAGTTGCCTATGAGGTACATTCCATAATCTTGGCAACGTGCATTCTTCAACCATTTGGTTTTTCCTGTGTAGATAATTATGCTGAGTTTTGTCGATCTTCACTGATGAACTTACATAGAATTTCCAAGACTTGATACAATATGCATAAAACCATCCCAAAACAGAATCGTTAGAAGAAACTCACTCTCACTCTTCCTTTTGGACTGCCCTTGAAGGAAAGGCTTCATAACAGTGGCAAGCATCTTTGGTGAGCACACATTTCCATCTTATGCCTCAACTGATATTCATAACAAATAGATCATTTAACATAGATCTCTCCATGGTCATAGTTATAATAAATCTTTTGTCATGTACATTTATGTTTGGAAGACACCGTGTTAATCAAAAGCCTTTAAGGATACATGTTAATATACTTAACCAAAATATTTTTCTAATCACTAAATTTCCAAGTCTACATAGTGATACATCTTTCTCCAACACTCTACTTGCACATCATCAATTACCCGCTGAACATCTTACTCTAAACATCTCATCAGGAAGGTCTAAGTCAAACACTATCACTTCTGTGCAAACTTACATGACTGCTCTAGATTATGCTGTACTCTCCCTTTTCAAAATACTCATGGCTCTTATAGTATCTTCCATAACTGTAGGATATAATTATCTATTTTTATGTTCTAATTTTGTCTTCTAAACCAGGCTATAAACTTCTTGAGAACAGGGATAATATTTTGTGCTATATTATATGCCCAGTACAGGGTAGCTAGGTGGCACAGTGGATTGAGCACCAAACTTGGAGTTAGGAGGACCTGAGTTCAAATGTGACCTCAGTCACTGTTGTGTGACCCTGGGCAAGTCACTTAACCTTGATTGCCTCAGGTTCCTCATCTGCAAAATGAACTGGAGAAGAAAATCGCAAACCACCTCAGTATCTTTGCCAGGAAAATATCAATAGGGTCACATTCTGCTTGCCAAGAAAATCACAGAGTCAGATATGACTGAAAAAAATACAGAATAACAACAAAAAACAACTGTATGACTAGCAGTACACATATAAAAGTCATTGAATGAATGGATGAAAAATGAGTGATCATGCTTTATGACCTACGTAAAAGAAATGAGGGTTTTTAGCTTAGAAAAGAGAAGAGTTAGGCAGACACGGTAGTCTTCTTCAATTATTTGAAGGGTTGTCAAGTAGAAGAGGGAATTGGCTTCTTCTGCTTAGCTCAAGAAGACATAAAGAAATAATGAATAGAAGCTACAGAGGCAGATAGAAGCTCTTTAGTCTTTCAAGCAAAGGTGTGTTGAGCAAAATACTTTTGATCAAATTTGTAGTAGACAAGATGGTCTCTGAAATCATTTTAAACTCTGAGACATTAAGATTCCCTAAGTAATCTAGTAAGGACAAAAGAAGAGTAGCACATAAATTCAATTCAATTCATAAACATTAGTATAGCAAACTTTATGTGTAGAGACATATATTATTGAATGGGGGAAATGGGTTGTTTAGATATGACAGATTTACTACCCTCATGGAACTTAAAGTCTAGTCAGAGAATATGACACATACATAGATAATACATGCTAATTATACCAAAGAAATGGCATTATTTATATGAAGTCATAAGGAAGAAGAGGTCATTTTAGACTAGAGAGATCATGGAGAAGGTCACATTTGAATTAGTCTTGAAAGAATGAATAGAAATTTAACAACTGAAGTTGTGCAGAAGGGACATTCCAAGCAGAGGGAAAAATATGATCCAAAGGACAGGGGAAGAAAACCCAAAGGTGTATTCAAAGGATAATGAATAATTAAATCTGACTGAAGCATGGAATATACACATGTATAAACATATAATATGCACATGTACATGTGTACATGCGTGAGATTATGTATGTATGTATATTCATATGCCTACACACATTTGTATATATCAAAAAAAAAAAAACTACCTAGAAATATAGAGTAATGGCCAGATTGGAGAGAATCCTGAATGCCAAGCAAAGGAGTTTGAATTTTTCACAGTGGATAATATAAAACCACTGAAGATTTTTGAGATAATTACATGACTACATCTCTGCATAAGATAGGCTAGAAGCTAAATTAAGGATTGATTGGGGGTGGAAAGAGAAAAAGGAAATAAGAAAATCCTATTAAAATACTGTTGTTTTTCAAAATTATTATTATCTCTCTTTTTTTTTTCCAATTCTACCCATATATTTTTTGACATGACCAATAGGGAAATTTTCTTATGCTTGCTATTTGTTACAAAATACTAGTCTTTTTTTCCTTTCCCATTGGGGTGAGGGGTAGTGGGAAGGTGAGGAAGTATTTTTAATTGAAAAGATAAAATATAATCATTAATAAATATTGCTAATATTTAATAAATATACATACATAAATAAATAAAATTAATAAATAAAAATTTAATAAAGAATATTGCTAATAATAAAACTATTGTTGCAGTCCAGGCAGGTGATAATAAATGCCTATGCTAGGATGGGGACAGTGGGAATAGAGAAGAAGAATCTGATGCAAGAGAAACTGCAGAGGGAGAATCAATAGGACTTGGTCATTGATTTGATGTGACAGGTAAGGGGAGGGAGGAATAAAAGATAACGCCAAGGTTTAAAATGTGAAAGACCAAATGAAGGGTGATGTATTGACAGAAAATAATGAAAGAAAGAAGAACCAAGTTTAATGAGAGAAATGAGCAAAGAGCAGGAAATTTTCTAGGCACAAAGAAAGAAGAAACTTCCTAACAATTAGAGCTATCACAAGATGAGTAGCCTCAAGAAACCAAGGGTTCTCTTTTGTTGAAGGTCTTCCTTCAAAAGTGGGACTAGCATTTGCTAGGTAGGTTACAAAGGAGTGTCTATGGGTTTGTCTAGATACCCTCTGAGGTGACATCCAATCATGAGATTATGTAATTCCTATGATAAATTGTTCTTATCATAGTGGATAAAATATTAAAAATATAATAAATAATATACAATATAAAAAACAATAATGAATTATTTTTGCAGCATGAAGGTGTAAATGTGAATCTAGAGCTCAGAGAAAAGGTCAGGACCAGAGATGTTGATTTCAGAGTCATCTGCCTAGAACTGAATACTGAAGATGTAGAAGTTAATGAATGAAATTGCTGAGAGAGTAAAAGGTTATGAGAAGAGGTTCAGAACTTTGGACAACATCCACCTAAGGGCCTGATAACACAAGCAACCAGCAAAGGAGAAGACAAGAACTGGCTGAAGAGATGGAAGACCATAGAACTTTTAGTACCTATGAAGGCTAAGGTGAAGAATATATTCAGAATCCAGTGCTGGTTAGCAATGTCTTGGAGCAATTACTGCAGAGATGTTAAGATTGATAAGAACTTTTTTTAAAATAAAGGACATTAGATTTGTTAAACAAAAAAGCAATTACTGATATCAGTGTCTTTATAGTAGTGGGGATATTAATCTTATGAAAAGGGACTGAAAAGAAACAGGGTTTTGAAGGCATGGAGTCATTGACAGACATTGTTTTCAAGAAGTTTAGCAGTGAAGTGAAAGAAACAGAAGGTGTGGTAGCTGAATGGAGAATCAGGGGTAGACTTTTTGGATTAGGAATATGCGGTTGTTTATAGATAAATGGGGAAGAGCAATTGGAGAGAGAAAGATTGAAGAGGGATTAGAGTGAGAAGGAATAATTGCTATAGTGTTTTCCTGGAGGAGGAGGAGGAGGAGGAGTAAAAGGAGGAAGAGGAGGAAGGAGGAGATGAAATACAGGGCATAGTCATAGGTAGAAGAATTAGAAGGAGAGTACAGGAAGAAAATGCTGAGAATCTTTCTGAGATGGGAAGAGAGTCAAGAGATGATCCATCAAGTGAACTTAGTCTTAGAAAAATGGAAAGCTAAGGCAATCTGGTAGAAGTGTTGGGGAGGAGTTGGGGAGGCTAATGGGAGACAAAAAGATTTTGCACAAGTGTTATGGGAAAAAATGATATGAAGGGAAAAAATAAAGTGGAAGCAATGCTGAGCAGTCAAGCAGCATCAAGGACTTGACCATAGTAATATGGCATGTATTGTAATGAATTAATCAGCTCATTTTCATTACTTTCTCCAGTCATGCTTAGCAGCCTCTGAGCAGAAGCAAAGAAATTTATGAGAGATACCCAAGGATAAGAATTATCAGCTCAGGAATTGCAAAAGTTCAGTAGGACAATGAATTCTAGGGTGATAGAGTTAAGGCTAGTTATATAAATGAAGCTAGACTAGGTGAAATGTACTAGGAAAGCAGAGAAGAATTAAGGGCCTGAAGGCAATGATGAGGATCTATTGTGAATGGGAACATAGGAGGCTTGTAGGGATAAGAGGATGTAGTTATACTGTAGGATACACAGGTAGAATCTCAGAAATGATGCAGATGTATCTGGAGCTAAGATGTAGAGTGGAATCATGATATTGCATGACTGAAGGTCATAGTTATTGAGGTAGGTCTAAAGATGGACTCCGAGCATCTATAATCCTACCATGAATTCTTACAAGCTATTATAGTAATATATCATCTTTAGTAATCACTAGGATAAAATGTACTTTTTCCAGGAAGCATAAGGGAACCAACCAGGACCGAGGGACATTTTGTATTTTTCTGTGTTTCATGAGTTGCCATTGACCAGAGAATTCTTCAACAGTGTCCAGTCTATTGCTGAATATCTCTCCTTCCCCACCAATTAACTTGGCTGACACTCAAAAAGAAGATTTAGCCCATCCTCTGTGCCATACCTTAAGATATGCTAATGTAGTAGGACCATGCTATCAAGGCTTGTATCCCACAGGCTTAGCTTTTGAGAACTCTCATGATCACTTTCCCCTCATGGTCAGGCATGAGAACAGGACATGGTCAATGACTTTGTGAGAAGACATGGATGAGCTGTGATGTGCATCATTAGAAAGAGTATTTGTATTGATAAGATCCCAGATCTACTGAAATACTAAAATTTTTTTTTCTAGGAGGTCCTTTCTGAGGAACCATACCTAGCTCTGAGCTCTGTATTTAACATCTCCTCAGCATTTCCATATTCTGTTTGCAGATGCTTAAAGCCCTCTCTAGTAACTCCAGTCAACACTGATTTCCTCCCTTCTTGGCTGCTGATGGTTTTTACCGAATGTATCATAATTTTGCACTAGATTTTATTTAAATTAGCACTTTAACATATGCTACTCTGTATTTTCTCTAATTGCTTTTTTTTCCCGTAAACTGAATGAAATGCCCTGATGGCAAGAACTATATCTCCTTTCTTTTATCCTCCCCGTACTCACACTAACCTTTCAACTACTACTCAACACAATCCTAGGCACAAATAGAGGTTCATTATATACTGAATTCTTTTGTGTTTAATATAAGCACTGCATTTATATAGTCATCACTTGCCTTTATAAAGATTTGGCTAGGTAGGGTATGCTGCAGCTGCCAATCAGTGACAGTCATTAGAGAAAATATTCAGATAAAAAAAAAAAAACCTGTTAAGCCAATTTGGAAGTCCTGATATGTTGAAGTCTATATTTTTATGTGAAAATACTTAGAATATCTTAAAGAAAATCACTGATTACACTAACTTTTTTCCTTTCATAAACAAAGGTCTAAATGCATAACCAGATTGATTTATTTGCAAATCATTCAAAAGGAAAAAAAGTAAGTTCAATCAAACAATTTGTCTAATTGATATTTATCTTGCAGCCACCACCACACTCTGAAAGGGAGCTTAGAGATCATTAAGACCAAATCTGTCATCTTACAGAGAATGAAAATGAAGCCTGGAGAGGAGCACAGGGACCTTCCTGAGGTGGTTGTTGAGATACGGCTGGCATTGGAGTTAGATTCCTAACCATCTCCTTTTTTTCTTTTCTTTTTCTTTTTCTGAGGGAGGAGAGAAGAGGCAATTGGGGATAAGTGACTTGCCCAGCGTCACATAGCTAGTAAGTGTCTGAAGTTGGATTTGAACTCAGGTCTGCCTGACTTCAGGACTGGGGTTTTATCCACTGTGCCACCTAGCTGCCCCTTAACCATCTACTTTTCCATTAAAGCAAGCTGTTTTTCTGTTTCAAATTCACAGTAACCACATACATACATACATACACACACACACACACACACACACACAAGATATACAAATTACATGAATAGCATTTTTTTTAAATTTAAGGCTGTCATTTAAAATGATGACATCTTGCTGTTCAATCATTTTTCAGTTGTGACCCATTTGGGGTTTTCTTGGCAAAGACACTGGAACAGTTTGAGATTTCCTTCTCCAGATAATTTTACAGATGAGGATACTGAGGCAAACAGGACTAATTGACTTGGTCAGGTTCAAACAGTTATCTACTACCATTGCCGGCTGCATCATTTCTGTAACTTCTACAAGTTGTGATGACTACAAAAATGTTTCACTGACCCTTACTCAGACTTCCCATGGCTATCTCTATCTGCACCATGTAAAATGAAAACCTTGCCTCATATTTTACAGAAAAAATTGAAATCCCTCTTTGCCCCTCCTCCTCATTTCCTATCACTCAGATGCCTACTGCCTCTATTTGCTCCTTTACTCTTGTCTCATATGAAGAGGTAGTCTTGCCTTATTCTTTACCAGGGTTGAACAATCTACCTACTCAAGTGATTTCCTTTTATGATCATCTCCTCCAAAAGATTTTCTGTCATCCCCATTCTTTGACCCATTTTTAATCTTTCTCTGCCCCCCTGCTCCTTCCCTATTGCCTACAAACAAGACCACATCCCACCCATCATGAAAAGAAATCCTCACTTGATCATTCCATCCCCATTAACTATAGCCTTATAATCTCTTCTGCCCATTGTGACTCAACTCCATGAAAATGCCAGTAGCCTCCACTTTCTCTCCCTCTCCCTCTCTTCTTAGTCCCTTACAATGCCATATCCAACCCTGTCATTCCACTCAAACAGCTCTCTCCAAAGTTGCCAGTAATCTCTTAGTAGTCAAATCCAATGGTCTTTTCTCAGTCCCCATTCTCCCCAAACTCTCTGCAGCCTCTGACACTGTTAATCATCCTTTTCTCCTTGATACTCTCTTCTTTCTACGTTTTCAGGACACCACTCTATCCTGAGTCACCTGCAATCTGATCCCTCCTTCTAGTCTCCTTTGCAGGATCCTCTTCCAGATCATGTCCTCCAACAGTAGGTGTCCCCCAGGGTTCTGTTCTTGGTCCTCTTCTCTTCTATACTATTTAACTTGATGATCTCATCATTTCCCATGAATTTAATTACCTCCTCTATGAAGAAAATTCTCATATCTACCTACTCTGTCCCAATTTCTCTGCTGACCTCCAACCTTGAATCTCCAAGTATCTTTCAGACATCTCAAAATGAACATCTAGTAGACATCTTAAGTTCAACATGCCCAAAAGAAGACTCACCATCTTTTTCCCTCTCCCATCTTTGCTATTACGAGAGAGCAAACATCATCTTCCCAATCCCTCAGGCTCTTGCCAAGGCCTGTGGAATTTCATATTTGTTACACTTCTTCAGTATGCCTCCTTCTCTCCTCTCATACTGTCCCTATGCTGAGGCAGACCCTCATCACTTCAGGCCTGGAGCCTGAAGCATTAGCTAATTTGTGGATCTGCCTGACTCAAGGGTCTCTTTACTCCAATCTCTTCTCTATTCAGCCATGAAAGTTTTTTTTTTTTTTTTTTTTTAAGCACAGGTGCTACTTTATGCATCCCCTACTCAATAAATTCTAGTTGCTTTGTATTGTCTAAAGGATCAAAAGCAAAATGCTGTCTGGCTTTCCAAGCCATTCAGAACCTAGTGCCAACACATATTCTTCCATCTGGTCACCCTGGTCTCCTTCTTTTCTGTGAATAAGACACTCCTTCTGTTGTGGGAATTTTCTGTGAAATGCTCTCTCTCCTCATCTCTACCCACCCACCTCTCAGGATTCCTTTAAAGCCCAAATAAAATCCTATCATCTATAAGAAGTCTTTCACAACTCTTCTCAACTCTAGTTCCTTCCTCTCTTATGTATTTCCTTTTATCCTGTGTACAGTGTGTGTGTGTATGCATATAAACATATACATATGTAAATATATACATATTTATATACGTATACATTTGTTTATAGGTCATCTCACCCATTACACTGTGAGCTCCTTAAAGACAGAAACTACCCTTTGCCTCTTTTTTAAAATTAGTGCTTAGCACAGGGCCTGGCACACAGTAGACACTTAATAAAAGTTTACTGAGCAACTGGAACAAAATTTGGATTTAGAGAAAGATCTCTTACATCTCCAAAAATAAAAAGCCAGAATAACAGCTCAGACACTGAGACTCTTCAGTTATCACCAGTTACCCAAGCACTACGGAATGGTAATAACCCTCGTTATATGTGCCTACACTTATTTGTAGCTTAAGCCTGTATTCCCAAGGTTTTGTTTTTGTTGTTTTAGTTTGGATTCCAGCTCTAGTATTCACTGACTGGGCCTCTCAGCCTCAGTTTCTTTATATAAAAAAAATTGAAGTATTGATATTGGTACCATTACATCACAGGAGTGCTGTGAAGGGATTGTTCTATAGTTACAGCACTATGTAAACGTAACTCATCTTATTATTATTGAAATGAGTAAGAGCAAAGTAGCAGGATTATTCACTTTTAATTTTTCTTTAATTTTTTTGAAAAGAATTTACTATCAGGAATCAATTCATAACCAGGAAGACACCTCCAAAGACAGTTTTCATTGGGCTGAAAAAACGCAAATACACACACACGCTAACTTAAAAGGAAAAGAGTTATATCATATTTTATCTAGGGTATGCCAAGCAAATAAAAATTCAAATAGCTCAAATGAGAAAAATGTAAAAGTGGAATGTACCCGAAGAGTGTTTCTACAGACAAGGAGTTTCAACAGACTTGGAGAATTTATCAATATCCATGATAATGAATTCAATCCACAAATTTAATTTTGAGAAATAGTTTTCATGCTCTTCAGCACCAAACTTTTCACAAAGACTGCTAAAAAGCAGCAAACTTGATTGTTTCATCTTGTTAGATAAAATAGCTGAGATATCTTCCAGTCACACTCCACATTGCATATAGCCATTCCTGCCATCTGGTGGCAGTAGCAAAAGCTGAATTTGCATCGTTATTGACAGTAAAAATACCCGGAACAACCATGAAATAAACCTCAATATTTGGTGTACTTTTTGTACTCTGAAAAAATAGTAAATGTTAAATAAGGTATCTGTGAGAGAACAAAGCTCTATCAAGTTGTACAGAGAATTTCTCATTGAATGATGGGCATACGAATATGGCTCATACTAACAAAGGCATCATCATTTTTATATATCAACATTCATGCTTGACACAAAACATGACAACAGTTCTCCATTTGTCTCACATATGAATGAATTTCTAGAGCACCGAAAGCTTGCAAGAAAGACAAATAAACCCCAAGAACAAATGTTTAAAGAGATTAGTGTTTTGTTATATCAGTGAATGTACATAAACATTCAATTCTACCCTGTGTTTAGAAGCATGGATATTGATAGTATTTAAAAAACAAACTCAGATGTTGAACAGAACCCTGTTACAAAGAAATGTTGGCTTGATCTTGAATCAGAGATCTCTCCCCCTCCTTCCATGATTAAAATTGTAATTTAAAAATATTCTTTTAAGATGTTCTTCTATTGACATGATTTCACTGTGTTCCGAGGTAATTGGTTTTGTTACAGAGGAAATTCATCCATAAGTCAGGGGATCATACTACATGACCTCTAGGTTTCCATCTAGTTTAAGTAGATCAAGCTTTTATTTTATTTCATTTATCCCCAGCCTACTCTACTAGTGGATGTATTAAGCTTCTCTCTAAAAAAAAGATCTATTATTCCACCATTTATATTCTTCTGATGATCTGTATGACTACATGTCATGGAATACTTTAAATTTGTATGTCATTAAATGGAAAATATATAAAGATACATGGTGATTATGAGGTAAAACTTGTTCTTAATGAAGGCTTGTGCAGAAGTTCCATAAAGGATCTAAGAAGATATGTATAACAAGGAATGGAAGAAGGGAAAGGTCAATTAGTGAAAGCAAAGAATCCCCAAAATATCCTCCATTGGCTCCTGTGTAATATCAAAGAAGTTTAGTGAAAGACTCCGGGAGCATTAGGTGGACCCTCAAGTGGAGGAATCACTGAACATGAAGAAGATAAATATGCACAAGAGGAGATGGTGGATAGATTATTATCTGTAGATTTGGAAGGGATACCTATATCAATATATCACAGCTCTACCTAAACACCAAAGAGGTATAGAGGGATCAGGAAGTCAGGCCAGATAATCTCTAAGGTCGGTTTCAGGGCTGAAGATCTGTGATATTAAAAGTCTAACTGATGATACATGGTTTCATGTGGAATTCTTTGATAGTTTGAAGGTCTCTGCATAACTAGAGCCCTGTAGTTATGGCAATAAATTGACTATGGAAGTAGGTACTAGTTCTCAGAACTGCATTTTTTTTTAAATGCTCAATATCTGCCATGAAACAATAGACTTTTCCATATACCCACCAACAGTTGCCGGAGAAGCTCATATAACTTGCAAAGCCTAAGGACTTTCATGTTCAATTTACAGAAAATGGACACAGAAAAACAGAAATTTCATGTTGAGTCAAGACATAGTAATGAGGAAATATAGGATAGTTTCATTTATTATGAGTTTTTTCCTTAAAATATTATGACAAATTGAAGATAAGAAGTGTGCTATTTTTATTCTGACATTCTCTTCAACCATAACATTTGCATTGATGTATTTTTGGAATGTTATATAAAGGATGATTTGCTTTAAAAATTAGTTTCTTAAAGTCAGCTCCTGTGTTTTTATGGGATTTAAACAATAACAAAAGAATTTAGCACTTACATAAAGTGATGACTCATCTTCATTTTACAAATCATATCATCTCGAAACACTTCAAATGAAGAAATCATTATTAACATCAAACACTTTGATGCTGTGAAGATAGGCAATGAACTCAACTGTCCTCGGGCAAAATACTTTCCTCCTGTCCTTCTATCCCACCAGTTGAATTTGCTTACATTTCTTAAAGTAGGTACAACAATTCTTTTACAGAAGGCAAAATTGTCACTGATAAGCAAAAAATAGATCTGTCATTAACATTTAGTCAATAGTTTCTTCCCTCATTCCCAAATAACTAGAGACTTGATATATCTAAAATAAGATAATCTAGGTAAAGTGCTTTATATGAGAACTTGCTACCTTGAGGCCACATGTAGCCTGCTAGGTCCTTGGGTGTGATCTTTTGACTGAGTTCAAGTTTTACAAAACAATCCTTAAAGGAAATTTATTCTGTGAAGTGTGGATTAAGTAAAAGGATCATGCTTGAGGACCTAGAGGCCACAGGTTCCCCACCCCAACTCCCTCATTTTAAAGATGAGGAAACAAACCTAGTGTGGTTAAATGACTTGTCAAGGTCACACAGAGTCACGATTTGGACTCAGGTCCTCTGATTAGAAGAGGGATTCTTACATCCCTGTGTGCGTGTGTTTCATGGTCTTCTCTAGCAGTCTGTTGAAGCCTATGAAGTATTCCTCAGAATAGTGTCTTAAGATCCATAAAGGATTTCAAAGGAAATCAGTTATTTTGAAATAGTTATCATATATATATATATATATATATATATATATATATACATATATATGTATATATGTATATGTATATTTTGCAGACCCCAGGTTCACAACTCCTGTTCCGACACCCATGAGCCTCACTGCCTCCCTGTCAGGTAGAATGTTAGTTCCAGGTGGTCTCTATTTTGATTGGTCCTTTTATTAAATCATCCCATATTAAAGCACTAATGATGTTTTAAACTTGCTCCTACTCCCTTTCTTCAGACCTCTAGAGGAAGAGAGATGTTAAGGCTTCCTTTAAAAACAAAACAAAACAATCTTATCTGTTGTCAGAAAACTGTTTTTCATTTCTGAGTTTGTTTTTTAGGAATGAAAAAAGGAATATAAAAAAGGTGAGGGTGGGGTCTGAAAGGTCATGAAATGTTCCTCCATTGATAAGAAGCCATTGTTTTATTGGTAACTTTTAGATTGGGAATCTTGTCCAAAATCTGCTTCCTACTGGGAACAGTTTCAAATGCTGTTTTTACACTGGTGTCTGTGTTAACTAGAGAGGAAAAGTTGTTGCCGTCATTGTCATTTTCCAAGAAACCAATGAGATCACAGGTGATGTCTTGATTTGTGGGTCAACTGGTTTAAGGGAAGCAGAATTGTGCAAAGCAATCATCCATTTCTTCCAGAGTCAGTGGTGACACAAAAGTCAGGATGCCTGCCTATGGCAAGGGAGGCAGTGGATGACCTTGGTGTCTTTGATGTCTGACCAAGCTCTAAGCACTCCACAGTGTGCCTACTTTAGCAGCCTCTGTGGCCACTGCAGCACATGTTCTCATCCATCTATTCCACTGGGAGAATTCTTCACATGCTTGGGGTAGACATCCCCCTAAACTGACCAATGGACTTGAGGCCTCCTGGCTATCCTCATCCTAGTTTAGCCTATCTGCCAAGATGATGTTACTAGAGTGTGGCTGCTGTGGAACAGAATTAGATTGGATGAAAGGATATTCTAAATTTTATAAGGAGACATTGATGTTGTCCAGATAGCATATCACCCCCGTTTGTGAGACTTTGCCTGTCAGACTGTTACATTAACTACTTGGTGATGATGTTAAGTAAGAAATTTCAGTGTTTAAGTTCTCATATATCCTAAGAAAAGAGATTTTGGAGTCCATCAGGTATAATTGCTACCTGAATAAAAGCCCTTTCACATAGAGGTACTTTAGGCTCGAACACTCCTATCATCCTATGCCCTCTACAGGAGGAAGCCCTTCTGTCCTAAGGCAGTCCATTCACTTCTAGAGAGCCCTAAATTTGAGAATCTTCTTGCTAACATTAAGCCTGAATCACCTCTTGGCAGCTTCCAACAACTGTATTAATTGTGTGCTTCAGGGACAAGTTTAAAAAAAAAAATTTTTAAAGCTTTCTCTCCCTTCCACATAATATGATCATGTTCCACTCCCACCCCCTAAATTTTATTTTCTTCAGCCTAAATATCCCCAACACATCTTCCAGTAGCGCATGTCCTGGGCCTCCCATACTCTTGGAAATCATATACAGCTCTTCCAAATACCCAATAGCTTTTCTCTATCTTTGTAAACTGTAGTTTCCAGAACTAGTACCATATTCCAGAAGTGATCTGTAATAAGTTATCAGAGCAGGCACAACAGAGTGGAACCCTTACCTCCCTTGATCTACATGTTCCACCTCTCACTGTGGCCTAGGCAGACCCTCAATTTTCTACTCACCATCTCACACCCACAAGCAAGAATCCATGCAAAACACACACCAGTAAATCATATGAAGCTTGTAGTTTCATTTTGAAGTAGAAGTGACATGACAAATATGCTTGTTGACAAGGTGTCTCTTTCCTGAAATTAGCATAATTTAATTATCCGTGGCATGTGCTTAAACATGTATGCTATGGCTTTGAATTTTTTTTATTTAAATGAATTGAGATAAAAAATGTCCATGTAAATTTCTAGTATATTTCTAAAAATACATTAAAAAATCTCTGATTCTTCACATAGGTCTGCAGAAGGTTAACAGTATAACAATTCTACAGGTCTTTAATTGAGGGCTTGATGTTACCCTGGGATCATATTTTGTTTTGTTTTGTCTCACATGGAACACCGAGACCTTTCTGACTCAATGAATTCTGCCACCTTTATGTGATGTGCTACCAGAGTTCAATGACAGATTAATGTTCTCTTTGTATTGCCAGTGAGTATAATGGGACCTTGAATAAGACTAGCTGAGATCTAGTATTATAATGAAGGATTTATCCCAAGTGTACACTTAGAAAACAGCTAGCATGTAGATCTCCTAAGCATAGCATTGAACAGAAAGCCAGGCCTGGAGTCAGAAAGACCTGAATTCAAGTCTGGCCTCAAACACATACTAGCTATGTGACTCTGAGCAAGTCATTTAACCTCTGCCTCATTTTCCTCAGAGGGTTATTGTGCGGTAGAATAGGGTAATCATAGTGACGCACTTAGCACAGTGCTAGATACATGTTAGTTATTCCTACTATTATTATTTCAAAATTCAGTCTTACTTTATGGCTGCCTTCCCAACAGACACTATGCCAGGGTGGATTAAAATATGTTGTAGATATAGGAAAGGCCCAGTATGAACTGATACAGAGTGAGGTAAACAAAATCAGGAGGACAATTTACATCGTAATACCATTAATATGCAAACAGTTTTGAAAGACTTAAGAACTCTGATGAACTAAATGATCAGTCATGGTTCCAGAGGACCAGCAAAGGAGAATGCTGACCACCTCATGATACAACAACAGTGAACTAATATGCAGAAGAAGAAACACATTTTTAGACAAAACTAGTGTGGGAATACATTCGGCCTAACTGTGCTTGGGTGACAAGCATTTTTTTCTTTCCTTCTTTTCTCTTCTTTCTTTTTCTCTTTCTTTTCTCTTTCTTCCTTCCTTTCTTTCATTTTTTTCTCCTTTCTCTCCTTTCATAGTTCAGATGAAGTGGGAGAAAAAAATGAGTGTTTAATTTTTATAAAAAGCCAACAAAAATCCTCACTATAGATGGAGCTCTTCCTGTGGCTTTCCCTGTGGAGGTGTATGAGCAGCACCTGCTGTGGATGACAACTCTAGAAAACATGCTTTAACTTTTAAAAATCATCCACTGGTGTAATATCTTTTACTGTTTTCTCTGCTGAGCCATCCTTTGAATACTGGCAGAGCTGACAAGGCAGAGGCCCTGTGGGTGGAGTATTTGAAATGGAATTAAGGTGACCTGGGCAGATGGTGTAAGAAGGCCCCTTCCCTTCTCAGAGATTCAGATTCATTGGAAAGATTTTACTTCCTAAGTCATCCATGGATCTAAACTGATATTGTCAAGTGTTTTCACACCAGGGAAACAGGGATCCTTGGTATAGTGATAAAAATCACTGAAACACAGAGACATTCAGGGAACATCAAAAGGCAGGGCAGAGACTAAACTTGGAAATGTTCAAATGGAAATCAAACTGTGAGGTGAGAGGTTAGAATTATGACTTCATCCTTAAGTATATCTGTTTCCATGCCCTTATTCTACTTGGTGTACAATATCTGTGTGAACTAAGAAGAAATACTTTTGTATTTGGACAAGAATGCTTGGATGAGTGAATGACAGTCATCTCAGAATAAAGAATTTATTTGAAAAAGGAGGGCCAGTCTTTTACATAATTCAATATAATGGCCACATAATGAAGAGTAGAAGTGAAGGAAGACTGCAAATCATAAATGTTCATATGTGCTTGATGTTATTTTATCCCAGTAATTCAATTTTTAAGTTATTTTTCCCCAAAAAATAAGGAGTAAATTATTTCATTTTAGAATTTCCTCTAATTTCATAGGTTCAGAGAAATTTTATGGAGAAGATAACATTTATTGTATATCTTTGTCTTTATAATTTTCATAGCAACTTACCTAAAAAAATATTAAGAAAACACAATGTAAGAGAGAATAGCTCTTTTAAACCATGCATTTCTGAACTAGATTTAGAGATGCAGGCTCAAGTGTCTATAGGATAGTCTTCCCTTTCTAAAAAAGATTTTTAAAATTAATATCTCTTTCAGTATCTGCCATGAAATTTGGCTTTTCTAAATCCTCAATTGTTCACAGCCAATGCCCTTTAAAGCACCATCAGTTATCTCAGCAGATGTATAAAATATGGTAGTGGACAAAAAAATCCCTACTGTATTTTAACAGGTACTTCAGTACAGTTGCAATCATAAAAGTTTGAATCTAGCTGTATTTCAAATATTTTTAAAAAAGAAAGACCCCATATCTCAACCCAATTAGGAGACTTCCATAGATACCACACTAGTTGCCTATGACACACAGAGAAAGGAGACTGCACCATGGTTCATTGGAAAGAGTACTGAAATGGGGCTTTAGACAACAAAGGCAGTAAAGTGCCAGTCAGGGCCAACTTTCTCTAGAACCACCTCAGCAAACATGAAAAACAGTCCCAAATCATCAAAGAGAGATTAGATAAGAAGAAAATTAGCAAATTAATAAGAGAAGAAGGGAGGGAGAGACAAGTAAATTCCCTGCTTCATTAGCCTACTCAAGATTGTGTCAGAAAGCAAGCCTGCCCCAACATTCTGTCCAAAGACCGGAAGAGACAGAGAAATTGCCCAGTCCACCGTATATCCCAGTAGAAGAAAGCCAGAATGGACAGAGCCCAGGAATCATCATGATCCAACTCAGTTACCATAACTAGGGCTGTAGGAGGGACCAGGGTAGACTCAGCCACTTCATTCAGGACCACAATCTCTGCTACAGCATCCTACTTCAAGACTTCAGATGGGACAAGGTCCAAAAGGATGACCAGCCAGACTTGCCCAGGATGCAAAGCTTGTATTCTTACTTTAAGCTCTCTACTCTTGTCTGAGGCCCCACACTAAAAGAAAGAAGTGACACTAGATTCCAGGAACTGCTGTTCACTCATTTGTCAGTTGTGTCCAGCTCTTTGTGACCCCATTTGGGGTTTTCTTGGCAAAGATCCTACAGTAGTTTCCCATTTCCCTTCTCCAGATCATTTTATAGATGAGGAAACTGAGGTAAACTGGGTTAAGTGACTTGCCCAGAGGCTCACAGCCTGTAAGTGTCTGAGGCTAGAGTTGAACTCAAGAAGACCAGTCTTCCTGACTCTAGACTTGGTGTTCTGTTCACTGTGCCACCTAGCAGCCCCTCATTTTGGAATTTCCTTGGCAAAGATACTTGAATGGTTTACCATTTGCTTCTCCATCTCTGAGAAACTGAGGAAAATAGGGTTTAGCTACTTACCCAGTATCACACAGCTCAGCTAGTAAGAGTCTGAGGCTGGATTTGAATTCAGGAATTTACATCTTCCTGACTCCAAGCCCAGTATTCTATTCACTGTTCCAGCTGCTCTGTAGAACTTTAAAACAAAGTTATTAAGAAATAGCAAAGAGGGATGCCTTTAAAGGCATGTTTGTAGTAAAAAAAAAAAAAGACTAAATAAGCAAGAAGAAGAGAACTACCAATACAATAAACAAATAATGTAAGTTAAGAGAATCCTAAGACACAATTCCAGAAGAAGAAAGAAACTTCAATAATGACAAAAAACCCAAAAAGGAATATATTAGCCACCAGAACTCAATGGCTGAAAAAAAATAAAGGAAGAATTGGAATATGATAATTATATTTGAATTCTTAAAAAGAGAATTTATTGAGATTCATAATCAAATATTAGAATTGGGAAAGATCTTGGAAGTCATGTACTTATAGGTGAGTAAGTAAAATTAGATTCAAGGATGTTAACGAAATTGTTCAAGGTCAGATAGTAGAATTTGAATCCAGGTCCTCTGACACCAGAATTAGTTCTCTTTTAATTATACCACAAAGCCCTCCAACAGACTAAAAGTGAAGACAGAAAGTATTACCCAAATAATAAATATTCTAAAAACAGGAGAAAATAGAAGAAAAAAGTCAGTTCTATAAGAAATATTAACAAAAAATCATATAAAAACAACAAGAATATATGTGACTTATTTAATATCAGAAACAAAGGGTCAAAGAAACAAAACAAGGAGAGGTAATTTAAGAGTCTTGTGGATTTCTGGAAACTATGATAAAATAGAAAACCTGAATATCATATTTAAATAAATAACAAGTTTAAACTACTCAGAACTACTAGAATCAGAGAGCAAAATGAAAACAGAATCTACTGTTAATTACCTGAGTGAAAACTCAAATTTATCACATATCAAAAATGGATTGTCAAATTGTCAAACTTTGAGGCCCAAGGAAAAAAAGACTGTAAGAGTTCCAGGATGAAACATATCAGATATCAAGGACCAATAGTCAGAATAAATGAAGGCACTTTGCACAGCCACGATTAAGGTGGTAATTCTTAGATAAACAAAGTTTAGGAGTGATTATGAGAGGAGGAGTTTCTGAGAAGATAGCAGAATATCAGAAAACTGCACTCTCAAGACTTTTCCCCATAAATGAGATAATACTAGAAATCTCAGGGCAAACATAATTAGGGCGAAAATGGGGTACTCCTGGGACAATCTGAGAAGATCTGAAGAAAATTCTCAGAAGAGGTTTGGAGCCTGTGAAGAGTAAATACATCCAGGCTGAATCCAGTTAAACAAGTGGTGAGCCAGGAGGGGAGCTGGATTGAGAGAGTATCTCAACCCTAGTCACAGGAACTTTTACCCCTACGAGAGTTAGGGGAATTGGGTGTCTGACCTGGGGAAAATTGAAAAAACCTCTGTTGACATGGAATTCCAGACCCACCTTTGCTGCAGCTTTGTAGCCCAGGGTGGGAAGGAATCAGCACAGGCCTGGTGAGTGCAGAAGGGCATGCCACTGTTAGTACTCACAGGGGGCTATAGGTCTTGGTTTCTGTTCCTGGCCAGAAGGGAAAACTGAAGGAACATTTGAGGCTAGAGGCACAATCCCCCACACCTTGGGGCTAGAGCTGAGTACAAAAATTAAGCTACTACAAATTAAAAAAAAAAAAATAGGCCAAGTAGAAAGAATTCAACCATAGAGAATTACTATGAGAATACAGAAGATTATGCTTCTTCTTCAGATGTGGAAACCAAAGCAAAGAAACCCTCTTCTACCTCTAAAAAGTAATATGAAATGGTCACCTACCCAAAAAGAATTCATAGAAGAACTTTAAAAAAGACTTTAAAAATCAAATGAGATTGAGGAAAACTAAAAAAAAAAAAAAAAAACAACACTCCAAGAAAAACAAGAAGATCATGAAAAGAAAGTCAACCAAGTAGAAAAGGAGATCCAGAATCTCAAGGAAGAAAATGACTCCTTGAAAGTCAGAATTGGGCAAGGGGAAGCTCGTGAAGTTATAAGAGGTCACAAAAGAATAAAACGAAATATAAAGAATGGAAAAAGAGAGGAGAAAGTGACATAAGAAGAACAAGTCAAGAAGAGAACACATAAGAATAAGCAGACTCCCTGAAAGCTATGATCAAAAAAAAAAAAGAATCTTGATATAATACAAGAGAAAATTAAAGTGTCCTGAAGCGTTGGAACAAAATGGGAAAATAGAAATAGGAAAAAAACAAAAAACAAAACTACCAATTATAGCCTGAAAAAGATCCTACAAAGAAAACACACAGAAATATCAGTCAAGTTCCAAAACCTCCAGGTGAAGGAGAAAATATTATAACCAACAAGAACAAAACAATCTAAATGTCATGGTGCCACGAGTAGAATCACACAAGACCTAGCAGGGGTGACGCTAAAAGACTGTAGATCTTGGAACATTTCATATCAAAGAGCAAAAGAACTGGGGCTGCAGCCAAAAATACCATGGCCAGCAAAGTTAGGAATAACCCTGAAGGAAAAATAAATGGATCGGCAGCCCTTCAGGATTAAAAAAAGACTCTGAACTTAACGGCACATTATAACAATACGGAATAATAACAATTAGAACAATATAAGAACTAATTACAAGAGACTCAACAAAGACAGGACTGTTTACCTTTTATGCATGTAAAATGTCCATCTAAGATTGTTATTAGGAATTTGGTAGTTTGTAAGAAAGATTAGGGTAGCCCTGGGTATGATATGATTTTTTAAAAGTAAAGCCATTTAGCAACAGCTAAAAAGAGTAATTATCTTATATAAATGAGGGACAAGAGGAAGAACTGACACAGCGGAATGAGATGGGGTAGTCCTGGTAGCTCTGGAAATATACTTTCATTTGGAATAGGTTCAAGAGAGAACAATATATGTTTATCTAGAAGAGTAATTCAGGAAGAAATAAAATGCTAAGGGGATAGGGAGGGGAGAAGAGGATAAAGGAGGGATCTTTAAAGGGAAATGTGAGGGAATAAGTTAAAGGGGGTTGGGTATAGAAGGATGTTTAGATTTAATGAGAATGGGACGATAAGGGAGGAATCCTTGGAGGGGGTAGGTTAAGTAACAGGAGGGCAAGGTAGTGGGTAGAAGTAAAGTAGAAGAATCAGGAGGGATAGGATAAAAGAAATAATACACAATTATAAAATAAAGTTGAAGAGTAGAATTTGTTAGGGAAATAGGAACAGGGGTGGTAATCATGATCTCAAAGTTGAGACTTAAGTGGATTTAATCAAAAGAAAAATTGGGAAACTATACTAAGCATCGGTCATATTTATCTATGTTGTTTTTGACTATTTAAAACAACTAGACACTATAAGGTGGGAATAGTGCTGTGGTGTAGGAAATGATAAGTTTGTAACTTTGGAAAAATATGGAAAGAAAGACTCTGACTTGTGAAGGAAGAGGTTATCCACCCTCAGAGAAACAGGATAAATAAGTATAGTACAGTCTTACATAGATGTATATGAATGTATATATATGACTAAGATTATCTGTATCTAAGTATATGTATGTTTATGTATATGTACATATGGTATATATCTGTATATCTTTGTATATGTATGTGCCTATACATGTATATAGGTATGTATGTTTATACATGTGTACATGTTTGTATAAATATGCATATATGTATATACACACAAATATGTTTCCCATAACTGTAGCCTTAGGGGAACAAGGGGAGGAAGAGGGAAAAAAAGAACAAAATAAAAAATGCACAATAGAGATCAAAAGAAAACGTAGAAGGAAGCAAAGATGGACAGCTCCCAGTTCTATTTGCAGTACTTACTAGATAAACTTTTTTGAAATGGAAATTGATTACTGTATATTTTGAATCCTTTTACAATCTGCTGTGCACATGGCAGCGCTTTTTTTCTCTTTTCTTATTTTGTATTATTGTAGTTTTAGTATTTAAGTTTATTTCCTTTTTCTTTTCTTATTTTATATTTAAATTTACAAATAAAAAAGAGTGATCATGGATGATAAAACATAATTCTGATTACATAAAATTTAAAAACTTTCTTGAACAAAATCAGTGAAATCAAAATTATTAGAAAACAGTTAATTGGGGAAAGTATTTGCATCAAATATCTCTAATAAAGGCCTAATATCCATGCCACATAGGTAATTAACACAAATAGGGAAAAATATAGGGGTCATTCCTCAATGTATACATAGTCAAAAGGATGAAAAGTCAGTTTTCAAGAAAGAAACGCAAGGTATAAACAATTACATGAACCAATGCTTACAATCACAAATAACCAAAGAAGTGTAATTTAAAACAAAACTTTACTCCATGCCTATCAAAAAGACAACGATAAGAGACAAAAAATGGTAACACTAACACACTGGATGAATTTTGAGTTCGGTAGTTTTTAATTAAATATAAAAGAACTGTTGGAATAGAAAAATAGAAGCTGACGATATGTCCTCTAGCCAGTGCTCCTTCAATATCATTAGTACTGTTAGGACATTAGCTTAAGGGTTCTATTTCATGAGGTACATAAACTCCAGGAGAAAAAAAAAAATTGTCTATTCTAAGTAATTTCCTGAACAGTCATAAGGTCACTTGATAAAATTATATAATCTTCTGAGTAGCTTTGGTTGTAAAGATTCCAAGTCAATGAGTTATTCTTTTAGATAGTCTTTCAGATCTTTAGATATCAGAACCCTGGTTGTGTGGATCTTCTTGGCCATACTCTGTCTCCCCCACCTGGATTTGAACTCAATGTTCCTGATCCTGAATTAGCAATGGCTCTGTTTTCCAATATGCTCACTTTGGCTTGGCAACTTCATTTTGATCTTTTATAATGCTGATCTTGTCCCCCATTTGTTTTAACTGCTTTTTTTTTAATTCTAATTTTTCATTCTAATTCCATATTTTTTCTTTTCCTGATAATTTAGCCAAAGTTTTACTGAATGTAGTCTTATAACTGCACTAGGACTCGCTCAATAGAAAGGGACCAAGCCCATTCCCATTCCTTTTACACACACACACACACACTAAGTTCATGTAGACATTTTGACTTAACTTTGGGGGGAATTGCAATATACTAACTATATTTTAGAAGAAAGAGGCATCCTGAAAAGTTGTACACTGGTCATCTGGATTGATACACCTACATAAAATCATCTAAAAGGGTAGAGAACACTGGGGATACTTGATTTATTCTCTTCAAAATCATGCTGGTTTTGGAAATTGTCAAGAAAGAACAATCAGGAGTTCGGTCAGTTTCACAGTCTGGGGTTTGGAAACATGAAGATCAGTATCTGGGAAAAAGCAATAGAAAGAAAACCATTATGGTTTTGGAAATAAATTTTGTTGGACTAATTTCCTTTGTCTTTCACCATTTTTTTTTCACAGAGTTGTATGACTAATGGAAATTTCAAATGTATGGCGACTTTAATAAGACACCTAATATAGTGGTCAAAACTAGATTACCTTTCTGATGAAAGACTTTCACAAAAATAAAAAGGTTAGTATCAAAGATACAAAACAAATCAGTTTTCATGAAGATGTTTTCATAGGTCAGTTGTCAGGGCTATTTCATCACTGCATCAAGGACCTTAATGATAGTTTTAAAGAAACTACACACCAAGGATGTAGGTGATACCAAGTTGTACAAGGTGAGCAATAACTTAGAAATACGATTTGTAGGAAGGGACATAATAGCTGGGATAGTTTATCCTAGAGAAGGAGCTTGAGGGGACTGCAAGCAAACAGAAGAAAGTAATGAGAATGGTGATTTTCCATTTTCACATCCATTAAATATACACATAGAGCAAGAAGAAATGGTTTTTAAAGTGCAGCAAGAAAGATTTTGATGGGATGTAAAGCAGTATTTCCCTCCAAAGCCCTGGTTCCTGTCATTCTAATAAGAAAGGAAATGAAAACTCAGAGAAACAAGAGCCATTTTGAAATAATTTATTTTCAATTACCTCAGCAGTGGATAAAGATGAAAAAATACAATTTAAGAAAAAATTGTTAACTACATAATATTAAACAAAACACAAAGCCAAAGAAAAATGTGTACATGTCATGTACTGTCCATTGTCACTTCCCTGAACTGAAACTGATCATGGAGTTCTCCCTAGTCACTGATGAAAGAAAATGGTGATGAGGCTGGGTATGAAATAGGCACTTTGTAACAAGGTCAAGGGAATGAAATATAGTATGTGAATTTGTTAAACCATGCATTCTTTTTTGATTGTCATAATCTAATGACTGGCATACTTATTACAATGACAAATACAACTTCTGATAAATTTCCTTGGATAGATATAAGTGGTAATCAACTAAAAAAAGAAGAATTAGATCACAGAATGAATTCTTTAATAATAAGTCTTGTACAACACTGTAAGAACTTACTGCATTCTTGAATTTGGAGGACTTTTTAAAAATGTTTATTTAAGGTAATTTTGGGATAGACTAAATGTCCCACAAAAGTACATTTCTGTATTTAAAAGATGTCATAAATGGTAGACATACTCATTAAAGAATTACATGTTCCTTAAATAATTATCCATCTCTGATGGACAAGAAACAGAAAATATAATAAAAGGGATACAGATGAATCAGCAGATGAAGATTAGCTTCTAATTTCTACTAGGGTGTTTTTGTTTTGTTTTGTTTTTACTGTACATAGGAATTTTCTTTTTCATTTATTCCTTATGAAATTCATTCATTTAAAAAAGAGAAAGATGAGGAACTATTGTAATGCCATATATTGTACAGCTGATGAACAAGTTTTTGTTCAATATGAATTGTAAGGCTCTCTGAAGCAGCAAAAATGAACAAGTATAGAAATAGTGACAATAGGTAATCAGTTTTTTCCCAGTAAGTGGTGATTAAATTTTATTTTTATTTTTCTAAAAAATATAAAGAAAATCAAGTGGAAAAAAATTTTCTGGAATATGGCAATATGAAATTTTAGTCACAAGCTTTCTTATATTTTCAATCTCCTAGTACTTATCAAACATGGTTTGCAATTATTATTGTAAACTTCCTTTGGTCAGGACTTGGTTTATATCTATGTAGCTGTCCTCAGCTGCTAGCCTGGTATTTTACAAATAGTAACAAAAAAGAATTGTTTAATATTTAACATCTTCTTTAATATTTAATTTCATAATTAATTAATTAATTTAATATTTACATTGATTTAGCATTTAATATTTAATAAATGATCACTTAACACAATGACTTTTTATAGTTAAGTTTGTTTTTAAAACATTCCCACACTAAGCATACAGGACTTTTAAAATTTTTATATTATATTCCAGTACATCTATCCACCAGCATGTACTATCCAGAATTGATTGGATAAAGCAAGCACACCATAAACACTTCACTCAGCATTCAGAGGTATTAATGGGACCCTCTGTGTCCATTAACTTCCCCAGATGTAGATCTTTGTGGGCAGTTAGGTGGTACCATAGTATATGGCATACTGGGCCTGGAGTCAGGAAGACCCAGACCTCAGATACTTAATAGTTGTGTGACCCTGGGCAACTCACTTAACCCTGTGTGCCTCAGTTTACTCATCTGTAAAATGAACTAGAGAAGGAAATGGCAAACAATTCCTATTTCGTTGCCAAGAAAACCCCAATAGGGCTTGCAAAGAGTCTGAAAATACTAACAAAAAACCACTGAAAAACAACAGATCTTTATGCTTTTACAAGAGAAAGAAAAGTGCAACATAAAAGAAAATTGAGGTAAACAAAAAAGAAAAAAGAGAAAAATGGAAGAGATAGCAGAGGAAAATGAAAAGGACCAAGAAAAGGAGAATAAACATGCCTAAAAACACAAAGCCATCTCTCAATGATTTATTTTTCAACAGCATCATTTTTTTCCCTTGAATATTGTTTCGGTAACAGGGGCCCTGTTACTTGGCTCACTTTTTACATATCAATGTATAATATATATGCATATCAA
The DNA here is from genome assembly GCA_023548195.1 of Bettongia penicillata ogilbyi. NCBI lineage: Eukaryota > Metazoa > Chordata > Mammalia > Diprotodontia > Potoroidae > Bettongia > Bettongia penicillata. Next base: position 4,089,835 of record JAJHZJ010000003.1, read on the forward strand.
ATACCCATCCAGTATAACCCCCACCACTTGAATTAGTCCTTACAGAAGCAAGATGCCAACAGGACACATTATGTAGGTTATGTTGCTTCTGTTAAATTACCTTCAGTTTAAATTCTGAGGTTCTTTTTAGAATACAATAGGTAATCATCAAAATAATTCCCTGGTATTACCATATACTCTGAATTGGAATAGAATGGTTGGCCATATTCTAACATTAACTCAAACTGTCCTTGTATTTTAAGCACATGGCATTGAGCAGGTGTGGAACCTGTATTAGGGCTTGTAGCAGTTTAAGTGTTTTACTTTTCTAACGTTTTGAATTGAAGATGAGATATAAGAACATGATAGATGGATTCTATGCACAAAAGACTCAGCAAACACAGGGTGGGCTAACTAATTGAGAAGGGAATTCAATTCCAATCAACGAATGAGTCTCAAACACCTAGCATACTCCCAAGACCTCTACAAGATAAAAGATGAAAAGTGGCACATATTTGCCCTCAAGGAGCATTTAATTCAGTAGCTGAATGAAACATCTACACAAATCATCAAAATAGAAGTGAGAATGAATAAAGCGCATGTGACAGGACAAACTCAACTTTGTGAGAGGATGATATGATCAGGGAAGACAAAAGGAGATGAGAAATGAAGGAAGGAAAGGATTTCTGGAGGTGTGGATGAAGGAGAACATTCCAGACTTGATGGAGCACAGATGACACTCATAGACACACATAATGAAGAACAATGGAAATACTCTATTGTCGTCCCATGAGTCTGTAACATGAAGTATGTGAATTGGAGTTGTATTAAATAAGGCTGTAAAGTTATGTTAGAGCTAGACTGCTCTCAACCATTGGTAGTATCTGGTGAGTGCTTAGCTTGTAATTGCACTAAAAGAAGAGAACAGACTTCCACAAGAAGTCTAGAATTTATTTAATTTTTTCACTTGATAATGAAAAAACACTTTACTTCTGCTCCCCAATATATGTATATAGCTAGCTATGTGCATATATGTATGTGTGCATAATACATACATACATAATACAGAGACAGAAATATATCTAATATATCTGTGTGTGTATATGTATGCATGTATGCATATATGTATGTATATACATACATACATATTTATGTCTTATGGTAGCCATGGGGAGAAAAGGGGGAAAAAGTCAAAAAAGAAATTTATATGATAAATTTATTACATATTTAAAAGGAATATCAAGTTGTACTTAATATCTTGCAGGTTTATGTACAATCATCTTTTTAAAAATTATATTATATTATGAAAATGCTTGTTTTATTGCGTACATTAAAAATAAACAAATGAAAGATTTAACATAAAATAAAATGAAAGGGTTAGAATATATAGTATCTCAGGTCCTTTCCAGGTCTAAATGTTAACATGTTCCCCTAATATAATCATCTTCTCTGTTTCTATGAATTAACCATTTCATAGTATACAAATGTAGCTCTGAAACCAAAATAAAGGCCAAATGGCAATTTTGGAGGATTGGATTTTCTGATATATTTTGTATATTTCAGCTGTTTCAGATTTCAGTTTTCCTATGTATTTTCTCATTTTTCTTTGAAAAAAATTGTTTTAAACCTACCTCATACTTTTATATATTTATACATAGCTTAATAATAAGATATTTTTCAATGATTTTATTATAATTCAGTTTTGAACTTTTAAAAATATCTTTGTTTTTCCCCATTACTGAACCATTTCTTATCACAAAGAACCAAAAAGAAAGGGGAAAAAAAGGAACTTCAGCAAAACTACTCAACCCATTCAGAGTGTGACATTACAGGATCATTAGTGTTCGAAATCCATATTCCCTGCTCCTTGTATGTAATAATTTTAATTGATTATTTAATAAGAAAATTTATAATAGAAAAGAAGATCCTGTGTTGGTGTCTTTTTTTGTTTGTTTATTTTTAATTTTGATTATGTTACTTGTTTTCAGTGTTCTACAATCACTTTCATATATTTTAGATTTTTTCCCCTCCCTCTCCCTCTGTTCCCCCTAGCTCCCCACTCCCTCCCTGAGACAGCATACAATATATAGGTTGTATGCATACATTCCTATTAAATACATTTTCACCTTAGTCATGTTGCATAGAAGAATTAAAATGAATGGGAGAAATTTTTTTCAGTACAGGTTCAGGTTATGTGTATGTGTGAGAGTGTATGTGTGTAAAATTATTCTATGCACGCTTCTATTTATTAATTCATTTCCAGGATTTAGATAACATCTTCCTTTTTATTTCCTTTGTCATTAATTTGGGTGTTTAAAACAGCCAAAATGACTTGGTCACAGAAGTTGTTCTTAAAATAATATTTCTATTACTGAATACAACCTTCTGGTTCTGCTTATTTTTTTCCATTCTTTTGTGCAAGTCTTTCCATGTTTTTCTAAAATCATCAAGCTCATCATTTCTTACAGCACAGTAGTAATTCTATCACAATCACATACCACAACTTGTTCAGCCATTCCTCACTTGACAAGCATCCTTGAAATTCCTAGTTCTTTGGCAGCACAAAGAGAGCTGCTATAAATATTTCAGAATATATAAGTTCTTTTCCTTTTTCCTTAATCATCTTGAGAAACAGATCTAGTAGTGGTATTTCTGGGCCAATAGGTATGGGCAGTTTAATAATTTGAGGGACATAATTCCAGATTGCTCTGCAAAAGGGTTGGGTCAGTTCACAATTCTACCAACAATTAGTGTCCCAATTTTTCAACATATACTCCAACATTTGTCACTTTCCCCTTCAATCATTTTGCCAATCTGATAGGTATGAGGTGGTACCTCAGAGTGGTCTTCATTTGCATTTCTCTAATCAATTATTATTTAGAGAATTTTATATGATTATAAATTGTTTTGATTTCATCAGAAAACTGCTTTTTCATATCCTTTGATAACTTATCAACTGGGGAATGACTCATATCCTTATATATTTGCCCATGTTCTTTATACATTTGAGATATGAAACCTGTATCTGAGAAATTGTCTATAATTTTTTCTGAATTTTCTCCTTTCCTTCTGACCTTGGCTATGTTTGTTTTATTTGTACAAAAAAAAATTTAATTTAATATAATCAAAAGTATCCATTTTATACCTCACTGTTTTTTATCTCTTGTTTATCCATGAATTGTTTGCCTATCCATGAGTCTCATAAGTAATATGTTCCATGTTTTTCAAATTTTCTTGTAATCTTGATCTTTATATCTATATCATATATCCATTTTGACCTTATCTTGGTAAATGGTATAAGATACTGGTCTATGCCCAATCTCTGCCATACTGCTTTCCAGTTTTCTCCATGTCAATTTTTTTTAACCAAATAATGAATTTCTATCCTCAAATCTAAATATATACATTTGTCAAATACAATGTTACTATATTTATTTGCTGCTATAAATTGTATGTCTATTCTGTTCCATTGATCTACCTTTCTATTTATTACAGTATCAGATAAATTTGATAATTACTGCCTTCTAGTGGTGTTTAATATGTGGTACTGCTGAAACTTCATCCTTTCTTTTTTTTTTTTCATTTCCAGTGATATTCTTTACCTTTTGCTTTTCCAAATGAATTTTACTAAATATTTTTGGCAATTTAATTGGGATAGCATTGAATATATAAATTAGTTCAGGTAAAAGTATTTTTATTATATTGGTCTTGCCTAACATTGAACAATTAATGTTTCTCCCATTAATTAAATCTGATCAATTTTCATTTTCAGAAGGGAAAAAAAAATGAAAACGCCAGCCCAAAGTGATGATATGTCTTGCCCAAAGTCACATTACAAAGTGAGGAACACAGCCAAAATCTAGATTGAATTCTTTGCTTCCTCACAGTATACCACCATGGTGACCTCTCATTGAGGTGCTTTAGCCAAAGTTCAACTATACGGATTTTTAAAATACATTAGCTGCACAACAACAGTTCATATAATGAAAGCATAAAATATGAACAATTCTTATTTAATGAAAAGATAAATAACAGAAGTTAAAACAAAAACAATGATGACAACCTTTTGGTGGAGAGTAATTGCAAAACTTAACAGACTTCAGCTGACTACCTTGGAACTTCTTGGCATGAAAGTTCTTTGTGAATTGTGTGACAAAGATCATTAATTCCTAAATAAGAATTTACAGGAATGATTTATTTTCTCTTTGGAAAATCTGGATAAAACTGCCACTGCTATCTAATTCTGATCTGAAAAATATCAATATACATAACAAAAAAATAAAAATTTTCCAACTGAAAAAATCAGACCACTATTGTTTAGAACTCCAGTTGAGATTTTAGATAGATTTAAAAATAATTATATAATAACCTCCCTAATGGAACACATCATCTTGTAAATATTCAGAATTAATACTATTAGGTAAAGTTTCAAACTAAGCATAAGAAAAGTTGTGATTTTAAAAAACTCTCTGAGATTATGTTCAAACATTTGTATGTTTCCTTTCGAATCAATTTATGGAACAAATCTTTTAATACTAGTATTAAGATCCTTTAAAACATTTTCACAATATGCATAAATATGAAGCTACCTAAAAATAAAGCTCTCATATGGAGGAAAATACATTGGTTAATATTGTGTTTGTCCTTTGTTGCCCAAAGTAGACCACACCATCAGAGAAATGATGACATGCCTTGCACTTCACTTTGTTTTAAGGGAGGGAGGGCTGTGCAGGTCACCAGCCTCACTTCTCCTCCAGAGCCATCTGAATCCAGTGACCAGATATTCATCACGATGACGAGGGATGACCCAGGATGCACTGGGAGACCGTGGCCCCTTTAGGCCAAGGTCACTGCAGGTGCTCACTTAGGGTGAGGCAATGCCCATTCATTGAATAGACCTGTTTAAGAAGCAGCCAGAGGGTGGCCCCTTCAATGAGGCAAAGAAAAAAAGACATCAAGCTAGGAGGGAAACAGCAACAGTTATGCATCAGTGCTGAATGAAACCAAGAATTGGCATATGTGAAAGCTACATGCTAGTACTTCAATAACCTGGAGACTCTGGTAACAGTATTCTCTTTACCTTCTCTCCAACCCACGCATTAGTCCTCTCATCTTAGTTACCTCTGACCCTGTAATCTAGGTTCTTCTTCTATTCTCTTCTCCATGTTTAAACATTATTGCCTGATAACACTAAATATAGCTGTTTGTGAACTCTTTCTAACTATAAACACCAAGTCTAGGATGCTCCTAGGAAGAGGGTAGGCACTCAGATATCTGAACCTGGGGGGGTCACTGATATAGAGAATTTCTGACGAGTTAAGTCTCTCTACCAATGCATATATGGAACTCTTCTCTTTTCTAGGACAAGAGGGGTAATTTGTCCATGGCCACAGCAGCTAATAAGTTTCTGATATGGGATTTGAACTCATCTTGACTCTCCACCTACTGTCTTACTGTCTTATTCAGTACACCAGGGGTGGGGAATCTATGACCTTGAGGCCCCATGTGGCCTTCTAGGTCCTTGGGAGCGGCCTTTTGACTGAGTCCAAGTTTTACAGAACAAATCCTTTTATTAAGGGGATTTGTTCTGTGAAATTTGGATTCAATCAAAGGTCCACTCTTGAGGACAGAGAGGGCCACATGTGGCCTTGAAGCCACAGGTTCCCCAGCCCTGCACTACATCATCAAAAATAGTGAAAGCTAACATAACCTTACTTAATGAGACTATGCTGGCTCCTTGCATTACTGCTACCTTCCTTCACGTATTCACTAACCTTACTTTCAATACACATTCTAAAATGCTGCTAGGAATTTAAATGAACCTCATCAGATTACCCTTTTCAGACTATTCTCTTATCCATCTTTGAAATCATTTGTCCTCCATTTCTGTAGCATCTTTTCTGCTCTGAAATCTTGAAACAACTTTCTAAGACTATAAATTAAATAGAAGCTGCTGATCTGCATTGATAGAGCAAGTGCTTTCCTAAGAACGTTTTTATTGGGAGCTTCCTACACCAATGAAATGACAAGTCCATCCAAAAGAGAAATGATGGCATAATAGGATAGGACATGATACGATATGACAAACACACCTTGTCCTAGGCATGATACATCTCTAATGCATCTAATTCTACTAGTTTTATTTTTTCAGACCTGTCACATAGTTGACTGAGCTTACAGTTAATTAAAATCCCTAAATCTTTCTCCATGGGAGTTGTTGTTAAAGCTGGCATCCTGTACCATGCATTTGCAGAGATTTACTTAAATCAAAGTACAGGACCAAATAAGCTATATCTGGTTAGACTTGGGCCATCATTATGCCAAAGTATTCTGGGTCTGGATTCTATCATTCAACACGTTAGTTATCCCTTTCAGCACTCTGAAAATTTGATAAGCACATTGTCTAGATTCTAAAGTAAATTAACAGTTTAAAATGTTCAACAAGACAGATTATGAGACTGGATATTGAAATGAAGCATAAAAGACATTTTCCAAGGTTGACGCCAATTCACTAGTCAACATCTTTCAGTTGTAACATTCCAAACGGCTACTTACATATCCACCTACTATGATCGTATCAACTGCTTTCTCAACCTTGTTCATAAAGATATTATGACATATTCTGTCAAATACCTTCCTGAAATTCTGATAAACTCTATTACATCTACAACATTTCCTTGATTCTATAATCCTATCATCTATCTCAGAGGATATATTCTGAGTGAATAAATGCTGAGTTCTAGTGATCTAAGTTCCCTTCACCAAGCATTATTTAAAAACATATTTTAGAATTTTGCTCTAAGTATAGCAAATTCAATAGTAACATCATGGAATTTCAAAGTTGGAATGGTCAGTGATCATCTATTAGAAACCATGCCAAAAAAAAAACCAAAACAATTTATCCTTTGTTTCATCTCTTATATATGCCCTCCTATCTCCATTGCTCCTCCGATATTGCCACTAGCCCTCAATGCCTCACCCTTGCACAATACCAATATCCTGCTGTGTCTCCCTACCATAAGTCTCTCCCCACTCCAGTCTGTCCCCCACGTCTGTCCCCCACTTTGCTTTCAAAATGCTCTTCCCAAAGCACAGGTCTGACCATATCACTCCCTCCTTCTCCCCCTCAGTCAGTACACCCCAGTGACTCCCTATCAGCTCCAAGGTCAAATATAAAATCCTCTTGTTTCACTTTTAAAGTCCTTAGTAATCTAATTCCCTACTCCCACACTTTTCCAGTCTTCTCATATCTTACTCATCCCCTCCCCATTAGACCAGAAGGTCCTTGAGAGTAGAAACTGTCTTGTGCTTTTCACTGGACCTCCAGCACTTAACACAGTTCCAGGAAGATAGCAGGCACTTAAATGTCTTCTGACTCTTAGACTAAATACAGTGATATTTTTCACATTGCTAAGATGAAGTGTATGCCCAAAGGATTCAGATTTCTCATTTGTGAGAAATAAGATGTTTCTTCATTTTTTGGGTAAGAATGGCAATAATTTATCTCATCAGTTTTAGCCCTAGACAGTTCCATTCACTGCCGTGGATGCTGTTCTAAATCCCCTTTACGTGGGTAATGCTCTTAGGTTGTGTATCCCTTAAGCTCTTGTCAAACTAAAAATTCAGATTATCTCCTGAGTAGTTGAGACCCGACTACTAGCTTTATTCTCCAGAGCTGTTAATCTCATTCAAAAAAAACAATATATTAAATATCTTTGTAGCATTTACTTACTTATCATGTAACTCAACCTATTAATAATGCTATAGACACTAGAGGTTTACACAAAACCAGAGATTTGCGCAAAACTCAAGCTGTGCACTAAAACTGGTGTCCAAGTAAAACATTAATATTATCTATATTATATTGTATTTTTATATATGTTTTAAAACATTTCCCAGTTACATTTTAATCTCGTTTTATTTCCACTCCTAAGAAGAATTCTGCTTTCTGCTTGCAGCCATGGGCCTAGAGTTTGGCATCTCTGCATGAACACAAGGCTATGCACACACAATACTCCTGGCCTCTGACAAGCTTTACTGTCTCCAGAGCACGATCCAAGAGAGCACTAAGGAAAACTCAATAAAGGCTTGAATTTGAAAAAGACAACTTAACTTTATGGTCTTCTATATTAGTTCTCCTCTAAAAACATCTCTGTAATCAAAACCACCCAATACCGACGCATGCTTATTTAATATTTTAACACTCATAGCCAAGCCTACTCCACTGAAAGTTTATTGCAAAATTAACCGACATTTGGAGACCATTTCAAATGGTTACTAAAGAAATCAGTAATAATTAAGCCACTAGGGATCTTTCAACAGACACTTAAATGCTATTTTCATCTCAAATTACATTTCTAATTTAGCTATGCAGAGATTAGATGAAAGCAAAATCTTCAGGCAGCTAGGCTAAGATTAGTTGATCTGGGACAACCACAAAGAAAACAGGCAGAAGAATCTCATTTAAGATGTGCTGGGGTGGAACTTCAAACAATATGCCCTACTAAGGGCTACTAGCCCCAAGGTAAGCTTCTGACAGAGGAAAAGTTTATTTGGTGCCTAAGTGTTTCCCTTTGCAGGATTTTTCTCAATCAGTACCCCTCCCATTTATGGATATTCAATATCCCCCTGTTCTTTTCTGAATCCTATCAAAGCAAGGTCTCAGGAAAGGCTCTGATAAATTCATTCATAAAGGAGTATGAAATTTTTGATAAAGTTTTGTTGTCCTCCCAGAGAAATCTGTATTATAATGGTTATCAAAAAGTCTTACTGAAATAAGGAAATAATCTGTGTGGGATGTCAGGCATGGGAAGTGAATTGTTTTAGACAATGAAGCAGCAGAATGTATGGAATGCCAGACATGGAGTCAGAACGACTTGAATTTCAATCTTTTCTCAAACACTTACTAGTTGGGTCATCCTTGGCAAATTATTTAACCTCTCCTATCTATAAAATGGAAAGACAAAATCATAATAATCTCAAAAGGTTGCTGCCAAGATTAAATGAGATAACATAGGGAAAGCACAGCGATGCTATACAAATGTTAGCTATTAATTTTAGCTCTGAGAGGTGGACAAACTCTCTTCCCTAAATTCATGGGATCACAGATTTGAGTTGGAAAGTATCATAAGATCAACCTGATGGGGTGCAACTTAGTGTGTCTATGGGTGATTCTTGCCCTAGACACAGCTGGGAGCTCCAACTCCCCGTATCAGAGTCGGGATGATGATGGTATGTGCTTTCTTTCAAGCAAATTGGAATAAGAAGTAAAACAGCAGTCATTGTCAAGCTGTGCAAAGAACATCTACAATCAAAACTCAAAGACGAGTGATCTGAGACTTCATTTTACTTAAGGGAAGGAACAATGGTTAAACTTTTCACTTGGTATGCATAATATTTGAAAGATCTATTCATTTAATAGTTGTGGGTACTCCCAACTCTTATTGCAACTCCTCTAAGACTTCTTAGGTGGTCTCCCAAATTTTAAATGGCCAAAAAGATTATTACTTAGTAGTCATCCTGGCACCAAAACTCACTAGACTGGTTCTCAGATGGGAAATTTGCCTGAGCAGTCAGCCTACACCTGCTAATTATAATCCATTATAGGAATACTAAAGTGGTTACATCACACTTACAATGGAACTTTTAGGGAATGATGATTATCTAAAGAAACATCTTCAATTATGAAAGATCACTATTGATACTGATTATACATTTTTATGGACATAATGCTGGAAGAATAAATGAGACACAAAACATGTATACCAAATTCATTTGAAATGATTGGGAATAAATCAGGGCTCACCCAACATGTAAAGATAAGAATTCACATTGAATAGTGCAATAATTAAGCCAAAAATGACATGTTATACATTGTGGTGAGGATGGTTTCATCTTCCAACTTCAAAGAAAATAAACCTAATGAGTGAATAAATTCATTGTAGAAAAACTCATTCATTTTTCATCATAATTGCATGAAATTTTAAATCCTCCAGTACAGATATCATAATGAAAATGACCACTCCAATTTTTTAGTATTCAATTGCCTATGTTCAAGTACAGAAATAATTTTCTTTTCATATAGAGCAAACTGGAAATGCATCAAGACTACTTCACAAAACAAACATAAAACAGAAATGAGAGAGAAACTGATGGAACAATCTGATTTCCAAATTGCATTTGCATCTGAAATATAATTTTTGTTATACAACCTAAGTACCATAACCTCAGTTACATTGATTGAATTCATCATCAAAGGCAACAAGTTTGACACATGGAATTTTTTTTTTGAATTGGATCATTATGCAGTCATGAACCAATTATCAGCATGTGAAAGAGAATGAAAAGTAAAATATTTATGCTTTCTTTTATTTTATAACTAAATATCCTTTCAGAAACTGATAGAGTTTGCTGCTACGTCATGCATCTCTGCATCAAACCAATGATCCACAGAGAGGCAATATTTATTATTGTTACATACATAAATGCATTATATACACACAGACACCCAGTATATATGTGCACATACATGTCTACATAGATGAACATACACATATTTCTATATGCACTCATATGTGTGTACATGTATGTATAAGTGCATGTTAAATATATGTACATTCATATACATGTACACAGGGTATTCAAAAGTCTTAGTATGACAAGACTTTTAAACTAATAAACTTTTAGAATGCCGTATATATGTATACATATATGTATGTGTGTATACATATGTGTATATGTGCATGTGTGTATATATGTATAAAAGTACGTGTGTGTGTATAAGTATACATGCATATGTCTGGGAGACCTACCTGTGCCATGTGACATATACGGTTTCTTGATTACTTTCATCACTATCATTTAAGTTCTATTGAACAGTAAAGGACAGGGCAGGCTCCAAAATCCTTCATTCACTATTCTATGAACATTTATTAAATTGTTATTAGGCACAGTGCATTCAGCCAGGGGCTTTAGAGAAAACAATATTGCTACAGAATTCAGCAAGTATGGACACATGGAGTTGTACCTAAAACCCTACCTTAGAGTCAGGAAAATCTGGGCTCAAGTTCTACTCCTGGAGTCATTAGTTATGTCCCCAGCAGAAAGCTAAAACCTTCAGTGCTCTAGACAAAGAAGAAATACTCATATTTGCAGATAAGGTACAGATCAAACTATGGTAAAAGGAGTTTACTCTCTAGAAGTTCCTCATATCAATGAAATCAGAGATTTCATTTGTATCTATGTGCAGTGGTACTGTGCTAGGTACTAGGTATATGCAAAGACAATATAATTCTCTATATTTAGGACTTTACTTTCCACTAACTAGAACAGGGCACATATGCAAACAGGTAAGAAAAACAAGGGAGGGAAAGAACACTAATATTTAGTGGGAGGTAATCAGGAATGACTTTATTAAGGAGGTAGAATCTGAGCTGATTCTTGAAGGAGGACAAGGATTCTTAAAGGGGTCAGGAAAGGAGGGAGACTTTAAAGGCATAGGATGACTGGTGTGAATGCCCAAAGATGGGAGATGGAGTGTCTAATTTACAGAACAGATAGTAGTATAATTTGACTAGAATATATTACACAAGAAGAATAGTAGGAAATAAGGCTAGAAAGATGAGGAAGGAGTCAAATTGGGAAGGCCTTAAATACTAGACAGAAAACTGTATTTTACCTTAAAAGCAATGGGGAAACTGTCAAAAAACTTCTGAGCAGTATAATTACATGATCATATATGTGTCTTAGGAAGATTATATTGGAAGCCATATAAACATGTATGGTGAGAGAAGAATCTGGAAGCAGGTAGAATAATTAGAAGACTACTGTGATAATCCAGATGAAAGAACTGATGGGAGTCTGAGCTAGGCTACTGGCTGTCAGACTGGAAGGAAGGAGAAAGAGGCAAAGTTATTATGAATACACCAGCTGACTCATGGATATAATCAAGGCATGTCAAATGATCAGATACTAGGATAGGGGAGAGGAATGAGTGTAGGGTAACTCCATAATTAGGAATGTGGTTGATTGGGACAGGGGTGGGGGAGGGTGCAGTGTATGGTGTGTTCTCAAGAGAAACAGAGGAATTTGGTAAAAGGATAGAGTGAAGGGAAAGACAAGCAGTTTCATTTTAAACATCTCAGTTTTGAGGTGGCACAGCACCTCCAACAGAGAAGGAGCAGATTGGTGACAATGTAGACTTACAGGCCAAAGAGTAAATAGGGACTGAATCTGGAAATTCAGAGATTATCTACCTAGAAATATTTAAATCTGTGGGAGTAGAGAAGACTACCAAGGGAGAGAGTACCAGCAAGTACAGAGAAGCTAGGAAAGTAGGAAAGCAGAAATGAAGAGGGATCCTGTTCTAAGCATGAGAGACAGCCAATGAACACACCTAGAGTTAGGATACAGAATGTTGTGTGTGGAACGACGGCAGAATGTGTGAAGTGACATAAGATGTAAGAAGATTGGAAATGTAAAAAGGGAGAAGGCCAAACAATAAACCGCCTGCTTAGAAAGTATTTTTTTTTTCATTCTTTCAAGGTGTTAAGTGTGAGTGGAGAGAAGAGATCATAGGCTAGAGATGCTGTAAAGGTATAAACCATACTGAGCAACTGAACTGATATGTGAAGTGAGGGAGAGTGAGGAATCTAGAATGATATAAAGGTTATGAAACTTGGATACAGGAAAAATGATACGCCTTTGAAATAAATACGTAAGTCTGGAAGGGGGAGGTTTTAGGGAGAAAGTAAATGAGTTCAGTTTTATACATGAGAGATACGGAATGATAGCAATAAGGGAAAACTGGATATTTTGTTTTTAAAGATGAGGAAGTACTGAGGATGGATGTAAATGTCAACCAAAGAACCAGTTGATGAGGAGAGACTGATGACAAGACAGTGAGAAGATTTGTCAAAATTGAAGAGAGAGAAATAAATGTGTAAATGGGGAAAGCAGTTGCCTTGATGAAAGGGAGAGTCATAACTTCTTCAGGGATGGGGATAAAAGAGGAAAAGTGGGTAAAGAAATAGAAGTATTTGGGGGGTAGAAGAAGACGGATCATCATACTTTACTTTCCCAGTAAATTAGTGAGCACAGTGGATAACAGAAAAGAACCTGAGGGTGGTCTTGAGAAGAAAAGAGACAAGAGATGATTTTAAGTAGCTGCTGATGGGAAGGAGGTCTTCAATCAAGGAATAATAAAAGTATTTCACACATCAGTGAGGTTCCAGTTTAAATAATATGAATTTATAACAGACCCAATCTGTAAGGTGATGTGACAGTGCTATCCAAGGTCAAAGACTTGGACATACTATGTAGAAGGCATCGTGCTAGGCTTCTTTCTATCAACGTTTGCAGTCACCTCTTTGAAATTTTTAACCACCAATTTTTAAGTCACCCATAGAATTGTCATCTTTGAAAATGAAGTTGCCCTTCATAGTTCCATAAGTGCAAATAAATATGACTAAACTGGATCCTCAGTTCTTAAAAATACCATCATTCATTACATTTACATTAGGAGCTAAGACATTAAATGTACTATTCATTCCTAAAAATGATTGGGGAAAAAAAACTGTAAAAACTCTGTTTTTAATTTAAGAATCAGCAAATTTTCCATTCCACTTACACTGTCTCTAAATGAAGCAAGAATATAATGCTGCGTTCATAGTACAAGCATGTCAAAATGACTATTTTCTCCTCTCAGGACATCATTTATCATATGATAACCTGCTTGGTCATCTTCTACTACATGACCAAATAAGAACCTGATGTAAGAATAACTGTCATGATAATACAATATTCAAATTTACAAAGTACTTTCCATGCAACAACCCCATGAATTAAGTAATGCAATTCTCTTCGTTTTACAGAGAGAGAGATGAAAGCTCAGAGCAAGGAAGTGTGACCTGCTCTTAATCCAATAATAAGTCATGTCAAAGTCGGGATTCCAGTTCAAAATCTTCTTCCTCTTATACTTTACCAAGTCATCATTCAACATGTCAGAATGACAATGAATCCCTGGTTTTCTAAGAAAAAAATTGAAAATATTACTTTGGATATAAAATGCAATATGTAATATGGACAGCAATACAAAACACTAAATAAAGGGTGTTAATTCCCATTAAAAAAAAAAGGAATGGTAGCATGATGTGCTGGAAAATAAACTAGCTAAGAAAAAAAATAACAAAATTCATCTGGAAGAACAAAAGAACCAGTATGTCAAGGCAATTAATGAAAAGAAGTGCTAGGGAAGGTGGCTCTGCTCTACCAGATCTTAGTTTGTATTATAAAGCACCAGCCCTCAAAACTTCTTGGTGCTGGTTCAGAAACAGAGTAGTGGGTCAGTGACATAGGTTAGGTAAGCAAGACACACTAGTCAATGACTGTAGTAATCTACTGTTTGACATATACAAGACTCCAGCTTCTGGGATGAGAACTCACTGTTCAACAAAAACTACTGGGAAAACTCAAAAACAGTATGGCAGAAACTAGGCATAGATCCTATACCAAGATAAAGTCAAAATGGGTACATGATTTAGATATAAAGACTGATACTGTGAGCAAACCAGGAGACCAAGGAATCTTTTACCTGTTGGATTTATGGGGAAGGGAAGAATTTATGACCAAATTAGAGACAGAGAACATTATGAAGTACAAAATGGATAATTTTGATTACATTAAATTGAAAAGTTTTTGCACAAGCAAAGCCAATGTAGCTAACATTAGAAGAAAAGCAGAAAACTAGGAAACAAATTTTATAGCCAGTGTCTCTGAAAAGGTCTCATTTCTAAAATATTTAGAGAGCTAAGTTGAATTTACAAGAATACAAGTCATTCCCTGATTGATAAATGGTTAAAGGATATGAACATGCAGTTTTGAGAGGAAGAAATTAAAGCTATCTATAACCATATCAAAAAATGCTCTAAATCAGCACTGATTAGAGAAGTTCAAATCAAAACAACTCTGAGGTACCACATCACACCAATCAGATTGGCTAACATGAGAAAACAGGAAAACGACAAATGTTGGAGATGTGGGAAAAATGTCAAATTGTTACATACTAGGCAACCAGAATACAATGATTGTATTCCTAGAACAGCTTCTATTTTAGAGATGCCTATAGAAATCTCATAAAATAAAATGAATTTAGAATTACAGAATCACAAATTTTTCTAGCTCAGTTTTCTCCTTGTATTTTAGACATGATAATCCTTACATTGCTTATGTCATAGGGTTATTGTGAGGAAAGTGATTTGTAGACCATAAAGCATCATGTAATGTATTTCAGTTCTTATTATTTTGATCTATAAAGAACCATAGAGTTGACCTATTTCAATTATTTTAAGAAATTTTCATAGAGAACAGTCTCCTTTTAATAAAGACCTTTGTACCATAATGATATTAGGTTCACAGGGATGAAGGCACTTAAGACATTTTTTTTCTTCACAAAGGATTGAACTGACAGTATTTACGCCTGATGGATATCTATGAAAATCTGTCCAGGGAAATATAAAATGTCATGCACCCTTCAGACTGCTCCTTTTTCCCCTTTTGGATTCTATGCTCAGAGATGCTGATTAATTCTCATCTGTCAATTAAATGTTTCTTAATCATTCAGCTACTGTTCAGCTTTTTCTAAAATAAGCAGTTCTAATGTTTTATCTTCTGTAGAAGAAAAAAGAAAACAACTTTATTCATCTGAATGTGTTTGACTGAATTACTTCCATCTTTCAACACACAATTCTGCTCTAGACTTAATAACAAAACCTGACTCAACTACCTCCATTCCATGTAGTCTTAAAACACACAACCCTGCTGCACACAGTACTCTTAAAATGTGCATGACCATACAAAGGACTCAGCACTCACCTATAGACTTTCCAGACCAATCTTATGGAAACAGATTACATCCTCCTTGATCCATCTTCATGCTCCAAAGCGTTAGTCATTGTCTGTGCACTCTAAGTAAACTTGAAAAAAAACTACGCAGGCCAAGTCTGTAACCTCCAAAGCTAAAGTTGTAACAGCAAAGGCAGGCTTCCTAAGCATGCAAATAGTTTGTTTTCTTTCAGTTTGTCTACTCTCTTTATTTTATCTCCTATCAAGAAAACTTGATGACAAATAAGATTCTTGTTGGGCTTTCAGTGAATTCATGCTGAGTATTTCCCCAACATTGCATTCATACTACCTATTTTTCAGTTCCTTTAAAAAAAAATCAGTATTGTTACTTAAACTCTGGATCATTTCTCAAACATGTATACCACCCTTTAATTCAGATCTAAACAAAATAAATTTAATGAGGATATAACTTCTTCCGAACTTATGTGAGAATACAGATAAGAGCAATGTTTGAATAGGTTGTAATTTGTATCACTAGCCATTATATCTATATTGATAAGACCACAGATTCATGTCTTATTTATGTTACTTTGGCTAATTCTAATTAATTATTTTGCTTCATCTTCCAGAGTTTCATTATATAGGGTTCCTATTTACTTGTAATTCACTACAACTCCTAGAATATTTTTCTGCTTTGTTTTTATATTACAAGCTATTTCCCATTTAGTTTTTATACTAATGTATAGTGGTTTGTATTGAGATAAAAGTCAAATTGGACTATTTATGATGTTTTTAATTTTTATTTTGACGTTCTTAATAAAGGAGCATCAAATAATGTATTTCAACTTATTTTTATCAAGGATAATTTTCTTAGTCAAATATTCTTCAGGCAGTACTTAAAAACTTATCATTCAATCATAATTTATATCTTTAGAAAAAATGGCATGCTCCATTATCCCTGATATTAGTTCCACCACATTAGCTTAGATATTACCCAACATATACAACTTATGCTTTTGAAGTTCATGTATGTCTGAAAAAAACATTGCCTGTATGGGGCATGTAGATGCTTAGGCTTCTCTAAGGAGAACTGCATCTGTTCTCTTGGTGTAGCTCATCTTTTCTTAATTACTCTCAGTTCTGATTTTCTCCAATCCTATACATTCTGTTCTCTAGTCTGAGGGACAATTCCAAGGGGGTAGTTCAGGTGTATGGTGGACAGCGACTCACTTAACAATCTTTAAATGTCTTGTTAAAGGGTGAATATATAAAAGGCAAGGTTAGTTTACCTTATATGAAAGAAGCAACCACACCAGAACAAAAGTCTTATTACTGTTAACCTTGTTAATAAGGAATTACCCCTGACAAAGATAAGTGAAAGGCATCTCACAAGAGAGTATCACCACCTTCTGCTTCTGTCGACTTTGGAATCATAGGTCACAGGATACTAAGAACGGAGAGAGCAGAATTAACCTAGAACATCTCTTCTTTTATAAATGAAGGATGAAAAAGTGAATTGTCCAAGGTCACACATTTCATCTCATTTGGCGTATGTGTGTGTGTGTGTGTGTGTGTGTGTGTGTGTGTGCGTGTGTGGAGAGAAAGGCAGAGAGAGAGAGAGAGAGAGAGAGAGAGAGAGAGAGAGAGAGAGAGAGAGAGTTTGTGTATTAAGTATTCAGCCTATATACACACACATACATACACATACCTATTCACCAAAACTTTTCATCTCATTTGAGATCTACACACACTCACACACACACACACACACACACACACACACACACACACACACACACCACAGTACTTTCCTTCCAAGACAGAACTAAATATCTATCAAAGGAATGTTTTCGTAGCTATCCACCAAGACATTTTATCTCCTTTGATAAATAAGTAATATGATTTCCATTTCAGAGCTAAAACAACCAAGCTTACAGAGGTTACATGAATTGCTTGGAATCTCACAGGAAGTGACTTAGATAAAACCAAAACTCAGATGAACAGGTACTTCTGCGTTGAAGAAATTAAAAGTATCCATAATCGTATGAAAAATGCTCTAAATCACTATTTGTTAGAGAAATGAAAATTGATACAACTCACACACAGACTGGCTAACATGGCAAAACAAGAGAAACATAAATGTTGGAGAAGATGTGGGAAAATTGGAATACTAATGCATTGTCTATTGGAGTTGTGAAGTGATCCAACCATTCTAGAGAGCAATTTGGAACTATGCCCAAAGGGCTACCCTTTGATCCAGCAATATCAATACTAGGTTTGTATCCCAAAAAGATCATAAGAAAAGGGAAAAGGACTGACATGTACAAAAAATATGTATAGCAACTCTTTTTTGTGGTGCCCATCAATTGGGAAATGGCTGAACAAACCATGGTACATGAATGCAATGGAATACTCTTGTTCCATAAGAAATAGTGAGCAGGCAAATTTCAGAAAAAAATTGTAAAGGCTTACATGAACTGATACTGAGTGAAGTGAGCAGAACCAGGAGAACACTGTACAGCAATGTGCGCAGTAACAGCAACACTGTGTGATAACTAACTTTGATTTTTCAGCAGTGCAATGTATCTAAGACAATTCCAAAAGACTCATGATGGGAAATTCTATCTGCTGAGGTTAGTGGGAGAGAAGTTCAGGTGTGAAAGAATTCACTTAGACCTTCTCTGTAGCCATTGGGAGCTTTATTTATTGTGTAAACAAACACTGGCCTGCTTTGCTTTGGGGCTTCACGCATACTGGGAGTACTAGGAAGTACTGGGAAAGTCCCCCTTAATCTTTTGCTTTACCCTTATGGCGCCATTTGTATCTACATCACTATCCTTATCAGAGAAAGAACTATGGAGTCTGAATACAGGCTGAAGCACACTAAATTCTGTATTTTTCTTTCTCATGGTTTTTCCTTTTGTTCTGATTCTTCTTTCACAACAAGACTAATGAAGAAATATGTTTAATATGATTGTACATGTATAGCTCATAAAGATCACATGCCATCTTGGTAAGGGGGGAAGTAAAGGAGAGGGGAAAATTTAGGACTTAAGATCTATGTTGAAAAGTAAAAGTTAATTAATTAAAAAAAAAACCCTGAAACTCAGGTCTTCCTGATTCTACTTAGCGCACCATGAACTCTCTAGCAATGCTGTTACTAAATAGTGGGTTCCTACTTGAGTGACCTCAGCATCCCCCACAGCTCAACTGAGCCTTTGCACAGGGCTCAATGAATGTTTTAATTGAATAAATAACTAAAATTCACAACGGAATAAAATCATGTGGCTAAAACCATAAATGATTACAGATTTGCTCTAAGGCCATCCAGTGGCAAAGTTGCACACAAATACAAGAACTACAAATTTCATTTTCCCAGCTCTACTTAATTATGTACCTGCTTTACAAAAACTCTTTTGTAATTCCAAATTACAGGCCTCAGGGGTTTGAGGTGGAGGGTAGATTCTTGCTTGGATTTCTTTAATAGCTAATTAGGCTTGGTGGTTTTTGATTTGCCAATCTACCCAACTCTTTTTTTTTTTTTTAAGGTGCTCTCTCAATCAACAAACATTCATTAAGGGTTTATTATGGGCAAACCCTATGCCAAAAATTACAGACACAAAGGAAGACAAAAGCCCTGTCCCTGCCCTCCAACGTCTCTGAGTCTAATGTGACTGAGCACATGGAAGGCCATCGCAGAGAGAATTTAGCATCATCTAGAGGGATCAGCAAAGGCCTCTGGAAAACCATGGCCCTGGAACCAAGTCCCAAAAGAAGTCAAGGAAGCCAGCAAGCAGAAGTAAGGAGCCATCACATTCCAACGCAGGGGGAGCAACCAATGAAAAGGCATCAATAGGGAGATGTACTGCTGTATTCAAGAAACCGCAGGTGGGTTGTTTTCCTGGACATGGCAAGGTCAAGAAGAATGCAGAGCTAGACTGGGTCACAAAAAGGGCAAGTCAGGAAGGGAGGAGGGAGGAGAGTGGAGTTTCAGTCCTTGGTGTCTTTCTAGGAAAGGTTCCCTGGGGATCCTCTCTTAAAATCAGGGAGGCACTTCTGTTTTCATCAAGACTTTTTTTTCATTTGTTTTTGACAGTAGGTGCTTGGCTTTCATTAGGCACTGTCCTTCTCCCACCCTCAGTGGATAGTGCACTGGACCTGGAGTCAGAAACACCTGAATTCAAAACCTCAGACACTTACAAGATGCTTGATCCCAAGTGAGTCTAACCTCTGTGTGCCTAAATTTTCTGATCTGTAAAATGGGAATAATAATGGCACTTAATTCTCAAGGTTGTTATGAGAATCAAAAGATATATATATGTATATATATAATAGATAATATATAGATAATATATATAGATAATAATAGATAATATATATATATTTTAAATGTAAAGGGCTTAGCACAATTCCTGATGTATAGTAAGCACTATATAAAGATAAGCTATTAAACTATTATTACACACACATACATTTTTCCATATCTCTTTTTTGCTAGCCATGGTGTTTTTCTTTAGTTAAGGCCTCTTCATTCAATTCACACACCGCTCCCACCTCCCAAACAAAACCCATCCTGGACCTTATGGCTTCTCTCCCTATCATAGCTCATTTTAATAAAGGAATACTACAAGGAGGGAGTGAGAGAAAGATCAGAACTCCTCACGGCTTTCTTTCTCATCATTAAAGTTTACAGTCATTCTTCATAATAACTATATTTCCCATTCCTATAAACAATGAGAAATAGGTCAGGTATTCCTTATTGCATTAAAATAGAAGTAAAGTCTGAAAAGCCTAATCAATTTAGTTGGATACAGTGGAATGGGAGTGACCATGTCCACAGTATTTCTTTTTAAAAAAATCTATAGAAAGAAGGTTGAAGCAAAGAATACAAGAAAATCACCTGTAAGTAATAAAGGAAACTCAGTCTTTGAAATGAGATAGTATTTCATTTTTGGCACATATTACTGTAATGTAAATCGAGGTGCTATAATTTAGCAAGCATGAAGCTTTACATCAATTTGACAGTCTTATTAGCCTCAGAAGAGGTAAAAACACAGAGGAGGTAGTTATTGTTGTAGCAAACGAGCCTTTTCTAGCTTTTTCTTCCTTTTTAAAATTCACTAAGGAATTTATTTCCTAAAATGAGTTTTTCTGTTCTAATTATCTAAATATTTACTAAATTCAATGACCTTCTAGCCATGTTTCACTTACTTATCCTTTATTCTTCGAGTGAGAAGAAACTCACTGAAAATCAACAACGACCCTTCAACATGAATAATATTCAAAATAAAAACTTCAATGAGAACATTTAAAGTAGACTTGCATTCCCAGACATCCTTGAGATTGAGAGGTTTGCCTGTGTGGTATGGTTTCAAAGTGCTGATAAGGCTTTTCTCTCCAAAAAACACCTACTCCAAAGTAATTCATGATTAAAATTATACAATTTTAAATATATTCTTTTTACTAAAAGCTTTGAATTCTTTCAAAATCCAAACATTCACTTATTTTTGATAGTCACAACTTAGTATGAGTGAGTATATCAGCTTCCAGGGTAGCTACCAATTTCCCCTTACAAGCAATGAAAAACCAAGGGCATCTCAATATTTTTTGTTTCTATAGCAAAGGACATTAAAGAACTTACAGCCTAAGCCCAAAGTGAGTCAAGAGAAACTTCTCCAAAGTGTGTCACGTCTCTCAGAGACTGGCACTGTCCATGGGACTTATAGTTCTACCCTGTTGAGATCCCATTAAGGGCCTTTTCGATGTGAATTTAAGACCCTAGAAAATACACTTTTGTGTAACTATAAAAAGTAGGAAGTTGTTCCTTCCATGGAGCTTAAATATGCCTTAATTCAACTCCTATTCTTTGCTCTTTTATTTTACTCTCTGGAGCCAAGGAGAACAATCTAATTAGAGAAAGGGGAGATACCCCTACCCTCACCAAGGACATGTAAAGTTCTTATGATTTATATTGATACCCTTGGTAGGATACTGACTGAGACAAAAACAAAATACAAAAAAACCCTGATAGAATAGAGAGTACAGAACATGAGAGTCAAGAATGAGTCTTGTTCCCCTTCCAAAGGACTGATTCTTCCAACAGTGACTTGAAATGTCCTTGATTTATGTAACCACTTTGAAGACGGTCCCTAGCAAGGAGGCAGGACTTGAGGTCTTCTCGCTCTGATCAGGTCTCTATGTCTTTTTGCACTTTGGTCACCAATTCTTCTCCTATAAGACTTGTAATATTCTTTCGATATTCTCTTCCATTCTTCCAGGCATCATGGGTCATTCTTTCGTGTATTAAACTATCCTTTCCCTCATGCCCTCTATAATTCTGCCACTGCTTTGTAGCAAGTATTGGGTATCCTCCAGTCTCTCCTACTGAAATTATGAAGATGTTTATGTTTTCTTCTCTATCTCTTTCTGCCTTTGTTTCTTTCTGTCTCTTTCTATTTTTCTGTCTCTTTCTCTCCCTGTCCCTCTCTTTTTTCTCTCACAACTACCTGCCTTACTTCTCATTCAGAGACCTTTCTTCTACAGCTGGCATTGTTTCTTAAATCCCAGTATGTGGTGCCAATTCTTGAGAAGTAGGACCTTGGAATCCTGGCTAGAAATATTACAGTTCATTTACATTTAAGACCAGAACAGCAACATATTTAAAGCCTCTAACAGAGGTCTCACAGATCCCACCTTCACACAAAGGGTCTTCTCAGGTGGCTATTATGCACATGCAATTACTTTAACAAGTCTATTTTCCACTCTAAGTTTCTTCACAATGCAGCTTTTGCATTTACACACACAATTTGAATCTCATTCCTGAACACTAGTCTTGTCTCACTAACTATAATATGGAAGATTTCAAACTTTATGTCCCATAGGCATCCCAATCTCAGCAAGCTCAAAGCAGAATCCACTTATCTCACACCCTGCCTTCCAAATGTCCCTAATTTTATTGAAAGCACCACCATTTTTCTAGTCACTGAGATCTGAAACCTTGGGGTCATCCTGGAGTCCGCACCCCTCACTCCACATATTCAGTCAGTCACCAAAGCTTGTCATTTTTACCTCAACAGCATTTCTTTCATCCAACACTCTACTCTCTACTCAGGCAGCTACCATCCTAGTTCAGACCTCCATAACTTTTCATCTCAACTATTGCAATAGCCTAATGAGCCACTACATCAAATCTCCTCTTTCTCTAATTAGATTTGTTCTGCTTGGCTCCAGAGGGCAAAATAAAGGATAAAGGGTAGGAGTTAAATAAAGGAAGATTTAAGTTCCATATAGGGAACAATTTTCTACTTTTTACAGTTAAAAAAAGTGGAATGGGTAGCCTTGAGAGCAAGTGAATTCCCACAAACTAGGTGTGTTCTATCAAAAGTCAGAATGACTACATATTATAGTGCTGTGCAACTTAATCGGAGCATACTAAAATATTTAAAGTTTTCAATACACAATAATAAATTTTACAACTTTAAAAATGTGTTTAATATGCAATGTGTCTTCCTTTTGCTTCAGTTACTTATTTTATGTGATTTGTTCTATTTCTGGCAATAATTTTGATATAACTTTGAATGAAAAGGTAAGTTTCATCTGTAAAGAAATATAGTTTTTTTCCAATATTTAGTACTTATAACAAATATTTTAGATTAATATTTAGCTTTTTTAAAATTATTCTTTGCTCTGTTTTTTTTTTATTTCAACAAGCCCATGCCACAATGAGCATGAATTAGTAACAACTTCTCCAGCTGCCAAGTCTCTCTGACTGACTTTGCTTAATTATTTTCTGAGGATTAATTAAGCTGTATCACAGCAATAGCTTGTCAGTTCTTGGTATTTTTCATTTTTATTGTATTTTTCCTTTGTGCTTTAGTTCAGCTAATCCTATTTCACTATGGGCTTGAGTAAAACTGGAAATACTTTACTATCCCATACCACAACCTATTTTAATAGCTGTCAGTGATGGCAGATTCTTAAGCACTATAAACTTTCTAATTTTTTTTAAAATTTTAGACAAATCCTAGAACTTAAACATATAATAAGAAGAGAAAAAGAAACATAAACTTACATATGAAATAAGAAATGAAAGATAAAGCATGTCATGTGCACAGTAGAACAAAGGAGAGGATTCAGAATATGTAGCAATAACTGATCATTTCAAGAAAATCTATATATTAAATATTACACAATGCGTTGAAAGCTGTCCATCCTTTCTTTGCCTCCTTTTAGGTTTTCTTTTCTTCTCTGTCGTATATTTTTACTTTGTTCTAGCAATTCAAACTTTTGCACATTTCCTTGGAGTAATGTCTATTATTGTAAAAACATATAAATATGTAAATTTTGCATAAAAGTATATAAAACCACGGAATTGAGAAACAGTAAAATAATGACTATGTATGGCACAGCATTCAATATTCAACTGCCACAGACCTAAATGTGGTAAAATGGGCTCAGCTTGCTTTCAGCTGGTCAAAATCAGATATTTTAAGTTAGCATAAATGTCAATAGAAACTCCCAGATAGGATCATCGTTGTCACAAAATGAAATCTTATCAAAATCAGTGTTTTTCCCAAGAAATTCTGAAACCACTTCAGGTATGGAGTAGAAGTGTCACATAGTTTGAAGTTAGTCTATATGCTAAGAGCCCTTCCAGTGCTGACAGTCTTTGATGCAGTGATGTTTTAGGGGGATAAGACAGGTACCCAGCTCTAGTAAATGGCAAAATGTGAATGAGAATGTTGTAAGCAGATATAAGGTCGCATGAAATTGCAAAGGAAGGCATCACTTCTTGATGGAGGACACTAATAAAATGGAGTATTAAGTAAAGGATAAATAAAATATCCATTTAAGAATAAGTGATTAAAAATTAAGTGGTACATTTCAGCTTTTTGGAAAATGAAATCATGAGGATCATCTCCATGTTTAAATACCAAGGATGAAAGAAGTATTATTCTATTTCTTCTCTTGTGGCAATGTTCTATCTTTTTATCTGTCACTGTGCTTCATTTGGGGTTATTTATTCACTCTTAAAGGGAAGATCTTACGTTCACTTAACATTCACTGTGTGATGTCTATCACAGTGCAGTAAGTACACGGATGCTTAAGTTAAAGTTGATAATTATATGAAGAGAAAATTAATGCCTTGAAAATCACACCTATTCTGAAAGGTCAAAGCAATTGGGATTAGCAGTCCTAAAGATATGAAGCTGAAAACATATGAAAGGCTTAAATATATAAGTATATATATGCATATATACATATACATACATATATGTGTATATACATATATGGGTATATACACACATATATGTGTATGTGATACTGTAAAGCAATAAACTGGAGACTGATTAATTATCTAGCTAAATTCATTCACATGAATAGTAAAATCACATAGTTTTTTGGGGAAAAAATCCATTTTGAAATCCTAGTTATTTGATATGGTCTCCAGCAGTGATCCAAATAAACTAACTGCCTGAACTTTGGGTTCCTTGGGGCATTATACAAACAGCCTAAAGCTTGACTCAGTAGGAAACTAGCTATAATTCCTGTAAATTAGACCCATATCTCCAGGTAAATTTCTTCTAACATTTCAGAAAAATTTTAGTAGGTCTGCATCCTAAAGTTTCTTAATCTGGGGTTTGAGGACTTATAAGACGATAGATTTCAGAGGGTCTATGAACTTGGACGGGGAAAAAAAAATCTATTTCAAAACAACTGGCTTCCTTTGTAATACTACATATTTAATTTTATGCATTTGAAAATATTATTCTGAGGAGTCTATAGGTTTTATCAGACTGCCAAAGAGCTTCATTATACAAAAACGATCAAGAAGCCCTTTCTAAAGATAAACAAAGAATATTCTATAACCTCATTGTCTTTAAATAATTAGCATAAAATTTGCCCTCAAAGTCAAAGTAACCCTTTAATAAGGAACAATAACGTATTGTATTATTTTCACTATTTGAAAGGTCAGTTATAATTATTTTTAAACATTGCTGTAGTCTTACTCTGAATAATTTCTCCAGACAATTATTTTCTGAATTGACCTCTATTTGTTAAAATTTCTGTCCTTCCCATTATAAGAGTTTCACTTTGGAGAGATTTAATTTATGTAAGCTAAAAACAAGTCCACTGTAGATCATAACATTTATTATTTTAAATTTTGAAAATAAATTTAAATAATTCTAATTTTAAATTAACATGACAGGTCCTAACAATCTTTTAAAACAAGGCAATTTATTTTGATCTAGCACAAATATTTTTTTTTCCTTTTTCTTTTCCGCTTAGGGCACTAAAACCTGAGGTCAGCTCCCAAAACAAAACAAGAAACATTTCCAATAGCTGAATTACTAAAGGAGAATCTATTCCAGACACTTGATGTTTTTAGCCAGCCTGACAATAAAAGTTGGTTATGGGCTTCTTAGTTTTATGGTTTGAATGTTGTAAACTCTAACATTGGAGTTCTGCTCCTGGTCAACTCATCGTTATTCGATTTCCTACCATTCTAAATATTTCCATATTAAATCACTGCATGTTTGAATTTGTAGTTTTTTCTTCTTTTATGGTTCCCAAAGGCATGACAGGAATGTCATATGTGAAACATTTACTTATGCACCTGACTCAGCAACAAGAGGTAAGAGGTAGTTTGAAGGAGGGAACGAGATAGGGTACATGTAAGGTCAATATTTCCAGGAACAACAGCTGATGCCCCTTGGATGGTCTCTAGGTGGCATACTGATTTGGTCTGTCATATTCAAGTACATAGAACCTGATCTAGGCCTCATTAATGTGTACCCACCTCTACTTTCCATATGTTCTCTCTCCTACTCTCTTTACATTCTAATCTATCCTATAAGCTACTGCCAGTATATAATGTGCTCCAAATTCTAAGGCCATGATCAGTGAACAAGTAATTTACTAAGTGCCCTTTCTATGTCAAGCACTAAGATTACAAACACAAAAATGAAACAACCCTGCCTTCGAAATGGTAACATTTTATCAGGGAAACAACATGTAGACAAAGGATGTAAGTGTGGAAAAAATATATATAAAAATAAAATAAGGCAATCTGGAAGCTAAGGGCAGTAGCAGCTGGAAGGATCAGAAAAGGCTTCTGGAAGAAAGTGCCACTCAAGCAGGGTTCTAAAGAAGTAAGACTTCCACAAGATGAGGAGACACAATATTCCAGACAAGGGGCATTCAGCACAAAGATCCTAAGGCAAGAGATAGGGCATAATGCATGAGAAATAGAAGTCAGTTTAGCTAAAGCTTAGAGGGTGGAAAGAAGAGGAATGTATAAGTTTTTTTTAAGTAGTTTGGGGCTAGATTCTAAAGGCCCTAGATGCTAAATGGAGGACCTTGTATTTGACTCTAGAAAGAATAGGGAGCCACTGTAGTTAACTGATGCTACTTCTATGTTTCAAAGTTGCTTCTCCAAAATGCTAGCCATTCTCAAATGTTCACCCTCAGACTCAATAAGCATGTCTTCCCTCCTTCTCAGTATTCAGCTGTTTGATTAAAAGGTCAAATGGCCCTAAATTCAATATAAAACTGTGAACTAGGATGTGCTGTTTCTACTTATGTTAATACATTAGAACATTAGGAAAACATTAAAACATCAGAAAAACGTTAAAACATTAGAAAAAGAAAAGAAAAAGGGAATTTCTTTATTAATGGTTCACATTTCCCCAAGATGATCTATTTACTTTTAAAAACTGTACATACAAGACTAAGTGAAACATCTTATGAAAAGATGAAAGAGAGAAGAATTGTCAAAATAATAAGACTGGCATCTTTCTCATGGATTTTATGGAGAAAATTTTATTATAAATACTTGAACAATATTTCATTATTTGTAACTTTTCTGCTTCTGAAGCTTTAGATTTAGTTTCCATACCTTTTTTTTAGTCTCAGCTATAAAAATCTAGGGAGTATGCGTCAATTTTTCTCAACATTTACATACACTATCCAACTCTAGTACTATTTAAGAACACATTGATGACAGTGCTTTTATCCCCCAGTTTTGCTTTGGTTGTTTTGTGGCTGGTGTCAGGGTTTTTGAGTTTGTGTTTTATTTATTTGTGATGAGTTGTGTCCTCCCTATTTTAGACAGGTTTCTCATGCTCCATGAGGGACAGTGGAGGTCTGACACAGCTGAGAGAATGACAAAGCTGGCGGCAGAGAGCCTGGCCCGCTGGCAACATTCTCTCCTTTCTGCCTGGGCTACCCACTATAAGTATCACCAGCTCAATGCAGTTCTGGGAAGAAGACTCAAAGAGTGTGAATGTTTGCAGCTTTCGCATGTCAGACATCATCAGTTTTATTTCTCCATCTAATGACATATCTACATGTTCTTTCATAGTGTTACTGATTAAAGAATATTTTCCTCTTTTCTTTGTGCCTTTGCCAAGTGGTACTTAATAAATAAAAATGAGCAACAGAGCAATGAATGCTATTCTCTCTCAGGAGACAACAATTTGCAAGTAGACAGCAATTTCATATTATGAGGAAGCAGTGTACACTATATCTCTAACTTGTAAAAAAAAAAAAGTGTATGGCTTGTAGTAAAGCAGCAACATGGCTTACTAGCTGGCTAGACATCGACACCTCATTTTGGACTATTTCCACATATGAACAAGTAGAACCTAAAATTTGCTTCCTGTTTATGAGGGTCAGGTAGACTTATGCGCCCTGTACACTAAAGCACCTTCAGGTGCTTTAGGAGTAGATGACATGCATATACCATTAGGGCTCCACTACCTGACAAAGTCCTATTAAACAAGTGCATATTCAAATTTAGATCCCAGTGGATCTCAAACCCCAGAATGGTTCTAAGTATAAACTAAACCTTATGCCAACAATCCACCAGGGCATAAGCCCTGGTTAAAGGATATCCATTGGTCCACACTCTTGATGATGATTGCAAAGTGCCAAATTACTGTTGTAGGTTGGGAGCTGAGAAACCTAGGCTGTAATCCTGGTTCTGCCACTAATTATCAGAGGAGTGCCATCAGACAATTCCTAACTTCTCTGGGTCTCAAATGAGATATCTGTATAATGATGGCTTGGTACCAGATAGCCCAAAATTCCCCTTCATTTTTCATCACACTGGATTTGGAGGGAGAAGGGCAGGGTTTTTACTACTGATCAGTTGGGAGATCTCATGTCAGATATTTAATTTCTTATTTTCATTATCTGTACAATCAGATGTATGGATTAGATAATATCTAGCATCTCTTCCACCTATATAATCCCAATATCCTGCAAAATGAAATGAGTTTATCATATGGATCTGATTGAATTAGGAGTAAGAGGGGTCCTTGAGAGTGTTTCATCTTTACCCACAGAAAGGAAGCTATATTTCATAGACTGTAGTAAATTGAGCAATTTGAGCTTTATCCTTAGGTTGTTTGTTGCTGTATGATTCATATACCTCATGTGTTTTAAGTGGGAAAATTTGGCACTCCTAACCATGTATTAAAAACAAAACAAAAACCACAAAATATAGTTTGAGGAATTTTTCTCATTTTAATCTCCACAGCTGTAGATCATCAACCTCAACATTTTCGATCGCTACTGGTATGAAAACAAATGGACAATTGTCTTTATAATTTCACAAAATATTGCTTAAGAAATTTAGTATCACTTTGCCTATTTGTTCCTAATAGTAGGGCATATAGATTCATAAAACTCATACAGCTAGATCCTTCTGGTTGATCTAATGAATGGACTAGTTAATTATGAAAAAGCTTACACATGCCAAAAGCATTAAGTAATCTACCTCATGTCATAAAACAAATGCCCAGAACCACTTCATACTCAATATTATTGGCAGTAGAGAAGTGGATTTTATTATTCTATTGCATTGTACATTGGTATTTGTTTGTAACTCAGTACATTCCCTAGATATATCCAGATTGAATAATGAAAACCTAGAATTACCAGTGAAATAGTAATTGCAGGTTTACTCAAACCATATTGCAACTGCCAGCAGCAGCCTCAACTATCAACAGCATGATAATACTTTTCAACAGTTGTTTATAATAAGTAGTCTTCGAAATGTCAGCAGGTAAAATCAGAATAACATTTCTCCACATCTGTTAAGGCCCTTCATTTTAATGGGCCTACAGTAGCACCTGACATATGATCTCACTATTACTACAAATGTTCTTGGAGGCAACTGAGAGATAGAAAGAGTCTGGTTATTGGAAGAGTTTCTCTTCATTTGTTTTTCACGCACAGGAAAGGAAGCCCCTGGTATGTTTATTTGAGAGCTAGATAGACAGACAGACAGATAGATATACAGACAGAGAGACAGAGACAGAGATACAAAATTTTAGTGAATTTAGCAAACTTTTGATACTAACTTGGAAAACTAAAGGATTTTGACATAAGGATCGTAGACAATCTGAGAACTTAAAAATTTTAGTGCTCCTTCCCTCTTTCCTGACTCATCCCCACAGGCCTTTGCCTATCACACCACAGAAACCTCTTGACCCTGGAAGCTGGCTCCCTTGCACTATGGGGATTAGTAGTTAAGTGATTATGCAAATAATCCAGAGTGCCCATTTCCTCCCAGAAACTCCATTTTAAGCAGGATAGTCAGGTCAATTGTATCTTCATTCCTCTCCATCCTGACATCTCCAGAGGACTTTGTCTGACATGCCTCTTTACCAGGTACTTTAATTCTACCCTTCCCCCAACATTTTTAAACTCTCTTTAATGTGTTGTTTCATAACTTTAGAATGTAAGCACCCTTAGGGCAAGGACTATCTTTTTTTCTGCTTGTATTTATGTTCCCTGAGGCAGCTAGATGGTGCAGTGGAGAAAGCACCAGTGTAGGAGTCAGGAGGACCTGAGTTCAAATCTCACCTCAGACATTTGACTCTCACTAGCTGTGTGACCTTGGGCAAGTCTCCAGTTGCCTCATCCTGGGTCATCTCCAGTCATCCTGATGAATATCTATCTGGTCACTTAGCATAGTGCTTGGCACACAAATCCTTGATGTCTAACTGGCTGAATATATGAAACAAGATATATTCTTGCTCCTTTTTTGAGGATTTTCCATTATTAACATTTTTTAGTTCAGGTAAATGGCTTCCAATATCTCTTGATCTCTGTAATGTGTCACTGGTGTCAATACAGTTTGGAAAACATTTTTTTTTTAGTTACCACATATTGCATATCTTTTCCTCACTACATATTTAGAGATTTTGTACTTTAGAGTATATTTCATGCCTATTTGAAACAATGGCCAAATAAATGAAATGTCCATATTGATAAAGAAAAGATGCTAGAAATTCTAATAAGATTATGTAATTGGAAGAAGATGGAAAATGAGCTTCTATGTGGATAAATGTGTGGTAAAGCATTTAAGACAAAAATAACCCAATCTCTGTTCTTAAGATGGTAATCTCTGATTTATCATTTATCACCCAAGGAAGGAATGCATGAGTTAAGGTAGAAAGTTTATGTGAAGTTAATGGTCTAATATGCCATAGTCAGCAAAAAAGCAAAAAAAACCCAAAATTTGGAAACTGCCACATAGACATTTCAAACAAAACAGAAAATATTCTCCTAGTCTTGTAAAATTACCTATAAAGTTCAGGAAAGCTGTAACTGTCAACATAAGAACGAAGTCTATCTTTGATAAAATTCTGACATCCAAAATCTGTAGGGAGTTGACACAAGTTTAGAATATTGATAGTTTCCATTGGTTGAGTGGTCAGTGGAAAAAAATTTTAAAAAAGAAATATACTATGAAGCATATGAAAAAGCATTCAGAATTCCTAATGATCAGAGAAGTACACATGAATAATTCTGAAATATTACCTCAAACTATTTAAATTGGGAAGGATGGGAGAAAGGAGAGGGAGAGACATGTAATATTGCCAAGGCTATGAGAAAAACAAGATCCCTACTTCACTAATAGTGGAGTTAGTGAACTGGTCCATCTCTTTTGGACCATTTGTAAACAATGCTGCCTGAACTCTGGCAATTCTATTTCTCTCCCTACCTCCGGAACTGAGATTGTGTCCCTTGGGTTCTGAATTTTTATCTTATCTTTCCCAGAAGCAGGTCAATTTGATATTTGTTAGCCATTTTCTTTTTCTTTTTCTTTTTTTCTGGCTTTTCATTCATTTATTTAAAATTCAATTTGATTTGATTTTCAGTTCTAAATTCTCTCCCTTCTACCTTCTCCTGCTCCATCCACTGGAAAATCAAGAAAAACAAAACTCATTGCAAATATGTAGAGTCAAAGAAAATAGATTCCTACCTTATTTATGTCCTTTCCCTCCTCCCCTACCCTCAGTGTGTTTCAATCTGCCCTCTGAATCTAATACCTCTCTGTCTGGAGGTGATAATATGTTTCATCGTGATTCCTCTGGAACACTGTTTGGTTACCGTGTTCATTAGAGTTCCTATGTCTTTCAAAGTTATTTGTCTTTACAACATTGTCCTTGTATAAATTCTCTGCCTGGTTCAGCTCACTTCTGTTTGTATTAGTTCATATGACTCCTCCCAGGTTTCTCTGAAACTATACTCTTCATCTCAAAATAATATACCATTATATTCACACACATATGCATACATATATATGTATACTTAGATCCTTGACTTTACAACCATTCCACAACTGATGGGCATCCATCATTTTCAATTCTATGCTGAAATAAACTGAATAAATATTGTTGTGCCTATGGGTTCTTTTATCTTTTTTTATGGTAAAGACGTAGTACTAGTACCACCAGGTCAAAACATGCACAGTGTAATAGCTTTTTTGTCACCAGTCATTTTCAAAGCATCCTGCCATGTCCTGCCTCCTGCCCCTCCCACCAGCCCAGGTCATTTTTATGTGTCATCTTCCCCCATAACAATGAAAGCCCCTAAATGACAGGGACTGACCTGATTACCTGTATTAGTACCTCAGTGTTTAGCACACTGCCTAGAAAACATTAAGTACTTGATCAATACTTTATCATTAATTCACCCAGTCATCTTGGAGGATAACTTTCAATTATGCAAGGAATGTTAAAATAGCATTTGTACCTTAGTGATCCTTTGCTTAGTTTATACCTGAGAGAGACTATCAAAAATATCTATTTATTAAAAAAATTCAAAGGATCACTGTTTTTCAGAGGGAAATGTTATAGGGGTGGAGCTAAGATGGTGGAATAGAAGCATGGACCTGTTCCAGCTCTCCCCCCAAATCCCTCACAAAACCTGTAAAAATAACTCTAAACAAATCCCAGAGCAGCAGAAGATACAAAATGACGGAGTGAAACAGAGTTCCAGCCCAAGACAATCTGGAAGGCCAGCAGGAACGGTTCACTGCACCAGACTTGGAGCCAAGTATGGGCCACTGTACCTGGCACATCCAGGACTGGAGCAGGCCTCAGGGCACTGACTTGCTGGCAGCTGCTGTGGTTTCCAGACCTCTTGACCCATAAACTAGAAAGAGAACTTCAAAGGTCAGTGAGAAAGCTCTCTTCCCTGGGTGAGAGGGGAGTATGACCTGTTACCAACCCCAGCCCCAGTCTCAGGATGGTGGCAGTCACTGCCACAGTGGCAGTTGCTTTGGCAGCTCACAGCCAACAGAGGGTGGGGGATGTGAGTGGATGGTCTGGGTTGCTGATTGATGCTCAAGGAGTGAGGAGGAGCACTGGTGTGGTAGGGCTGGTGGTGGCTGTAGAAAGGGAAATCTTGCAGTTTCAAGTCAGAAAAGAGTGCTTGTGGTTGCTCAAGGTCCAGAGGACAGGCCAGGAGAGGAGTAAACACCTCTCCCTTGATTATACCACTTTGGAGGAACTGAGAACTTATCTCTGAAAACAGGGGCACAAAACCTCTGAAACCTACAGTAGTACACACCCCCACACTTAATAAAGAGATCAAAAGTTAAGTAACTGGCAGGGAAAATGTCCAAAAAGGGGAAAAATAAGACTGTAGGGGATTATTGGCTTGGTGAAAAGGTATTTTCTTTTGGATGAGGAATACCAAAGCATACAGCTGGAGGAAGATCAACGCTATCTTCCTCTCAGTTTATGCCTATACTTAGATTATTGACTTTACAACCATTCCACAATTGATGGGCATCCATCAGTTTCCAATTCTATCCTGAAATAAAATGAATATTGTTGTACCTATGGGTTCTTTTATCTTTTTATGGTAAAGATGCAGTACTAGCAGCCAGAAAGCAGCAATTCAAGTGTTGTGGAAATACAATCAGGATAACACAAAATCTAGCAGCTTCTACATTAAGGGATCAGAGGGGTTGGAATATGATATTCTAGAGGTCAAAGGAGCTAGAATTAAAACCAAGAATCACCTACCCAGCAAAACTGAATATAATACTTCAGGGGAAAAGTGGAATTTCAATGAAATGAAGGACTTTCAAGCATTCTTGTTGAAAACCAGAGATGAATTGAAAATTTGACTTTAAAATACAAGAATTAACAGAAAAATGAACAGGTAAACAGGAAAGAGAAACAATAAGGGGCTTATTAAAGTTGAACTGTTTATATTGCTCCATGGAAAAATGATATTTATTACTCATGAGATCTTTCTCAGTATTAGGGTAGTTAGAGGGAATATTTATATGTGTGCATATATATCTATACATATATATATGCCATGCATGCATGCATGTGTATGTACACATATATATGTATATTATATGAGCATGTATATGTGTAGGCATGTATATGTGTGCATATTTATATATGCACGTATATATAAATATATATGTATATATATGTATAGATAGGGGGCACATGGTGAGCTGAATATGAAGGAAGTATACCTAAAAACTAAAATTAGCTGTTGAGAGGAATGGACTGGGAAGGAGAGAAAAGGAGAGGTAGAATGCAGTAAATCATCTCACATAAAAGAGTCAAGAAAATTTTTATAGTGGAGGGGAGGAGAGGGTAGGTGGCTTAAGGAGGGAATAACACACACTCAACTGGGTATGGAAACTTATTTTACCATGCAGGAAGGAGGGGGAAAGGGGACAGGAGAGAGAGGATAATAGAAGAGACAGTAGACTGGGGAAAGGGATAATCAGAAGCAAACACTATCGTGGGAGGACAAGCCAAGAGAGAGAATGGAATAAAGGCAAGGCAGGACAGGAAAGAGGGAAATGTGTTTAATCTTCTGCAGTATGATTGTTATGGAATATGGAAGTGTTGCAAGGCTACACATGTATGACCTATATCAAATTACTTGTGTTCTCAATGAAGGTAGGTGGAGAGAGAGGAAGGGAGCAATGTGGAACTCAAAGCTTTAAAAATGAATGTTAAAAATTGTCTTTGCATGCAACTGGGACATAATATGTACAAGCAATGGATTATAGAAATCTAGCTTTCTCTACAGGAAAATAGAAAAAAGGGGAATGGGAGAAGGGAGGTTGATAGAAGGGAGAACAGATTGGGGTCAGGGGTGTATGGAGTGCATGCTGTTCTGAGAGGGAGGGGAGAAGGGAGAAAATTTGTAATTAAAAATCTTGTGGAAGTAAATGTTGTAAACTGAAAATAAATAAGATATATATATATACATATATATATATTTTAAAAGAAATGTTATGAACAAATTGTATTCCCAGCAATTCAGCTGAGCTGTGGTATGTGAATATAATGTAAGTGTACTGTAGAAGGAAACATGCATATGGAGAATTAAAAGAAAAATGTTGAGACTTGTGTCAAGTACAGCAGAATGAAGGAGGTGCAACCAGAAGAGCAATGATTGCAACTACAGGAGGGAAACAATTTTGAGTAACTACAAAATTAAGATTAAATACGATTACCAATTGCTATAACACAAAATAGAATACATAGAAAGAAATAGAGTTGCATGTAAAAATCAGTGGAGTCATAAAATCCAGCTTTGAACTCTAGCTCTGTTACTTATCATCTCCATAACCTTGATGTTCAGTTGTTTTTAAGTTGTGCCCAGTTCTTCACAACCCTATTTGAGATTTTCTTGGTAAAGAAACTGGAGTGGTTTGCCATTTTCTTTTCTTGATCATTTTACAGATAAGGAAACTGAGGCAAACAGGATTAAGTGACTTGCCCAGGATCACATAGCTAGTAAGTGTCTGAGGTCAGATTTGAACTCAGGAAGATGACTTCCTGATTCTAAGCCCAATGGTCTATCTATCTATCTGTCACCTAGCTGCCCCATAAAACCTCGAGCAATTCTCAATTTCTCTGGGTCTTACATTCCTCATATGTTTAAAGTCAAGATATTAAAGCTCAAAGATCACTGCAGTTGGTGACTACAGCCATGAAATTTAAAGCATTTGTCCCTTGGAAGGAAAACTATGGCAAATCTGGATAGCATAATTAAAAGCAGTTAGTTAGCAGCTAGTTAGTTAACAACAATGGTCCATATAATAAAAAGCTATGGGTTGTTTTTTTGTTTTTTTTTTCAGGATCAATGTATGGCTGTGTAGCAGCAAGCACCCTGACACATCCAGGATGGACTGCTAGCACAGGTTCTTAGATCTGCTTTTCTAAAAGGAAAGCAACTTTTGGAGTGGAGATGTCTCTAAATTTGTGCATCTCACATTTCTTTTCAACTACTACAAGTAATGCTTTCCTCATAGAACAGGGGGTCTTCTTTCATGTGGGCATGTCATGCTGGATGGTCCTGTGCCAATATCTCCAGTGTCTCAAAACTGATAGTATCAAGTTCTTGGTCAGATTGACAAACATTGTGTATAGACCTCTGTTCTGCTCCTGGCATTTCTTTTGGAGTTGTTGGGCAGCGAACACCATATCAACCATTTCTCAGCCTTTTCTGAAGTCACACTGGCACTCAGGGAGAGGATAATCTTCCATGTCAAGGATCAACCTATCAAGGAGGGCTCTGGCAAGAATCTGGCCAGGAATAACCAATAAAGACCACTATCACAATTGTTAGAGGACAACAAATTGCCTCTTCTTTTATAGAGATCAGCAATAGAGACATCCTTGAACTCCTAGGGCCTACCCTCCTCTCACCATATGATGCAAAAGATTTCAGTCAGCTTTCATATGAACAGTGGACTCCCTGCCTTGTAAATTTCAACCGGAATAGAATCAGCACCATTTGACTTGCCATACAAGAGGAGCCTAATGGCATTCAAAAGCTCATTTCCAGTTGAAAGTTCAGCTAGGGAAGGTTTGACTTTGACTTGAGGTATATAGTCAATGACTTCAGCACTGGTTGATGATGGTGTGTTTAGAACGCTTTGGAAGCCCATCTCTCCAGGATCATGCCCTTCTAATCAGTGTGGCTCCATCAACACTGACTAGTTGGGATGCACCATAGGTCTTTGTCTCATAAAGAGCATTTAGGGTATCATAAAAGTGTTTTGGATTTTCACTCTCAGAATAAAATCATTTGCCTTCTTACCGAGCCAAGAATCTTGCATCTCTCTAAGCTTTGCTTCTGATGGAGTTAAATCCTGCTCCTCTCTTTTAGAGACAGATGAACTGTCCTACTGGTAAACCCTGTGGAGATCTGACTTTTCATTTACAAGCTTCTGAATTTCTCCATCATTTTTATCATACCAATCTAGATCTTTGCAAGTCATCTGGCCCAGATGAGCAGATGTGGTACTGTACACCAAATCTCTGAAAGCGGCCCACTCTTTCTGTTCCACTGTTGCCAGCCATGTCTTAGCTCAGTTTTCCCTCCAAGTTGAGCAAAAAAAAAACTGTTCCCACTCAGAGAAGTGCTCTGATCTGTTGATATTAAGTCTTCTGGTAGTTGTCTTGCCTTAATGCCACCACTTTTGGTGAATGTGAATATTTAACTTGGAGAGAATAAGTCTGTGATCAGTTCCATACTCTGTGCCATACTTCACCTTTATCACTCTCACATTCTGTCTCTCCTCCTTAAAATGATATAGGCTATTAAATGCCAATATTTGCTACCAAAATTTTAGTCATTTAGGTAAATGGAAGACAGTGTTGTTGATGACAAGGTCATGAGATGCACAAGCCTTCAGTAGTGATTTGCTGTTGCTGTTTCTGACTCCATGCCTCCCAAAGACTCTCTGCCATGTCTGATAGTCTGTACCTGCTCCTGCGTTAAAGGCACCCAGAATTACAAGCATGCTCTTTTTGGACTCATTAACGATGAGGTTCTCCAGGTCTTCATAAATTTTTTTTTTTTACCTCTTTAGGATTCATCATGGTGGGAGTATATGCACTGGTGATGGTGGCATGGTGCTTTCATGCAAGTATCAATTGCATTGCCATGAGCTGTCATTCACCCTTTTTTGGAAGCATAGCAGCTTGTTGAGTCGATTAGTTTTGATAGCAAAACTTACTCCAGCTTCACAGCACTATGACAGTATGGTCAGTCCAAAAAAGAATGTATTCAGCTAACCTTCATTTGCCAGTCTTGTTTTACTCAGGGCTGCTATTTGGATGTGATACCTACTGAGTTTTGTCACAACTAGACATGTTTGTCTTTCAGGTCTACTGGATTTCATATTGTCTTTAAGTGTGTGCACATTTTATGTACCAATGGTGAGTAAAATTATTTTCGCAAAAGTTTTTTAATTTTTGTGTGTGTTTTGACCACAGGGTGGGATCCCTGCCTGCTGTAGTAAGCAGGCCATGGTTAGGTAAATCAGATAATTTTTACAATACCTTCCTCATGCCAAAAGGTTAGCAGTATGGTCCTTTCAAAAGGCTATTTAGACACCCAGGGGTCTGCTGAATGCCACTGCTACTTCAATCCAGTGAGAAGACCATCTTATGGCCCAGGCTGCCCGTGGGCAGGGTTGTGGCTATGCCCCAAGTGTATCCACACCTGCTACTTCATTTTCCCATAATCATAGGACTTTTACATAGGTAAAATGGTATGGGTGATGTCTTTTAACTCATGCATAAATTGGATTTAAGTAAGGTAGAGTTGCGCAAAGTTATCAGCCTCACTTTCTCTTCCAGAGCCATCAGAGTCTACTGGCAAAACAAAAGTAGAGATGACTAGTGGTTGCCAAGGATATAGTGAATGACCCTGGCATCCTCAATGTCTAAATAAACTCTAAGCACTCCACAGCACCTCCTTCCACTGCCTTTATGGCAGTTGAAACAAATTATTCACATTAACCCATTCTGCTGGGAAAGTCTTCATATGACTGGGATAGACACCCCCCTAGATCACTGATGGGTTTGATGCCCTTGATTGCCCTCAATTTGGTTTAGCCAGGCTGAAGAAATGGTTTACCAGGGTATGGCCACTGAACATGTTACAGCTTCTTAGAGTCACAGGTAAAAGGTGGGGAGGTGTCTGCCAAAAGTGGAAAGCCACGCTGAAAGGAAGTTAGCAGCCCTTACACCAGAGATATTAGTCTTCCTTGAATATTGTAAAACCCAAATTTTTAATATGTAGACACGAAAACATTCTCATCTTGGAGAATACAAGGAAGGAAATTTCATCTCCCTGATTTAGTTAATGTCACAGAAGGTGACTTTGTCCCAAAATTTAATCACAAAATATAAAGGTCTTAAAAATGTTTTCCTAAGAACCTATAATAATGTGTGAGGCTGTTCCTTAATTATCTTGAAAGGATTATAGGGGCTTGGCCATGAGATAAAAGCAAGTGACACTACGTAGGAAATGTCTTGGAGAGAAGCAGGTATGCTCTATTGACCTACCAAGGAAAAGAAGCAAGTCATCCATTCATCAGTTAACATTAAATTTGAAAGTTGGAGGCAATTGTGGAAGGAGATCCCTGTATGTATACCAAGCAGGGGAGGGAAGGGGACTTTTTCTCCTCACCTTGCATCACCCATTAAAGTCAATGAACCAGTAGAAGGCATTGCATCCAGATACACAATACAGAAAAACACAGCAGCTTCAAGAACCATGGCTCTAGACAACTGAAAGTCAGTTTATAGGAGCAATAGACCTACAGAGCTTTGCAGGGCAACATGTGATTTTCAGAGAATTCAATGATTTATAAGTTACATGTCCTTGATCTTTTTTCTAGGTCAGATTTTTTTTCTATCTATAGTTACAGTTATAGAACTTCTATAATTTCTTATTATTTTGCTGAATCATTAATTTCTGCTTGGTCCATTCTAGTTTTCAAGGAGTCTATTACTTGAATGTAGTTTACTACATGCTGTTGTACATTACTCCCTCCCAATTCTATTGTTTCTCTTTGGAGTCTCCGGATGGAGTGTTACAGCCACTCAGGCCCCTGTGCCTAGTCTGTCCTGATCTAAGAGTGGCAGCACTAAGTTGGTAGGTCATAATGGTCACTGCTGCTAGTCTGGCACTGCCAAGGTCCCCAGCCTAGGGTTTCCTGAGCACCATGGGGCTCTATCATATGAGTTCTCCATTCTTGCTTCTTCTGTATTCTGAATTTTGCAGGCTACGTATGTTCCTGACAGTCTCTGGTCATGTTGGGAGACTACACTAGATTAGTACTGGCGTTGCTGGAGGCTGCCTCCTTTCCTATTGCTCTTGAGGTTCTGGTTCACATCTTGGACAAATACTTTGGATCAAAAGAAGTCATTTAGTGTAGCTTCTTACATTTTTTTGAAAATTATTTGGTCTGGTATAAACTTCATGGTTTTGTTGGAGTTGGTATATGAGAGTTGGCCAGGATACCTCCCTCTCAGGTAGTCATTTTGTCAGAAAGTCTGCCGCCATTTTTTTCATTTATAAAACAAAAGGGATTTCACTAGAATACCTCAAGCTCTTCTAGTTAAGTCCTCTCCCACTCTAAATCTTAAATTGAAAAGATTCATTAATTTATATCCCCAAGCTATGAAGGCTGGAATCATGGAAGACAAATAGGCTCTCCTGTTTATTATCATTTCCTGAAACTGAAAAATGCGTGATGTTTCCTGTTAACCTGATCCAATATGACCTTTCTAAGATCTCATTGGATAATTATAAATAATATATTCATTTTTTTAAGAAAGTACTGTTAATTTTGGTACCTTACGATTAAACAAAGAATGAACATGTCTGTTCTTAAGAAGTAAAGACAAACCAAAGCAAACGTTATCAAGAAATCTGGAAATGTCTCATAACGACAGCATACTTTGCCTTTGCAGAAAAATTCCCTGGAGTCAAGACTCAAATATCCCATTCTATTCATTTATTATAATTATAGCAATAAACCAGGAGTTATGCTTTCCATTCTTCATTGGTTATTGTGTCACATATACATCAATTTCATATTTATAGTCTTTATAGTCAAACTTTCACATCATATTCAAATTGTAGTTAAATCATTGCTTTGAATTCAGACAGATGACATGGCTAATCTTATTAGGAAAATGTGTGCCTGCATAATTGTGAATTATTAACCTTTAACAAAATCTTTATTTAACATATTACATTTTGTGAATTTCCTAGCTAGCCATGTAGAAAATTGAAGTTAGTTTATGGTAGGATTGTCAGATTATTTGTTCTGTCAGGATTCAAAAGAGCAGGAAGAACATGATATACACTTTCTGTTGTTAAATAGCACTTATTTATTGAACCTAGTATATTTCTGAGTATTGTGCTACATACATCACAAAAGAGGCCCTCCTTCCTATTTCAATTTAATTCAAGAAACACTCACTAAACTATTATGCACAAGGCACTGGTTTCAGTGCTAGGTAAACATTCTTTCTTCAGCAACCCTTCCCCACCCCCCAAATAAAAAAATTCTGCCCTCAAAGTCTTTGCCCTGTTCTATGAGAGAACATAGCATATACAAATAAATACAATATCAATACAAGCTAATACATGATTTTAAAAGACAGAAAACTCTAATAATTAGTGGATAAATCAATGGATTAGCAATCATTAAATAAGAACCTACAATGTACTAAGCACATTGCTAGGGATATAAAGCAAAAATGAACTGCTGCATTTATGGAGCTTAGAATGCTCTCAGGGAAGAAGACAATTCTAATAAGGAAGAATGGAAACCCTATGTGGAAGCACAGAAAATTCATAAACCAAGCAAAGCTATAAAAAGACATTGCCAGGAGGGAGAAGCATGAGTAGGTCATAGAGGAGGAAGACAAAAGCATGTCATCTTTTTTAAAGAGTAATATGGAGAACGCCAACCCTCAGACGGAGAGGTGAGGCTGGTGGAGGATACTGAGGTCAATGAAAAGGCTGTTTGAGCTAAATGGCTAACGGTCAAGAGGAAGATAAAAAAAGTTAGAACTACTACTGGGGTGGGGGGGAGATAACAGAAGAGGCAAAGCTACTCAGTTCTTCTTTTGATTCTATTCTTACCCATAAAGAGAATTTAGGGACTGGAAAGGACATAACAAAATGACTAAACAAAGAGTTGGAACCCAAAATAAGTGAGGTCATAAAGAGAATCCTGAGTCATACTTGATGAGTATAATTCACTAATTGGGGATATACCACTTTTCAAAGCATTGAAAGAGTCAAAGCAACAAGCATTTAGTAATTGGCTACCATTTGCCAGGCATTGTGCTAGGTCCTAGAGATACAAAGCCAGAAAAAGAAAGTAGGTTCACTGTAACAGTGAACATTGGATTAGAAAATGAATTGTCTAAGCTCTCCCAAATTCCCTTCCAAACAACTTTAAAGTAACACCTCAAAGCAAATTCTGTATTAGCAGAACTAACAAAAGAATGGGATAAAACCATTGTTTAGCCCAAG
The DNA here is from genome assembly GCA_023548195.1 of Bettongia penicillata ogilbyi. NCBI lineage: Eukaryota > Metazoa > Chordata > Mammalia > Diprotodontia > Potoroidae > Bettongia > Bettongia penicillata. The sequence goes on from JAJHZJ010000003.1 coordinate 4,132,297, forward strand.
ACAAATTAGAAGGTTGGCAAGAAAGGTCTTTCTCACTGGGGTAAGAGCAGAGCACAGTCTAGAGTAGGTCATGCCCTGGCAAGTCAGGAGCAGGCCTTGGGGAGACTGGTAGATTTTAAAGTCTTGGCCCACAAACAATAAGGCTTTCTATCAGCCAATGAGAGGAGAATACAGGGGACCTTTTGCCAAGTGAAGGACTCTGTTGCATTTTCCATATACAGTTTACAGTCCCAGGGCAAGGAGAAAAACTAACAAGGACAGGGACATTTGTCACAGTTCCAAGTTGGAAAAGATTGCCTGTAGCTACTCCCAGATCAGAATACAATTCAGGATAACACTGACCACACCTCTCCCCAAATCATTCCATCTTGGAAGATCTGAAAACTTATAAAATCCCTGAATTAGCTCTGATAACTGCACTACAAATTCCCTGAAGTCTGATACAGTACCCCTTCAACCCAGAAGCAAAGCACAACTTCAACAAAAAGTTAAAAGTCATAAAGTTAGAAAAATGAGCAAACAGCAAAGAACTTCATAATGGAAAGTTACTATGATGACAGGGAAGATGAAAACACAAACTCAGAAGAAGACAATAAAGTCAAAACTGCTACATCCAAAGCTTCAAAGAAAAGTGTGAATTGGTCTCAGTCCCTCCTCCCCAAAAAGAATTCCTCAAAGAGCTCAAAAAGGATTTTAAAAATCAGAGATGTAGAGGAAAAATTGAGAAAAGAAATGAAAGTGATACAAAAAAATCACTGCAAAGAAGTCTACAGACACAAACATACACATACACACACACACACACACACAAAATACTGAAGATAATAAAATTCTAAAAAACAGAACAGACCGAATGAAAGAAAAAAAAGAGGCACAAAAATCCAGTGAAGAGAAGAGTTCCTTCAAAAGCAGAACTGGCCAAATAGAAAAAGATACACAAAAGCCCACCAAAGAAAATAATTCCTTAAAAATTAGAATTGGGCAGGTGGATTTCATGAGACATTAGAAAACAATAAAATTAATTCAAAAAGAATGAAAAAAATTGAAGAAAATGTGAAATATTCCATTGTAAAAAACAAAGAAACAAATAAAGAAACAAAAACAACTCTCCTGGAAAAGAGAACCAGAAGAGATCATATAAGAATTATTGGACTACCTGAAAACCATGATAAAAAAGAGCCTACACATATCTCAATAAAGGAACAAGGAAAGTTTATTCACTTCCATGAGCCAAGATATTGGAGTAGGCAGTAAATTGATATAACTATCCCATATTAGATAGCACCCCAAAACAAGTTCTAGAACATCAGAACCAGCAAAAAGGCAGGGGAAAACAATTTTTGAGCCAAAATCTCTTGGAAGATTGGCAAGAAAGGTCTATATCATTCAGGTAAAAGGGGAACACCTTCTAGGATAGGAAGTATCCCAGAAAGTCAGAAGCAAGCCCCACCTCAGGAAACCAGAGAGAGATCCTGAGTCCCAAATGGCTACATCAGAACTCCCCATATGCCTCAACATAGCCACTGGAAAGGGCAGACTCCACATCTGCTTCATGAGCTCCAGCTCATACCATGCCCTATACAAGAAGGCAACTTTGAGTGTATAGCCCCAGGGAAACACAAAAACATTCCATAGACCTCAGCACACACCAGACCCCAGCACTAGGAACAGGCTTAGCGCCAGTAAGCAGCTAGACCATTACAGCCTCCAGCAGTGCTAGCAATCCCTACCTTATCACCTCAGCACAGCACTAGACACAAAAGTCCTGAATAAACCTCAGGGCAACATCAGTGCAGCACCAGGTAAACAGCCAGGGCCTATAGCCACTGGCACAAGAGGCTTCAGAGAGTGCACCTTCCACCCCAGGAGCAGAGTTCAAATTTAAAAGAAAAGGGAAAGGTCAAAAAAAAAAAGATGAACAAAACACAACAAGAAAAGAATATGCCCATAAAAATTATTGTGGTGACAGGGAAGGTCATGACATAAGCTAAGAAGAGGACAACAATGGGACAAAACCCAAGAGAAAAACAGGAAGTGATCTCAAACCCAGAAAAAACTCATGGACCAGCTCAAAAAAGGAGATTAAAAATCATATAAGTAAAAGAAAAATTGGAAAAGAAATAAATGAGAGTGATGCAGGAGAATTATGAGGGGGGAAAAAGAGCCAACAGCTTGGACAAAAAAAAACTGCTTAAAATGTAAAAACTGGTCAAATGGAAAAGGAGATACAAAAATTCATTAAAGAAAACAGCTCCTAAAGAGTACAATTAGCCAAAAGTACAAAGTCTAACTAAGGAAAACAAGTTCTTAAAAACTAGAATTGGGCAAGTGAAAACTAATGAGTATGACACATCAAAAATCAATCAAACAAATTCAAAAGAATGAAAAAAATGAAGAAAATATAAAATACCTCATGGGGAAAAACAACTGCCTGGAAAGTAGATTCAGAAGAGTCAATATAATACCACTGGACAATCTGCAACTCATAATCAAAAGGAGGACCTGGACATCATCTTTCAAGAAATTGTCAAGGAAAACTGTCCCAATGTCTTAGAACCAAGGGGCAAAATAGGCACTGGAAGAATCTATCAATCACCTCAGGAAAGAGACCCCAAAATAAAAACTCCAAGGAATGTTATAGTCAAATTTTAGAACTATAAGGTCAAGGAAAAAATACTACAAATAACCAGGAAGAAATAATTTAAATATTGGGGAGTCACAATTAGGATTACACAGCATTTGACAGATGCAACATTAAAGGTCCAGAGATCATGGAACATGATTTTCCAGAAGGCAAAAGAACTAAGACTACAACCAAGAATCACTTACCCAGCAATATTAAGCATCATGCATCAAGAAGAAAATGGTCATTCAGTGACATAGAAAGATTTCAGTGTTTCAGAAGGAGATCACAATTAAACCAAAAATTTGATTTCCAATATCAAGACCTATAAGAAGCATAAACAGGTAGAAAGGGGAAAGTAAACATGAGGGATTCAATATAGCTAAACTGCTTATATCCCTATATGGGAAGATGATGCTTGTGATTCTTAAACATTGTATCACTAATAGTACCGGAAGGAATATACATAGACAGAGGGTACAGGTGAATTTAAGAAAATGAATAAAAAAGCAAGGAATGAGGAGGACGATTACAACATATTCAAAAAGAAGGAAGACGTAGAATGCAGTAAATTATTTCACATGAAGAGACGCTAAAGACCTATTACAATGGAAGGTAAGATGGGGGGTGGGGAGGATGGGCTTTGCTAAAATCTTACTATCATCAGTATTGGATTAAAGGGGTAACAATATATGCAATCAGCTGAATATAGAAATCTACCTTACAAAGAGAGAAGTAGCAGAGGAGAAGATTAAGAAAAGGGGGTGGGGAGACTGACAGGAAGGCAGATCAGGAGAGGGGTAGATAGAAGCAAAACACTATTAAGGAAGGAAAAGGTGAAAGGAGAAAGAGAACAAACAGGAGGAAGAACCGAATGAAGGGAAATACAGAGGTAGTAAAAATTACTCTGAATGTAAATGATATGAACTCTCCCATAAAAAGGAAGCAGATAGCAAAGTGGATCAATAACCAGAATCCTACAATATGTTGTTTCCAAGAAACACTTGAGGCAGAGAGAGACATACAGGGTAAAGGTAAAGGGCTAGAGTAGAATCTATTATGCTTTAGCTGAAATAAAATAAAAAATGCTGGGTAGCAATCCTGATCTCAGATAACGTAAAAGCAAAAAGACACCTAATTAAAAGAGATAAGGAAGGAAAGCACATCTTGCTAAAAAGCACCACAGACACTGAATAAATATCAATACTAAATATATTTGCAGCAAGTAGTATAGCATCCAATTTTTTAAGGAAAATGAATTACAAGAAGAAATAGAGAATAAAATTATACTAATAGGGGACCTCAATTGTCCCTTCTCAAAACTGAATAAATCCAACCAAAAAATAAACAAGAAAAAAACTAAGGAGTTACACAGAATCTTGGAAAAGTTAGATATGACAGGCCTTTGGAGAAAATTGAATGGGAACAGAAAGGAACGTATATTTTTTTCTCAGTATCACATGGCACCTACACAAAAACTGACCTTGAAACAGAGCATAAAAAAACTCAAAATAATTGTAAAAAGGTAGAAATGTTAAATGTATTCTTTTCAAATCATAATGCAATAAAAATTACATTCAACAAAGGCAGTGGAAAGATAAATCAAAAATTCAATGGAAACTAAATAATCTAGCCTTAAAAAATAAGTAGTCAAAGAAGAAAGCATAGAAACAATCAATAATTTTATTAAAGAGAATGACAGGTGGGGTGGGTTGAGCCAAGATGGTAGAATAGAAGCAGGGACCTGAGAGATCTATCCCTCCAAAGCCCCTCAAAAAAACCTGTAAAAAATGACTCTAAACACATTCTAGAGTAGCAGAAGCCACAGAATAACAGACTGAAGCAAATCTCCAGCCCAAGACAAATTGGAATAGATTTTCAATGAAATAGAGGACTTCCAAGAATTCTTGTTAAAAAGACCAGAGCTGAATAGAAAATCTGACTTTCAAATAAAAGAATCAAGAGAAGCATGAAAAGGTAAACAGGAAGGAGAAAACATAAGGGACTTATTAAAGTTGAACTCTTTACATTCCTACATGGAAAGATATTTGTAATTCATGAGACCTTGTTCAGTATCAGGGTAGTTGGAGGGAATATACATATATACATATACACATGTATAACCTATATCAAATTCTTGCTTTCTCATTGAGTGTGAGTGGAGAGGGGGGAAAGGAGAGAATGTGGAACTCAAAGCTTTAAAAATGAATGTTAAAAATTATTTTTACATACAACTAGGAAATAATATATATAGGCAATGGGGTATGGAAATCTATCTTACCTATAGGAAAATAGAAGGGAAAGGGATAAGGAGTGGGAGGTGATAGAAAGGAAGGAGGATTGGAGGAAAGAGTAATCAGAATATACACTGCCCTGAGGTGGACAAAGGGAGGAGATGGGAAGAAAATTTGAAATTCAAAATTTTGTGGAAGTGAATTTTGTGGAACTGAAAATAAATAAATTTAATTAATAACTAGAGAGAGAAAAAGAGAATGACAACAATGAGACAAAATACCAAAAGTTATGGGATGCAGCCAAAGCAGTACTTAGGAGAACTTTTATTTCTCTTACTTCTTACAACAACAAAATAGAGGAAAACTAGATCAATGAATTGGGTATACAATTTAAAAAAGAAATTAAAAATTCCCATTTGAGCACTAAATTAGAAAATCCTGAAAATCAAAAGTGAGATCAATAAGATTGAAAATGGAAAAAAAAATATTGAGCTAATAAATAAATCTAGGAGCTGGTTTTATGAAAAAAAATCAGATACATAAGCTATTAGTTGATTTGATTTAAAAAAGAAAGAATACCAAATTTCAAGTATAAAAAATGAAAAGGGTAGAATCACCACCAATGAAGAAATTAAAGTAATCATTAGAGAATATTTTGCCCAATTATATGCCAATAAATCTAACAATCTGAAAAAAAATTGATGAATATTTACGAAAATATAAATTACCTAGATTAACAGATCAGGAAATAGAATGCCCAAATAACCCTGTTTTACAAAAAGAAACTGACCAAGTCATTAATGAACTCCCTATGAAAAAATTCCCAAGGCCAGATAGGTCCACAAGTTAATTCTACCAAACACTTAAAGAACAAGTAATTCCAGTACTTTATAAACTAATAGGCCAAGGAGTCCTACCAAATGCCTTTTATGATACAAATATAGTGCTGATACCTAAACCAGGAAGAACTAAAATGGAGAAAAAAACATTATAGACCAATTTTCCTAATGAGTATCAATGGAAACATTTTGAACAAAATACTAGCAGGGTGATCATAGCAATATACCACATGGATCCTGCAATGTGTGTTCACAAGATGCACACTTGAAGCAAAGACACCGATATAGAGAGTAAGGGGCTGGAGAAAAATCTATTATGCATCAGCTGAAGTTAAAAAAAGAGCAAAATGACAAGCAAGACCTCAGACAAAGAAAAAGCAAAAATAGATCTAATTAAAAGAAATAAACAGAGAAACTACATTTTTCTAAAAGGTACCACAGATAATGAAGTAATATCAGTAATAAACATATACACCAAATGGTATAGCATCCAAATTCTTAAAGAAAAAGTTAAATGAGTTGCAGGAAGAAACAGACAATAAAACTGTACTAGTTGCGGACCTCAAATGTCCCCTCTCAGAACCATAGAAATCTAACCAAAAAGTAAGAAAGAAGTCAAGGGGATGAATAGAACTTTAGAAAAGTTATATATGACAAATTCCTGAAGAAAACTGATTAGGAGTAGAAAGAAATATGCTTTTTTTCTCTGCTACCCATGTCAGCTACACAAAAACTGAACACATGTTAGGACATAAAAACATCATAACCAAATTCAGAAAAGCAGAAATTCTAAAACGTTAAGTCATAGTTAGTAAAAATAAAGTGATGATTACAAGGAGCCTTCAGCAAGAACAGCTTATGATAGACTAACCTCATTTCCTTTTTCACAGGGTTATCAGACTGGTGTATTGGAAGATATTACAGACAATATTTACTTATATTTTAGCAATGCATTTGTAAAGACATTCTTTTATCTCATGGAAAAGATGGAGCAGAGTGAGATAGATCACTTAGTCTAGTTAAGAGAATATGAAAATATTGAGAAAAAATTATTAAATAGTCCTATGCCAACTAGGAAAGGTCTAGTAAAATGCCCTCGGATTCCTTCTTGGTCCTAGGCTGTTTAAAAATTTTATCAACAACTTACATAACAGCATAGTTGGCATGTTTATCAGATTGGCAGCTACCTCACCGAATGACATTCATTATCTCAAAACAAAAAAATTTCAGGCTGATATAGAGGACAAACTAATGAGATGAATTCAGTGTAAATATAGTCTTACACTTGGGTTTAAGAAATTGGCTCATGAAGTCTAAGATCAGGGTGGCTTACCTAGAAAGCTGTTTGGTGGAACACAATTTAGAGATTTTTGAACACTGAAATTGATCACTAAGTATTTATTAAGCATCTACATCATGTACAGTAACACACTAAGTTCTAGGTTCTGATGGAAAGACAAAAAAAGGAGCTCTTGCTTCATAGATTTTACATTCTACTGGAAGTATACAATCTAAGTATGTAAAAAGTACAAAAAGAAAGTACAAAAAAACCTAAGTATACAAAAAGTACAAAAAGAAAAACCTCAGAAGTAGGTAAGGGCTGAGGGAAGAGGCGAACCCAAGTGAAACCTTGAAGGAAGATGATAGATTCTGAGACAGAGATGAGGCAGGAGAGTATTCTAGATATATATCAATGCACAAGATTAGGAAATGAAAATAATAGCAACCACAAAAATAACAGCTACATTTACACAGTGCTTTAAGGTTTTCCAAAGTACTTTACAAAGATTATCTCGTGTTCTTCACAACAACCCTCAGAGGGAGGTGCTATTAATTATCCCCATTTTAGAAATAAGGAAACTAAAACAGAGAGAGATTAAGTGACTTACCCCAGATCTCACAGCGAACTCAGGTCATCCTGACTCCAAGGACAAAGTTCTATCCATTACACCACCTTGTTACCTTGGAATATTAGTTTGGGGAATGGTTAGTAATCCAGTTTTACCAATTTATGAAAGGGAGTCCTATATAAAAGTTGGAAAGGTAGGTAGATGCTAGGTTGTGGAATGCTTTAATAGACTATGGAGTTTATATTTTATCCTATGGCACTAGGGAGTTATTAAAGGTTTTTTTGGGGGCGTTTTTTTTTTGAGTATCAATTTTAGCAAGCTTATGAGGTGATAACAAGGAGATAGGTATAGGGAGTGGATTCATTGGTATAGGAAACTCCCAAGTGAGTAAACTCTTGGCACTAATTCAGGGTGGTTGTAGTGGTGGTAGTGGTGGTGGTGATGGTGGTGTTAGATGGCACAGTAGACAGAGCATGCTGGGACTGGAGTCAGGAAGACTAGAGTTCAAATCTGGTCACCAACACTATTTGACCCTGGGTAAGTAAAGTAACATCTATTTGCTTCAGTTTCTTTAACTCTAAAATGGTATAATAATATATCAACTACTTCCCATGGTTGTTGTAAAGAGCAAATAAGACATTTGTAAAGTGCTTAACACAGTGCCTGGCATACAGTAGGAGCTATATAGATGTTTATTCCCTTCTTTTCTCTTTCCTCCTCCAGGTAGTGCTTGAAAATTTACAAGTGCTTTACATATGTTGTCTTGTGATTTCCACAACCACCCTAGGAGGTAAGTGTTATTATCCCTTATTTTACAGATGAGGAAACTGAGGCAAACCAAGGTTAAGTAACTTACCATAGTCACATAGCTAGTAAATGTCTGAGATAGGATTTAAACTCAAATCTTCCTGACTCCAAGTCCAGCACTCCATCCATTGGGCCATTGAGCTGCCTAACCGTGACTTAGGATAGTTGTCAAAAAGCCTGGAGAGATTACCAAGTGGCTTGCCCAGGCTCTTGTTAGTCAGTATGTGTAGGACTTGAACTCAGCTCATGGTTCTGAGGCTAGCTGGTGTGCTATCCACTGGGCCACCCTGACACTCAGTAAAGGGAAGTGGGTAAGTTAGGCAATCTAAGGATGTCTAGAATGGGGTGGGTCTGTCCCTTTGTACTCTTTTCTGCTCATTTCTCAATGATGCCACTTAAGAGAAGAATATTAAGAAAGAGAGGTAATGAGAAGGTAACCACATGTGGGACCACACATCATTAGATCATAGATTCAGTGGTGGAAGAGACCTCAAAGGTCATGGAGTCCAATTCTCCCTCATCATGTTACAGAAAAGGAAACTGAGACCCACAGAGGTGAAGTGTGTGATAGAAAAGCACCAAAAAAGAGACTCCAGAGGCAGAATGGTACAATGATGGAGGCCAAGCAGGAGGCTGGATGGTGTAGCCTGCCCCAGGGGATTTACATAGGCTCTGGAGAAAGGGAATGAAATCAAATCCTTCTAACAATAGAAACAGAATGTCTTTCCACCTCAAGTCACCCTACCTCAATTCCCAGCAGGAATGATTTTTTTCCTCTCCTACTGCTTAGATGAGGCAGAGATTTGAACAAGTTTATAATAATATCACACTAATTGAAGAAATACAGGTGTGGAAATCTGGAAAAGGAAAAAATCCCCAAATCGTTCTGACAGCAATAAGATCTGACATAAAATACTGTTGGTTTTACACTAGTAATGCCTCTCTAATCATACATTATATGCTACTATATCATATAGGTAAAAATAACGACAATGAAAGATTATAAAGAGATGTACTGATTAATGACATTCTTCAATTGCTAGAGCCATTTGTTCATGTATTGTGGTTGTAGTGATATTAAGGGAAAATAATACAATAACCACAACCATGTAAATGGACACAGATTGTTTCATCTTTGAAAAAATGGAGAACAGATTTAATAAGAAAAGGCACAGAAAACCATAAACAAAGCAATTGCATTCAGATAAAAAAGACATCTTTATGGTCCTAGAGGGGGAAAATGTGTTTTTATTTCATCTGAATGAATGTAACCGACGCTAACTCAAGACCTCTTTATTAAGCTGAGCTGCAATATCAATGTGTCTGCTCCAGCCAACCTGAAAGCACCTTACATCCTCTGGGATACTAGACATCTAGATGCTGCCCCTCCAGACACCTTGGCTTTTTAAGTCTGCTAGACCAAGGCGACAGTACATAGCAACAGAAGCAAAAGCAATAACCGAAAAAAGTGCATACATGCTAAGTGACCACATGGATGCTACAGGAAATAGATGTTTATTATGCCTACACCAGAACTTCAATGGTCAATGGTCTGACTTTTTCGGCATTGCGAATTTCTGTTGCAGTACCCTGACATAGGGGTACTGAATCAACTACACTTGATCTGGTTTATTTCATCTAGTTCATCAGGACTTTGTATAATAAAGTAATAGGACTAGAAGAGATCTTATAGGATAATTTGGCTCAGTCTACTGCCATTAGGCAGGTATCAAAGCACCAGCAGACATGGTTATCTTATTTCAACATTTTCAAGAATGCAGCCTACAAATCCATCCTCAGTAACCAATTGGAATTGGTTATTACCTTAAAGCCAAGAAATGACTCATTTGGCTTAACTGGAATGTCTTATTTTAAAATTAAATTCATACTGCTTTTATAATCACAATTTTTGAATGAACTAACTAGCACTAAAGCCAAACACAAAAGACAACAAAGACAGGATGAATTATCAGAAAGAAAAATAAAATTTCCTTTAGGTAATTATATTTTGAGGAAAAGAGAAAAAAAATCTCTTTTGAACTTCAGTGTTAATATAAGCACAATGTGTAGCATCATAATGTTGAAAAACTTAAAATAGGTTAGGAGATAGTGGTGTATTGGGAATATGTTCCAAATAGAAAATGTCAAATCACCACCATTACCTTCTTCACCTCTCCTCTGGCCCAGTGGACAAAACCCAGATCCCTTTGCCCAAGAATCCCAGGAAAAGCAGGACCTGCCAGACCCCCAAAGTGTTTCCAGCCCACTTTCAGTAGATCGTTTATTATTATTACATGGAATAAGCCTAATGGACCTGCAACTTGTCAACCCTCCCTGCAGGCTTGTAGCCACAGTTGCTAAAGACCAAGGAGTGTCCTCCCTACCAAAGCTCTATCAGAAACTGACATGGTTTTATCAGTGGAAAAAGATGCCTTACTGTCTTACTTGGTGCTGCCCTTAGGGATTTACTGGGCCTTGTCACTTGCCTGTCTGCTAAAGATTCCTATCAGGACTCTCTTTCTGGATTAGAATGTGAGGTCTTCCAGAGCAAAAACTGTCTTGATTTTCTGTTTGTGTTGCTAGTGTTTAGTATATATTACTTTACATACTCTCAGCACATGTATTATTCATTAATTCATGCAAGCATTCATAAGAAATGTGTAATAATAATGCTGCTAAAATGTCTTACATTTACTACTTAGTAATTAAAAGGTGCTATCTTCATAAATGCCTACATATTCATATACATTAAGATCTAATCTTTTTGTGTGTTTTGCAGGGAGGGAAGGTTGAGACTTATAATCTCATTTTTTAAGGAACTTCTGCTGTAGAAATTCTCTCTACCAATGCAGATGGCCAACTCACCTGTAACTCATAGGCAAAGGCCACTTAGATGTTAAGTGTGGTGCCCAGAGTCACAAATTCTCAAGTCAGAGACAAGGAAAAAATATGAATTTTCGTGAAATGGTCTGAATATCAAGTAGGAAATATTCAAGGTATAAATTCAACAGAATTCTGATTTCAAAATTATACCACAAAATTCCATGAAAAATATTATCAAATTTAAAATATCTACCCTATTTCCAAATTAAGTTTAGCTATACAGTAATTTCTGATAAATATTAACAAATCTAACATTTGTATTTTTATATTCAACAGAGCTGTCCCTGCCAACAGCATATTTAAGCGGATGCCTTTTGTTCAATCTTTCTTCTGTTCAAAGTAAGTAGATTCCAATACATTCAATTTTAATACACTGCCATATAGTTTATTAAGTCATTGTATATTAATAAGAACAGATTATTATTTCCCCATTTTTACAGGTGAGGAAACTGAGTTAGACACAAGTTAAGTGATTTGTCCAGGGTGACAACACGAATGTCCGTGCTCAAATTTGAACTCAGATCTTCCTACCTCCCAGTTACAACACAATATCCATCACACTACCCACCAGAAATTTCATGCCTGTGTTTAGAAGGATTTATTCTTTTAGAAAATTCAGTTCTATACTCTTTTTACCTTTAGGTAAATCTATATCTCTGATGTCTAGAGAAAGGCAATTTAGCAATTATATGAAGCTGATGTTTGGGAAATGAGAGGAGGGCAAGTATATCAGGGAAGAGGTAGTGTGGAGGATTGTAATCTATTTAAATTTCACATATATACACATAGACATATGAACACATGTAGAATATATATATATGTATGTATATATATGCACCTATATATACATATAAACAGATATATGGCACACCAATCACACATCTCCATTATGGCCTTACATAAAATGATTTTTTATTCATTCAAAAGAGATATACATGGGAAATATTGCTCTCACAGTCAGTTTATGAGCCTTGAAAGAAAATCAGATTCATTAGTGTTTGCCTAGGAAAATCTATCTTTTTCACCAGACTTGGTTCTCACTATTCTTGTCGACAGGAAAAATCAAATACCACAAAACTAAGATTTGCCACTTTGGGAAATATTTAAATTAATGGATCATAGCCACTGAAAATAATTTCAAAATGAGTTCTTTTTGATCCCATTATTCCCTACCCTGTGTTATATTCATCTGCATAGACTACTGTCTTCTGAATCTCATTTCCAAAACAGTATAACTAGGGATTGTCTTTCATAAAGCCATTACACATAATCCTTTAATTAATGACTGTTGACTTGATTTTAACAGCAGTGTAGGAGTAAGGGGAAAGCCTCCTACATGAGGCTTATATGGAAACAATATCAATTTGTATAATATAAATCCTAATAGGGTTGTTTAAAGTAAATTTTATCTATTTTCAAAAAACATATTTATAAGTTTACCTCTAATTCAATTAAAGAACCAAATATTTCTTAAGTACTTATTATGCGGAAGGCACTATCCTGGATATGGAGGATACCAGGAGAAAGACTTTACCCTCAAGGACCACACACTGTACTGTGGAAATATCACAGAGGCAAAGAGCATAAGATTATACATCTCAAGGTAAAAGGGATGTCAGGAGTCATTTAATCCAACCCTTTTATTTTTCAGCTGAAGAAACTGAGAAACTTGGATGTTCCATAAGTAGTCCAAGGTCACACAGATAGTAAATGTTCCAGAAGGAACTGGAAACCAGGTCCTTTAATTCCAAAGGAGGTGATCTTTCCAGTGTATCATAAATATAAAGTACATATAAAGAGAAACAAAGGAATTTCAAGAGGTATTTGCATAAAACTATATCCTATAGTCTAATCAAGAATAAAATATTGCTCTCCAAGACCTTATAATCCACGAACAATATGAATGCAAATAATTACCAAATAGAACAGTAGGTGAGTAATATTACCTCAGATTTATGGAAATAGGCAGGAGGTAGGAAATCTTGGCATAAGGAATGGGAGAAATGAAGTCACTAAGTTGAAAATTGAGGACTATTTTCCTGAAGCTGTGTGCAGAATGGTCCGAAATGGGAAAAGAATGGTAATGGGAGACCAAATAGGAAGATACTGCAGCAATACAGGTAAATGTAATTAGGATTGAAATAGGATTAATGCAATAGGAAGGAGATAAATGAAAAGAATTATCTTGGAGGTAAAATAAACCAAAAAAAAATGGCAACCGATTGAATACAAAGTAAGGGAAAGAGAAAAGTACAAGAAAACACTAAACTTCCAAACCTCTGTGTAAGAGGAAAAGGTGATATCATTACCAAGAGAAACAAGTAATTCAAGAAGATGCTCATTTGTCCTAGATGTGTTGGGTTTGTGATGTCGGTGTGGCATCCAAGGCATGCACAGAAGGCAGTACTAAGTACAGGGTAGAAATCTGAGCTCATGCCATAGAGTTGAGAGTCATCGAATACACTGTACACTGTACTGTGATGGCATGAGATATCCAAGGGAAAGGACCTGCAGAAAGAAGAGGAAAAAAGTAAAAAAAATGAGTAATGTCTGTACTTAAGGGTCAGAAAAAGGAACAGAAGTCCAAAATAGAGGCAGAAGGAATGATCAGAGATATAGAGAAGGAAGCCAGAAGCTAGGGGAGTTAGGAGGGATGTATAATGGCTAGTGGTGTGGATAACATTGACAGAAAACCCAACTGGCACCTTCTAAGATAGCAGTTTCAGTCAAATAATTGGGAAACAAGTCAGATGGCAATGAGCTATGGCCAGCTTAGGTGGGTGAGGAACTGAACACAGGGAATAGAAATTGATTCTTTTCAGAAGTTTGTCAGTAAAATAAAGGAATACTAGAGCAGTGTTTTAAAGAAGTAGCAGGGTCCAGGGAAGTTTCTTTTAGCATATTTTTATAGACCAAGGGGAAGAAATCTCCTAGAGGAAAAGACTAGAGATACCAGAGAAGGGATCCCCATTATACAGATGAGGAAACTGAGGCAGAAAAAAGGTAAAGTGACAAGAGCAAGGTGATTCAGCTAGGTTTGTGAGGCAATGTTCAGACTCAGGTCTTCCCAGGTCTAACACTCTACCTACCCTTTGCACACTGTCCTTTAAAAGAACTAGAAACACATTATTATTGTAGCCCTAACATATATAAATGAATATTTCCCTCAGTTCCTTCAACAACCAAATTAAAACATTTGTCACTGAGGTTCAAAAGGTGGATTAGCTTAGTAGAATTTTCCCTAGATCACCTTTGGAGAAAAGTGGAATTTAAAAAAAAAAAAAAAACCTTAATATTCAGACTAATCTTGGAAAGTCTCTAAAATGCCCTTTATTTGACTACTGGGAGACAATTTTCTTTTTAGAGCCAATTTGTATATTCCTTGAGACTGTGATTACTATTATTTGGGTTGGTAATCAAAATTTTCATTACTATTTAAATAAATTTAGAATTGTATTATAACCCTCTACAGCAGTTCCTCAAGGAAAGGTCAGCTCTTCATTGACTGATCTGTTCTCAACAGATTTATTCTTGAGCTTCTGTGGATTCAAATTCATTCTTGGAAGTTGAAATTCATTTAAAGCTCAAAATAATTTTTCTTTTAGCTCCTCATAGAAAATTTATTTACTCAGGAACTCAAATACCAGATAATATGATGAAGATTTATTAATGAAATACTAAACTAGAAGAGAAATAGATATATAATCCTTGAAAAGGACATTTAGTGGTCAAAATGGTCAGCAGGGAAGGTAATTATATGTTTCCTAAGGAGCTTATTTTACCTTTTTAGATATTGGCTTATAAAAATTAATTTCTTCTACTAATCTACATAATTGTAAAGGACAGTACCTCTACCTGTACAAAACTAACTTAAAATGAGTTGACACACACTGAGATTTCACTCAAAAGACTGACAGTAGGAGATCAAGCTTTCAGTCATTTATTTGTCGTTGTGCAGTCTTTTTTTTCAGTTGTGTCCCCATTCATGACTGCATTTTAGCGTGTTCTTGGCAAAGATACAGGAATAGTTTGGCATTTCTTCTCCAGTTCATTTAACAAATGAGGAAACTGAGGTAAACAGGGTAACACAGCTCCTAAGTGTCTGCAGCCAGATTTGAACTGAAGAAGATGAGTCTTCCTGACTCCAGGGCCGGCGCTCTTCCTACTGAGCCACCTAACTGCCCCAATCAGGCTCTTTCTAGGACTTGGCAAATCTTATGAATCAAAATCATTAAGATTAGAATATGGTTCTGTTATCTCATTTTGTCTCTAGAAATACTCATGAAACTGCAATCATGGTTTATAAACTGTTGGAATATGACAGTTTTTTTTTTCACAAATTCAGTATCACCAAAAAGAGAAGAATGTCAGTTTATTCCACTTTCAGGAACGTAAATACATAGACAGCAATCTTAGTTCTGCAAAAGACTCCAGCATAGCCTTTAAATAACAGGCCTCCTTAAGAAATCTGAAATACAATTGCAAGAATTGTCATTTATATTGTCAGTTTAAGGGACACATGGTTTAAATAAAAATACATTTTTTTCACGATGCAAAAATCAAACTGATTCTATTAAATTTATGCCACACCATATTCACCAAAAGAAATTAGTTTATAATATGAAACCGTGTTGCTTTTGGTCGTCATCTATTTCTGATAGGGTATTTGAGGAACTATTCTGATTTTTTTATTGTGACAACTGATTTATATCAGGCAAACTTTTCTATTAAATTATTACTGCCTATTCTTCCTTCTGTCTTTTCCCAATTTTCCTCATCTGTAAGCTGTTTGAATAAAGTCACAAAATCACAAGATCATGGTTCAAGAGATGTTTGAGCCTCTGAAGATAGGAGTTTAAATGAATTGTCCAAGGTCACACAGATAGTAAGTGCTGAGTCAAGAGTTTGTTTTCTTTCCACTGAATGTGGTTGAGCAGATTAGAACTGAGTTTTAATTTTATGCTAACACATTTCCTCCTCATCTTTATTCCTTCTTACTCTAAGACTAATTTAATCTTTCCTCCAATAAGCTGATGGTCTGCCTACACTATGCACCTGCTTCTTCATCCTTTGCTCTAGATGTTGGTTAGTATATAGGCTATAATGGTTTTCCTAGTGGTCTTTTTGCAAATAGATGCTGAAATATGAGGTGGTCAAATTTCTTGTGAAATTATCCTTCCCATGAAATGACATTTATTGTGTGCCTTTGGGTGTACAATAGAATCATGCAATTAAAGTATGAAAAATATGATGGGCTGGCCTGTGAAAAGAGACAGAAATAACCTGGATACATTGGGTGTCCCTACTGTTATTCTCATGTCAGGAAAAAGTGAAGAAGGCCCCAGGATTCTGGATGGATGCCCTGTAGCAAACTAATGGCATAACATTGAAATGATTCTCACAGGAGGAAATCTGAAATCAGTGAGGTTACCGATTCATTTGAGTATATTCGCCAAAAAGTTATATGTTCATAAAGAGGAAAAATTAGAAATAGTACATTTGTGAAATATTTAATTTCAATTTATAAGGCTCTATATCATTTCTTTATGGTTTATTTGGAAGTGTGCATCAAAGAACGGCAAAGAAAATTAAATGAGACAATAGGGGTTCAGGCCAAAGTCACTATTTCAAAGGTACCTGAATATTTTTAACTGCCTATTAGTAATATATTTTTATTATTATATTGATTATAGGATAAGTAGCTGAGAAATTAGGTTATTGAAAAATAAATCTTAGGAGTACAAAATTAACCAGACCATTGTGTTCCAGTGAAGCTATAGAGGTGTGCAATTAATAAATTGTCATCACCCTTCTTCCTGATGGAAGGCAGCTTAGAATTCCTACTAGAGCTGTATAACTGTGGATAAGTGTGCTACTTCTAAAGCTAGTCAGGCAAGTGCCTTTTCCCCTAGTACTCATGTCACATTTTGAAAACGTAACAAAAAGCATAAACCAAAAACCAAGACCAAAACTGTCAGTCACATTAAAAGTATCCCATGTGGTGGAGCCAAGATGGTGGAGTAGAAAGATAAAGATACGGAGGCTCTCCCCACATAGCCCATAAAATACCTGTAGAAAGGGACTCTCAACAAATTCTGGAGCACTAGAAGTGGAGAACAAGAGAGTGGAGGAGATCTCCAGCCCAGGGTGACCTGAAAGGACCACAGGAAACATCTGTTGCATGGACATGGAGCAGAGCCCAGCCTAGCCTTGGCCAGCACGCAACTCCTGAACAGCCTTCAGGGGCTGAATCCCCAGTCGTAGCAGCAGCGGGTTCACAGATCCCTCAACTCACAGGCACCAAAGGTCAATGATGAGTTTTTTTTTACAGTTGGCCAGGAAGGAAGAAGGGCCTTCCCATAGTTCCAGCCTTAGCTAGCTGTCACAGAGGCCACACCGGCAGGTGCAGCAGCTGCATCCATTGTTGGAGTGTAAAAACCCTGGGGGCATTGAGGAGATGATTGTTGGCTCGGCCCTGTGTGGAAGCCCTAGGGGAGCTGGTCTTTGTCTCACACTGAATGGTGGCTCTGCCCATCCAGCTTATCTGAAAATCATTCCCCAGTGCTGACTTGGCAGAACTGGAGGCCAGGTGGCTGTGACAAGGTAACTGCTAAGATTCTGGGCACAAAAATCTCTATCTACTCCCAGACCTGTACACTCTTGATTGTGCCACCTTGGAGGAACTGAGATCTTACAGATCCTCAGAGTATACCCTACTCTTGACAAAGGACTCAAAAGTCAAGTAACTGGTTGGGAAAATGCCCAAGAAAGGGAAAAAAATAAGACTAAAGAAGGTTACTTTCTTGGTGAACAGATATCTTCTCCCATCCTTTTGGATGAGGAAGAACAATGCTTACCATCAGGGAAAAACACAGAAGTCAAGGACTCTGTATACCAAACATCCAAAATAAATATTCAATGGGCTCAGGCCATGGAGAGCTCAAAAAAGGATTTTGAAAATCAAGTAAGAGAGGTGGAGGAAAAACTGGGAAGAGAAATGAGAGAGATGCAAGAAAACCATGAAAAACGCGTTGGTCAATACCTTGCTAAAGGAGAAACCAAAAACTGCTGAAGAAAATAACACCTTGAAAAATAGGATAACTCAATTGGCAAAAGAGGTCCAAAAAGCCAGTGAGGAGAAGAATGCTTTTAAAAGTAGAATTAGCCAAATGGAAAAGAAGGTTAAAGGTCACTGAAGAAAATAGTTCTTTCAAAATTAGAATGGAACAGATGGAGGCTAATGATTTCCCGAGAAACCAAGAAATCACAAAACAAAACCAAAAGAATGAAAAAATGGAAGAGAATGTGAAATATCTCATGGGAAAAACAACTGACCTGGAAAATAGATCCAGGAGAGACAATTTAAAAATTATGGGACTACCTGAAAGCCATGATCAAAAAAAGAGCCTAGACATCATCTTTCATGAAATTATCAAGGAAAACTGCCCTGATAATCTAGAACCAGAGGGCAAAATAAATATTGAAAGAACCCACCAATCACCTCCTGAAAGAGATCCAAAAAGAGAAACTCCTAGGAACATTGTGACCAAATTCCAGAATTCCCAGGTCAAGGAGAAAATATTGCAAGCACCTAGAAAGAAACAATTCCAGTATTGTGGAAATACAATCAGGATAACTCAAGATCTAGCAGCTTCTACATTAAGGGATCGAAGGGCGTGGAATAGGATATTCCAGAAATCAAAGGAACTAAGACTCAAACCAAGAATCACCTACCCAGAAAAGCTGAGTAAAATACTTCAGGGGAAAATATGGTCTTTCAGTGAAATAGAGGACTTTCAAGCATTCTTGATGAAAAGACCAGAGCTGAAAAGGAAATTTGACTTTCAAACACAAGAATGAAGAGAAGCATGAAAAGCTAAATAGCAAAGAGAAGTCATAAGGGACTTACTAAAGTTGAACTGTTTACATTCTTACAGGGAAAGACAATATTTGTAACTCTTGAAACTTTTTCAGTATCTGGGTAGTTGGTGGGATTACACACACACACACACAGAGCACAGGGTGAATTGAATAGGATGGGATCATATCTTAAAATAATGAAATTAAGTTATGAGAGAGAAATATACTGGGAAGAGAAAGGGAGAAATAGAATGGGGCAAATTATCTCTCATAAAAAAGGCAAGTAAAGGACTTTTCAGGGGAGGGGAAAGGGGGGGTAGATGAGAGAGAAAAAACATGATGCTTACTCTCATCACATTTGGCTAAAGGAAGGAATAAAATGCACACACATTTTGGTATAAAAACGTATCTTACAATACAGGAAAGTGGGGGAGAAGGGGATAAGCGGGGATGGGGGGATAATGGAAGGGAGGGCAGTGAGAGGAGGAAACAATTACAAGTCAAACACTCTTGGGGAGGGACAGGATCAAAAGAGAGAATAGAAGAAATGGGGGGCTGGATAGGATGGAGGGAAATATAGTTAGTCTTACACAACATGACTATTATGGAAGTCATTTGCAAAACTACACAGATATGGCCTATATTGAATTCCCTGCCTTCCTAAAGGAAATGGGTGGGGAGGGAGGGATGGGGAGAAGTTGGAACCCAAAGTTTTAGGAACAACTGATGAGTATTGCTCTTGCAACTAGGAAATAAGAAATACAGGTAATGGGGAATAGAAATTTATCTTGCCCTACAGGACAAAAGAGAAGATGGGGGTGAGGGAAGGGAGGGATATTAGAAGGGAGAACAGATTAGTGATAGGGGTAATTAGAATGCTCAGCGTTTTGGGGTGCAGGGAGGTACCAATGGGAAGAAAATTTGGAACCCCAAATTTTGTGGCAATGAATGTTGAAAACTTAAATAAATAAATTTAAATACGAAAAAAAGTAGCTCATGTGTCTTATAGTATCTGTACATTCTGGGAACATTCTTGTGCTATATGTTTCATTTTCCCATTGTTGAAACTTCTAAAGCTGTGATTATTAATCTTTGTTTTGCTTTACACCCAGGAAGTCTTCAGTTAACACAAAAGATAAATTCTCTACAAAACAAATTCATTTTGTACTTTTTTACGCAAAGGGTCTGGTGGAATTGAAAAGAAGTATGCTATTACTATGTCAGTAGTATCTTTCTAAGTTCTATTCACCTTCTAGACAAGTTCTATCAGTGCCACCTAAATGCCATACTTAACAACTAATGGCAGAACAAAATGTTCAATAATGAGATTCTAGAGCATAGTCGATCCACAGACACTGAAGGCATGCACAGTGCAATTCACCTCAGCTGGTCTGGTAATGGGGAAAAATGGAGGGCACTGGAGTACAGAAGTGGTGAGTGCATAGGGCTCTGAGGAGAACAAGGCTCCTCAAAGCTCAGAAGGAAAGGTACTTCAGGGACACAACCTTTACAACATGAGGTCAAACAATGGCTACTAACGGATGAGAAATGACAGGGGAAATATCAGAAAAGAGAGACAGCAATTGTCAACGGGCCTGGAACCCAAATGACATCCCAACCCAAATCACTGTGTAAAAACAAATTTATTATATCTTTCTTGCACCAGTTCAGATTTAAAACAAATGGAAGTACCGTCTTTGCCAATGGTAAGGAATGAATGCACGTATATTCCAGAATTAATGAGAGAAGAAGCTAGGTATTTCTTCTGCAACTTTGTTCCATAGGTTAAACATCATCGGGTATTTTTACAACCACAAGTCATAGAAACTCTGCAGAATAAGGAAGGTAGAAGAAGACATTTACCACAGCAATTGATGGAATACTGGCAAACCAAGAGTCTTAGAATGAGCTTCTATCAATCTTAGATATGACATGTCATAAAGAGATCTCCAGACTTAGGAGATTTGGGTTTGAATCCTGTCTATGGCCATTACAAGCTGGACAACTTTCAGTAAAGTGCCCTCACTGAGTCTCAGTTTCCTCATTGTAAAATGGTTATACTCATAATGAGCACTACCCTCCTCAGGGTTACATTGAGGAAAGAGTTTTGTAAACAAAGTAATATGTCAAAGTAAGCTATTGAAACTAAAAGAAAATTAGAAGAGTATTTCAAAACACAGCAATTCAATTCAGATCAAAGTTAACAATCTGCTAAATTAATTTCTGTGATTATATCAGACAAATGTATTTTGAAATTGATATTGAGATTTTCCTTAAGATATGCATTGAAAGAAAGGATTCTGAATTCCAAGTTGGAGGCAAATGTTATTTTTCTGTTCTTTCAGAACATCAAACAGAACAATAACAAAGTAGGAATTTTTATCCTAAAAGTTCTCTGTGGAGAATATCTGACTAAGATGGCAATGTTTTCAGAGCATAGAAGACCTGCAAAAATGGGCAGCACATTGGATAATAACTAAGAAAGCAATATTTGGAAGAATATTATGCCAGATATGAGAGGGAAACAAAGGTAATACGCTTCTTTTTCTAGGCCAGGAATTTTCAGTAAGACAGTCAGGAACTAAACATACTGGAAGAGGGGGCCTGCCAGGAAAGACAGCGTAAATTTGGGCAAAGAGGTCTGAAGCCCCACAAGACGTGAACAAGGACCTCCCAGAGGAGACGCATCTTAGCACCTTGCCTGAGGAGACTTCAGGGGAGCCTGAAGACCACAGATCTCTGCAGAGACTAAAGTCCTCCCTCCACTCCAATCCCAGTACTCTAAATACAGATGGGCCATAGGAAGCAGAAGCCAGTAGCCAGTTGTTCAGGGAATTAGAGACCAAAAAAGTCTGGTTGTTATAGAAGAGTACAGGAAGGTGTAGGGCCTGGACGTGGCCAAAAGTCCCAAATCAGGAACTGAAATGGGGTTTATGAACAAACTGAAGAAAATACTAAACTTACAAAAGAAACAGTATATGTCAGCAGATGCCCCACACAAAAATTGAGTAACTCTGCAAGAAGTAGAAGCAGAACTTTGTACTTTCTCCCTTGCAAACCCAATTGCTTGTGGCCAGTGCAATCCTTATATCTATCCTGCTGAGTGAAAAGAAATCATCTCAACATCTTACAGTAGGAAAACGTTTTGCAATATTCAAGAACTTCCACATTACATTAATTCTCAAAGCCATTTGGGAACTAGACAAGTTAGTTATTAGTATATCTATTTGACAGAGTTCACTCAACTTCAGAGGGGTCTATGACTCATTCAGGGTCCCACAATTGTTAAATAACAGATGCCAGGATCAGAATTTGGTCTTTTAGAGGTTCAATACACTCCTCTATATGAGTCTCCTTTCCATTGTGAAAGGAGGAGCAATTTTTCCCATTTCTGCAGTCCACAGAACTTTCCTAGTACAATGCCTTGAATATATCAGGAAGCCTAAAGAAATGTTGGGGGGGAATTTCCTGTTAGCCATGGTTTCCTTTGACTTTATCAGTGTCCTCAGACCCCTTAATAAAAGAGACATTCAAAAGAGCAGAGTAGAGCTCACAAACAATGGTCCATGTTTGGTTCCTGTGATATCCCCAATTATGGTTACAGGGCTAACTTGCCACATCTAGAACTTTCTGGAAGAAAACCGCAAAAGATAATATACTGACTTCTTAAAAAGAAGAAAAGACACTTTAATTTGGGTTATGACTATCGGTCATTTGGCAAGAAAACTGATATTTATACTTAACATGAATTTTAACGACCTCTTTCCTTTTGCAGTGATACGTTTGATTAGGGCATAGATTTTAAATATCAGCACATATGCAAATGGTCCACCATGACCAGGAGGTTTGAGGTAGTGATTTCACAGTGCAGGATTCCTATCACAACAGTCATAAAGCCTGTGACTAGTATAAGGCTTAAGGCATTCAGGTGCCTATAATCTTTTGAAAAGATAAAGTGCCACTAGGAGTCTATACTTCTATTTAAGCCTACATGATAGGATGGCTTGTGGTTGTGTTTGGTTCCCTATCTCGAGCTCATCCTCAAAATGAGAAGGCTCATTTGGAACAAACAAAACAATTTGACATTTGCCTCTGACATTCAGGTTTCTAATTTCCCTATAAAGAGCTCTACCTCTGTCAGGTCTATCAGTTCCTCAAGCGGTGTTGGACATTTTGAAATAACCCGTAGAAATGCAATCAAACTAATGAAACTGAACAGACCTTCCTCCTTGATCCTGCTGCTTCGTACACTTCTCCCTATGAATGAATGCCAAATGTCAATTAGTGGCCAGTGGGACGTGAGCCTGGCTCGGACACTTTTCTGTTAGAGACTGGAAAGCACCCAACTTCTTTTCACAGAATTTGCTAATTGTTAGCAAGTCATGTCAGCAGTTAACACTCTTGGCCTCATTCAAAAAAAAAGGAATTTGGAGTAGAAGTCTCTAAATCTATCATCCTTTCTGAAAACTCCACAGATTCACTGAAGTCACTGGAATAATGTGGTCAGTTATCCACACTTTTGGTAATCCTAACCATTAGGATCGTGCTGTCATTCTGGTAGCACCTTTGTCCTGATGGTAACAATCTGAATTATAGGGATAGTGCCTCAGAGGGAACCAACAACACACCTAGGGCTGGTTTTGCAAGCCTAAAATTGTAAAACAATAAAAGTCACGATTAGTTCCTTACTGATATCCTTCCCATTTATTTGGCCAGTTATCTGTCTCTTTTGCTTATTCTATTTTGTTCTCCCATCCTAGAAAAATATATTTCCTCCCAGACTGTCTTCTGCCATCTGCTTTTCTCACTAACACCCCACTCTTTTGGTGAGTTTGTCAGCTTTTGTGAAACATTTAACTACCTCCTCCATTCATATGAGGCACAAATGTACTTCTCCAACTTTACCTCCAAATCTTACTTGCAAACCCCTATTTCTGACTGCTTACGGCACCCTGGTACCTG
Organism: Bettongia penicillata ogilbyi; assembly: GCA_023548195.1. NCBI lineage: Eukaryota > Metazoa > Chordata > Mammalia > Diprotodontia > Potoroidae > Bettongia > Bettongia penicillata. The sequence continues at coordinate 4,156,355 of JAJHZJ010000003.1, forward strand.
GATATTCCTCTATGATTTTGGACTGCATAGGTCCACAAGTGGACTGCCCCTCTCATCTATTACTTCCATGTAACACTAATCACTACAATCCTAATCTCATAGGCTGGAAATCTGGACTCATACAAATATCAATTAATAATTACAGAGTGCTTTGCAATTTACAGAGCATTCTAAATACCTAATATTTAATCCTCACAGTAACCTTGCGATGTACAAAGGATAGGTATCATTATCCTCTTTTTGAAGATGAATAAACTGAAGTTGAGTGAGGTTAAGTGATTTGGTTGAAGCTACATGGCAAGGATGGGGCTGAACCGCATCTTCTCACACTAAGCCTTTTTCCACTGCACCAAACTTATCTTGTAGATCCTGAAGACACAGGATCCTACCTAAACTCCCTCTGAATGAGTGGAAGCATTCAAGAAAGGTCCAAGTTGCATGTCACCCTATGACCTTTATGGTCTTTCCTTGTTGATAAAAAACTCTTAGACAGACTAGTTACTTCCATTCCACGTTTACGTTATTTCCACCCACATAACCAGTTTCTCATTTTTGGTCATAATAAGACTGAGAACATAACTTCCCTCACTGTTTCCTTTATCTTTTGAAGAACAAAGCTGGTGTGTCATGATCCTAAACCAGTGGTTCCATTTTAGCTCCACAATTAATTATAACCTCATTCTTTTGGCACATAAAGATCAGTACAACTCTGCCCCTGTTCTGTTTTCAATCTCTTTCTTGTCTGCTATGGCTCAACAACACTGGCCAGCTTGCTGCTCCCCCTGCATGACACTGAATGTCCTATCACTGTGTTTTTGCACCGGCACTGCTCCCCACACTTATGGAATCCTCAGCACCACAACTTACAGTATGTTTCCCAGTTTCTCCGCCACATAGTGCCTTCTATTTGTAGCCATCTTCTTTCTAATTTCTATCTATCTTGAATATATAACAGCAGAGGGGAGTCTGGTCCATCTCCAGAGGCACAAAGAAGGGATTCTGACTGCTGCCAACCCAAGTGGAGGATCTGGTAAGCCTGATTCTAGTGTGTGTGAAGATCTATATGAGAGGGGTTCATTCCAGGTACCAACCTGCAAAGGTATTCTGTGGCTGTTCCCTGTCTGTTTATTGTGTAGTGGAGAAAAGCCTTTTAAATTGACTTCTGAGCCAGAACTGAGAATTATACAAATCCTCCTGGGTATAAACTCAATCTTTCTCTCTTCCCTGGTGGCAAATGAATAAGCAGTGCTATAAGCTTGCTCCATTTGGGCCAACATGCAGTCTTGAATGCATTTCTCTTTTCCCTATTGTATTCCTTCTCTCCTGCTCTTAGGTGAATGAGTATCAGGGGCAGAAATGACCAAGTTTCAAACCCGTGAGCTTCAAAAAGCCATAAGAGCTACCAGAACCAGTATTAGTTGACAGTACTGATTGACCCAGACAAGACTGGGATCATCTTGGAGGAGTTACTTATTCAGCAAATCCAACACCTGGAAGTAATCTTGGTGGTACCAAAGGCTTAGTATCAACCATTTTAAATTAGTCTCCCTAGGGCCTAAGGTGGTAGAGGAATCACTCTACTCAGAGTTGTTGTAGGGTTTTTTTCCCCTGCGGGGAGTGTTTTTATTTCTATACTTGCATATCTTATCACTAAATATCCTTTTGTAAAAGCTAATTGATGTTAATTGTTTTTCAATATCATGGTGTTGCCAACTGGTTAAATTATACTAGGACAATAAAACTTATACTGGTAAATTATACTGGGCAGTAATTACTGGTGTTTGATAATGGTAAAAGCACAACAGAATGGGATCTTGAACCAATAATATTAAAAGAAAATCATATCACCTTTGGGTTACCTAGAAAAATTTGAGAGGAAATAGTAGCTGGGAACTTGACTTGCTAGTGCAAGTTGGAATAAGGAAGTCTACAATTTGTAAAAATGTATGCTGTCTCTATTGGAATGTAATACCATTTAGCACAAAGATCGTTTTTACTTTTCTTTGCATTCATACCATTAGCATAGTACCTGGAACATAGTAAATACCTAATAATTGCTTGCTCACAAGTTAGTGTTCATTGATCAGGGAAGATTTAGGAAGCAGTAAAAGATGAAAGCCCTCTGGTCCAAGGCAAGGTCCCCCGGATGAATCTCAAGATGAACAACGGCACCTAAGATACACCATTAAGTGAAGCCTGAGGCTTAGGGATGAATGCTTCCCAAATTTCTCTTTCTATTATGCTTCATGTGTCCTATCCCTCTAGGAGATGAAGTTCCACAGGGACAGGAAAGTTATATCTCCTTCAGCAGTGAGCACCCTACTCTGCATGCAACTGGAAATTAGTTCATCAAACTGTTAAACTGAATTCTGCCTCTTAACCCATCCAAATGTTACCCATTTTATTTATATTACCCATTATTTATACCCATGTTATCCCTCTCAAATCCTAGTCCCTCCATGTTGTCTTCTTCAACTACTGCATTCCAGATTGGTTTCTCCCCTTTTTAAACTCTTTAATTCACACATTAATTCACAATCCAACATTTTGTGTTATGTAATAATAGTTAACATTTATATTTCACTTTAAGGTTTGTGAGACGTTCTTTAACATTTTCTCATTTCATTTCTTAATTGATATCTCATTAGGTATCCAGTGGCACTTTTCTCTATTAACCTAGATTACAGACTTCTTAAAGGCAGGGATTATGAAAGGTTTCTTTTGTATCCCTGGAAACACACAACATAAGACAAGGCACATCACAACCATATTGTTGACTGATTTCCAGAAAGGTATTGGATTTCTGGCATCATAATTCCTCAAAATAGGAACTTTTTCTCCTAATAAGTGTAAAATATTTTAACCATTCAAAGAACATTTTAAAAAAAAATATGCTTCCCATACATATTAACTATATAATTGTTCCCCTCCTCCCTACCCAGAAAAAAAAATCCATGAGTTTATAGATTCAAAGCCAATATTATAGATTTGCTTCTGAAAATGAACCTGTCCCAGAGAATTTGAAACTTTTTAAAATGCTTAAATTCCATTTCCCTTCACATTTGAAATACTCTAAATTCCATCCTTAATTTCCATCCTAATCCATCAGTTTGTTTTTTGCAGAGTAACCACCAGAAACTCTAACTAAATTTGATAGCAAATATAATGGGGTACAACAGAAACTCATAAATCCCATAACGCTGCTAAAAACTGTGGATGAAATGTAGGTTAAGTAAACTTGTAAAGGAACAAAATATTTATATAAATGTTTCCCTGACTGATTTCTCACTGTTCTTCTATGGAGGACTTATGATGCTTACATCAGAGGTATATTAAGCAAACATTAACATAAATGAATGCATTTAAGCCTCAGTACTAACACACTTCAATGTGGTGTTAATTAGTAATTTTGCAATAGTAAGTGATTAGCATGCAGTGGTTCACCACTTGATTTGTACTTGCCCATGCTGAGAAGAAACAAGTACTGAACATCCCACAGCACTTAAGAACAGGGCACTTCCACGAGTTCACATTTTGCAATGAATAACTATTATCAAGGTTCATCAGTATATATGTTCCATTTACACCTGCACTTATATATATATATATATATATATATATATATATATGTATATTACACATGTAATTCTAAAGATGACATTCAGCTTATGAATATTATTTTTGAGGTATAAGCATCTAGATTCTCCAATTTCAGAGCTAATAATGTACCTTTGTGGAAATGAAAGGTAGAAGAGACTCTTTCCATTTCTTATACTGAATAGCACTGATCTTTTTCCTCTTATCCCCAGAGTTCCTTCTTTATCAGCAATAATGACGTAAGACTTTATACAGGAGGTTATACTGTGCGTTCCACTAGCCCCTTACTGGCATAATTGCAAATGGCTTCTTTGCATGTGGTTACACTAATTCTCTAAAACTTGAGAGAATCAGCCTCAAAAAAATCACTCACTTAGAGGTCCAGGATCACAGACCTAAAGGTGAAAGGGACCTTAGAAACTATATAATCCAACTATTTTAATTACTCCAATTTTATTTTTGTGATTTGATAGAGATAAGGAGTCACTGTTTTTCTTCTTTATTAGTATTTCTGTTAGAAAATAAGCATTCATTTCAGTTTGATATAGACAGTCACAATTAATGCCTATGTTTTACCTTCCTTTCTCCCAGTTCTCATTAAAGGGTAACCAAAAGATAATAAATTTCAGACCTTGATTCCAATAAGAGACTAGTGGATTAGAAAGTTTCCATCTTCCATTCCCTTTGAAACAAAGAACAATCCTCTATGACAGTGACTGATTGCCATAGCAAATGTTTTCTTCATATTATAAGGAAAAGATTTTGGGAAGCAGAGACAAGATGGCAGAGTAGAAGAAGCATTATAGGTAAGTTTTCCCATCGTTCTCCAAACAAGTTTAAAATGATGCCTCAAATAGAATTCTGGAGCAAGAGAAGTCAATGTGAGACAAAGACCATTTACGAGGTTAGAGTGTGACACTGGAGTAAGGGTTGGCCTAGAGGCCATGTGACAGCTGTGGGCCATGGGATCCGCAACAGCAGAATTGACAGCTTTGGCAGCTGTCAAGCAAGAGGCAGTAAGGGGATTGGTGATGGTCAGAAAGAGATTCCAGGAGAACCCCTTGCTAGCAGTGAGAGGACAGGATGCTGCATTGCAGCTCCACTGCCTATACCTGCGAGTGGTTGCAGCTCCAGGATGGAGAAGAGCATTTTCAGTAGCAAGGGAGCAGAGGCTCTGGGGGGCAACATTACTTGCAACTGCAAGGGATGAGGGCCCCTTCCTGGTTAAGGAACAGAGCACAGACCAAAAAAGCAGCGACCATACCTCTCCTCAGATCACAACAGCCTGGAAGTACTAGAAACTTCCAAACTACTAGAACTCGCTCTGCAAAGAGTGCTGTGAAGAAGACTGATGCTTGCGGGGAGAGCCCTGCCCACTCATGCTTAAAAACAGAAACTGATCATACGGAAAAAGAAGGACAAAACTTCGCTGATGTCAACAACTCCTTTAAAAGCAGAATTGTACAAACAGAAAAAGAGACGCAAAAACTCACTGAAGAAAATAATTACATAACAATTAGAATTGGGCAAGTGAAATTTAAGAAAAAAAACAAACCGTAAGAAAAAGTAAACTATCTTTCCAGAAAAACAAAGAACCTGAGAAACAGCTTGAGGAGAGAAAGTTTAAGAATTATTGGACTATTTAAATGATACATGTAACTCCTAGAATTTTATCACTATTTTGGGAGTTAGAAAGACTTTACACAGAGACAGGACACAGTGGTAAGTCAATTATATTGTAATGACCTCAAAAATGGATGAGTGAGAAAGAGGGATATTTTGGGATAAAGGAAACTGAAGAAGAACGGGAAAAGGAATCTCACATGGGGGAAACGGGGATGGGGGAGACACATTTTCAACCTCATGATCATCTATGCTGAGAAATCTATCTTAACCAAGAGGGAAGAAGAAGAATAAGACAAGAGAGGGAACAGAGGACAGAAGAAAACATGACCAAGGGAAACAGTAATCACAACTGTGAATGGGACGAACTCACCTACATAATGGAAGGAGATGAAAAAGGGATTGGAAACGAGAAACTAATGATATGTTGCTTACAAGAAACCCTCAATTTTCCCTTCTCAGAGCTAGATAAATCTAACAATAAAATAAATAAGAAATTAAGGAGATGAATAAAATTTTAGAAAAGTTACTTATGATAAAACTCTGGAGAATAATGAATGGAATAGAAAGGAGTATAGATTTTTCTCCACTGTACATAGCATCTTCACAAAAAGTGACCATGTATTAGGGCATTAAAAGTCTCACATGAAAATACAGAAAAGCAGAAACATTAAATATATCTTTTCAGACCATAACGAAGTAAAACTACATTCAATAAAAGGACATGAAAGCATGATTAAAAATTAATTGGAAACAATTATTTAACCCTAAAGAAAGAATGATTCAAAGAACAAAACAGAGAAATAATCAATAATGTCATTAAAGATAATAATAGCAATAAGATAACATTGCAAAATTTCTGGGATGCAACCAAAGCAGTACTTATGGGAAAATTTATATCTCTAAGCATTGTACATCAGTAAAAGACATAAGGAGCAAATCGATGAATTGAACATGCAATTAAAAAAAAAACTAGATAAAGAACAAATAAAGAAATCATATATTATATATACGTAATCATATCTTCTAGGCATAATATAATATATATAATCATATTTTACAGAAGGAAATTGAACAAATCATTAATGTACTTCCTAAGAAAAAATTTCCAAGATCAGATGGATTTGCAAGTGAATTCTATCAAACATTTAAGGAGTGATTATTTCCAATATTATTTAAACTGTGAAAAAATAGGCAAAGAAAAAAGTTATACCAGATTTTCTCTTTATGACACAAATGTGGTTTTGATATTCAATCCAGGGAGAGCAAAAAAAAAATATCAAGGAGAGAAAGAAATATAATCCAATTTCCCTAATGAATACTGATGCAAAAATTTTTAAATAAAAAAAAATACTAGTAAGAGACTACAGCAATATATCATAATGATCACACATTGTGACCAGATAGGATGTATTCTATTAATGCAGGATTGTTCAATATTAAGAAAACTGTCAGTATAGTTAACTATATCTATAAGAAAGCAACAAAATTTTTATGATTATATCGATAGATGCAAAAAAATTTGACAAAAATAAAATACCCATTACTAATATCAAAAATAGGGAAGCATAGGAATACATGAAGCCTTTCTTAAAATGACCAATTGTATCTATCTAAAACCAAGAGCAAAAATAAAATAAAAGTCTTCCAGGCAAGACAAAGTGAAAACTCACCCATCTGAACTGAGAGTGCCAAGGGCAGAGTATGAGGAGTTCTGTCTCTACTGGCATAGGGTGAAACAAGGATGTACATTATCATCACTTTTATTCAATTCTATATTAGAAATTCTAGATGGGGGGTGGGGGAGGAGCCAAGATGATGGAGTAGAAAGACTCATGTATGCTAGCTCCAAACCCACAGCACATAAATTTCCTGTAAAAAGAACTCCCCACAAATTCTGGAGCAGTGGAACCTGCACAGCAATGCAGTGGAAGAGATTTCTGTTCCAGAGAGCCCTGAAAAACCAACCCCAAAGGTTCATTGCACACTGGACGCGGAGCCCACCCCTGGCCTGCCCTGGCTGCACGGCCCCAGAAGAGCAGATCCAAGAAGGCTTCAGGGACAGAATCTCTGGTGGCAGCGAAGGTCCCTCCAACCACAAGCACTACAGGTCAGTGAGAGAGATTTCTGGGCTGGACAAGAGGGGAGCGGGGAGTATCTGTGACTTGTATCCCCTCGGGAGGCAGCAGCAGACTGGCACTCCCAGAGCAGATGGGAGCTCCGCTCCATTACTGAAGGTCTCTGCATAAACCCCTTGAGGGAACCGAGCCTGGGAGGCGGCCCTGCCCCCACCTGAGCACCAGAACTTAAGCTCACATTGAATAGCAGCCATGCCCGCCGCTGAAAGCCCTGAGGCTGGGGAGCAGCATTTGAATCTCAGACACTAAGCACTAGCTGGGCAGATCTAGGCGGGGGTGGAGGGGAATCTCAGAAATCAAGTAACTGGCTGGGAAAATGCCCAGAAGAGGGAAGAAAAATAAGACCATAGAAGGTTACTTTCTTGGTGAACAGATGTTTCCACCTTTCCTTTCTGATGAGGAAGTACAATGTTTACCATCAGGGAAAGACATAGAAGCCAAGGCCACAGTATCCCAAATATCCGAAATACGTATCCATTGTGCTTAGGCCATGGAAGAGCTCAAAAAGGGTTTTGAAAATCAAGTTAGACAGGTGGAGGAAAAACTGGGAAGAGAAATGAGAGAGATGCAAGAAAAGTATGAAAAACAGGTCAACACCTTGCTAAAGGAGATCCAAAAAAATGCTGAAGAAAATAACACCTTGAAAAATAGGCTAACTCAATTGGCAAAAGAGGTTCAAAAAGCCAATGAGGAGAAGAATGCTTTCAAAAGCAGAATTAGCCAAATGGAAAAAGAGGTTCAAAAGCTCACTGAAGAAAATAGTTCTCTCAAAATTAGAATGGAACAGATGGAGGCTAATGACTTTCTGAGAAACCAAGAAATCACAAAACAAAACCAAAAGAATGAAAAAATGGAAGAGAATGTGAAATATCTCATGGGAGAAACAACTGACCTGGAAAATAGATCCAGGAGAGACAATTTAAAAATTATGGGACTACCTGAAAGCCATGATCAAAAAAAGAGCCTAGACATCATCTTTCATGAAATTATCAAAGAAAACTGCCCTGAGATTCTAGAACCAGAGGGTAAAATTAGTATTGAGGGAATCCATCAATCACTGCCTGAAAGAGATCCAAAAAGAGAAACTCCTAGGAACATTGTGGCCAAATTCCAGAATTCCCAGGTCAAGGAGAAAATCTTGCAAGCAGCTAGAAAGAAATAGTTCCAGTATTGTAGAAATATGGTCAGGATAACACAAGATCTAGCAGCTTCTACATTAAGGGATCGAAGGGCATGGAATAGGATATTCCAGAAGTCAAAGGAACTAGGACTCAAACCAGGAACCACCCACCCAGCAAAACTGAGTATAATACTTCAGGGGAAAAAATAGTCTTTCAATGAAATAGAGCACTTTCAAGCATTCTTGACGAAAAGACCAGAGCTGAAAAGAAAATCTGACCTCCAAACACAAGAATGAGAAGAAGCATGAAAAAGCAAACAGCAAAGAGAAGTCATAAGGGACTTACCAAAGGTGAACTGTTTACATTCCTACATGGAAAGACAATATTTGTAACTCTTAAAACTTTTCAGTATCTGGGTAGTTGCTGGGACTACACACACACACAAGTACACGTGTGCCTGCACACACATACACACATGCATGCACACACAGAGACAGAGAGCACAGAGTGAATTGAATAGAATGGGATCATATCTTAAAAGAAATTAAGGCAAACAGTGAGAGAGAAATATAGTGGGAGGAGAGAGGGTGAAATGGAATGGGGTAAATTATCTCTCATTCAAGAGGCAAGCAGGAGACTTTTTAGTGGAGGGAAAAAGAGGAGAGCTGAGAAAAAAACATGAAGTTTATCCTCATCACATTCGACTAAAGGAAGGAATAAAATGCACACTCATTTTGGTATGAAAACCTATCTTACAATACAGGAAAGTGGGGGAGAAGGGGATAAGCAAGGTGGGAGAGATGATGGAAGGGAGGGCAACGGGAGCAAGGAGCAATTTGAAAACACATAACTACACAAATATGGCCTATATTGAATTGCCTGCCTTCCCTAAGGGAATGGGTGGGGAGGAAGGGATGGGGAGAATTTGGAACTCAAAGTTTGAGGAACAGCTGTTGAGTATTGTTCTTGCTACTAGGAAATAAGAAATACAGTTAAGGAAGAAAGTCATCTGGCCCTACAGGACAAAAGAGAAGATGGAGACAAGAGAAGGGAGGGATGATAGAAGAGAGGGCAGATTCGTGAGAGGAGAAATTAGAATGCTGGGTGTATTGGAGTGGGGGGAGGGGACAAATGGGGAGAAAATTTGGAACCCAAAATTTTGTGAAAATGAATGTGTAAAGTTAAATAAATAAATTTATATTTAAAAAAAGAAATTCTAGCTATAACAATAAGACAAGAAAAAGAAATTGAAGGAATAAATGAATGAGGAAACAAAACTATCACTCTTTGCAAATATTATAATGGCAGATTTAGAGAATGTTAGAGAATCAACAAAAAAAAAGTTGATAAAAATTAACAACTAGTTGTACAGTACAAAATAAACTCACATAAGTCATCAACGTTTTTGTTTACTACCAACAGAACCCAGAAGCAAGAGAAAGAAGAAGTCACAGTTAAAATCATTGCAGACAACATAATGTACTTGGGAGACTGCTAACCAAACAAGAACAACAACAAAACAGGGACGACATGAACATAAATACAAAACAATTTTCATACAAGTAAAGACAGATCTAAACAATCAGAGACATATTTGCTCATGTGTCAGCTGAGCCAATAGAATAAAAATGACAGTTCTGCCGAAAGTAATTTACTTATTCAGTGCCATACCGATCAGACTACCAAAGATTTATTTTATAAAGCTATAAAAATTATTTTCTTTTAAAAATTCATCTGGAAGAACAAATAGTCAAGAATATCAAAGGAATCAATGAAAAAATATGAAGGAAGTAGGTCTAGAAATACCACATTTCAAACTATATTACAAAGCTGTAATACTCAAAACAATACAGTACCAGCTAAGAAACAGCATGGTGGATCAGTGGAGTAGACTGTTACAAATATGAAGTAATAAATGACCATAGTAATCCACTGCTTGATGAAAACTAAGATCCAAGCTTTGAGGACAAAAACTGACCCTCTGATAAAAATTGCTGAGAAAGCCGGAATGCAGTTTGGCCAAAATCTCACAGCACGTACCACAATAAGGTCAAAGTGTATTTCTTCGAAAAATTAGTGATAAGTAAATTAGGGGAGCATGGAAAAATGTACCTCTTAGATCTACGGATAAGAGAAGAGCTTGTGAACAAACAAGAAAGGGGATCACAGGAAACAAAATGCATAATTTTGATCACATGAAATTAAAAAGGATTTGCACACAGCCCAAATAGAAGAAAAAGAAACAGGAAAGAGGGGAGGGATTTTACAGCAAGTTTCTCCTTTTCTGATAAAGGTCTCATTTCTCAAATAAAATTATGAGTCATTATCCAATTGATAAATGACAATCAAAGCTATCTATAGCCACAAGAAAAAAAAGTGCTTCAAATCACTACTGATTAGAGAAATGCAAATTAATAAAAACTCTGAGCCACCACCTCACATCTATCAGATCATTAACATGGCAGAAAAGAAAAAGGATGGGACAGCATTTGGAAGGCAAAATATTTTTTAAATGAATGTTAAAAGTGCGCATACCCTTTGATCCAGCAATACCAGTACTAGGTAAGCACAAAGAAATCATTAAGAAAGAAAATGAAGCGGATATACAAAATATTTATAGCATCTCTTTTTGTGGTTGCAAAGAATTAGAAATTGAGGGGATGCCCATCAATTTGGGAATGCCTGAACAACCTGTAGTATATGACGGCAATGGGAAATTACTATTCTATAAGAAATGATGAGCAGGCAGATTTCAGAAAAATCTGGAAAGATCTACATGAACTGAGGCTGAGTGAATTGAGCAGAACCAGAAGATTGTACACACTAACAGCAACATTGCGTGATAATGAACTATGATAGGTTCAACTCTTCTCAGCAATATAGTGGATCCAAAACAATTCCAAAAGCCTCAGATGGAAAATGCTAACCACATGTCTGAATACAGATCAAAGCATACTATTTTCACTATTTTTTGCTTTTTTTCTTTCTTCTGGTTTCCCCATTTTGTTCCAATTCTTGTTTCACAACATGACTAATATGGAAATATGATTAATATGACTGCACATGTATAATCTATATCAGATTGCTTGCTGTCCTGAGGATGGAGGAGGGAAGGAAAGGAGGGAGAAAAATTTGGAACTCAATATCTTACTTTTGATACTAACATCTATCTTTCTGTTGCAAGGAGAAAAGTAGTGGATACTTAAAAGTCCCATAAAATTACTATAATGTATCTTTTCACAGGACTCACACTTACTCTAGAAAAAGTCGTGTATTTCAAAAGAAAGAATATAAGGACAATATCCAGAAGAAGTGATTTTAGTCCCTGTTCTGGCATGGATCAGTTGCACAGACACACTGTAAGGTAAGGTAAAAGTCTTACTTTTCTCATCCTGAAAATGGAGATCATAGTGCTTACCCTACTTACTTTAGAGATTCTATAGCTCAGTGGGTAATGGATAGGGAAATGCTTTGAAATGGGTTAAAATATTTTTACTGAAGTATGTGACTCATTTTCCACTTTTTGCTCTAACCTGATACCAGACAATCTAAAGGTAAAACCTACAGCAAAAGCTGAACAAAGATGACAGGGTTCACAAAGTGGCTGTTATATAGCCAAAGTTAGGGGATGTTTTAAATTTGCTCCAAACTTCTTTTACTCAGGTCAAAAACCTTTACTTGATTTAAATAAAAGTAAAACCATTTATAGAAGCCTTTGAATGTTTCTTAATATATAAAATAAAGGGTTTTTAAAATACTGTCCTTGAAATATTCCGAAGTGTACTTTGCAAAATAAAGTACTATGTCAATGACATTCTGTTCTACGCTTGCTCCATATTAACGATTAGGTTTTTATACAGTATAATCGGAACTATTCATCCTTGAGGAGACATTAATAATTTTTTTAAAAAAGATAATTAAATGTTAAATATTAAAGTATTTTAAAAGAAAAAATAAAAGTAATATTTAGTCTCACTAGTAACAGAAGAATTTCAAAAAAATGCCTCTTTTCAGTACCTGAAGATAGGATATTTGGAATTTCTGAATAAGAGAAAGTTAAGTTTTAAGTTACTAAACCTTGTTTTAAGAGAGCTAGTTAAAATCCTCCTGTGGGTAGCCATTTTTGCATATGATTTACATATTATATTGGGTACTTTTATACTCCTTTCTTTGGGGAGACCTAATCAGTCAAAGCCAAACCTAAGCTTTAAGTAATTTTACTCAGGGAACTGAAAGGTGGGATATTTGAGGAGAACAAGCCAAAAGGTGCAGTAAAAGGAGTTTGGATTAAACACCATAATTCAAAAATATGTTGTTTACAAGATACACATTTGACAATGGGAGATACACATAGGGTAAAGGTAAAAGGTTGGAGCAGAATTTATTGTGCTTCAGCTGATGTAAAAAAAGTAGGGGTAGTGATTCTAATCTCAGACAAAGAAAAAGCAGAAATAGATCTAATCAAAAGAGATAAGGAAGAAAACTATATGCTGATAAAAGGCACCATAGACAATGAAGCAATTTCATTACTAAACATATATATTCCAAGTGGTATAGCACCCAATTCTAAGAGGAGAAGTTAAGGGAGTTAAAGGAAGAAATAGACAGCAAAATTATATTAGTGGGGGACCTCAACCTCCCTCTTTCTGAACTTGATTAATCTCAAAATAAACAAGAAAGAAGTTAAGGAGGTGAATAGAACTCTGGATAAATTAGATATTATAGATTTCTGGAGAAAACTGAATGGGGATAGAAAGAAATGCACCTTTATCTTAGTGGTACATGGCACATATATAAAAATTGACCGTGTACTAGACCATAAAAACCTCACAATCCAGTGCAGAAAGGCAGAGTTAGTCAATGAATCCTTCTCAGATCATAATGCAATAAAACTTACATGTAATCAAAGGCCATGGAAACATAAACTAAAAACTAATTGGAAACTAAACAATCTAATGCTAAAGAATGAGTGGGTTAAACAACAAATTATTGAAATAAACAACAACTTCATTCAAGAGAATAACAATAATGAGACAACCTACCAAATTTTATGGGATACTGCAAAAGGAGTTCTTAGGGGAAGTTTTATATCTTTGAGGGCATACATGAATAAAATAGAGAAAGAGCAGATCAACAAATTGGGCGTGCAGCTGAAAAAGCTAGAAAAAGAACAAACTGAAAATCCCCAAATGATACCAAATTAGAAATACTGAAAACCAAAGGACAGACTAATAAAATTGAAATTAAGAAAACTATGGAACTAATAAATAAAACTAGGAATTGGTTTTATGAAAAAACCAATAAAACTGATAAACTTTCAGTCAATTTGATTTAAAAAAAGAAAAAAAAACCTCAAATTACCAATCTCAAAAATGAAAAGGGTAAACTTGCCTCCAATGAGGTGGGAATTAAAACAATAAGAAATTACTTTGCCCAACTATATGCCTATAAATTCAACCATCTAAATGAGATGAATGATTATTTTAAAAGATATAAATTTCCCAGACTAAATAACCCCATCTCAGAAAAAGAAATTGAACAAGCCATCAATGAACTCCCTAGAAAAAAATCTCCAGGGCCAGATGGATTCGCAAGTGAAATCTATCAGATATTTGAAGAACAGTTAATTCCAGTACTATATAGACTATTTGGGAAAACTGGAGGAGCTCTCCCAAATTCTTTTTATGATACAAATATGGTTTTGATACCTAAAACAATAAGAGCCAAAACAGAGAAATAAAATTATAGACCAATTTCTCTAATGAAGATAGAAGCAAAAATTTTCAATAAGATTTTAACAAAAAGAATACAGCAACTAATCATGAGAATAAATGGTTCAGTATTAGAAAAAATATTAATATAATTGATCATATCAACAGCAAAACTAACAGAAACCAAATTATTATCTCTGTAGATGCAGAAAAATATTTTGACAAAAATACAAAACCAATTCCTATTGAAAACACTGGGGAACATATGAATAAATGGAACTTTCCACAAAATAATAAGCAATATCTGCTTAAAACCTTCAGCAAGCATTATATACAATGGGGATAAGCTAGACACATTTCCAATAAGATCGGGGGTAAAAAAAGGATGTCCATTATCACAAGTATTACTCAATATGGTACTAGAAATGTTAACTGTAGCAATAAGAGAAGAAAAGGAAATTGAAGGAATTAGAATAGGCAAAGAAGAAACTAAGCTATCACACTTTGCAGATGATATGATGATATACTTACAGAATTCCAGAGATTCAAATAAAAAACTACTTGAAATAATGAATAACTTTGGCAAAGGTGCAGGTTACAAAATAAACCCACACAAGTCTTCTGCATTTCTATATATTACTAACAAAGCCCACTAGCAAGAGATAGAAAGAGAAATCCCATTTAAAGTAAAATATTTGGGAATCTACCTGCCAAAACAAGTTCAGAGACTTTATGAACACAATTACAAAAACATTACAATTACAATTACAAACATTTTTCACACAAATAAAGTCAGATCTAAGTAAGTGGAAAAACATCAGTTGCTTGTGAGTAGGCTGAGCCAATATAATAAAAATGACAATTCTTCCTAAGTTAATTTATTTATTCAGTGCCATACCAACAAACTATGAGATGATTACTTTGCAGAGCTAGAAAAAATAATATCAAAATTCATCTGGAAGAGAAAAAGGTCAAGAATATCAAGGGAACTAATGAAAAGAAAAGCTAGGGACGGTGGCCTAGCTCTACCAGATCTCAAATTGTATTATAAAGTAGCAATTATCCAAACTACTTGATACTGGCTAGCAACAGAAGAGCAGACCAGTGGAATATGTTAGGTACCCAAGACACAGTAGTAAATGAATATAACAATCTACTGTTTGATAAACCCAAGGACCTTAAGCTTCTGGGATAAGAATTCACTGATCCACAAAAATTACTGGGAAAACTGGATAACCGTATGAGGGAAACTAGGCACAGACCAATGCCAGACACCATACACAAGAATAAAGTCCAAATGGGCACATGATCTAGGTATAATGATTGATACTATAAACAAATTAGTGGAGGAAGGAATAGTGTATTTATCAGATTTATGAAGAACGGAAGAATTTTTGACTAAACAGGAGATAGAAAACATTATGAAATGCAAAATGGATAATTTTGATTACATTACATTGAAAAGTTTTTGCACAAACAAACTCAATGCAACAAAGATTAGGAAAGAAGAAGAAAACTGGGAAAGAATTTTGGCAACTAATGCCTGTGATATAAAGGCCTTATTTTTAAAATTTATAGAGAACTGAGTCAAATGTACAAGAGTACAAGTCATTCCCCAAATGATAAATGCTCAAAGAATATGAACAGGCAGTTTTCAGAGGAAGAAATCAAAGGTATCTATAGTCACATGAAAAATGTTGTATATCACTATTGCTTAGAGAGATGCAAATCAAAACAACTCTGAGATACCACATCACACCTATCAAATTGGCTAACATGACAAAACAGGATGATGATAAATGTTGGAGAAGATGTGGGACAGTTGGAACACTAATTCATTGTTGGTGGAGTTGTGAGTTGATCCAACCACTCTAGAGAGCAATTTGGAACCATATCCAAAGGGCTGCAAAAATGTGCATACCCTTTGACCCAGGAATACTACTCCCAGGACTGTATCCCCAAGAGGTCATAAAAATGGGAAAGGGTCCCACATGTGCAAAAATATTTAAAGCAGAACTCTTTGTGGTGAGCAAAAACTGGAAATCAAAGGAATGCTCATCAACTGGGAAATGACTGAATAAATTGTGGCATATGAATGCAATCGAATACTATTGTGCTATAAGAAATGATGAACAGGAGGGCTTTAGAGAAGTCTGGAAAGACTTATATGAACTGATGCTGAGTGAAAGTAGCAGAACCAAGATAACTTTTTACACAGCAACAACCACAGTGTTGGAGTGACATTGCATTGCAAGGATTTTAAAAATTCTCAGTGGTCTCTTAAGGCAAAATGCCTTCCACATTCAGAGAAAAAACTATGGAATTTGATCAGAGAATATAGCAGATCATTTATTTTGTATTGCATTTTGGTTTGTTTTATCATTTCTCCCATTCATTTTAATTCTTCTATGCAAAATGACTAAGGGGAAAATGTATTTAATAGGAATGTATGTGTAGAACCTATATAAAATTGTATGCAATCTCAGGGAGGGAGGGGGAGGGAAGGGGAAAAAAAATCTAAGTTATATGTAAGTGATTGTAGAACACTGAAAACAAAATAATTTTAAAAAATAAAAGCCATATATTGGGGTTCAAATATATTAAAAAGTTATACATAGTGATAGAAAGTACTCCAAAATCCATTTTAAGTCAAATATTAGTTGGTAATAACTGTACAACAGGTCACAAGCCATTCTGTGCGTGAATAAATATCCACTATCCAAGATGTAAAGGACCATATAATCCCAGACCATCAAAGCAGAAATTCAGGGGCAGTTACAGTGCTGGCTGTGTAATGAGAGAGATAATTAAATCAATGTGAACATTTGGTGACTAAGGTAAAACATTTCAAGAATGGAACCCACTAATTTAAGTGTATTAATGGTTTATTGGTTCTGCCACAGCAAGCAAACATCATCCACTCTGAATGTTGACTGAAGTTATAAGTGAAGATAAATGCATGAGCTCTTTTACAAGAAAAATCTAAAAATATTTAGCATGCTATAAACATACTAATCCACTCCTGGTCATCTCATCGATGATTCCTTCTCATAAATACCTTGAAAATGTGTTTTCCTAAGGCAACATGCTTTCATCAAGACAGAAATATGGGCATTAGTTACTAATTTAAATTGCCTAGCAAGTTCTATATCAAATGTTTTCCTACAACGGAGAAAATACGACAATCTTTCTGTGAAGGTCACACTGACACCTTACCGAGAGGTTAAATACTGAATCCTGAAATCAAGGACAGATTACTTGAGCCATGAGCTTCGCAGTTACTACAATTTCACACAGAAAGCAAGGACACCTAAGTGGGAGACTTATCTTGCACCTTAGGAGAATATGTATTATGCTTTAAGAGTCCAGTGTGAAATTTGTGTCATATGAATTTATACCTCATTGTGTTAACAGCAGTTTATCAGTGTCCTTATGACAACACATCAGAGCTTGATCAATACAGTGTGATTCACATTCTGCTGTGTGTTTCTGAATACCAAATAATGAAATATGGGACATACTTTATAGCTTTCTAGAGTACATACATAATCTCTGACATTCCAAAACTAAAGATCAAAATTCTCTCATATGTAGGCCCAGAAAATAGAGATTTTCTCTTAAACCTAAAATATAATTGCATCTAAACTACACATTAATATATACTGTCTAATAAGAATGATGTGTTATACAGATTACATATTAAATACATTATTCTGAACATTCATAATATAAATTTCAAAATGATAAAGTACATATATACACAATATCTACATATTATATATATAAATTTTAAAATATAATTACACATATATTTGATAGTAATAGACACATTGGATAGTAATATACCCTCAGTGTCAGGAAAACCTAGCTTTAAGCCCTGCCTGATACATATATGAACTCTCAGAGGCCGCTATGTGGCACAGTGGATACAGTGTACACCCCGGAGTCAGGAAGACTCATCTTCCTAAATTCAAATCTGGCCTCCGGCACTAACTAGCTGTGTGACTATGGGCACCTCACATAACTCTGTTCATCTTAGTTCCTCTCCTGTAAAATGAAATGGGGAAGCAAAAGGTATGTATACCACTCCAAGAAACCCCAAAAGAACTCAGGCTTAGTCAGACACGACCAAAAAAAGAAAAAACCTGAGCAAGTTCCTTAACCTCTCAGTGCCCCTGGGGGTGCTATGACTAAATTTCAGAGTAGTGATTGAGGTGCATTAGTTAAGGAAGTTTTCACAAATCCAAAAGATTAATAAGCAAAACAAAGTACAACTCTTACATCTGTCCCTGGATCTCTTCACATACTTAACTAACTTCATTTAAAAACTGGAGGAACTAAATCTCCAAGAGTATGTCATTGAATTTGTAACAGAATGCACACATGAAATAGTTCAGTAATAAGCAAAGACAGTTTGTGATTCAAAACTAAAACTAGTGGTATGGTGGATATAGCAGTGGTTGGGGTGGAGATACCATCTGACATGATGGCTGAGTAAGATGTTGTATATACATAATAATTATAATTGATATGTATACATAATATTCAATTTAAATTTAATTAAATATGTTATATAATTAATATTATCATTACATAATAAATAATTAAATTAATCAACAATGTAACTGAGACAGAAATTGATAACTGTCTGATATAAAGATCAATACTTTCTATCCCGGATCAGTTACCTGTCCTTCCTCAAACTCTTATCCCAATCACTCTGTACATATCCACATACAGAGTATCCTCCTTGTCTATCATTACTTCACAATTAGAAGTCAGAAAACGGGAAAAGGAAGTAGAGAATCTTAGTGTGTTGTGGCCTAGCATATGAGTTAACATACAACATACAAATGTGTTCCCATATACTGGTTGTCAGTGTATTGAATGTATCACTTCAGCATTTGTCCTTAAGCAAATTAAAGGTTAATATTCACAGAAATTGTAATTACTCTGGCCAGTACTGCCAGAAAGAGGTCAGACCATGGATGTGAGGATCTTAGGAGACAATGCCTGAAAAATAAAACAAATAGATCTGAATACTCATAAGCTAACGGCTTGTGGTACGTCAAGATACAGAGCACAGCAGATTATTCCCAAAGCACACTCATGTATATGGGCACATTTATGTTATTATGAGTAATAAACCCACCATTAGGCTAAGGATAAGGCACAATGATTTCCTCCTTGCTCCCTAGATTGGTTTTTATTTTATTTTTTCAATATTTTGGCAAAAAAGCATAATCTTCAAATATCTTTTTCTAATGAAAAAAAAAAAAACAAACATTAACCAGATCTTCCCTAAAGAGGCCTTGTTCTTAAATGCTACCATTCCCATTAATTTCATGGAGTATAGGCCATATTACTGTTGAAAGCAATTTGGCCATTTCCTGTAGCATGTTTAATGTGGGAAGAAAAAATATATATAATACCATTTCCAAATTCACTAAACTGTCCTCTAATGGTCTTTATTTTGTACACTTAGCTAGTAATTATATAATTTTACTAAAGGATATCTTGTTCATCTTTAAAGTTGCTATACAGTAAAAATCAGATAAGGGGTTTTCAATTTAGAAGATAAGGGGAATTTGGCTCAACCTCTTGTAGCAACTGCACTGAAATTTAACAACCAGGGAAGAACAAATGTTTTAATTTGGTAGAAATCTTTATCGCCTCCCACTGACTCGAAGATGACATACCATTTCATGATTCTGCTGCTATGTTTTTATTCACTTGTACCTAGAAAGGTATGGTCATCTTCCATAGTCTATGCTTGATTATTAAATTCCTAAAGTTGATCTAGCATAAGACTAAATTAAAATCCTATTATATTATATCTGATGCTTTTGTTTGATTTTAGGGAGAGTCACTGTAGGGTCAGGGAATATGATTGCAAAGAAACAAAATATTGGCACTTGGTTTTTTCCTGTGTGGGCTACAGTGAGGAAATTTTTAATGAGAGTATTTTTTTTCATTAGCCAAGCAACAACATTTGCTTAGTAGAGACACAAGCTGTGAATCACACATTTACAAACTTTAATATGTTAAATGTTAGAAATAATATAGCTATTTCATTTCCAGAAACATTACTCCTGCATTGATGGTTTGGTTATATTCACTTATTC
This sequence comes from Bettongia penicillata ogilbyi, assembly GCA_023548195.1. Taxonomy (NCBI): domain Eukaryota; kingdom Metazoa; phylum Chordata; class Mammalia; order Diprotodontia; family Potoroidae; genus Bettongia; species Bettongia penicillata. Next base: position 4,176,670 of record JAJHZJ010000003.1, read on the forward strand.
ATTTATTCAATACGCATTTATTATACATCTCTTAAATGAGCAACTAAATACCTAGGAAAATAAAGCTATTATGTGATTCTTCACATTTGTAAGAATTTGTAATAAAGCTATGGAAACAATGCACACTTGAAATACTTCAGTAATAATGAAAGACAGTTTGTGATTCAATACTAAAACCAATGGTATGGTAGAAGTGGCAATGGCTGGGGTTGGGATACTTCTACAATGATGATTGAGTAAGAGATGTTATGTATAAACTCAATTCCTGTATATAATTGTGAAATAATTTAAAATATGCTTATTAACATCCTTACTATAACCAAAAAAAGGAAGGAAAATATCATGATTAAATTTGCAAATGAGGAAAAAAGCATAGTAACTGCCCAAATGAGCACACTAAGAAATATTTCAAATATAATAAAGAAGATATTAGGAGGTAAAATAAAATCTATAGAAATCTCCAAAAAAAGAATAATTCTGAAAAATTCTAATTAAAATGATAGAAAGAGAATAGAAGAGCTAAAGGCCTTCAAGGTGTTTGGAAAATGTAGCAAAATTATAGGGAAAATATATAAAGACAGCAACTGATGAATGGTCATAGAATATGAACCATTTTCAGAAGAAAAAATCAAAGCTGTCAATAGTCACATGGAAAATGCTCTATCTGGTGACTACAGAAATGCACATTTAAATAATTCTCAGGTACACTTTATCAGATTAGCTAAGATGACAAAAAAAAAGGAAAGTTACAAATTCTAGAGAGAATATGGGAAAAAACAGGAATACTAATGGTGGAGTTGTGAACTACTTTGATCATTCTGGAGAATAATTTGGAACTACACCTAAAGGGCTATAAAACTGTGAATACCCTTTACCCAGAAATACTACTATGAAGACTGTTATCTCAAAAAGATCAAAGGAAAAAGGACTTATAAGAAGGAAAATATTTAGAACAGCTTGTTTTGTAATGAGAAAGAATTGGAAATTGGGAGAATACCCATCAATTGGGGAATGGCTAAACAAATCATAGTATATGATTGTGATGGAATACTATTGTGATATAAGAAATGAGGAGGAAGATAGTTATAGAAAACTCTAGGAAAGGTTATACAAACTGATGCAAAATGAAGTGAGCAGAACCAGGAGAACACTGTCTACAGAAAGAGAATTACAATAGTGTTGATCAGCTATGAAAGACTTAGCTGTTCTGATCAACATAATGATCCATGACAATGCTAGTGGATTCACAATGAAAAATCTTATCCACCTCCAAAGAGAGAACTGATTAACTGAGTAAAGATTGAAGCATATTTTTTTCATTTTATTTTTCTTGCTTTTTTCATAACATGGCTAATATGGAAATAAGCTTGGTACAACTTCATATGCATAATAGCTATAATATTACTTGCCTTCTCAATAGGCAGGGTAGGGGCAGGAGGGTGGGAAACAATTAAGAACTCAAAAATTTTAAAAATTAATATTAAAAATATTAAAATTAAATTAAAGAACAAAATTGGAGCTATTGAGGAAATAATATTAAGTAGTTTGAAATAAAAGTCAGAAAATGTAAACAAAACAGTGGAAACACTGGAAATAATGCAGGAGACAACACTAAACAAAGCAATTTTACAATAAAAATCAGCACAGCAGAATTATAAGTATATATGAGAAGTTGGTACAATTTTTAAAAACTGATCTAGAAGGCAAAACAATATAGAATCTAAGAAATAAAAGACATAGAAAATATGATGAACTACACAAACAAAAAAGATTAAAAGACATTTTTCAGCAAATACTTTAAGAAAGTTGCCTAGAAATATTGGAAATAGAGATATTTGCTAGAAATAACAAGACCTCTAAAGAAAAGAAGTTCTGAGTTTATGTAGCCTGAAATATGACTACCAAACTCTACAACTCCAAGGTTGAAAAGACTATATTGCAGGTAGCCAGGAAAACACAGATCATGCAATAATCAGAGTAACATTATTTACATGGGGCAAAAAAGAGTAGGACATGACTAAACAATTGAAAAACTAATAGGTATAATCCTAAAAAATTCACATTTGTTGTTCATCAAAGGCTTATCAGATCTATTGTCCAATATACTGTCCAGATATTTCTTTTTTTATGTACACATACATATATGTACCTAATAAAACAAAAGAACTGCAATGAAAGAGCAGTTATTAAATAAAAATTTATATTCTAATATATATGAAATATAAATTCTCATTTACAAATATAAATCTATTTAGGCATATGAATATAAATAAAGGTATAATACATTTATAAATATTACTATTATTAATGCATACATATATCTGAGTGTGATGTTAATGAGAGTTGAAGATCTTCCCCACCCATTAGTGTGCCTACCCACTAAGGGGAGTTTGATTAAAGGAAATTAGTTTTGTACGAAGGCTCACATCTTTTGTTAATTTCTAATGAGGCACTGGTTCCCAAGGGTTGTGATGCCCTCTGGCTCTGAAAAGTGTATAAATACTCAGATGTGAGGTTTTGTTTTGGGACCTACTCATTGGCAGTGTTTGTTTGGCCAGTTGAGACTCTATCTCAAGACTGAGATATCTATCTGAGACTCTGGGTAGACACTAAGCAGTCCCCTGGCTTTGAAAACCCAGATATTGGTACTTCTCTCCTTGGTAACAATATATGTAGTACATTGGTTAACAATGTATGTAATGGGTTAGACAGTTGAATCTGTCTGTTGATCTCTGATGTATTGCTTATGGTCAGACAGTCCCATCTGTTGGCCTTTATTTCTCTGCTTATATTTTCTCTGTTGGTAAATGTAATTAAAAAAGATTGTTGACCCCCCCAAAAGTTGATTTCCTTTAGGAAAAGCAGATCTAAAAAACCTGTGCAGCAGGGTCTCCTGTGTATGTCAGGATCCTTACTATTACACTGAGTTCACACAATTTCCTACCCTGGACAAACGATAGAGGAAAATCCTGGTTTTTTTCAATAGCAGATGAAAAACTCCCTTTACATATGTGGTTTTAAAAAAAGACAGATGAATGGATAGATAGAAAAACAGATAAATAGCTAGACACATCTATTTATATATATATAATTTTATATATTTGTATTATTTATATAATTATTATGTAATTACATATTTATATATTTTAATATGCATTTTTAGATATGTACATATGTACATATATGCATCCTGTGTACAGTGCCAGGATAGGGGTCCCTTTATTCTATCTCTCTCCCTCTCTCTCTCTCTCTCTCTGTCTCTCTCTCTGTCTCTCTCTCTCTCTCTCTCTCTCTCTCACCAGTTGCCAAGTTTGCCAAGTCCCTTTACCCTCTCTGGCTTCAGAACTCCCAAAGTTGCTGCTACTTCTGTTGCCACCATTCAGCTCCATCACTTGTGTTTCATCCATATAGTCTATGGGGTCAGCTTCCTTCGCTATTTCACAAATCTTTCTTTCCAACTTCCATCACTGCCTTGGCCTCTAAGAATGACCTTTCATTGGCTCTACAAATCCAGACTTTGGTTTGAGGAGTTATTTTAAAATTGTTTGAATGGGAATGTAGGGAGAGTGCAGATGAGCTCTTTTTCTACTCTGCCATCTTGGCTCTTATAATTTTGTAAAGTGCTGCTGTGTTGTTATTTTCTATCACTACCATAGAAGTTTGGGCATCTAACTATTTTCTGACTTGGGAACTCTGTAATTTGGCTTCAATATTCCTAGGAGTTTTCCTCTTAGTATCTCTTTCCAGAGACAATTGGTGGATTCTTTCTATTTCTATTTTATCCTCTGGGTAGCTAGGTGGTACAGTGGATAGAGCATCAGTGCAGGAGTCAGAAGGACCTGAGTTCAAATCTCATCTCAGACACTTGACACTCACTAGCTGTGTGACCTTGGGCTTAACCCAATTGCCTCATCCTGGGTCATCTCTGATTATCCTGATGAATATCTGGTCACTGCATTCAGATGACTCTGGAGGAGAAGTGAGGCTGGTGACCTGCACAGCCCTCCCTCACTCAAAACAAAGTCACATGCAAGTCATGACATCATTTCTCTGATGGCATGATTTTCTTTGGTAGCAAAGGACAAACACACAAGAGACACAGCTCATCCAGGTTGCCAGCATCATTAGGCCCATTTGTGAGTGCTGCGCAAAGACAGGACACCAGTGTCAGTGGGTTACAAAAGGCCATATGCCATTATCAATTGTGGTCATTACTATTAGATGACACAGTACAGAGAAGAGAGTTTAGAGGAGTTTATTTGTTTATTTCCTTTGTGTTCAGTTTGTCACTAAATAATTAGGCCCAGAAATTATGGATTTATGAGGGGAATAATGAAGTTATAATAGATTAATGCTTCAATGGATTTGTCACTTATGCCAGATTCCCTCCACAAATACATATTATGTGCCAGCCAGGCATTCTCATCTTGTGAGATTTTTGTGCTCCCTAGATTCCTCCATAAAAGATGTACCCAATGTTCCAATGTAGACAATATTCTTTCTTTAGATACTTTAATATTCTATAGTTTACAAGTATGATTTTTTAAATGTTTTTCATCTTTCCCACTAAGTGATCAATCCTCTTTCCCCCTAATTATACATTTCCTGGAGCATATATTTTACATCATTCTCTTTGAGATAGTTATAAATTGTGATGTTCCATGTTCTATGTCTATTTACCATTACTAAAAAAATAGCAGTGCCTAAAAGATGGGCTTTGTGTCAGGGAGCAACTTAAGATCATTGAAAATACTTCACTATTGCCCAAAAGCAACCCAATCTACTATTCTCCTCCCATTCAATTCTGGGCATGACTCACTGACTTCCTGCAAAGTCTACCCAAGATAGATGGATTAACTAAATGGGCTATCAATCCAAATGGGAGTTGGACTCTGGGCAATCGGCAGCCTTTATCTCCATCCTTTTTCCTGTGTGTATTTTTAGGCTTATCTCTTGAGTGATCTTAGATCTCATTGAGGAGATGCAGCAATATTCTAGGTTTTACTGGAATCCACACAATAAAATCTACAAACAAAAAAATCCAGAGGAACTCTTCTTTAGTTGAAATTCTCTGTTTGAACTCTCAGGATAGCTTGTATGACGTATTCCCTGTTATTTATACTTTATGCATGAAATAAACTTATGATTTTAATATATGTATGTAAATTATTTTATCATCCACACATATATAAATTATATCTCATGTTCCTTAAGCCTTTCAGCTAATTATATGAACATGAAAAATGTGGTCTGCTATGCAGAGCAACAACTGACAAAGTTTTCACATTTTACCCTTCTCATATTTTCATTAAGAATGCTCTTGATGCATCTGTAGATTATTCTTAAAGAGTTTACAGAAAAAGGCATATTGTTGGTAATAATTGATAACCTCCTAATTGTTGCTGGTAACTGTTTATGATCTTTTCATCATCCTTCCCTATCTTGTCAGAGAACTTGAAAATTAATCTTACAACATGATTTCAAAACTGTTATCTCCAGACTTCAATTTAGGGGCCATTTCCTATAGGGACTGAGCTACTAAGAGGTCAAGTGCTATGGTTCTACTGTTTTAGATGATGAAAATAGATCATTATCACTACAGAAATAGAGACTTTCCATTTTTAATCAATGTGTCCTATTTCTTGTTTCATATATTATTAAATGGTTTGGGGACAATTTAATTTAGGTGGGTCTTATTTCAATTTATAGAGTCAATTTTCCTTCTATCACTCTGATGCTTACCAAGAAATTAATGCTCCTCCTAATCTTCCATTTTCCTCCTCTGGAATATTATGCAATTATGTTTAAATTTTACAACACTATTGGTCATAATTGCCATATCTCCGTTATAAAGGAAAAGTTTGTTTTTGATACATGTTTTCTGTTCTACCCTCCTTTGGCCTTCTTGTAATGGTGATTGCTTCACAGAAATTAAAATGTAGCAGAAAATAATAAGAATCAGTATGTTTTATTTTATGTGTTTCATGTTAGGTTTCATATTATTTAAATAGGTTAATTTGGAAATATTTGCCAGCAATGTCCTCTTTTTAATCTTTATTTCTTCTTTTAGTTTAATGTTGATTTTGACATTGATTCTAAGTAGCTGATGGCTTGAAAATACAAAGAAAGATTAGTAAATGTCTTCCATTTAGATAACCAGTACCTTCCTGTCTGTTAAGATATAATCTATTTCATTTCTATAATAATATAAACTCACATTGATATTGTGCTTTAGGGTCTATAGAAGCACTTCCTTTGCATGGCATATTGATGCCATAACTCCTAATTTTACAGATGAGAAAAATAAAGTTCAGTTACAATAACTGATTTGTCAAAAGTAACACTGAAATTACGTATCAGAATAAAGATCAGAATCCAAGTCGTCTGACTTTTCAGGATCTTTCTGCTATTCTACTGGTCTGTAATCACAATGTCAGGTGTGTACTAACTCTCTCCTCAAAGACATGACATTCATGATGACAGGTAGGAAGCTTCTGAGCAATTGACAAGCTATTGTCTTCCTTTGTTTCTTACTATCCCATATTTAAGCATTTTCATAGTCATACCTCATGGTGACTTTGAGGTCACTGACTTTCAGTAGATACACAGATAGACAGACAGACAGGCAGACAGACAGACAGACTTGGTTTGAAGATACTTTGCTGAGTTCTTTGTGTAATTTCTCTTCTACATCATTCTGGGAAACACATGTTGATATACAGACTAAGTTCACAATAGAGTTTGATTTCTGTGGCCAGGAATGCAAAAGTGTGCCAGCAGCCCTCGATTTGGGTGGGCCTGAACAGGATCCAGAGTCCCCCAGGTATGGGAAAGCTTTCCCACTCTCTAAAGACTTCAATTTATTCAATCCAATGTGTTGTTTCTTTCCTTGATTTTCTCTCCCCTGCCTCAACAAAAAGAGTCTTGCTATAATGGGAGGATATCTCTCTCTATCTAGATAGAGAGATCAACAGATAGATAGATCATATATATCATATAGCAGGAAAGAGGCAATACATCTAGTGACTCTGTTATCCTACCATCTAAGTCCCCTTTTTATGACTCTCCTTATGACTCTTGACAGTGCTGTTTTGCCTGCTTTAGTATAAGCTGCTCTTACTAGGACTGCAGTGCAATCAAATTAAAATCAACTAGACATTTTTCTCCTTTGAACAATATGGTAATTTTCCTTTCCAAGCCTCATTCTTTAAAGCAAAGTAGACCAAAAAAACTTTTTACATTTTTAAAAGGAAATGACCCTGGTCATCAGTCTTTAAATTCAACACTGGCCTTTAATGATGAAATGTAGGTTGAGGAGAATAGGGTCCAATTGGAAAGATTTCTTTTCTTTTCTTTTTCTTTCTTTCTTTCTTTTTTGCTGCCAAGAAGATAAGGCAGAAAAGGCTGTTCTATATTTGAGTGTTAAAGGAAAAGTTTGGTTAAAATAAACACTTTGCAAAGTTTGTATTTTTCCAATGAAATTTAGTTATTTTTTAAAATAAGTTTAGTTACATTTTAGTTTGGGATTGATAAACATCTTTAATCAATTGAAAATACGTGTTCACCTTCACCGAAATAATATGATTCCCAAGATACACATGCTAATGTCACACACTATGCACGCTTATGTTTCTCTGACACTATGCAGTTCTCTTCACAAATGTCTTTCTGCTCAGGGTCACATATGCTCTATAAGGAGAAAGTGTCTACAAAAATTAAGTTTCCTATTGCCTTGGAACATAGGATGAAACCAACTCCATTATTTGCTTCTCAACAAAGGACTTCTAAGCCATCCTTATATTTAGCTGCAACTTTCTTAGGTATTTTGGTTTCATTTATGCTGAAAATGGAGCTAATGGAACCACATAATCAGTGACAAGGACATGATCCTGGAAGGATGTGCTGAATACATCCACAGTACTCTCAGCATACTGTCATCAACCAATGCTAAAACCTTTGACATTATACTTCAGGTAGAAGTCTATCCCTCTCTAGCCAAATTTCCATGTGAAGAAGAGGTATCTAATGTCATTAGGTCCCTCACATGTGGCAAAGTGCTTGGCACTGATGCCATCCCAGCAGAGATTTAGAGGACTGGGAGTCCATTGCCCATGCAAAAGCTGACTGAAATCTTCTGGGTTATATGGTAAGAAGAGATTTGCCCCCAGGAGATGAAGAATGCCTACATTGTCAATCTCTATAAAGGAAAAGAAAACAGGTCTTCCTGTGACAATCATGGGGTCGGGGGGGAGAAGGAGGTCTCTGTCTCTGTCTCTCTCTCTCTGTCTCTCCCTCTCTCCCTTTCCTTCTCTCTCTCTCTCTCTCTCTCTCTCTCTCTCTCTCTCTCTCTCTCTCTCTCTCTCTCTGTCTCTCTCTCTCTCTCAGTTATTGTTGGCAAGATTCTGTCAAGAGTCCTCTGTAATCCAACTGATTCTTCACCTGGAAGAGGTCCTCTACCTGGCAGCCAATGTGGCTTCAGAAAGGACCGTGGAACATCAACATGGTGTTCGCTGCCGAACAACTCTAGAAGAAATGCTAGGAGTAGAACACAGGTCTATACACATTCATTGATCTGTCAGTCATGAGGACTTGTGGAAGATCATGGTGAAATTAGGTTGTTCACAATTTAGCAGACCTCTGTATGCTTAAATGGGATCTAGATAAAACACGATGCTCTCATGCTTTCCCAGTCACCAGTTGCTCCCATATTTTATAGCATGGTATTTTCTGCATTGTCAGATACCTTAAACAAAGACAAAGATAGGATCAAAGTCAACTACCACACTGAAGGTAAACTCTTGACCTTGAAAAGGCTACAGGGAGGAGAAGCCAAGATGGCGGAGTAGAAAGACACATATATGCTAGCTCCTAACACGCAGCCCATAAAATACCTGTAAAAAAGAACTCCCAACAAATTCTGGAGCAGCACAAGCCATGTAGCAACAGAGTGGAGAAGATTTCTGTTCCAGAGAGCCCTGAAAAACTGACACCAAAGGTCTGTAATACACCAGACATGGAGCAGAGCCCAGCACTGCCTTGGCCATGAGGCACCGAGAGGAGCAGATCCAAGCAGGCTTCAGGGACAGGATCTCCAGTAGCCGTGCAGGTCCCTCCACCCACAGATGCAAAGGTCAGTGAGAGAGCCTTTTTGGCTGGTCAAGAGGGGAGTGGAGTGTCTCCATAACTCAGGTCCCCTCAAAAGGCAGCAGCAGAGGCAGCAGTGGACAGGAGCTCCCAAAGCAGACAGGAGCTCAGATCCATTATTGAAGATCTCTGCATAAAACCCCTGAGGGAACTGAGCCCCTTGTGGGGCCCTGTCCCCACCTGAGCAGCTGAACTTAATCTCACACTGAATAGCAGCCCTGCCCCGCTGAAAGCCCTGAGGCTGGGAAGCAGTATTTGAATCTCAGAACCCAAGCACTAGCTGGGTGGATCTGGAGTCAAGTTGGGTGTGGAAAGGAATCTCAGAAGTAAAGTAACTGGCTGGGAAAATGCCCAGAAAAAGGGGAAAAAAAATAATACCATAGAAGGTTACTTTCTTGATGAACAGATATCTCCTCCCTTCCTTTCAGATGAGGAAGAACAATGCTTAACACCAGGGAAAGACAAAGAAGTCAAGGCTTTTATATCCCAAACATCCAAAATAAATATTCAATGGGCTCAGGCCATGGAGGAGCTCAAAAAGGATTCTGAAAATCAATTAGACAGGTAGAGGAAAAACTGGGAAGAGAAATGAGAGAGATGCAAGAAAAGCATGAAAAGAAGGTCAACACCTTGCTAAAGGAGACCCCAAAAAAATGCTGAAGAAAATAACACCTTGAAAAATAGGCTAACTCAGTTGGCAAAAGAGGTCCAAAAACCCAATGAGGAGAAGAATGCTTTCAAAAGCAGAATTAGCCAAATGGAAAAGGAGGTTCAAAGGCTCACTGAAGAAAACAGCTCTTTAAAATTAGAATGGAACTGATGGAGGCTAATGACTTTAGGACAAACCAAGAAATAACAAAACCAAACCAAAAGAATGAAAAAATGGAAGAGAATCTCATTGGAAAAACAACTGACCTGGAAAATAGATCCAGGAGAGACAATTTAAAAATTATGGGACTACCTGAAAGTCATGATCAAAAAAAGAGCCTAGACATCATCTTTCATGAAATTATCAAGGAAAACTGCCCTGAGATTCTAGACCAGAGGGCAAAATAAATATTGAAAGAATCCACCAATCACCTCCTGAAAGATATCCAAAAAGAGAAACTCCTAGGAACATTGTGGCCAAATTCCAGAATTCCCAGGTCAAGAAGAAAATATTGCAAGCAGCTAGAAAGAAACAATTCCAGTATTGTGGAAACACAATCAGGATAACACAAGATCTAGCAGCTTCTACATTAAGGGATTGAAGGTCATGGAATATGGTATTCCAGGAGTCAAAGGAACTAGGACTAAAACGAAGAATCACCTACCCAGCAAAACTGAATATAATACTTCAGGAGAAAAAAATTGTCTTTCAATGAAATAGAGGATTTTCAAGCATTCTTGATAAGAAGACCAGAGCTGAAAAGGAAGTTTGACTTTCAAACACAAGAATGAAAAGAAGCATGAAAAGGTAAACAGCAAAGAGAAGTCATAAGGGTCTTACTAAAGTTGAACTGTTTACATTCCTACATGGAAAGACAATATCTGTAACTCTTGAAACTTTTCAGTGTCTGGGTAGTTGGTGGGATTACACACACACACACACACACACACACGAACACACACACACATGCATGCACACACAGAGACAGAGTGAATTGAATAGGATGAGGTCATATCTTAAAAAAATGAAAAGTGGTGAGAGAGAAATGTATTGGCAGCAAAGAGGTGAAATGGAATGGGGCAAATTATCTCTCATAGAAGAGGCAGGCAGGAGACTTTTTAGTGGAGGGAAAAAGAGGGGAGCTGAGAGAAAAACATGAACTTTACTCTCATCACATTCGACTAAAGGAAGGAATAAAATGCACACTCATTTTGGTATGAAAACGTATCTTACAATACAAGAAAGTGGGGGAGAAGGGGATAAGCAAGGTGGGGGGGATGACGGAAGGGAGGGCAATGGGAGGAGGGAGCAATTTGAAATCAACACTCTTGCGGAGGGACAGGATCAAACGAGAGAATAGAAGCAATGGGGGGCAGGATAGGATGGAGGGAAATATAGTTAGTCTTACATAACACGACTATTATCGAAGTCAAGAAAACCAAAGTTCTCCAAGAGCCAGAACTACTGCAGAATTAATGTGGAACCATTGCTAACAGCAAATGGAGAAATAAGCTCACTTCTCTTGGCAGTATATTTTCCAGGGATGTCCCCCTAGGTTTGTAGACATTGTAGACATGTAGACATTGCCAGAGCTAGTTCACCATTTGGGAGACTCCAAAAGAAAGTGTGAAAAAGAAGAGGTATTGGGCTGAATACCAAATTGAAAGTCTACAGAGTCATTGCACCTACTTCATCATTTATATACTTATGAAAGCTGGACAGTTTACAAGCTCCATGCCAGAAAACTGAACTGCTTCAATTTGAATTATCTTAGGAAGATTCTGTTGGTCTGGCTATGGTACCTGAATGCCAAACGCACAGTTACCTAAAAGATTACTTTACAAAGAATCTGTACAAGGCAAGCATTCACATGGAGGTCAGAAGACGCAGTACAAGGCCTCTCTGAAGGACTTTAGTATCAATTGTGAGACTTGCACATGACAGTCTGGCATGATATGCCCTAATCAAAGAAGGTTTTATGTCTACGAGCAAAGCAGAATCTCAGTAGCTCAAAAGAAATGTGAGACACATAAATCTCAAGATATTTCCATCCCAAATGTTCAAAGAGAGTATTTGTACTTGACTTATGGCAGAGCCTCCTGAGTTTGTATTGGATCCATCAGCCACAGTCAAACACACTGCACCCCATCATCATGATGTCCTTGTTCCTCTTCAAGTATGAAGGATAAACAACAAAAATACTGAAAACATCCATACAGTTAATTTCCTCCAATAACAAATTGATTCACTGGACAAGAGTGTTATGTTTAAAGGATCAATTTTTAAATTAAAATTTATCAATGGTAAAACAACTATGAGATTCTTAAGAACCACTACCTCTCCACCTTTATTCCTCCCTACCCCCCCCCTAAAAGAGGGCAAAGTTGGAATAAAGGCCAATTTGTATTTCTTCCCATAGATTCTCAGAACCTATCACTTGGTAATTAACCTGTTGGTACCTTCTAGCTAGTCCTTGGAAAACAAACAAGATGTGTCACCAGGATCATACTTAAAGTCTTTCTAGCTTGGTATATACTCTACTAGAATGGATACTCTACTGGTATATCTTTGAAACCCAATGATTACTATTCATTACATTATGAAGAATTTTAGTAGGACTTACAGGAGACTGACCTACAGTTGCTATTCCATGCACATTAATTCTAGAATTGGAAACTGTCAAGTGTTTGTATTACTAAGAAGACAGTAACATACAATAATACAATGTCTAAAAGAGAAGACAGTTTCTCTTGCATAGTGTATTAGAATTTATTTTTAGATCTTTAATTACACCATAGATTGTATTCATACAATACAAAATTAAGAGAATTAATTGAGTTAATTATTTTAGTAATGTAAACAATAAACAAAAATTCAGTGTAGACTTCCAAATTCAAGTTTGTGGCTTTAGTTTTATAAAAATGTCCATTTTACTGATAAAACAATTAGGGGAACAGGCAAATAAGAAGGTCATATTCATATCTTCCTTTCACTCTCTGTTAGGGAATCACAGAACAACCTATATCAGTATGATGACATTTTGAAAAATGTTTAAAGCACCACAGACATAGCTGGTTTGTGTCATCAACATTATTGAATCCCTTGTTTTTCAAATTTACATGGCTTCTTAGATCCTAGACACATTCCAGACAGTAATAATTCTTAAGCACAAATGTGTCCTAATACTCTTCCAAATAAGATAGAAGGAATATGAGAACTGAAAAAAATAACCCAAGAACCTTCACCACAGGAAAATGGAAAGGGTATAACAATCTCTAAGAGAGTCAAGGAGAGCTCAGTTATAGATTCTGTCCTCTGATCACTAGACACTCATTTCAGAATCTTTTTGCTTTCATGTCTCTACACAACATATTAACAACACAAAAGAATGGAAATTGCTTCTACACAATGTGAAAGAATCACTGGGAAATAAATTGTATGGCACAGATATAGAGCATCATACCATGGTTTTCTTTTCAATAAGATCTATGTGTACACTCTCTGAAATGCTACAATACTAATTAGAAAATGATGAAATGAATATGTGCCAGATAAATAGCATTCCTGAAATATTTGTAACTTTTTAATACCAGACAAAATCTTTTACTGTGTGTTAGCTTTCTATTTCTCACAAAGAAAATCTAAATAGTTTAGATTAGCAATTAGAGAATGGCTGTTTCTGAAAACAAGCAATCACATTTACTTGCACGGTTCACAAACAATTAAGTCAAGAAATGCTTGTCTCTACACAACAGGCTTTGAAAGGACAAAGAAGCTTTATAACTAAATTGTTTTAAAACACCCTACTCACTCTAGCAAACAACTTTTGTCTTCCACCTTCTGATTTTTTTAGGGGGGAGGAAATGTGTAGATTCAGAATGAAACATGTCTACCTAAGTATTGGCACTGTTTCCATATATCAATCCACCAATAAACACATGTAAAATCCCCTGCCTCAGATTAACTGGACTGTTTTCACAATAGCTAAGAAGGTACCTTGGTGATAGAACCATCCTCTCCTAAAGTCCATCTCACAGATACCTCTAACACCCAGAACGGCACTGAGGCAAAAATGAAGTAACTATACTTTTGGTATCAGAGTCATTTTCTGAATAGCAAGAAACATCCCCAAAAATGCTCAACCAAACCCTAAAACTAAGATCATATATTCAGGGCACTGTGGTTTCCCTCTTTCAGGAGAAAACTAAAACCAAGGTCCCTGGGGCATGAAACTGAGAAGTCATAGAGAGGAGGATACAGAATAAAGAAGAAAACCAACAGAGATCTTGGGCCAACAGAAATGGTAGACAAGAGAGTGGATGGGAGAGGGAGAGGGGAGAGTTCAAGCACCACACAGAAAAGAAGTGCCTCTGGTAGTAGGGCCAAGGAACTTTGTGGTTTTGGAGTGAAGTGGGGTGGCTGAGGGCAGGCAGGAATTGTAGGAGGAACACGGTTGTTTAGAGCCCAGTAAATTAAACCATGTTATAGAACCATAAACCATTGAACATTTCTTTATTAATTATGGGTAGTACTTTTAGGAGTCAGAGGGAAAATCAGGTCCTACTCACTTTAGTAGCTTTAAGGACATTCTTCTATTGGGTCAAGTACCAAGGGTAATGGTGCACTAACTCAAGCACTCCATTGGGCAGGGAATAACCTTCATTGGAAAATGTTGTCAAGTTAAGTTATGGTGTAGTTACAAAGGAACAGAATTGTATACTCTATGGCTATGATACAACAGAAATCAAAACATTCTTCTAGTAAGTGAAGAAGGATAAAAAAATAAGTAAGTTGTATTGACTTTAAGAAAGAAATGGAGATCTATAGGGAGAAAACTTTTAAATGTCAAGGACAGGAAAACATGAATCAAATAAAGGTGTTAACATGACTATCCCTTAAATTGCTAATTTAGCACACAGAACATCTAGACTAGGTTTTGCATTAATGATTCTCAATGAAAAGACCTGAGGAAGGATTTATCATAGAGCAAATGCTAAATAAAAAGGTAAAAAATTTGATTTGATAAATTAACCCAATTGACAGAATTTGGTGAATTTTATTATGGACAAATTTGGTGTTTCAAAATGAGTTTAAATACACACATACACATACATGCATATATATAGGGATGCGTGTGTGTGTGTGTGTGTGTGTGTGTGTGTGTGTGTATACAGGGAATTATTAGAGAACAGAAGAAAACTTTGTGAAATTTCCAAATGACTTATTTCTGAACACATAGTAAGCCCATGTATAGTTTTATGTTAATGAAACTTTTCTGCTTGTCATATTATAGAATTAAAGGATTCAGTTAGGGTTAGAAGTAACTTTAGAGATGAGCCAACTCACTAATTTTACAGAGAAAGAAATCGAGGCCCAAGTAATGAAGCAACCTATTCCAGGGTCACATAGACAATGGATTCTCTCATACCAGGTTATCAGTGAATCAATTATTCCCAGGTTTAAGAAATTATTGTCATATGTGCTGATGCCACATATATCCATAAAAATAAATGTTGTGGTAATAAAATTTCATCATTCTAGAACTTTTTGCGATTTTCCCCATTTACCTATGTATATGGGGTTCACTATGATGCACGGATAAGAAAGAGTATTTTTGGATTTGGGTTATTTTTCTCCCTGACTGGTTTAATGTACCTCCCTGCTTTGGTGGACTTTGTTTTTTGGGGGGAGAGTGTTACCTTTGTCATAAGTTTATTTCAAAACCACAGGCCCCCCTCAAGGTAGAACTAACCTCTTTTTTAATGATAGACAAATTATAGGTAATAGATTAAGTAGACAAGAATTTGTGTCACAGTAATTTTTATCATTTTCCTGCATGTCAATGTTGTCACCGATTTTATCCATGGATCAAAATGTTCTTCAGAATATGAAATATCACTTAAGTCATTTTGTGGAAAAACTTAATCAATCATGCAGGCACTATACAGGAAACATGACTTTTTATATTAGTTTGAATCTGGAATTCTAGTGAGGCACTTATCTATGCCTTCACCAGAAAAGGTCCATGCAGATTTTTTTCATTTTCTTCTACAATCAGGAGGGTACCACTACAATACTCTGTCTCCCTGTTATCCTTTGATTTTTGTCTTTTTTACCAATGCATCTTCTCATTTCGTTATATAATTCTTTAATGTTATACTTTCCTCAAAGTCTTTGGAGTTCTTCACTGATCATGTGTTATAGTCTGCTGCCAGCCACCACGTATTTGCCTTTGCATTTTCCTCTGAGATATTCATCTTAAGCTGTACAGAGGCAAATAGTGACATTGCAGGAGGTCTTCCTGGCATATAATACCACTAGTAAAATACTTGTATTAGAAAGATGGGATTGCCTTTATAAAGGTAAAGATTAGACTCAGTAAATATTGCAATATCCTGAAAGAAATCCAGCTCATTCTTCTCTTCCTTTACAACTCTGGGTCCAACTCATTGTTCACTTACACTGTCTGTCCCAGATACACATATAGGAAGATGAAGTCTAGAGGACATCCATTCAGATGCATGCCGAAATATAGACAATAGATGTCCTTCATCCATCTGGATGTGTTAGTGTGTGTGGAAAGGCTAAACTCCTTCGACTGATTATAGGTTCTTTCAGGAGGTCCTGCAGCATCTTGGGGTTTGATGCAATCAATACACTATCATCCTCAAACAGGCACACCTGGAGGACCTCACATCTTCTTCCTTAACCTGTGCTCGTGATGAGTCTCCAAGCTTCTTTAAATCACTCAAGCATAAATTCTCAAGATGCACTGAAATCCATCCCTTCTGACTTCAACTACATCTGATGTTAGCTGTCCTCCCTCGGCCTTGTCCTGCATTATTTCACCTTCCTCTGATGCTACCTGTCTGTTTTAATGTTGGCCAAATCTCATTTTGATCTTTATATGTCTGCTGCCAGCAGCAGTGTAATTCCACAGCTGAGCTCTCATTATATTAGATATAAAATGACAGTGGTCTTCAATAGGAGCAGCTGGAAAATTTGGACTATGTGGTCACAAAATGACCAAAGAACACACTTATCACTTGAGATATATGTATGTATGTGTATCTTTATACATATGTAAGTATGTGCATACACATGTTTCTATATTAATATAGCTATATATGTATAGAAAAATGTATAGATATAAACATATCTATAGATCTCTAAAAGAAACTATAGATATAGACCTACGTATCTATGTCTATCTCTATATGTATATAATCTAGCTAGATATCTATTTATATATACATGTGTGTAGTGTGTGTCTAGATATATATTATAGACAGATATAGATACAGCTTCCAGAAACAATGTTACAAAGTATACACAGCGCAGCATATTTTCCCCCAAGAAAAAAATGTTATAATTAATTTATATTCCTAACTAAGAATTTAATATTAAATAAATTCACTCATTCAATCAAAAGTTATGAGTGTGTATCTTACACAAAACACTCTATTAGGTGCTAGGGATGGGGGTATTTGAGGTCTGAAATGCAAAAGTTAGTAAGTTACTCTTACGGAATTTACAATCCCATCAGGAAGATAAGTCATGTATCTGATTAATACAAAGCAGTAAGTGGTAAGTGTCCCAACTGTGGTACAAGAGTTCTGAAGCAAGGACACATCACTTCTTGCTAAAGGGATAGGAAAGGATTCATGGAGAATACTAAAGCTAGGCCTCAAAGGGTAGGTGAGATTAATCCTGGGAGATGGAAGGTTTTTGGCAAAGACAGGTTGTTTTTAAGGAATAGAAATCAATCTCATCCGGATAAATTACATCGTACATATTCATAAGTAATTGGTGGCAGGGGTGGATGCAGATAGAGAAGCACCCTGTGAAGGTCAGCACTAGAACCAGATCAGGTCTAGAATGACAATTTATTACATTCATCTTTACCTGTGATTTCATCATTATAAGGAATGCCAGTGATAGAAATCTCTTTACCATCACGGATCAGTAGCTGTCCAACTTACAGTCCTGAAGTGACCTGAGGTTAAGAGGTATGACCAGTCACACAGATAGGTCTTACTGAATCAGATGTCATTCCTCTCTTTCTACATGATACTGTCTATACTATACTATAGTATAGTACTAAAAAAGCAAAGACACAAAAATTAAAACTCACCATATCATTTGAAAAGATTAAACTATACAACTCCTACAATGTAAGTAAAGTATAAAATTGCAGTGTACATTTATCATAAAAGTGAACAAAATTGCTATAAAGCATACACACACATAAAAAAAAAATGTCCAGAAGGAGCTGAGTAGAGCAAGGACCCTGGGGCCTTAAGGGCAAAAATCTTTATTGCTGAATCTATTCCTTTTGAAAATTTGAAAATGATTTTTAAAGATTTGCATGGTCCAGGAATCTGTAAATGCTACCCACCATAATATGACATGGAATGTGCCATAGCCTACCAGAGGCAGCCTACATATTGCTGCTTTACCCCCTCTTCATTAGAGGGGAAGGAAGGCCCAAAGGGAGAGGGATATATTAAAAAATGTCTGTGATGCAAAAACAAAAGGCATCAAGGAGAGTTGGTTACAAAAACTATCTAGAGTAAGCTGGTTCTCTTTTTTTTTCTGTTAATAATGTCACTGTGATTCTTAGGATTATTCAGAAGTGAGACCAAAAATATGGAGATATACAGACAGAAAAAGATGGTGGTTCATGTGTCAAGGGAAAGGTATAACTGAAGGATAGCCCATATGTTCCACTGGATTTCATAACATGACAAGAATTTCAATGACTGAAGATTTATAAAAGCTGGACAACAGTTACACAGGACACACACACACACACGCACGCATAAGAGAAAATATGCAATTTGCATTTTTGGAAAGAGTATCCACAGGATTGAGGTCACAAACCCATTAAAGTATCCAATTAGAAATTTCCCTACAGCAAGAAGAGCCATTCAAAATTACTTCATGGACCAAGGATTTAATGTGAAAGTGAGAAGTATGTGTTCATCCTAACAGAGAAATGAGGCTATTCGGTATTAGGTCAAAGGAACGCTACCAGTTTAAAAACAACAAGAACAAAAATTGCTCTTAAGTCATCCTTCCTCACCACTCCTTCCACTGGGCCCACTTGATATGTCATTAGTACACTTTATAGTTGATTGGAAAACCATAAAAACAAATGCTCGTTCACTGTAATGAGCTTTCGAAAAAATTGTCAGTGTATATGCCATCAAATTTCTAAAAAAACAAAGAGGCAAAGATATTTCTCCTTATTTTTATGGTCATATTCCTCTTTCTGTCTGAGAAATTACTGAATACATATTAAAATATTAACGTGGGATTATTAATTAGGCAATAGTGAATGAGTGGAGGAGTGAAATGAGAAATCACCTACGTATGCAGAAGCTCCCAACAATTAATATGCACATGTTAAGCATCTACAATGCCATGTGCCAGGATATAAAGAATGAAACAGGAGTTTTTAAGGAATTTACATTCTATCATACAAGACAAAGAGTATAAAGTAAAAGAGTATACAAAATATATACAAAACATACAAAAAATGGGGGAGGAATCCCTCAGAGTTCAGGGGAACAGGGAACATCAGGAAAGGTTTCACGTTGAAGAAGACCTACTATAGACTTAGAATCTTACTTGAAGATTCTAAGGCTTCTAAGAGGTAAAGGTGAAGAGGGAATACATTCCCCCTTTGCACAGGAAAGATTTCAAGATGGAATATGGATGCATATAAACTGTATTCAGTTGCATATCTTCAAAATGAGTTTCAAATTTTCCAAAAGAGATCAATTTCTATCAGCAAGAGTGAGTTTGACCATATTCCCTAGAAGCAGTTGAGGAAAGCAAGTTGTGAATCAACTATTAGGTTGTAAAATAACCTCCTAAAGAAAAGTAAAAGTCACAAAAATAAAAGTTAAATAGGAAATCATCCAATCCAGAGCTAGGGGATGTCAAGGAATGTGTTTCTTAAGGGTACAAAATATGACACAGAAGTCCTACAGATGGCATAGCTGCCATGTGATGAAACACAATGCAGGGGAATGAGCAACAAGTTTAACCACCAAGAGCCCTGGATTCGAATCTCTGCTGTGGTCCTAATCCTGATTTCCTTTGGGCCTCAGTTTTTTCTCCTCTAAAGGAAGTAGACTAGATGATCACCACGATCCTTTCAAGCTTTAAAATTACATGAAGACCTTAATCAGATTTACAATCAAGGAAACAACCAGCTAGTATCCTTTATTAACATGCATGATAGGGGAAAAAAACCAGCAACACTTAGGAAAAAGGAGGTCAGTTATTTAAACACATACTATCTCACTTTGTATACAGTCTTAAAGCAGCAGCATAACTTCATGGGGAAAGGGTAAGAACTGGGCGAAGAGCAGCCAGTTCAAATAGCTATTCCCAATATTAAATATTCCCTTAATGGGAAGGATGAGGGGGAGAGAGAGAGAGACAGAGACAGAGAGAGACAGAGGCAGAGAGACAGAGAGAGACAGAGACAGAGAGAGACAGAGGCAGAGAGACAGAGAGACAGACACAGAGAGACAGACAGAGACAGAGACAGAGGCAGACCGACAGACAGAGAGACAGACAGGGACAGAGAGAGACAGACAGAGAGAAGATTTTACAAGGAAAAGGAAAGGTTGGTCAAGCCAAAAAAAAATGATGGAGAATGAAGAGGCTTACTAGTTAACACTCAAAAGTATTCAAGTCCTTATTCATTTAATTAATCTTATTTGTATTAGTTTTATGCTTAATGACATATAGATTACTTTTCCGGTATCACAGGTCAAGGGGACCTAAGTTCAAATCCTGCCTCAGACACTTACTAGCAGGGTGTTCTTGGAGAGAGTCATATAACAATTCTCTCAACCTTAATGTTTTCATCTGTATAAGGAAGGGGTGGAATTCAATAACCACTAAGATACTTTCCAGGTTAAATTCTATGATGCTATCATTATCCTTTAGTTACTTAATAACAAAATATATTTTATATTGAAAATAAATTTAAAACTATTCATATTAAATTAGTTCCTGCCTCCCATAGCATACAAGAGGAAGCTTAGGGTTTGCTTGCCTATGTGACTGAGAGCATCACCATCTAGTGACAAAAACCTTGAATTACAGCCTGACCAGACAAACAAATCTATGAGAGGCTGATATTGTATAACTATATGCATAGTCAGCCAAATATTCTGACATCTTTAAATTTATCAAGATTAGAATAATGTGACAGTGATTGAGCAGGCTTAGGAGGAATATAAAATAATGTCTTTCTGCAAATAGTATGTGTGTATCAATATGTATGGTATGTGCGTTTCATATATGTTTATATTTAATAAACCTTTATACTTAGGCCTATTTAAGGGATTTTTATTTATTTAATAATGGGATATAAAATAAATTTTTCCTTTTTCTCTTTGAAAAAATTTCTCTGCCTTTCTTTTAATGATTTTGATTACAAACTCATAAGGCATAAAGAACAACTTGCAAGTTAGTTCTACTACTCTGGAGATGGTTTCAGATGGAAAATCATTTAGTAATAGCAAGAAAACTCCACTGTCCTGTCTCTATCTGTATGTTTTTCTCATATGCATGTATGCTACATGTACAATTTTAAAAATAGCTAATAAATGCATATGTATACTATATAAGCATTACATGTATGTATATACTTTAAAGGAATGAAAGCTAGTTCATACTTATTGAGAACTAGAAAGCAGAAAGGTTGCTAACACACAAACAACAGTGGTCTGATAACCTTCTCTAGTCCCTGACTGCTGCTGACTAAGAAATATGGCAATGGCAATGTCAGAAATAGCTAATAACAATTTTAAATAAATTGCCTTGCTAAAGATCATACGTAACATTTTATAGGATCATGGTCCTTTGATCATGTTAATGCTACTGCTGACAAAGTTCATTACCCACGTATACAAGAGGACATATTAAAAAAATAATTGGTTGGAAAATTTGTCACTACCCCTTTCTGATGAATACACTGACCCATTACACAGAAAACAGCATAATGAGCCATGACATAATAATGGGACATTTGAGACCATCAGTAAGCAGGTGCTTACAAAGATTAATATCTCACATGCTTCTTCCTAATAGACAAGAGTATATTCAACAGACATAGATGAGCATTTATTAAATGCTTCTCATGAACTAGGCACTGTGCTCAGTGTCATGAATACAAATACAGGCGGAAAGAAAAGACAGTCCCTGCCTTCAAAGAGCTTCCATCCTACCTTTAACAAAATTGTTACTACATTTTTTTCAATCAGAAAAAATGTGCCTTCCCCCACCCACCTTGTAACAGAAGGAAGCTTCCATTATAAAGGGGGAAAACAATCACATAAAAGATTGGAAGATGATAAATGGTAATGGTGGTAAGGGGTACTAAGGAGAGACCAAGGTGCCAAGTGCAGAGAAAGTCCAGAGTATGTGCTGAAGAGAAAGGAGACATGAGCCCTCCTTCAGTGAAGGTTCTGAGAGAAGTCACTGGCTCCAATCACAGGAAGAGTCCACAGGGGCCTCGCGTACTTCCAAAAGTGTGAGTGCCAGGGCTGGAGAAAGCTTCAGTATGAAGTAATTCCTGGGTGATGGTAGAGAGTCCAGAGTGCAGTCTAGAGAGGAAGGAGACTGTCGTGCAATTTGTATCTAAGATCACTAATTGTAGAACTGGCCTGGCTTCAGGGGTTTGTGACATCTTCCTCAAATGAGGAATCCTTATTTGTCTCTGCTGAAGATTCATGTCAAGTCAAACCACCTGCTTACTGATGTTCTCAAATGTCCCATTATTATGTCATGGCTCATTATGCTGTTTTCTTTGTAATGGGTCAGTGTATTCATCAGAAAGGGATAGTGACAAACTTTCCAACCAATTATTTTTTTAAGATGCCAAGACCAGCTACTTCCTCCAAAGAGAATACCTGTTCATTCTGGATTGCAGGGATATTAGAAATTCTTCTAATTCACAATTTTAAAAAATTCCATTTTCTGACTGAAATATGGTTAGTATAACACATGATTTCAAAGACAGTTCTTATAAAAGAAAATATTTCAGCTATTTATTTTTAAATGAATTTGTCTGAATGTCAAAATGCAGACACTAGATTGGGAAAATTGCATTCACTGACTTCTACCTTATAGAAAAGTGCATAAAGGAAATAAGACAGTGAACTCTCCTAAATGATGTTTTTATTTGTAAAAAATTGTTCCCTCTCTTCGTATCACTTACTCAAATATCTAAGAACCAAAGTATGAGTTTTGAAGGCAAAATGATATTGGAGAAAATAGCATGACAATACTCACGCTGAATGCAATTCATGCTGAGCATGGACACAATGCAGCCCATTTCAGGGGAAATGGGATAAAAGAAAACAAATCAAATTCTCCCCTTTTCTCTTTTAAAAACTCTCCTTTCTTCTACTGATTTTGAATACAAGCTCATAAGGCATAAAGAGGAACTTGGAAATTAATTTTACTACTCTGGAGACAGTTTCAGTTGGAGAACAGATTAACCATGTAACAATAGCATTAAGAAAAAAGTATACCAACTCTCTAATTGTTCAAGAGTATATGAAGAATGATAGGATACAGTATTATTGCAAAACTATGCTATATTCTATTTACAACCAAGGGGCTGCTCTTAAAAATAAATTGTAATTTACATTTTACCTTTATCCAGGTGTGTACCAGTAAGTTTTTAACAACAGGTCGCCCAGGGTAGGTGAAATGTGTAACCAACACATTTTTAAGCTTAATCTGCACTTTTATTATTTTTGCCATCACTTTCTTAAGTCTAGTCAATTAAGAAAATAAATTAATCCTTGATTTGCAGCATTTACCAATATCTGAGGTGTAAATACAGTGAAAACAGCTCTTGTGAAATATTTTGAGTTTATGATAGCACTCCTACATACATACACACACACACATATATATATGTGTGTACAGAAGCTAAGAATTAATATTTTTGAAATGTAAAAACAAAAAGTTTTCCTAAATTTTACCATTAATATTATAAGTATTTTAATAACATTTTTATCATATTTTATATAATGAGTAACTAAAGAGCTACTTTATGGACACTGCATTCTCGTATTCAAAATACAGTTCCCTTCAACTTATATGTTCACTTATCATTTATTTTTATAGAAATATTCATTCCTCTAAACTCAATAGTACAAGTAACATGATGGTCAGATCTGAGATCGTCCTCCAAATGATCATTATTTTCCTTAAAGGCTACTTTCTGTGTTAAAATATATGAACCTACCTCACTAGATATTTACTTTACACATGTTTGTTAGCTTGAATTAATTTTTGTTTTATTCAATAAAAGAGAACATATTAAACTATTAAACAGCTGAGTGGATAAAGCATTGGCCTTAGCATGTCTCAGATACTAACAGTGAAAGGACACTCTTTGACTTCATATCATCTTTATCCCTCCACCACCAACTAACATTCACTAAATAGACCATTTCCCCCAATCTGATGGAAAAGTAATTTCTTACTTCTTCTATATGCCCAAGCATATATGCAGTACACCTGAGGCATTCTCAAATACTTCAGGCAGAAAAACTGACTAATTTCAAAGGTTTATTATCAAAAAGAGTAGGTTTAATTAATATTTAGGAATGCCAGAATGACCAAGGAAACTTGACAAGCCTGCAAACATTCTCAGGCTGTGGGAATTTTCAACTAGATAACACCGACAGATATGTTTTCAGGTGCCAAAGATTGTCAGTTTGGCAGCAGGATGATTCATTTTTTACTACAAATTTACAGCTCTGAAGAAGTACTAGTTAGAATAGAACTATCATTTCTTATAATGGGAGTTACTAATCCTTGGAATTTTTGTGAGATAACTTCAAAGAAAAATAAAAGTACAAGGTTGTGTGCTCAGATTGTCTCTGCAAACACAATCTCTATTTCTCTACGAATTACAGCTACTAAACATTAGCTTAAAGTTAACTATGTTGATGAAATTCAAAAACTATCACTTTGTTATTCTGATGGATCAATGGTTTCATTAGCATGGATATTTTATCCACTGGGGCAAACTGCATATCATCAATACCTCCTTATCTGGCACAATCTTTATCTGCATACTTCCATAATTCTTCCCTAAAGGACCCAGGCTTTTCTCTGAAACCTTCAATATTTTGTAGATTCCTGTACAACACCTAGACTACCTATACTGTTATCCCTCTCCCTTATTACATGAACAGTTGACCATTTCAACATATACATCATGTATTATCATGTTATGCCATTTCTCCCTTGAATCTTAATTGATGATGATGATGATGATGTACAAGGATGACATCAAGTTATATTGCTTCATAAAAAATTAAATGGCTGCTTTATTGTAAAATGTTTTTCAATTAAATCAAGAAGGCATTTTTAATTTTTAATATTTGTCTAGAATTTTTAATATTTGTCAGAAATAAAAGAGACTGGAAGCCATTGAACTTGAATCCAAAGATGATATTGAAGCAATAGATGAAGGGGTTACTTATAAATATCTCAGTCTTCTGTAGGTAACACACACTTCACATGAAGTTATCACAAAAAGGTGACTGGGGAGATCAGAGTGGAGGTAGAAAATGGCTAGGTGGTACAGTAGTGGATGGAGGGCTGCACCTGGAGTCAGTTACAACTGAATTCACTCTGATCCCAAACACTTACTAGCTATATGACCTTGAGCAAGCCACTTAATCTTTTTCTACTTGAGTTTCCTCAACTTTTAAAACGTAGGTAATAATAGCACCTACCTCTCAAGGTGGTTGTAAAGACTAAATGTGATAATATATGTAAAACAATTAGTACATTAGCACATAGTATATGTTTAATAAATGTCTGTTTCCTTCATCATTCTTTTCTTCCTTCCTTCACAGCTGTGTACATCAAGAGGCACAAAGCATCCTGAAGTCAAAGCTCAACAGAAAGAACAATTAACAAAGTGCCAGACTTCTAGGTTCAGAGTCAAAAAGATGTAGTAGAAAAAGTATCCAGGTAAGACTTCCCTACTTTCTGCTCTAAGTAAATTTAAAATAACACCTTAAATTGATTTATGGAGTGACAGAGTCAACAAATGTCAAAATGAGTTATCCATCCATCACAATACAATTTAAGAGTTTAGAAAAATAAGACACAAGTGGGGTGGCTGGCCCAGAATCCATGGAGATTAAAGACCAGAGGTGGAAAAAGGTCAGTGGCAAGAGAAGCAGCATAGCTTTGGTGGCATAGTGAATAAAGCATTGGGCTTTGGAATCAGGAAGAATCATCTTTATGAGTTCAAATCTTGCCTCAGAGACATTCTAGTTGTGTGATCCTCGGTAAGCCATTGAACCCTATTTACCTCAATTTCTTCATCTGTACAACGAGCTACAGAAGGAAATGATAAAGCATTCCAGTATCTTTGCCACGAAAACCCCAGATGGAGTCACAGAGTCAGGGCTGGACACAACTGAAACAACTTAACAGCAACAAAACCAGACATGGTAAGGGGAGTTGGCAACTGGTCAGAAAAAGACTACAGGTGACACCGTGCTAGCAGCGGACACAGGACCAGGACCACAGTCTACTTAGCCACTCTGGTGCCAAGACGCACTTCTGGGTCACAGCTTCAGGGCAGAGAGGAGCACTTTTGCTCAAGATGGAGTGGAAGCTCTGAGAAACAAATGATTGGTGACTCCGTTGTCTACACCAATTTCCAGGTCACAGTATAAGAGCAGGGGAAAAGCGCTTTCAGACAAAAGGGAGTGGAAGCCCTGAAGGGCAATATCGTATCCAGTCCCGTGGGATAAGGGTTCCTGAGAAGCAGTATCAATTGTAAGTCACATGAATATAGGTCCCTTCCTGGGTAAGGACCAGAGTGCAGACTAGAAAGCACATCTCTTCCCAGATCATACCACCTTGGAAGTACCGTAAACCCCCAAATACTCCTTAAAGAGAATGACAATGAAACAATATCCCAAAATTTATGGGATACAGTCAAGGCAGTGCTTAGGAGAAAATTTATATCTCTAAATGCATACATTAAAAAAAGAACAGATCAATGACTTAGGCATACAACTAAAAAAGACAACCAGAAAAAATATTAAAAATCTCTAAACATCACAGTGGAAATTCTGAAAAAAAGATGAATGAAATTGAAAATAAGAAAACAACTAAACTAATAAATAAAGGTAGGAGCTAATTTTATGAAAAAGGAATGATAAAATAGACAATTACTAAAATGGATTAAAAAAAGGAAAGAACACCAAATTACTACTATTAAAAGGGATAAAGGGTGAATAAACCACCAATGAGGATGAAATTCAGGCAATTTTAGGAGATATTTTTCCCAATTATTATGTCAGTAAAACTGACAATCTAAGTGAAATAGAAGAATATTTACAAAAATATAAACTGCCCATCTTAACAAAAGAGGAAATAGAATATCCTGTCTTAGAAAAAGAAGTTGAATGAGTCAATAATGAACTCCTTAAGAAAAAAATCCCAAGGAAGAGATGGATTTACAAGTGAATGAATGCCACTGAACATCACTGAACATGTAAGAAACATTAATTCTAATACTCTAATAAAATATTTGAAAAAAGTAGAGTACTGCCAAATCCCTTTTATGATACAAATATGAGATTGAAATCTAAACAAGAGACAGCTAAAACAAAGAAAAAAATTACAGGTCAATTTCCTCAATGAATGAATATCCATGCAAAAATTTTAAACAAAATACAAGCAAAGAGATTATAGTAATATGTAACAAAGATCATGAGATTTATAGCAGGAATGCAGGGCTGGTTTGATAATAGGAAAACTAACAGCATAATTGACCACATACTTAACAAAAACAACAAAAATCATAGGATATCAACAGACCAAATACAACAGCCATTCCTACTGACAACACTAGAAAGCATAGGAAAAAATAGAGTCTTTCTTAAAATGATAAGCACATCTATCTAAAACCAAGAGTGAGCATTATATGTAATATAAATTTGAATATAAATTTGAAACCTTCCTAATAAGATCAACAGTGAAATAACGATGTCTATTGTCACCACTATTATTCAATATTGTACTAGAAATGTTAGCTACAATTAAGAAAAAGAAACTATGTCTAAGATAGAGAAACTGAAGGAATAAAAATAAGCAATAAAGAAACAACGGTTTATTTAAAACACTAAAGAATTAATTAGAAACAAGTTGAAACAGTCAACAAATTCAGCTAAGTTGTAGGCTACAAAATAAACCCACATAAATCATCAGTATTTCTATATACTACCAACAAAACACAAAAGGAAGAGAAAGGGAAATTCCATATAAAATTACAACAGACAATATAGAATACTTAGGAGTATACCTGTGATGAAAAACCCAGGCATTATATGAACACAATTACAAAACACTTCACACAGAAGTAAAGACAAATCTAGACAATTGGAGAAATGTTTATTGCTCATGGGTAGGCCCCACAGCTTATATAATGAAACTGACAATGCTACCTAAGTTAATTTACTTATTCAGTGGCATCCCAATCAAACTAACAAAGAATTATTTTTAGAGATAGAGAAAATAATATTCATCCGGAAGAACAAAAGGTCTAGAATATCAAGGGAATCAATAAAAAAAAAAAATTAAAGAAGTTGGCCTAGCAGTCGCAGACTTCAAACTTTATGACAAAGTCTTAATTGTGAAAAAAAAAACCTGTACTAGCTAAAAAATAGTGAGTAGTGGATCAATGGAATAGATTGAGTATAGAATACATATTAGATAAACAACCATAGTAATCTAGAATTTGAAAAACCCAAAGATCCAAGCTCTGGGTGTAACGTTTGACAAAAATTTCTGGGAAAACTGGAAATAGTTTGGCATAAATTAGGCAGAGACTAACATCTAAACTAAGAGAAGGTTAAAGAGAATAAATGATTTCTACACAAGGGTGAAATCATAAATAAAATTAGGGGAGCATAGAAAACTGTACCTGTCAGATCTCTACATAAGAGAAGAGTTTATGACCGAACAAGACATAGAGAGGATAAAAGGATGCAAAATGGATAATTTTGATTACATGAAACTAAAAAGCTTTCTTGCCAAACAAACATAATATAGACAAAATTAGAAGGAATGTAGGAAAATGGGTGGGAAGTTTTTACAAATTTCTCTGATAAAAGCCTTATTCTTCACATAAAAAAGGAACTGAGACAAATTTATTTTAAAAAAGTCTTTCTCCGGTTCATAAATGGTCAAAGGATATGAACAGTAAGTTTTCAGAAGAAATCAGTTATAAGTAATCACATGAAAAAATGCTTTAAATCACTACTAATTAGAGAAATAAACCACTAATTAGAGAAATAAAGCAACTCAGATATCACCTTATACCTATCAGATTGGCTAACATGACAGAAAAGAAAAATGACAATTGCTGGAGGGAATGTTGAAAAATTGGGATACTAATGCACTGTTGTAGAGCTGTGAACTGGTCCAAACTTTCTAGGGAACAATTTGAAATTATGTCCAAAGGTCTATAAAAAATTGTGAATCTATCAACCTAGAAACACCACTACTGGTCTATATCACAAAGAGATCAAAGAAAACAAAAGAGGATCTGTTTGTACAAAAATGTTTGTAGCGGCTCTTTTCATGATCACAAAGAACTGAAAACTGAAGGGTTGCCCATCAACTGGGTAATGGCTGAACAAGTTGTGGTTTGTTATTGAGATGGAGTACTATAGTGCTATAAGAAATGATGGGCAGAAAAACCTGGGGAGATTTATATGAACTGATGCAAAGTGAAGTAAGCAGAATCAGGAGAATACTGTACACAGTAACAACAACAGTTTAAGTGTAATCATCTCTGAAAACTTAGCTATTCTTGTCATGATAACAACGTAAGACGATTCCAAAAGAACCATGATGAAAGATGCTTTCCAACTCCAGAAAAAGAAATGAACTCCAAATGCTGAGGGAAGCATTTTTTTTTAACTTTCTTTATTTTTCTTGTTTTATTTTGACTTTGTTTTCTTTTGTAACACTGCTAATACGGAAATGTGTTTGCATTACTTCATATGTTTAAATGATATTAAATTATTTGCCTGCTCAAAGGTGACAGAAGGGTGGGAAGAAAAGATTTGTAACTCTAATTTTTTAAATAAGTATTAAAAACTTTTTCATATATAAATGAAAAATATTTAACCAAATAAATAAAAATAATGCCAGTCTTAATAAATATATTTGGGCACAGATACATGGATGATTACAAATTTAGAAAGAATTCAAATGAAAACTTGTCCAATGCTAATGAAATACATGACCCATCAGCTCAGGACAACTATATAAAGGTTACCACTGTTTCATTAAAAAGGCATAAATAATTGATAAACAGATGGACAATTCTTCGTTGAGCATATGATCAATAGTTTAAAAAACTTATAAAAAGTACTTCTGGAACAAACAGTAAAGGTTAATTATTATAGTCGAATAGGACTGGGTTTGTAAAATGTAACCAAAACCAATTTACCTTATTCCTGGTTCCCATGTAATGGCAGTGGTTTAAGAGTTGCATAAAAGACCCTCTGATTATATTTATGGAATTTAAGCAACAAAATTTAGATGAAGTGGCAAAAGAATGGCTGAGTTACTATAACAGTATTTGTTTCCATAAATAAAGGGCTTTATTATGGTGATTTAAGACTAGACAATTGTCACCAGATATTACAAAAAGGTTATCCTAAAGGATACTGGTCTTACTAATGAATCTATATTATGGAAGGAAACTGCAGAAACAGAGCAACCTATTACTGCAAATTGAAAATATTTAGCACCTATCAAATACCCAGCCATATGTGATCTGGTGGCAATTACACCTCAGAAGTTCACTATTTTTCATTAATTAATACATGACCCATTCCCTACTACAAATACAGTTCTTAACCTCAAGAATTCAACAAATAATCTACTGAAGTCAGAGCATTGTATGTATAAAGCTATTGCACATACTTGCCTGGACATAATAACGATCCAGCGATATTTATGAAGATTTTAAGAGATTTCGCGAACACAGTCAGTTGACACAATCCGTACCGTCAATTACCAAGCCAAAAGGAAAAGTGAGAAAGTGTGTGCAGGGGTTGGGCTTGAGGAGATGAGCAGGTAGGGACTGCTGTAACATGGGAAGCATGGGTGGCACAGTGATTAGCATGGTGATCTTGAAGAAGACTGGGTTAATTGACTTAGCACTCAAGCACACAGCATTCAAGACAGCTCTGCCTGGAGTTCTAAAGTTGAACAGATTACTCTGTCCAAGGACAAAGGACCTGTTTCTTTGGCCTGCACTGGTGGCACTGATTCAGGTGGAAGAAATGAGTGGGCGCATGAGAGTAGATGGTAAGTTGGCCATGGAGAATGCCTGGATTGGGAAGCATGGCCCAGTTTGGACTGGAAAGCTTTCAGTAACAGAGACTTAGAAGAAGCAATCCAAACCAGATGTCATCCCTTTCTGCGCTAACCTGCCGGCTGTTGGAATTGTTGCTCTCCCTGATTTGGCACTGGCTGCGTCCTGTGCACATTATGGATGCTCTCCTCACTTGTCTCTTATAATCCTATATTTCCCTCAAGATCATACTCAAACCTCAACTTATACTCAAAACTTTTCTTGATTTCCCTCAACTGCAAATGCTCCCCTGCTCCACCTCACCTCTACTTAATCACCTTTTACTTATTTTGGATGCATCACTCCTATGTGTCTGTGTTGTCCCCCTCATTAGAATTTAAGGGAAGGACCTGTTTGACTTTTGTCTTTGTAATACCATACACATAACTAGCACAGAGTAGGTAATCAGTAATTGATTACCTGATGGCTTTACAGATGCTTTCAGGAAACATGAATAATATAAGCTTATATCCCAATACTTTTAATAACCAAAACATCAGTCATTTTGTCTACCTCTGCAATAATCTTTAGAAGACAAAAAATAAAATGATAGTAGTAGAGTGAACTATCCAATGCTTTTTTTCAGTTGAACTCCATCTCACTAGTTAAGAATGACACAATACTAATAATGGTCCTAGCAGCAATTCACATTTATTATAGTGCTTTCAACAGGAAAGTATCTTAAATACATTTGAAATTCACAACATGGTGAAATTGGAAATCTAGATGAGGGGTGAGGAACTTACAACTTCAAGGTCACATGTGGCTTTCTAGGTCCTTGGGTGCAGCCTTTTGACTGAGTCCAAATTTTACAGAACAAATCCTTTTATTAAGGGGTTTTGTTCTGTGAAGTTCAAATTCAGTGAAAGGACTGTACCTGAGGACCTAGAAAGCCACATAAGGCCTTGAGGTCACAGGTTCCCCACCTGTGCTCTAGATGATCCTTTTTGCCAACGATACTTCTCTGACTATATTAAGTTCTCTTCTATCAGAGGACCTTTTCAGTGAACTCAATGGCCACATCAAAAGGAACGGACTCACAATACATGCAAGAAAACCATGGGAAGAAAGAATACTTAGATTATAGGTAGTTAGATGTAGAGTCTATCTTATTGGTCAGTACCTCCATATATGACAAGCACTTTATGCATAGACAATGAACTGGGCCCATGTGTGAATAGGAGGAAGAGGGCAAGCTGAATGAGACAGGGAAAACTGTGCCTCAATTTGGATGATCGCCAAAGCCTATCACACTCAAATTCCCTAGTTATATAGAGTGTTCAATACCTAAAGTGTAATCTATGTTTTGGCAATATAGCATAATAAAATGTGAAGATACTATTTACTTCATACTGGAGAATAAAATGGAATTGTTATACTTTATACTGTCAATTCAAAAAAATAGATAAAAAGTGTGTCATAAACAGCATATTCATTATATATATTTCTACATATGTGTATATGTAAAAGCATATGTGTCTCTATGATTAGGAGGATCATTTGAAATAAGAGAATTATACTGTAACAGATGTAAGTATTTATCCGCAAACATTCTAACTGAGCTAATAGTAATTACTTTGTCGGTACATTTTTCACTTTGAAGTGAAACTTCAATATTTTGGTTTTAATAATGTTTTAGGTGGGTTTTAATTACTCCCTCCATCAAGAAAAAAATCACTTGTTCAAGCTACAGTTTAGATCAGCTCTACAGATCAGTTAATTTCCTTTCCTGAAACAACTACATCATATTCCTTCTATGGGTTTAACATTCATTTACCTTTGATAAAAAGCTACATTTTCAAGGTAATCAAATGCTTTGCTCCTTTTTAATCAACACAAGATTTCTTTATAACAGTGGCAAAAATCCACATAAATCTATTGTGTGTGTGTGTGTGAGTGTACACATATACGCCTATAAATACATACACACATATAACTGTGTTTAAGTCAGAATGGTTTAAATCATTGTATCATCAATGGTATCATCAAAAACCAACACTAAATGAACTATAATAACCATACAAACAAAACTGTAAACAGAGCTTAAAGGACATGCTATAGCTTTATTTTTGTAAGTCAATCATTAGCCTACTTTAACATTTAATCATCACCATTGGAATCATCAGTTATAAATTCAGTCTCTCTTATGTAAAGGTCATTTTATTAAATTAGTATCCTTGTTATTGATAAAGGAGCTAAGACAAATTAAATCCAATTGAATTCAATATATATTTATTAAGCTTTTATCTTGTACAAATCCTTGAGCTGGTATTAGGAGAGATAAAAAGTTTAGATTCCATTCAATAAACATTTATTGGGGCTTCATAGACAAAAATAAAAGTCCCTGCTCTTATGGAGCTTACATGAGAGGATAAGAAATAAATGCAAATAACTAGATACAAATTATAGGAACAATAAAATTTTTCATTGCTCAAATACAGCATGTGAAAGTCAGGTAGTTTTACAGCTGAACACATCATAAAGGGAGGAGTATGGACCAGGTGGGGTGAAGGGCAATGAGCTTGCTTCCTTCCCTTAGTGTCTATTCTGGTTCAAATTCATTTGTGCATCAAATCAGACTGAATCTTGAGAATTTCTAACTCTAAATCACTTAGTTGTCTGGGACAAATGACCTAGTCTCAGTAAAAACAATGAGCAGATTAGAATTATTCTAATTCCCTGCAATTAATATTGAGCATCTATTATGTCAAAGTTGCTGTTCTAAGCCCTGAAGCTATGAAGACTAAAAGGCAAGGCCACTTCCCTTAAGAAAATAATAATTAATAACTATAGGTATAAAAATGCAATGTAAACAGCTCATATGCATGCAATGTTCTGAGATGTATAAAATGCTTTCCATAAAATGATTCTATGCTTTAAATACTATAAATATTAAAATCCCAAAGTAAGGAACGAAGAACCACAGAAGGTCAGAGAGACGAAGGACCTAGCTGAGGGAAGTATTAAAGATGATGGTAGCTGATACAGTACTTTCTTCTTTAGAGTTTACTTGATAAAGTACTATACGCTTCAGAATGTTTGCAAACAAGATCTTACTTGAGCCTCATACAACTCTCTGAGCAAATATGCTATCATCTGTTACTTTACAGATGCCAAGACCACCACCAACTGGTCCAGATGTTCAGAGGCTCAGTCACATTCATCCCTCTACAATGCTCTTTTCTATTTTGCATTGTCCTTGTTGTCTACAAAGTAAAAATGCAGACAATAATACATCTCAATAGATGTCAAAAATTACACATAGTCTAATATAAATGATGCTAAAATCAAACATGAAGTAAGGAGATGTGAATAACTCAATAGGTTCACTCATTCATTATTTTTACCATCAATCTTATTTCAAAATGTATCTCCCCTCCATTTTTTCCTTCTTCCCTCCCAAACTCTTTCAGCAGTTGGTGGCTACAAATTAGCAGACAGTTCCTTCAGCGATATAACCATGCAATAAGTGTTTGATGTCAAGTTCCATTTCAGTTTTTGTCCATTATCAACTAAATAACCACTATCATCCATAAACCACCATACTTGCTTTCTTCCCCAGCTCCTAAAGTAATTATTTTAATTTTTCTTTTCAGAACTGGCTAATTCCCATCCAGTACCAATTTTATAGATACAATTTAACCATTATTTCAGGGCTTCTGTTAATACTGATGGGCAACACATGAGTGGAACCATAGTGTGGTAGAAAAGTGGGAGTCAGAGGAATTGAGTTTTAAGAACTAATAAATTTAATAATTAATTATGGCCTTATGAAAGCCATGTAACTTCTTTGGGCCTCAAGGTACTCGACTGTAAAATGAGTATCTTGGACTAGGTGGACTATAATTTATCTTTTAAATCTAAATCTATGATCCTGTAACTTTAAAACCACCTAGAGAGAGATGTTCTAGAAACATAAGCCTGTATTTTAAATAAACAATATTTCATTTCACTTTAATAATATGGGTATTATGACAACACATGCCAAATTGGTCTATGGACCAATATTTTGATCCAAAATATAAGCACATACCTAAAACCAAATCCTTTTGCAAGGAATGAAATATATAGGTAGTATACAGGTAAGCCATGAAAAAGAATTACACAAACTTGCCATATATGTGTTTATGTGTGTGTATGTAGATAGAGAGATAGACAAATATTCTTACTCACAGACATACAGACCACAGACACACACACACACACACACAAACACATTCCTTTTTTTTTCCGACACAGTTGACGTTAATTGACTTGTCTAGGGTTTCACAGCTAGTAAGTGTTGAGTATCTGAGACCAAATTTGAACTCAGGTCCTCCTGACTCCATGACCAGTGCTCTATTCTCTGCATCACCTAGCTGCCCCTAAAACATATTTATTTCAATTCAAATAAAGATGTTGTATTCCTTTCATCATCACTGCTCTCTAACCCACCATCTTCGCCACTGGCATTATTGCTTCCTAAATGAAACTACAGAACTGAACTTACGTTATCAACAAATTGGATTTTAGAGGAAAATGTGATCTATATTCAGACTCATACAGAACTACTATTCTTTTTAAATTATTTATTTTTCAGTTCTCCACATTCACTTCCATAAGAATTTGAATCCAATTTCTCCCCATCCAGCCCTTCCTCCAGTCTGTCTTCCCTTTTATTATCCAAACTTCTCCCATCCCCCTTCCCCTCTATTTTCATGTAAGACAAAATAGATTTCTATACTCCGTTGCCTGTATAGCTTAATTTCCAGTTATATGCTAAAATAATTTTTAGCATTCATTCTTAAAGCTTTGAGTTCCATATTCTCTCCCTCTCTCCCTACCCACCCTCATTGAGAAAACAAGCAATTTAATATAGGCCATACATTTGTAACAATGCAAAGCATTTCCATAATAGTTATGTTGTAAGAGACTAACCGCATTTCCCTCTGTCCTATCCTGCCCTCAATTTATTCCATTTTCATCCCAGACCTGTCCTCCCATAATAGTGTTTGCTTTTGATTATCCCTTTCCCCAAAATGCTGTCCCTTCTATTATCTTCCCTCTCCTATCCCCTTCCTCCTTGCCTTCCTGCAGGGTAAAATAGATTTCCATATCCACTTGAGCATGTGTTATTTATCTTTAAGCCAAATTCCATGAGAATAAGGCTCACTTATTTCCTTTCTTCTCTCACCTCTTTCCTTCCATTGTAAAAGCTCTTTCTTCCCTCTTTTATGTGAGATTATTTGTTACATTCTACCTCTCCCTTTCTCTTACTCCTAGCACATTCCATTCAACAGTAAATTTTAATTTTTTAGGTGTTCTCCCTTCATATTCAGCTTGCCCTGTGCCCTCCTGTCTATGTGTGTATATACATAAATATGTGTATGTGTATATATATATATATACACATATACATACATAAACACATGCACCCATGTACATATATATACACACACATATACAATATACACATACATACATAGCCATATATGTCTACATATATATTTCCTCTAACTACCCTAAAACTGTAAAAGGTCTCATGAGTTACAAATAACATCTTTCCATGTAGGAATGTAAACAGTTCAATTTCAATTAGTTCCTTAAGGCTTCTCTTTCCTGTTTACCTTTTCATGTTTCTCTTGATTCTTATATCTGAAAGTCAAATTTTCTATTCAGCATTGGTCTTTTCAACAAGAAAGCTTGGAAATCCTCTATTTCATTGAAATTCCATTTTTTCCCCTCCAGTATTATACTCAGTTTTGCTATGCAGGTGATTCTTGGTTTTAACCTTATCTCCTTTGACCTTTGGAGTATCATATTCCAAGCCCTTTGATCCCTTAGTGTAAAAGCTGCTAGATCCTGTGTTATCCTGATTGTATTTCCACCATACTTCAATTGTTTCTTTCTGGCTTCTTGTATTGTTTTCTCTTTGACCTGGGAACACTGGAATTCGGGCCCCAATATTCCTGGGAGTTTTCCTTTTGGTATCTCCTTCAGGAGATGGTATTTTTTTTTTCCATTTCTATTTTACCATCTTGGTCTAGAATATCAGGGCAGGTTTCCTTGATAATTTCTTGGAAGATGATGTCTAGGCCTTTTTTTTAATCATGGCTTTCAGGTAGATCAATAATTTTAAAATTTCCTCTCCTGGATCTATTTTCCAGGTCAGAGATTTTTCTAATAAGATATTTCACATTGTCTTCTATTTTTTTCATTCTTTTGGTTTTGTTTTATAATTTCTTGGTTTCTCCTAAAGTCATTAGCTTCCCTCTACTCCATCCTAATTTTTAAAGAACTATTTCCTTCAGTGAACTTTTGAACCTCCTTTTCCATTTGACCAATTTTGCTTTTTAAAGCATTCTTCTCTGCATTGGCTTTTTGGAACTCATTTGCCACTTGGGTTAGTCTATTTTTAAAGGTGTTATTTTCTTCAGTATTTCTTTGGGTCTCCTTTAGCAAGCTGTTGACTTGTTTTTCATGATTTTCTTGCATCACCCTCATTTCTCTTCCCAAGTTTCCCTCATATCTCTTACTTGATTTTCAAAATCCTTTTTGAGCTCTTCCATGGCCTGAAATCATTGCATATTTTTTTGGAGGTTTTAGATGTAGCAGCCTTGACTTTTATTTCTTTCTCTGATGGTATGCTTCGTTCTTCCTCATCTGTAAGGATGGAAGAAAATAACTTTATACCAAGAAAGTCATCTACACTTATTTTTTCCCTTTTTTGGGCATTTTCTCAGCCAGTTATTTGACTTTTGAGTCCTTTGTCAAGTGGAGGGTATACTACCCTAAGCTTCAAAGGTTTTGTGCAATTGTTCCCTGAGATATCTCTAGGGACCTGTAAGTTCTCAGTTCCTCCAAGGCAGTACAATCAAGGGAGAGGTGTTTACTCCTCTCCTGGCCTGCACTCTGGTCTGTGAACAACCACAAGCACTCTTTGCTGCCCTGGAACTGTGAGTTCCACAGCTACCACCAGTACCACCATGCCAGCATCAGTGCTCCTCCTCACCCCAGGACCACTACTCTGGGCTGAGATCCAGAATCAAGTCGCTTGATTCCCCCAAGGCCTTTAGGCTGAGGGCTCCAAAAATGGCAGCTGCTACTCCAGTGACTACCTCCATGAGGCCAGGACTGAGGTTGGACTGGCCTCCCTTCTCACCCAGGTGAAAGAATTTTCTTACTGACCTTTAAAGATGTTTTCAGCGTTTACAGGTGGAGAAATCTGGGAACCATAGCTGCTACCCGTGATTCTGTGCCCTGAAGTCTGTTCTAGTCTTGTCCATGCTGCATAGGCCAGGCTGGGCTGAGCTCCACTCTGAGCCAGGTCCAATAGAACTTTCCTGTCAACTTTCTAGGCTGTCTTGGGCTGGAAATCTGTCTCACTCTGTCATTTTGTGACTGTACTAGAATTTTTTGGAGTCCTTATTTACAGGTATTTTATGGGTTATGGGGGGAGAGCTAGAGTGGGTCTGTCCTTCTACTCTGCCATCTTGGCTCCACCCATTCCCCAGAACTATTATTCTTATAGCTTTGTGCCTGGACCAGGTTTCATGAATGCAAGTTGCCTCATAATGCTGTTATCAAGATAGCCCTTAATGGGCATTAAAATCCCATCCATATAATTGTGTTTTCATTAGTAATGATAATAGTAATGCTTTTCAGCTTCCTTTTGTGTGCTGTGTTTGTCCACTGGATTGTAAGCTCCTTGAGGGCTGAGACTGTCTTTCTTTTTTCTTATTTATATCCTCAGTGCTTAGCACAATGTCTAGCATAAGTAGGCACTTAATAAATGTTGGTTGTATTTTACTGTATCCTATGTACTACCAGAGTTATACTAAGGGTGCTTTTAGTGAACTGATGGACAGTAAGCTTACATCCTATTTTTTTTTCAAAAAAGCAATTATTTTATCTGTCCATATAATTCTCCAGAGTACATTAAATGTAAAAGAATCCTAAGAGCAAGTAGCAACTTGTCCAAATACAATTTCTGTCTACAAACTATCAAACTAGATGAGAAGAATGAGTTATTCTTATCATTTTTTTAAAAAATGGAATGAACCTGTGATTTCTCTGGTACAGAGAATTTCTAGTGATGAATTTCTCTTTACCAGTGCAGATTAGTACCTTTTATTCAGTATGTAGTCTCAGAATTAACCGGGGTTCTGAAAGGTTGTGACTTTCCCAATATTATACACCCAGTCAATATCAGAATTGGGAATTAAACCAAGATATTACTGATTCTGAGGCCAGTTTTCTATCCACGCAGCTTCTCAATAATAAAGCAATAATCAAAAATTTCTTTGCCCCTTGTCTCTCAGAGCTCTAACATACAGAAGATGACTATAAGATTAATGTTTTTGAAACAGTGAAAACTATTTCCTCCACAGGTCACATCAGAATTTTAAATATTAAAAACCATTTCTGAATTTGAAAAAAAATATTGAGTCATAATCATATATGATTTATTCTATCTCCCTAGCAGTTTTCAGAGTCAAATATGATTATATTGACTCTACATTCTTAGTCACAACTTTGAGCTTCCTCTACTAATTTAAAACAATAAATTTAATAAGTGCATCATTTTGCTTTTTAAGGTTTCCTCATCATAGATGAAATAGGAGTACAGATCATTAATAAGACATAGAATGAAGAAATATAATTAGTAAGGAAGAGTAAAAAGAACAAAGAAGAGAAAAAGTTATTTTGCTGGGCTTGGTCTCAATTTCTGTAAGATCTTAGAAATGTTTCATCACACCAAGACAAGAAAAATAGCAGATATTTTTAAATAACTTGTTATTTACATTACACATTTTTAATAATCCAGAAGTGAAAATGATGGGCATTTTATATTATTTCCAACTCCAACTTTGAGAGAAAAGTATTTTTTTTTTGAAAACTACTATGTCTGAGGTTTCTTGTAAAATTCTAAATTTCCAATGTTCCTATGTTATAGGCAATACTTGAATCAGCACTCACACTTATCTAATTTATAATACAAATCTACCAACTTGTAATTTTATCCATATATCCCCTTCAAACATTACCCTGAATGCCCCTAAAGTCTACTAAACATTTTAAAGAACTAAGTAAAATTTCTTTTAAAATGTTTTACAATCATCTCACTGAAAAACTTTTCCCAAACTGAATGGCTTGACTTCCTTTTCAGCATTACGAACAAATGAGCAAAAATAAACATAATATCTCATTTTTAGGCTCAATAAATACCATTATGATCTATGCATCAATATATCTTCATGAACATCAGCTTGTGACTAGAGACGGTAGATAGGCAGGAATAATAACCCTGAAATCTCATGGACAACTGGCATGTTGTGAAGAGCAATCCAGTCTTAGAGCTGCAAAGACATCCTAAAAGGTCATGACGAGATTCTGCCATTGAAACGAAGAAAAGGTCAAGTACGATAACCATAATGCACGAAACTGTGATGAAAGAGGAATGATATTTGGGCGGAAAATACTAATTATTATAACTTTTATATATAGCATTGGCAGCAGAAATCTGTAAGCACAGCATATTTAAAGTTATTTTCTTGATCTCAAACCTCATTTCTCTATTATGACCCTTTTCAAATATACATTTGTCTCCAAGTAGATAAAATATACTACATCACACTATGAGTCATGTAAAATATCCATCATATACTTCCTTGTTGAATTCCATAGGTCAATAGAACAATCTATTCAACATAGAATGAAAATCAATATTAAATCTAGTATATTATAAAGACACACGTACAGTAAAAGCTAACATACCACTAGATCAACCAAACATAAATTTAATCGGTTTACCTCCAGATGGAGCCCATGAAACAGCTAAGATCCAAAAATGAAATCAAAAGACCCTCTATTGGTGATACTCACACGTATTAAGTCAACAATATGCTGACCATGTCAAATGCATGGCTGAGTTATGGGAATATGGTTGCAGAAATGGAAAGGTTTATCATGGCAATCCAGGACAAGGGTATTGACTGCTACCAGAAATTATAGAATGACTATCCTTAAAAAGTCCAGACAATGAGTATGCAGATAGATTATATAAGAAAGCAGTGTAAAGTATGAAACACATCACTACAGGAAGCAAATATTTAGCACTTGACCAAATATCTAGTAAGACATGACCTCTAGAGGCTAGCAGTTTACAATCTTTCTTAGATTAACAAATGACTGATTGAATTACCAAAAACATGCACACGGTTCCTACAATCAGAAAACAGAAACAAATCAATTAGCAACTGAGCTTCAGTTTATGTGAAACAAATTAAAATTTTCATTCATTTCAACTTTACTGTGTGTTTGGTTGATACTAAAAATTGCAATCCACTAAGGATTTCTTGGTTTCATATTTCATGGCAAATGATAGTAATATTTCCAGGTGTTTTATCCCACTAACATTAATATAAAGCTATGAAACTGCAAAAAAATATTATCAATTTAACTTCATAAAAGTACATTAAGAGAGAATGTCACCTTTGATTTAAGTATGTGATATCAATAAGGAAATTTGTATCATTTTCGTCAGAGAGACTCCAAACAACTTTTGAGACATATATGGTAAATTAAAATAAAAATCTAATTTATTAAAAGTTTAAAATACTATCCATACAAAATAAAATCAGAAAAATGATTAGAAAATAGTCAGTTAGAAATGGTAACTTTCACAACTTCATATATATGAATGTAAATTATATATAATCAAGACATCCATGATTAAAAGAATAATTTTAAAATGTGTCATGCTTACAAAAAATAACCCTTGTTAATGTAATCTAGCAGTTACTGTAGTTATTTTCTGCAGCAATTGTCATAAAATATACTGAACAAGTTTTTGCTGTTGTTGATATTGCTTTTCCAGTTGTGATATAAATTCATAAAGGAAAGAAACTAAGGGGTTTTTTAAAGGTTACAACTGGAAATATAACAGTTGCTGTTCAATCGTTTTTTTTCTAGTGATACCTTTTCTAACTTTCCAAAAACCCTCCTAAGTTTTTCTCTGAATTGAGAAGGCTCTAACTTTACCAGAAACATGGACATATGGGATGCATATAAAATAATAATAATAATGATGATGATGATGATGAACTAATACTGTAGCCTTGCTCTACGACAGTTTATGTGAAAATTGATCAATTCATTAACTATGTATGCACATAAACAGATCCTAAGAATTACATGGATAAAATACAATACCAGCCAAGATTTCTGTGCTCAAGCAGCCTAACCAATAACCACAGGAGTGTCAATAGGATATACATCCTAATAACTAAAAAAAGAAAGTGAAATTTTTTTTGGTATTTTAATTCAATTGTAAATATATATACTTTTAGTTTTGAGTATGAATTGTTCCATTATACAACAAACAAATGAGAATTCATGATATAGAAGTAGAAATGTTTAGAAAGCCTCCTTTTCCTGGGA
Source organism: Bettongia penicillata ogilbyi (assembly GCA_023548195.1). NCBI lineage: Eukaryota > Metazoa > Chordata > Mammalia > Diprotodontia > Potoroidae > Bettongia > Bettongia penicillata. Next base: position 4,219,338 of record JAJHZJ010000003.1, read on the forward strand.
ACATGTTGTCAGTCTACTAAGGTTCCTTATTACCATTGGTCTCCCTCTTCCCCTGGCTTTGATTTGGTCAATTGGGGAAGCACATGATTATAGACAAGGATCGTGAAAACTGACCTTCTTGATTATCATTACAGATTAAATTCTATATGCTGTATCTCATTTTAAAATTTTGCATGATTAAAATTTTGTTGTTTATTTCTTTTAAATGCATTTAATTAAGTTTTAGTCAATTTCATTAATATCTATATGTAATTTATTTATGTATATATGTATATCCATTCACATATATTTATGTGTCCTTTATGACTAAGTAGTATCAGCAAATGGTCACCTCTAACAATAAAACCTAACAAAATTGGGTAATCAACCAAATGAGATGTATTGAGTCCATTTACTACAATAACACACAAGAAACAATGATAGGAAGGGAGGTATTAAACTCTGCAGAATTGCCCAGTGTAACAGAACTTCTGTAAAAGGAAGCACTGGCTGGAATGGAAACAACCAGAAAAGGATCACAAGATCACAGATTTGAAATGGAAGAAACCTTGCAAGTCATCTCTCTACTCCAACCAGAGTTATAACCACATCAGAACATTTGGGACTTTGCATAAGGGTGGGAAATTAAAAGCAAGTGCAGAAGCCCCTTCCCTAGGGTATTTCCTCCACAGACCACACCATCACTGACAGCTATGTTCACCAACACTAAGTATTTCTTCTCTTGCCAGTTCTCTCTCTGGTTCCATGTATCTTTAGTTGGTGCTGGTTTCCTCATCACTGAGGCCTCAAGACAGAAACTAGACCAGTGAAAAATGACCACTTGCTGGTGCTACTGATGAGGACAATCTTTTGCACATATGAGATGGGTGTGTTGGCCTCTATGGGCCTTTCCAAATTTGAGATTAAGTGATCTTGTGATAATTAAGATGTTTTGAGATGTTTTGACATGCTGAATTTGAGGTAAAGGCCAGATATGCTAGTAGAGATATTTAAAGACAGGTATACAAATTGTGTATGTTCATCCTTCGTTGCCAAAGAAGACCATGCTATGAGAGAAATAATGACATGACTTGCACTTGACTTTGTTTTTGAGTGAGGGAAGGCTGTGCAGGTCACCAGCTTCACTTCTCCTCTAGAGTCATCTGCATCCAGTGACCAGATCTGCCTCAGGATGACTGAAGACCCAGGATGAGACAATTGGGGTTAAGTGACCTGCCCAAGGTCACACAGCTAGTGCGTGTCAAGTATCTGAGGTGAGATTTGAACTCAGGTCCTCCTGACTCATGCACTGGTGCTCTATCCACTGCACCCCCTAGCTGCCCCTGTATACAAATAGAACTTGAAGAAAGACAAGAGCTCAGTAGTGAAGATATTAATTTAGAAATGAATGCTTCACAGTTACGTGACCTATTAAGTTAAGAGAGAGAATGAGCTCACAAATAGTGAAGAACTGAGGGTCACAGACATAGCCTTATAGAAAACAGGCATACCTAGGATTGCTGAAGATTGGGGGTTGGGCAGAGAGGCAGCAGCAAAAGATAAAAGAACTAGGAAAGTACAACCTCCTGGAAAGGGAAGGCATTTTGCAAAGTCAGCGATTAACATCCTCAAATGCTGCTAATGGACTGACGGTGATGAGGAAAGAGAAAAGGCTTGATTATATATAGAAGAAAATGGAACAAAGAGTCAGGGCATTAAAGAACATTGTGCCAGTCTGCACTGCAGGGTCAAGGCAGCACCAGCTGGGAAGAGGGGTCAGGTAGTGAGAGAGCCATACAGGGCCCTGAAAATGCTGATTACTTCTGAAATTTGCCTCGGTCTAGGGCTTTTAGCATTTCTTCTAAGAATCATCAGACTCTGATGATGTCCATCTCACAGTGTATTGTCATAGAGGGCAAACATTCTCATCATTTTGTGCAATAGTAGGAGTGATTCTTAGAAAAAGAAAAAGCATTAGACATTTTGAGTAGAAAAGAGTAGTGGTAATTGGTGCTATGACGTATGGTGCAGTAGAAAAAACAGTGGATAGGAGAACTGGTTTCTAGTTTTGGCTTCACAGCTAATTGGGGTCGACCATAGATAAGATGCCTTAAACTCTTTGGGCCCAAGTTTGCTCATCTGTAAAATTAGGGGACTGAAATGTATGGTATCTGAGGTCCCTTTCAAATATATCTTCTTGTAAGTTTTGATTAGAATATGATAATGGCAAATCATTTTAATAGGTTCCTCCAAGAATCAGAGGAGACCTGAATCAGGTAAGTTCTACCTTAGTTTGCAATATTTCCTTTTACAGGAATTCTGGAGACCACTGTAAGAAATTGTGCTTAAATAACAGGAACTTGACAATGTCGGTGGCTATGAGAATTTGACCTACTTCTAAATCAGTAACTTATGCTTTTATTGTTATACTACTTTATACATTTTTAATGAAATTCTACAGTTGATATCAAAACTCTTGAAATTTACAATGTGCTTAACAAACAAAAAACTTTTTTCACGAGTAGTTAGTGGATAAGCATTTCTCTTTTCTGTAAATTGAATACTAATAATTTTTAGTCATAAATTTTCCATTAGCATGCAATGACTGAACAAATTAGCTTTATAAGTATCAATCTCCATTAGCTAGAAATCTAGCTTCTGAATATTAATCCATGTCCCAATATTACTTGAAAAATTCTACCTTATTATAATTTCAGTACATGAAACATTTTTAAATCACAAAAAAATCTATCATTAAACAGATGAAACAAATTTGACTTTGAAATAGCAAGTAGCAGAACCTGTTAGAAAATTCACATAAACAAGCCATTAAAAAAAACAAACAAAAACTATAAAACTGATTACAGACTCCCTTTTTAAAAAATAAGTGATATAATGGTTCCCAGAAGAAATTTCCATATTTAGACTTGGTGTTACAAACAAAAGACTAGGACATACATAAACGCATACGCACACATACATATGTTAACTGATTTTTTAATTAATAAACAACATACTTAGCAAATGAAAAAGAAATATCTGCCAGAATTTATTCTATCCAAAAAAAAAAAAAAACAGGAGTAGAAAATTCCATGCATTAGAGAATAGTTTCAGTCTGGAAAGGGACTGATAAATGAAAGATAAAATAAGCAAGGGGACTGTTCTAGGTTCTAACTTCTATGCGCTTTCACCATCTACTTTCCAAAATAACTGCTATGATCATTCAGGGAGTTGAGCAGCAAACAAAACAAAACTAAGAGGGAAATCTTCAGTACTCTAATTAAATTAAAGTTCCTAAGTACTTTCTGTTATTGTCTTTACTGTAAGCTATAGGACCTTGAGTGAAGACTTACATGTGCTATGAATGAAGGATAACATTGCTATCTGTAGTTATGGTTTTCCCATTTTTGTAAAGTTGTTTTTTTTTTTGTTTTGTTTTTCCACTGAGGCTCCTAGGTGGTACAATAGATAGAACATTATGCCTGGAGTCAGGAAGACCTGAGTTCAAATCCAGATTTACACACTTACTAGCAGCTGTGTGACCTTGGGTAAGTCTCTTACTCTGTCCGATTCAGTTTCCGCAACTGAAAAAAATAAGGATAATAAGAGCACCAGTCTCCCAAAGTTCTTGTAAGGATCAGCTGAGATCCTCATGTGCTTACTGGCACATCGTCAATGCTGCATAAACAGTACTTATTACTATTACTGTAGTCACTTTTCCTAAAGACTTATAAGACTCAAATAAATGATGTTTTGCTTAGAGATGGAAAAAAAAGTATCCTGTGAACACTGCAGAGAAAAGACTCAAAACTGAAATCTTATTACCTCTGGTTCACACTGGATGAACGTAATTTAATTATGCTACTTATGTCACTTCACTGTTACTGATGTAGTTGTGTCCTCTAGTACAGTTTGTGACCCTGCAACCCGTCTTATCTTGTGAACTCACCCATCTCTTCCTGTAAATCCCTTCCACCCCCCAAATTCTCAGAGAATGTCTTTAGATCTCTTGACTTTAAATGGACACTGATGCAGCCCACAGGTTATCTTATCGACTATCCCTCATTCTTGCTATAATATAAATAGGTCAACCACTTCTTTTTTTCTGGCAGCACATTTTTGCAATGATTCATCTTACTATTCTTTTTGTGAATAAAATTACTATCATTGTGGCCTATTTGTGGTCATCAATGAGTGTCTTCATTACTCTTTGGATGGCATGCACTTTTGATTCCTTGGACATTGTAGAATTCTTTATTTTTCAGTCATATGGCAGCACATGACAGAATAATACTGATGTGAATCTGTCTCTCTGAGAGGTGAGGATTATGGGTGTGCAAAGTTCTTTATTCTATCAGATGTGGACTGTTCAATCTGATTTTATTTAAATGCATGTCTATGTTACAAATGGGAGCCAGCAGACATAATCAGAAAATAACTATGTATAAAAATAAAAGGTATGTGAATATAAATATATAATATTGGTATTTTAATTTTGTGTTGCTGCTGTTCTTTTAGAAAGGAACCTTGAGATCACTGAAAATGATGTGCTGTTCCTCAACTACATGCTTTCTTCCTCCTAATTCTGGGTCCAGTTCACAGTCTATCCTAGATACTATCTATCAAAGACAGACGTAGATATGTAGATACCATGAGGATAAAGAATTGCCATGTGATTCTTTAGTAACAAGAGTGGGGAACCTGCAGCCTCGAGGCCACATATGGCCCTCTAGGTCCTCAAGCATGGTCCTTTGACCTTTGACTGAATGAGGACCAAGAGGGCCATATGTGGCCTCAGAGCCAAAAGTTCCCCACTTCAGGAGAAAAAATTCACTTTACAATGTGGGACAGCACTTTCTCCACAACCTATAAGTGAACTGGCTAGAGAATGAAGAGGTGAAGTGATTTGCCCAGGGTCACACAGATGATCTAAAGCAGGAGCCAGCTTTTCTGGCTGCACAGCCTTATGCTAAATTAGCTCTCAGTACCAGGTATAATGGGTATGAGGCTCCAGTAAAAGAGACTGAGGAGATCCAAGAGGAAGCAATGTCATAAAAAGCCAGAAACCTGAAAGGAGTCAGCAAAGGGGGATCAATGGTGTTAAATTATAGCACATGAAAAAGGCTCAATATTCAGAAAAGGTCATTGGCTTTGGAAACTATAAAACAATAAAATAATACATCTTCCAGTGTTGTAGGATATTTGCTTCACCGGTCCTGTCTTCCAGAAGTCTTGTTTGCCTCCTTGTCACAAAGAGTACCAGAAAGCCAGATACTCATGTAGAACCACACAATTTCTATGTCACCAATGTGAACGCAATTCTTGAAGGAAACCAGAGATAAGATCAAGGCATCCAAACGATTAACACTCTCACTATAAGAATAGCATGCCAGTGCAAAAATACCTGGAAACAAGAAAATCCATAACTCAAACCTATTTTACAATTGAAAGAGGAGATAAAAATCTCATCTTAGTATATCATTGATGAAATCTTTGAAAAGGAATTCTGCCCATATTATTACCTTTTGAGCAAAATATGTTAATAATGCAATGTGTTACCAAAATAGCTATACTAAATATTAATTACATGAGGGTTGGATGAAAACTTACTACTCTAAAGACTTAATATAATTCTGTCTGTAACTAAAATTACATTACCCAGCTTTAATTAAGACATTATACACTAATTTTCCTTGGATGCTCACAATCATAATTATTGCATGCATGAGTGAGTCCCTGAATTACTTTTAATAGAATTTAGTATGTGATCTAGTATCCCCAAAGCCAATAGCCTATGAATAAAAGAAATCACCTCTATGGCAATACTAAAACATCAATAAGATGAACAAATTCTACATAAGCTATAGAAAGGAAATATAATTCACATGAAAGATTAGGAATTCTTCAAAGTAATTATTTGTTTGTTCTAATATGGATTCTAGTTTTTTCCAAGAAAAAACATGATTTATAACTAGGTCACAAAAACCCCAAAACTTTAAGCCCCCTAAAGGTCTAGAGATGGGCTGAGAAATACACTCAGCTCCTTCCCACATTAAATAATATCACTTCCTACCCATAGGAATTTTCCTTTCATGCTACTGTACTGCACTGACTATAATTCAACCCAATAAACCAACTATTACTAAATGCCTGAAACTTACTAGGCACTGAGATGCTAAATTTAGAAAAGAAATAATTCCTGTCCTCATGTAGCTCAGATTCTAACAGAGTAGGTGGAGAGGACATAAGCATCCACAAGAAGTAACAATAAGAAATTTTTAGAACAGGAAATCTCATTGAAAAACAATTTTTCGAAAATCAATGGAACAGAACATTATTATGCAACATAATTAGGGAAATACATCACAGAGAGCAGGTAAACTATACTATGACTAATTTTTCCCCCTTTCTCCAGCACTCTGGGAAATGTTTAGCTGCTGGTGTCTGTAAACAAAATAAAGAAATGTCACTATTGCTGGTATAAATAAGATGGGGTTGAAGCCTTGCTACCTTTGACTAAAACTGACTTCTCAATAGAGAAAGTGACCAATCCAAGTATACTTTAGTTTGTGGGAAAAGATGAAGCTGCAAGGATTGAGTGTTCCAGGAAGTTTCCTGTTATGTAGGCATTACTATGTGCTCCACTAATGTTCTGACCCACGAGGAAGACATCCATAGGTGCAACTGTTATTTATCCGCATCATCTCAGCCTCATCTCCACTGGATTCCCGAGTATCTGTCATGATCTGGAAATCCAGTGATAACCTAAGCTTATTTCTGTAATGCTGACTGTACTAAGACTATGTTCCATAACTCTAGGCTAAGGGAATCTTAACCTTTTTGTGAACCATGGAGACTTTTGGCAGTCTGGTAAAGCCTACAGGTCCCTTCTCAGTGTAATGTTTTTGAATAATTGAAGGAAATCCTAAACTTCAGTTAAAGGTTAGTGAAAATAAGGACTTTTTTCCCATCTAAGTACATGCACCTCTTGAAATCTACATGTAGACCTTTTCCATGGATCGCAGCCAAAAAGCCCCTACCCCAAGAGTGTATTTCAAGGTTCCAGAAGTTAGATTTTCCCAAACACCAATGAAACCTTTCCTCTTGACCCATCACGTTGCATGGGTTGGAATAAGTTGTCTACAGAGTCAAGGCACAGTTGCAGGACTCATAGACTACGATCACAGATATGCATCACAATCCACAAAGTCCAAACCTGGCCTCAAGATGATGCTGTAACAGCTGGCACCTGCAATGAAGACAGGAAGTAAGTAAGGCATATATGGAAGGAGATGGCAGAAAGCAGACACCAGGGATTCCCCTGTAGTTAGTGATAGAATCCATATCTGAATTGGAGCTAAGTTGAAGGGGACCACTAGAGGACTTTTCTTACAAAGGTGAAGAGAAATTCTTGGCTCATAAAATTTAAATTTAAGCCTGTACTTCAGATTGAGGAAGACAGACACAACAAAAACTATACAGAATCGGTTGTTTTCTTAGCAGATCTCTAGAAGTACGCAGGGCACAAAGGTAATAATTGGAGTAACATTCAATGGACAGCAGCAAGGAAGATATGCAGGAAAACATATGCAGTTGGAAACAGAGGCATTGAGCCATTTACAGCAATAACGTGTGTGTGCAAAAGCCTCAATCAGGAAATGTGGCTCAGCAGTATGATACATGGGACACGGCACTGCACACCAATGGGTATCCATGCTCTTTCCAGCATAACTCAATTGTCTCTAGATATCGGTAGGGGGGAAAAATAAAAACCCTCCCAGGAAAGAGAATAAAGAAGAAGGAACCTTCTAAGATGGAAACAGTGCCATTAAAACAATTAGAGAAAATCATCAGTTTCAATAAAAACAGTCTTCATTGTCCAGAATTATAAGACCTAAGGGATTACTGATTCTGACCCACAGAATGTGCCTAAAAGGAAGAGCTTGGTGTCATGATAGCTGAAAAATTACATTTAACTACTGCATGTTGAAGTTCTTCTTTGTGTCACTTTAAAAATAGCACTTGTTATATAAACACTTTTTTTGTTAAAAGAAAAAAAAGAAAATCACATCAAGCATCTGAGAATGCATTTCAGAAATGGAGTAATATAGGGTCATCATGACTAAAGTGAAATAGGTAGCCTAAAAATACTTCCATACTGCCCTACCGAAAATAAAACAGAACAGACCTTGAAATGAACATGGAATTAGCTTTATGAGTAGAAGTCATCTGTTTACATAAATGTTTTGAATACCAATTGAAGAGGCAGTAGTCTAAGGTCAAAGGTAAATGTTATTTTCCTTCCTAAAGCCCATTAATGATATAATGACTTCCAGTTGGTGGTGGAGGGATGGGAGGGCTTCCCTTTTTAAAACATAACATCTTATTCGGAGGTAGACTGGGTACATCTTTGAACGGTTTTCTAATATTTATGAAGCATATTTTTAAGCAATTGCAGCCAAGAATTTCAACCTTTCAACTTGTTACACAACAAAAACACCACTTTGTGACAAAGCTTCTGGAAGGTTTTTAAGTGTTACCAATTTTATTCTGGTGTTGGGGTTGGTTTGCCTTTTTGGGGGGGCGGGGGAGGCTTTGGTTTCTTTTTGTTTTATTTTATTTATAAGCAGAGCAATTAAATAAGTAAGGTCAATATTTAATTTCCATACCACTCCAGGTATTGTTTGAATTACCTGCGGTGATGATCAATATATTTAAAAGATTCTTCCTTTTGCTTTGATCCTGGCTTTCTCAAAGAGGTTAAAGAGAATTCTGAGCTACAAAGTGCCCTTAAAAGTGACCTAATCCAACATCTTCATTCAACAAATTACAAGACTGAGGTTCAGAGGACAGAAAATACCTTGTTCAAGATCCCACAGATAGTAACTAATAGAATTAGGATTTGTACCAAGGTCCTTTGATATCTGATCCAGTTACGTTTCACCATAATTACCCTATACTCACCCCTTTCTTGTTCCTCTACCATTGCAACATGCAGAGGATAAAAGCCGCTGATTTCTCTGCCCATTAGCGTACACTGGGATTTTTCCCATTCTTATTAACTTTCTGTATCCAGGACTATTCTATACTTGTGTGATCCTTTTCTTTTGTTTCTCCAGGGCTTTTTTTTTGTCAGTCAAGCTCTTTACATTCTTAGTTATATTATCATTGCCCATCAAAAAAAGAAAAGTGCTATTAATTTTCAAAGTACAGGTGAAAAAAGCCCTAATCTTTCTTTTTCTCTTTTTTCCCCTGATGCTCAACATCCATTAGCTTAGATAATTGCTAGATTTGGCACCTCTACTAGTTACTTAGATGTTCCGAGAGAGATGTAAGGCACATTTCCTTCTTAATCTAATCTGGTTTCAGTGTTTAAAAATCATTAAAATTATATATAATAGATTTGTTTAGATGTGATTATGCACCCTTATCTAAAGAAGTATTCAGCTTGCTTAAATCAAGTAAGAATAATAAAATGTACTTGGATCCCTTAGGAATTTTTAAAAGAGAATCACATAACTGCAAAGAGCTATCAAATAAGTAACCAATGCAGATTAAGGCTTGTGAAGATTTTAGGGGGTTTTGAGGGATAGCAGTGTTGCCAATAAATTTGTCTAATATGTTAGTATTTAAGATACAAATAACTTTTTTTTAACTCAAAGAAAGCCATTAAAGAAAAGAAATCAAACTTTACTAAAACTGGTGCTAAAGAAGCATCATTATACCTCTTTATCTTTTCTGTTTGGAGTCTGATAAAAGAAATACTAAGAATAGCAAATGTTGGGGAATAAGAGGTTTGAGACCTCTTATGCAATTTGCAAAGGCTCAGGTAGCATATTAGCTATTTAGTGAGAGTTAAATCATCCACGATATTAATATAATACTTTAATTTTTACAAAGCACTTTACATATATTATCTCATATAAGTCTAATGACAACCCCATGAAGTAGGTACTACTATTTTTATCACCATTTTAGATATTACCAAATTGCATAATTGTCCACTGAATCGCTACTACTGCAGAAAATAGGAGAAAGCATTGTAAGGGCTTTCAGTGACCAAACTGTAAGCTGTTTTCTAGAAAAGATATGGATAGGCCTGGAGTTTTTCCATACTTTGAAGCACTATAGATGAAGAACATAAAAGTTTTTCTGAAGTCAAAAAGGAAGACAAGAAGTCACTAAAGAGCAACTGGTAAAAGTGGAATTTAATGGCAACTATATCAGTTTCTGCATTTTATTTCTTTAAATATTGCTCACCATTTTATGCTGCTTTAAACTTTGACAATAAATACTAATTTCTTTGTTTACCAAAAAAGATAATTTCTACTTTTCTCCTTCTATGTCTAATCATGGCATGAAGATGACCCTGAGTTTTTGCAAGTTATGTAACAAAACCAAAAATTCCTTTGAAGAAATGAAGTAGCTCTTATAGTCAATAAAAGGGTGAGAAAAGTAGCACTGGGATATAATCTCAAAAATTACAGAATGACATCTGTTCAAATTCAAGGCAAACCATTCAATGTTACAGTAATGCAACTCTATGCTCTGAACAGAGATGCCTAAGAGCCAAAGCTGACCAGTTTTATGAAGACATACGTCTTCTAGAAACTGCACCAAAAAAATGCCACACTCTTCCTTAGGGATTGGAATGCTAAATTAGAAAATCAAAACATAACTGGTATAATACTGCAAAATGAAGCCCAGCAGAGATGAACAGAGTTTGTCAAGGTAGCTCAGTGGCGATAGCAAACGCTCTTTTTCAATGACTCAGAAGGTGACTCTGCACACAGATATAAACAGTTGGTCAATATGGAAATCAGACTGATTATATATTCTGCAGCCAAAGTCACTTAAAACAAGACCTGGAGATGATTGTGGCTCAGACTATGAGTTTCTTATTGCAAAATTCAGACTTAAATTGAAGAAAGTAGGAAAAACCATCAAACCATGTAAGTATGACCTAAACAATATTCCTTATGAATATGAAGTAGAGCTGATGAATAGATTTAAGGGATTAGATATGGTAGCTAAAATGCCTGTAGAACCATGGGCAGAGGTTTACAATATGGCACAGGAGGCAACAATAGAAAACAATCCAAAGAAAAAGAATAAAAAAGCAAAATGACTGTTTCATGAGACTTCACAAAGAGCTAAAGAAAGGAGGAAAATGAAAGGGAAAGGTAAGAGGGAGAGATGTACCCAACTGAATGTAGAATTCCAGAGAATATCAAGGAGAGATGAGAAGGTTTTCTTAAATGAGCAATGCAAAGAATTAGAAAAAAATCATAGAAAGCGAAAGACATCTCTTCAAGAGAATTGGAGATCTCAAGGGAACGGCTCATTCCACAATAGGCATGATAACACAAAGATGGTAGGGACTTAGCAGAAGTAGAAAAGACTAAGAAGTCGTGGCAAGAATATACAGAAGACCTAGACAAGAAAGACGCTCACATCCACGACAGTCACAATGCTGTGGTTACTGACAGAGAGCTGGACACCTGGAGAGTGAAGTCACCTGGGCCTTGGGAAGCATCACTAACAACAAGACTAGTGGTAGTGATGGCATTCCAGGTGAGCTTCTTAAAATCCTGAAAGAGGATCATGTGAAAGTGTTCCTCTCAATGTGTCAGCAAATTGGGAAAACTCAACAGTGGCCGCTGAATTGGAAAAGACTGGTTTTCATTCCAGTCCTAAAGGAGGGCAATGCAAAAGAATGTTCAAGTTGTCAAACAATTGCACTCATTTCACATGCCAGCAAGGTTATGCTTAGTATTCTGCAAGTTAGGCTTTAGCAATATATGAACCAACAATTACCAAAAGAGCAGCCTGGTTTTCAGAGTAAAAGGAACTTGAAACCAAATTGCCGATATTCACTGGATTATGGAAAAATCAAGGGAATTCCAGAAAAACATCTTCTGCTTCACTGACCACACTAAAGTCTCTGACTGTGGATCACAATAATTTGTGGCAAGTCTTCAAAGAGATGAGAGCATGAGATCATCTTACTTGCCTACTGAGGAAGCAGTATCCAAGTAAAGAAGCAGCAGGTAAAACTGAACATGAAAGAACTGAGCGATGTAAGACTGGGAAAAAGTGTGACACGGTTGTATGTTTTCATCTTATCTATTTAACTTATATGCAGAGTACATTATGTAAAATGCCAGGCTGGTTGAATCAAAAAACACAATTAAGATTGTCAGGAAAAATATCAGCAATCTCAAATACGCTTATGATATCATTTTGATGGCAGGAAGTGAATAATTCAGAAACCTTTTGATGACAGTGAAAGAGAAGAGTGTAAAATCTGCCTTAAAGTTTCATATAAAAAAATAAACCAAGCTTATAGCAACTAGTCTCATCATTTCCTGGCAAAGACAGGGAGAAGAAATGGAAGCAGGGTTAGATTTTATATTCTTGGGCTCAAAGATCACCATAGACACTGATTATAGCCATGAAATTAAAACGTTTGCTCCTTGAAAGGTAAACTATGGTAAGTCTGAACAGGATACTGAAAAGCAGAGACATAACCTTGCTGACAAAAGTCCATATAGTTAAATCTATGGGTTTTTCTTTTCCAGTAGCAATGCATGGTTGTGAGAAAAAAACTATAAGAAAAGATGAGCACTGCAGAATTGATGATTTCAAATTGTGAGGTTACAGAAGACTTTTGAGAGTTCCCTGAATAGTCAATATGTAACTAAATTAATTCAGGAAGGTCAAATATTGGAACACGAGCTTGGACAGACTTCAGGAGACAGTGGGGGACAGAAGGTACTGGTGTGCTATGGTCCATGAGATCACGAAGACTTGGACACAACTGAACTGAGTAATAAACAACAAATAAAAGCACAGCTCTAACAGGTCTATATAATCAGAAAGGTGTTACGTATGTAAAGCTAGAAAAGACTCTAAAGGACATCTGGCCCAACCTCCTTATTTTACAGATAAGAAAAATGAAGCCTAGACATTTGAAGTGATTAATCTAAAATCATCCAACTAAGAACTAATGGAGCTAGAATTCAGAACTCAGGTCCTCTGGTAACAAATTCTGGACTCTTTCTATATTATTACAAGTTGTGAGGAAAGCCATGGAATATGACTCAAGAAAAGAGACTCAACCTGGGATACACAGAAGTCCATGGACAGACTAGGGGAGGAGGTGTAATAGCAAGAAAAATAGGATCTTTGTAATTTTTCTGGATTGAGTTTTATCCAATCAGATGTGTGCATGTGGGTTCTAGCCAATCAGATAATGAGTGGACCTGTATGTAAAGAGAGAGCTGGTGTTGAGAAAGCGAACTTGAATAGAGCCAGCATTGAAGGGGTGAGCCAGCATTGAGAAGAGAGCTGAGAGCAGGGGAGGAGACCTCTGAGCAGGGAGGAAACCTGAGCTGAGTGGGGAGACCTGGGCTGAGGGGGAAGACCTGGGCTGAGGGGGAAGACCTGGGCTGAGAGAGGAGACTACCAATAGCAGAGACTTGCTGAAAGAGCCTCTGAACTTTGAAATCAAATAGAGCTATAGGGCAGAAACATGCCCATGAGGCTAAACCCCTTTTGGGAACTGTTAAAGTAAACTGAACTGTTAACGCAGAGCCTCTGGACTTTGGAGGTGAATTGAGATGACTGTGCTGGTGGTGTGTATCAGGATTGTTGTTGGCCTGTTGAACATTGCTTTCCCAGAGGCAGATGCTGCAGAGTGGAGTAGTCCCCCTGAGCTGAGACATGAAGCAGAGAGGTGCCTACATGTGAATCCAGGTCCAGGAGAGTCAGGAGTGGTCAGCCCATATGGGACTTGGAAGTCAACCTCAGCTTAAGATGAAAGATTAAGGAGATTGTTTTTACTGTGACCTAGGGGTGGAAAGTGGGGTATTTTGAAAAAGAACTTTACTTGGATACTTACTATTGATTAGGGTTGTTGCAGTTATTATGAGATGTATGTATATCTACAATATTGCATGATATGTTTTACTTAAGGATGTTGCTTTGAATGTTATGCTTTATTGAACAATGTTTAGTTTACTGCTGAATAGAGAGTTCATTATACTATGCAATTAGACCCTTTAAATCATTCACAGGTAGGCTGCCATGATTGGCTTTATGGGGGAGAAGGCATGGTGGAGAAGTCTGTGAACTTAAGAGAGGGAAAATATAACAAGATTATTTTCATTTAACTCTCACTGAAACTGAGAGATTTTTTCCCCAAAAATTACCATACTTTCTTTCAGTTATAAATTTTTAATAACATTATTCTGAGAAGTCCACAAGCTGACAGCTAAAGGGATCACTGACACGTAAGAAACTAAGGACCTTTATCCTAAGATATTTGATGCAAGTTGGAAGAAATTCAGAGGTTTTTTTGGTCTAACCTCCTCATTTTACAATTTCTGATCTTCATGCCATGAGGATATAAGTAAAATTTGACATTTTATTTAGGAAATAATTACTAATTATAAAATTTGAAGCAATATATTTATTTAATAGTGAGCAACATTTAAAGGGATATAAACATCTAGCTATAAAGAGTCATATTCCAGGAGATGCATTTTCTTTGATGCCCAAACCAGTCTAGTGAAATTTAGAGGCAACCCTTTAAGACTCTTCTAGGCAAAAAGGGCCCACTGTTTGTCAAGAGAACACATACACACTAACAAAGAAACAGATCATTAAAGAATTGAACTTATTTGAAAATAATTATGCAATTTATTTTGCAATTAATTTTATGGAAATAAATTTTAAATGTAGAATTATATCCTATTATTTATGTTCTCCAATTAATGCCTGTAGGTAAAGTAGAATCTCCGACCTTCTTCAGACAACCCAAATGATATAATATGGTAGTATTTATATCAATTACAGACAGGAAAGGAGGAATGGGAGGGGGGTCATGCTAGGGAGAGGATGCCTCTCTACATAGAGTGGCTTTATTTTCAAAACTCAAACAAAAAACATTTGGACATTTTTTTAAATTTGCAAATTTATTTATAATAGTCTCAAAGTATGAAAAAATGGCACACATTTGATAAATCATCTTAACTGAACTTAAAATTTTAAAAACATGAAATTTACTAAAATTATACAGTATATATATATAGTCTATATATGTATGTTTGTATATGTGTGTATATATGTATATATATATATGTATGAGTGCACACACAATACTGGTATTGCTATTTTCATCATTTATATATGCTGCATTTTGTTTTTACTTCACTGGTACCTGATGGAGTCCTAGTAGAGCTCTGTCACCAGTCTCAATAATCTAACTTCATTCCAGGCCCACCGTACCTACCTATTTCCCCCCAAACCCCCGCAGCCAACGTCCCAACTTCTTTGTACATGCCTCACTGCCCACTGGGACAACAAGTGTGTTCCACAATAGCTAGTCAACTGGAGGGCAGCATGACCAGAATATTTAACTACCAAACCACAGATGGGACCCCTTCTCCACGGCCTAATCCTTTAACAAACTCCTCCTTCCTTTTTAATATTAATCATATTCCTATGTTCCATGTAAGTTTCTGTTATGTAATTGCATCTTCACCCTATGAAAATTCATCTTGCTTTCTTTGAACTTGCTGGTTCCTCTTGGAATTTAGCCAGCTTTATGAGAAACATCAATCTCAATAAATGCCTATCCTTGGATTGGAGGTGGTCTGACTGAATTCTTTGGGACAGTTCTACCACAACACATCATGAAACCTCAACAGTTCTTGGTGTCCCTGGGTTTAAAACGTCAACAGTTTTTTGCATCCCTGAGTTTAAACTTCAGTAGTACTTGCTGAAAAACAGCACTGTCCCCCAAAAACATCTTAGAAATTATTTTAGTAGCTTAATTTATCAAAAACCATTTATATAGTTTCAATGATAAGAATAACAGTTTGAATTTTAAAAGAACTTTGCTTTATATCTTATTTAACCTTTATGATAAACACTAGAAAGGGGGGAGTAAAAATATAAACCTCTCCACTTACTAAGCAGAAAACTTAGACAGAGGGAGGACTCGAACTTAAATTTTCTGATTTTAAACATAGTCCTTTTCCCATGTCATATCTGTTCTAAGCCTGACAATTTCCCCTGCTTGATTTGCTTCTGACTCCCTAAACATTGTTTCCATTTTTGAGCAACCTTCTTTCCCTGTTACTGTGCTCAGTACCAGTGATCTACTAACCCTGGAAATCTATTAACCTTGGAAATCTACTCACTACTAACCCTTCTGGTGTTTCCCCATCAGTAAACTCCCCATCAGTAAACTCCTCCCAGGGTCTCCAGGATGGGGTGGACAGGGCAAGTTTAAGCTTCATTCCCCCAGACAGTTCTTCTGACTTGTCTGTACTTTGTCACAACACCTCTGAGTGCCTTACACAACTTCCCACAGCTTTTACTTTTCAGTTCTTTGGTATATCATCACACCTCATCAGATTGTAAGCTCCTTGAAGGCAGAGTCTATCTTTTTGCTCATATTTGTACTTTCAATGTTGAGCACTGTGCCTAGAACATACTAAGTCTTTAATAAATGAGTACTGCCTACCTATTTGCTACATCAGAGTTTCTCAAAGTTCTACAAATTTTCTCAAATACAGTGATAAGGCACATAATAGAGAGAGGATGAATGTCTACTTTTTCCTTCTTATTGAAATAGTAATGTTCTAAAGTGGGAAAAATCTATTAAGTACAACTGTTTCTCAACTGTAGATGCGTTTTCCCATTCCAGGATGGCTTCCACGTTCTCATGAAGATATGCTCTAATGTCACAAATTTCACTAAAATATAAATATATAATATAAAAAAATGTAGTATATTGGAAAGTGTTGGATGTGGAATCCTGGGTCCAAATCTTAATCAACTATTCCTTCCTTTGTTTCTTGGGTGATACTGAACACTGTGGACACAAATTTGTGGGGTTCTTTTCTATTTTGCCAATTATTTCTATTGTGAAGATCAGAAATTCTGCATTTACAATTCTTACTTATCTTTTAAACCATTCAGGAGAATCCTTCTGTAGTTCCTTCCTGTTCTAGGAATCCATAGGCTCCTTTGCCTCATCAGGTGCTAATTCACTTTTGTTTGTCTTGCAATATTTATTCATAGGTATGTGGGATTTTTACTAGATCCAGAGGCCATATTCCCTTCTGTTACTTTCCAAGTGGGTTTGTATATTGATATTAAGAAAACCAGAGTTTTCTTGCTTCTGAGATATTTGATCATTTTAGTGTTTTTTTTTTCTTTCCCCTTATGTTTCCCTATTGCTCATTTTCTGACTCCTCTTCCTTTGTTGTGGTTTCCATGGGGGTTGAACCTCAGGTCATCTCGACTCCTCCCACAATAAACAATTCACTTTTCAGTGACCTAAGTCTCTGACTTCTGAAAGGGACAAAACTGGTCTTGGCTGGATATTTGGTTCTTTCCCTCCATCTAAGCAGAATGCCACATATGCTACACGTGTTCTGACTCAGTTTCTCCCACTCCTCAATTCCCTAGGGTGAGCTCTGTTGCAGCACAGACAGCCGCCCTGCTATTTTCTCAGAAAGAACAAGTATGTGTCTTTTGGTTTTCTCTGGCACTGAGTGGAGAGAAAGGAAGTGAAGAGCTGAATTCTGTCGCAAGCTTTTGTATTGGCTTATACAGCCCTTCCACTAGAGTGGGAGGGGAGGCTGAGTGCCCGAATTGGGGACTGAAAATTCTTTGCTGATGGACACTGAATTATTACCTCATTTGGGTTCTCAGGTCCGAGACTATGGAGATAGCTAAAATTACTTTCTCTTGCACATAATTCCTATTTTGGAGAGGCTCCAGAGATCTTGAGGATCAGAGAAAATGTCTAGTCTTCTATCTTGGTCATGACCTCCATATCAAGATCATAGCAGTTGAACATTAGTATCCTTTCAAAAGCACGTGTCAGTCTCATAAAAGTTGTTTTCAAATGTCAAAATGCATATGAAATATGTGTTGATAAAAATCACAGAGATTTCAGTCTTTGCATTCATGATTTTCCAATATGAAAAATATTTTTAAGTACCTACTTCTAAACCAAGTAGGACATCAACTATGTTACTCACAAAATTGTTGCAAATTGAGCCACACAACAGATTCCTACAAATGCTTTTGTGCATTTATCCAACATTTTCCAGAAAAGATTTTTGGTAGTTGTATGTTCAGGGCTCCATTTTCCAAAGTAATATGTCTAAGTTCTATGGCATGCCCTCATCTTATTCATGTATATTGTGATTTACAACTTTAAAATATTGTCATTGAAATTGTCAGTTCTCCCAAATGGGTCGACTGAAAGTTTGAGGACTTTCACAATAATTCTAACACTTCAGGAAAGCATCTTCTTACACAGACAGGAAAAACTTTGGTTGCTTAAATTAATGCCTCAGTAAGCAAAGAAGTTTCACTCAATTCCCTTTGGAGCTTCTGGAGTAAGAAAGTTTTTCACAATTACTTGACTTTTTGTTCATGTAGATGGAATTTAGGTTTGAACAAATGTAGAACTTAGCTTAGAGATGCAATCTAAAGGACTGAAACTGATTTGGTTTTATGTGATGGTGTTCAATTACTACTTGTTTTGCTACAAGTGTGATTTTAACACAATCATTATTTGTAAGAAACTTCACTGAAATATTAGAAACTATAAAGTTGACAGCTAACCAAAATTACTTTGAATAGGTGAAGTAAGGTCAAATGCCTACTCTGGACAATATTTTAATATTACTTTTAAGTATACTAGGAGCAAAATATCATATATGGATCAACTCATTCTTTTTCTAAAGAATATTATATTTCTAAAGCCTGGGTAAAAGTACACTTTAATTTCTGGTCTTTTGTAATCATTTTGACAGTATAAATTTTAGAATAATTTTCCAAAATTTCAAACAACTTTGAACCATGAGCAAAGTAACTATACCCAATATTTCAATAAATCTAAAATCTCAATTATTTAGGAATTTACTTAATTGATGAAGTCTATAACCCATTGCTCTCATCTTGTGTCACTCATACAGAGGCTTGTTTGGGTTTGGAGGTTTTATTTTTTTAGTCATTTGAAGTGTTTTTATATGGTGATTGATAGCTTATATTCCTGCTTTTGAAAAATATTCACTTATATCCACTGACCATTTATCTATTGGACAATGAATGGTTCTTTCATAGATTTGTGCCAATGCCTTAAGTACACTGGACTTCATATTTTTATCAGATATATTTGATGCAAAAATTTCATTTTCATATTAAGATTTTCTTCCTTAAGAAATAATGTTTTTGGGGGGGTGGAAGCAAGATGGCGGAGTGAGAGCAACGACTCACCTAAGCTCTTGGACAAACTCCTTCGGATACCTCTGAAAGGAGAATCTGACCAAATTCTGGAGGTGTGGAATCCAGTGGGAGACAGACTATGGCAGATTCAGAGCCCAGGACAGACTGGAAGGTCCACGGGAAGGATCTGTTCTGCGGGGTGGAAGGACCCTGGGAAACGCGAAACAGCAGCAGGTGGAACCAGTAGAGTAGCAGCCCAGGGTGGGAGACCAGCACAGCTGAAGGATTGGTGGCCACTGAGCACCAGATATAAGCCCAGCAGCTCCTGAGACTTTCAGCCCGCAGATTAAATGTCATTAAGTCACCTATTTGAACTTCCTGGAGCCAGGACACAAGAGTGATCAGTAAATGCTCTCTTCTCCACCCTTAATGACCTTGAAAGAACCGTAAAATATTTCCCCAGAAAAATCCTGGATCAGTAGGAACAGCAGGGGTGGCAAATAGTCTCATAACCCCAGAGGTTAGAAAAATATCTAAGGGGGATTCCTCCTACCGTGGTGGAGGCAAACCTGAAAGATAGAGAACCCAGGGTGGAAGAAACTCACACGAGGACCCAGGCAAGCCTCAGCACCAGGAGAGGAGCCCTAGGAGGGGTGGGAACTTGCACTAGCTTCTAGGTATGCCTCAGAATTCCAGGGGAAACTGGAAGATAATAGGGCAGCTGGAATCACCATCCCCTGAGCTTGCTCAGCCTCAGTGCAGCTGAGGAGATCTCTTGTGACCAGACCACCCCCACTTCTCCCCCACACTTAACAGGCTAACCCCAGGGCTGATCTGGGAAACACAAAACAAAAACCTGCTCTTAGCTTTTTCACACAAGTCAACTCAATACCAAGTTCTGCAGCTCCTAACTGAAAGAACCAGAAGCCGCAACACACAATCACCATCATGAACAAAAAAAAAGCAAAATAAGCGCAAAAAAACCATAGAATCTTTCTATGGGGATAAGGACCAAAACACAAATAACAAAGAGGTCAGTACTTCCATCTGAAACTTCAGAATGGACTATTAACTGCTCACATTCACAAATAGCTCTCCTGAAACAGCTGAAGAAGGAAATAGAAGTAAAACTGCCCAATGATTTTAAAAGTATAAAAAAAAGAATTCGCTGATGAGAACATCTCTTTGAAAAGGAAAACTGAACAAATGAAAAAGGAAGTTCAAAAATTAACTGAAGAAAATAACTCCTTAAAAGAAAAAATTGGACAAATGGAAAAGGAGATGAAAAGTTAACTGAAGAAAACAATTTGATAAAGATTAGAATTGGGCAAGTAGAAACTAATGACTCTATGAGACAGCAAGAATCAGTCAAACAAAATCTAAAGAATGAAAAAACAGAAGAAAATGTGAAATATCTAAATGGAAAAAAAAAACTGACCTAGAAAATAGATGCAGGAGAAAAAATTTAAGAATTATTGGCCTGCCAGAAAATCATGATGAAAAAAGTCTGGACAATATCTTCCAGGAAATCATCAGGGAAAACTACCCAGAAGTGCTAGATCCAGAGGGCAAATTAGTCATCAAAAGAATCCACCATTTACCTCCCAAAAGGGATCCCAAACTCAAAATCACAAGAAATATCATTGCCAAATTCCAGAACTATAAAGTGAAGCAGAAAATATTACAGGCAGCTAGAACGAAACAATTCAAATATCAAGAAGATACAGTCAGGATTACACAGGACCTTGCAGTTTCTACATTAAAAGTTCAAAGGAATTGGAATCCAATATTCTGTAAGGCAAAGAGGTTGGGACTAAAACCAAGGATCAACTACCCAGCAAAGCTCAGCATAACATCTCAGGCAAGGTCATTCAATGAAGTAAGGGATTTCCAGAACTTCCTGACAAAAACTCCAGAACTTAATAGACAATTCGATCGTCAAATGCAGGTCTCAAGAGAACATAAAAAGGTAAACAGGGAAAAAACCTGTTACTCAATTTGGGGAAACTGTTTACCTCCCTATACAGATGATACCTGTTAATCTTGAGAATTGTGTATCTATTATGATATGTAAAAGGGATATACATAGAGGGAATGAGTATAAAGTAAATGATCCCATGTTAAAAATATGATTTAAGTATGAGAAGGGGCTGTAACAGGAGGTGTGAAAAGGAGGAAGCAGAAAATGATAAATTACATCACAGGAAGAAGTACAAAATTATAGTAGAGGGAAAGAGGGGAGGGAGATGAGTCTTGTTTGAGAGGTACTCTCATCTGATTTGTTGCAAGGAGGGAACACTAAACTTAAGGAGATAATTCTAACTAGCTCTATAGGCAGTAGGAGGGAAAGGGGGAAAAAGGGGAGGGAAGCTAAAAGGGATAGAAGAAGCAGTAAAGGTAAAGAGGAGTAAAATGGAGGGAGGGTAAAAGAAGGAAGGGAAGGCTGCAGGAGGAGGTGGTGAAAAGTGAATACTATTGAGGAGGGGAAGGGAGATGGGAAAGCTAAAAGCATAAATGGTGGGAAAGAGGATGGAGGGAAATGCACAGATTGTAGTCATAACTCTGAATGTGAATGGGATGAACTCTCCCATAAAATGGAGGTGGACAGTAGAATGGATTAAAAGCCACAATCCAGCAATATGTTGTTTACAAGAAACACATTTGAAATGGGAATACAAAGGTTGGAGCAGAATATATTGTGCTTCAGTTGATGTAAGAAAAGCAGGAGCAGCAATCGTAATCTCAGACAAAGCAAAAGCAGAAATAGATCTAATCAAAAGAGATAAGGATGGAAACAATATCCTGCTAAAAGGCACTATAGACAATGAGGTATAGCATCCAGATTCTGAGAGGAGAGGTTTGGTGAGTTGAAGGAAGAAATTGACAGCAAAACTGTACTACTGGGGGAACCTCAACCTCCCCCTCTCTGAATTTGATAAATCTAACCTCAAAATAAACAAGAAATAAGTTAGGAGGGAAATAAAACTCTGGATAAGGTAGAAATGATAGATCTCTGGAGAAAACTGAATGGGAATAGAAAGGAATATACCTTTTTTCTCAGCAGTACATGGTACATTTACAAAAATTGACTATGTATTAAGACATAAAAACCTCACAATCCAGTGCAGAAAGGCAGAGATAATCAATGCATCCTTCTCAGATCATAATGCAATAAAAATTATATGTAATAAAAGGCCATGGAAAGGTAAAGCAAAAATCAATTGGAAACAATAATCTAATCCTAAATGAGTGGGTTAAAGAAGAACATTCAAGAGAATGCTAATAATGAGACAATCTATCAAATCTTATGGGATACTGCAAAAGCAGTTCTTAGGGGAAGTTTTATATCTTTGAATGCCTACATAAGTAAAATAGAGAAAGAGGAGATCAATAAATTGGTCATGCAGCTCAAAAAGCTAGAAAAAGAACAAATTGAAAATCCCCAATAAATACCAAATTAGAAATACTGAAAACAAAAGAAGAGATGAATAAAATTGAAATTAAGAAAACTATTGCATTAATAAATAAAACCAAGAGTTGGTTTTATGAAAAAACTACTAAAACTGATAAACCTTTGGTCAATTTGATTTAAAAAAAGAAAGAAGAAAATCAAATTACTAATATCAAAAATGAAAGGGGTGAACTCACCTCCAATGGGGACGAAATTAAAACAATAATTGGAAATTTCTTTGCCCAACTTTGTGCCCACAAATTCGATAATCTAAATGAGATGGATGAATATTTTAAAAAAATACAAATTGCCCAGATTAATAGAAGAGGAAGGTGGATACTTAAACAACCCCATCTCAGAAAAAGAAATTGAACAAGTCATCAATGAACTCCCTAGGAAAAAATCTCCAAGGCCAGATGGATTTACAAGTGAATTCTATTAAACATTTAAAGAACAGTTAATTCCAATATTATATTGACTATTTTTGAAAATTGGGGAAGAAGGAGTCCTCCTAAATTCTTTCTGTGATACAAATATGGTTTTGATACCTAAACCAGGAAGAGACAAAACAGAGAAAGAAAATTATAGACCAATTTCTCTAAAGAATATAGATGCAAAAATTTTAAATAAGATTTTAGCAAAAAGAATACAGCATCTTATCAGGAGAATAATACATTATGGTCAGGTAGGATTCATACCAGGAATGCAGGGCTGGCTCGATATTAAGAAAATATTAGGAAAACTATTATCAATCATATCAACAACAAAATTAACAAAAACCACATGATTATCTTAATAGATGCAGAAAAAGCTTTTGACAAAATACAACACCCATTCCTATTAAAAACACTGGAGAACATAGGAATAAAGGGAAATTTTCATAAAATGATAAGCAGTATCTACCTAAAACCTTCAGCTAGCATTATATTCAATGGGGATAAGCTAGATGCATTTCCAATAAGATCAGGGGTGAAACAAGGTTGTCCATCATCACCATTATTATTTAACATGGTACTAGAAATGTTAGCTGTAGCAATTAAACAAGATACAGAAATTGAAGGAATAAGAATAGACAAAGAAACTAAGTTATCACTCTTTGCAGATGATATGATGATATACTTAGAGAATCCCAGATATTCAAGCAAAAAACTACTTGAAATAATAAACAACTTTGGCAAAGTTGCAGGTTACAAAATAAACCCACACAAATCTTCTGCATTCCTATATATTAGCAACAAAGTCCAACAGCAAAAGATAGAAAGAGAAATCCCATTTAACGCTAGGGTAGACATTATAAAATACTTGGGAGTTTACTTGCCAAAACAAACTCAGGGACTATACAAGACACTTTTTGCACAAATAAAATCAGATTTAAGTAAGTCGAAAAATATCAATTGCTCATGGGTAGGCCGAGCTAATATAATAAAAATGACAATTCTACATAAATTAATTTACTTATTTAGTTCCATACCAATTAAATTATTAGATAATTATTTTCTAGAGCTGGATAAAATAATATCCAAAGTCATCTGGAAGAACAAAAGGTCCAGAATATCAAAGGGACTAATGAAAAGAAATGCTAGGAATGGTGGCCTAACGCTATCAGATCTCAAATTGTACTATAAAGCAGTAATTATCAAAACTACTTGGTACTGGCTAAGAAACAGAAGGGTAGACAAATGGAATAGACTTGGCACTCAAGACACAGTAGGCAAGGAATATAGCAACCTCCTGTTTGATAAACCCAACGACCCTGCTTCTGGAATAAGAACTCACTGTTCGACAAAAATTGCTGGGAAAACTAGATAATAGCATGGCAAAAACTAGGCATAGACCCATGCCTGACACAATACACAAGAATAAAGTCCAAATGAATAAAGTCCACAAGATCTCGGTATAAAGACTGATACCATGGACAAACTGGAAGAGCAAGAAATAGTGTATTTATCAGGGTTATGGAGAAGGGAAGAATTTTTGACTAAAGAAGAGATAGAAAGCATTATGAAATGCAAGATGGATAATTTTGATTACATTAAATTGAAAAGTTTTTGCACAACTAAACCCAATGCAACCAAAATTTGGTGGGATGTAGTAAATTGGGAAAGAATTTTTACAGCTAATCTCGGGGATAAAAGTCTCATGTCTAGAATATATAGAGAACTGAGTCAAATGTACAACTATAAAAGTCTTTCCCCAATTGATAAATGATCAAAGGATATGAACAGGCAATTTTCAGAGGAAGAAATT
Organism: Bettongia penicillata ogilbyi; assembly: GCA_023548195.1. NCBI lineage: Eukaryota > Metazoa > Chordata > Mammalia > Diprotodontia > Potoroidae > Bettongia > Bettongia penicillata. The sequence goes on from JAJHZJ010000003.1 coordinate 4,244,272, forward strand.
AAAGGTATCTATAATTGTATGAAAAAATGCTCTAAATCACTTTTGATTACAGAGATGCAAATCAAAATAACTCTGAAGTACCACATCACACCTATAAGATTGGTAAACATGACAGAACAGGAAAATGATAGATTTTCCTGTGGATGTGAGAAGAGTTGGAACACTAATTCATTGTTGGTGGAGCTGTGAGTTCATCCAACCATTCTGGAGAGCAGTTTGGAACTATGCCCAAAGGGCATACCCTTTGAGCCAGCAATAACGCTTCTAGGACTGTATCCCCAAGAGATCATAAAAATGGGAAAGGGTCCCACATGTACAAAAATATTCATAGCAGCACTCTTTGTAGTTGCCAAAAATTGGAAATCAAGAGGATGCCCATCAATTGGGGAATGGCTGAATAAATTGTGGTATATGAATGTAATGGAGTACTATTGCATCATAAGAAATGATGGACAAGAAGACTTCAGAGAGGCCTGGAAGGACTTATACGATCTGATGCTGAGGGAAAGGAGCAGAACCAGGAGAACTTTGTGCGCAGCAATGACCACAGTATGCAAGAGTTTTTTTCTGGTAGACTTGAACTTCATGATAATGGAGGAGGCGGAGCAAGAGCAACGACTCACCTAAGCTCTCAGACAAACTCCTTTGGATACCCCTGAAAGGAGTATCTCACCAAATTTTGGAGGTGCGGAATCCAGTGGGAGACAGACTGTGACGGATTCGGAGCCCAGGTTAGAGTGCAAGGTCCACAGGAAGGATCTGTTCCATGGGGGTGAGCCCCCAGTGCACAGCACAGCCAGCCAGTGCAGCGGAACTGAAGGGACCCGAGAAACCTGAAAGCGGTGAGCGGAAGCGGCGGAGTGGCACCTAGGGCAAGAGACAAGGTGAACCAAACCAATGAGAGCCGCTGCGCGACAGATATCAGAGCAGCAGCTCCTGAGACCTTTAGTCTGAAGATTAAACTTCAGTAAGTCACCTACTTGAACTTCCAGGAGCCAGGATAGCAGAGTGATCAGTAAATACTCTCTCCTCCTCTCTTGATGACTTTGAAAGAACCATAAAATATTTCCCCAGAAAAATCCTGGATCACCAGGAACAGCAAAGGGGCCAATAGTCTCATATCACCTGAGGCTAGGAAAATACCTAAGGGGGATTCCTCCTACTGTGGCAGAGGCAAACCGGAAGGACAGAGTACCCAGGGCAGAGAAAACTTGCACTAGGACCTAGGCAAGCCTCAGCACCATGAGAGGAGCCCCAGGAGGGGTAGAAACCTGCATTAGCATCTAGGCATGCCTCAGCATTCCAGGGGAATTGGAAAGACAATAGGGCAGCTGGGATCACCATCCCCTGAGCTTGCCTTTACCTCAGAGTTCAGTTGAGGAGATCTCCTGTGACCAGACCAATCCTCCCCCAGACTTAACAAGCTAAACCCAAGGCTGATCTGGGAAACACAAAACAAAAACCTGCTTTTAGCTTTTTCACACATCAGCTCAGCACAAACTTCTGTAGCTTCTGACTGAAAGAACCAGAAGCCACAACACTCAGTCAACATCATGAACAAGAAAAAGCAAAAAGGAGAAAAAAGAACCATAGAATCTTTCTATGGGGATAAGGACCAAAACACAAACACACCAAAGAGGTCAGAGCTGAGACTGTACTTCCATCTGAAACTTCAGAGGGGACTATAAACTGTTCATAAGCACAAGCAGCTCTCATTATGAAAAAGAGGCTCAAAAGCTCACTGAATTTAATAGTTGTCTCAAAATTAGAATGGAACAGATGGAGTCTAATGACTTTACGAGGAACCAAGAAATCACCAAACAAAACCAAAAGAACGAAAAAATGGAAGAGAATGTGAAATATCTCATGGGAAAAACAACTGACCTGGAAAATAGATCCAGGAGAGACAATTTAAAAATTATGGGACTACCTGAAACTCATGATCAAAAAAAGAGCCTAGACATCATCTTGCATGAAATTATCAAGGAAAACTGCCCTGACATTCTAGAACCAGAGGGCAAAATAAGTATTGAAAGAATCCATCGATCACCACCTGAAAGAGATCCAAAAAGAGAAACTCCTAGGAACATTGTGGCCAAATTCCAGAACTCCCAGCTCAAGGAAAAAATCTTACAAGCAGCTAGAAAGAAACAATTCCAGTACTGTGGAAATACAATCAAGATAACCCAAGATCTAGCAGCTTCTACATTAAGGGATCGAAGGGCGTGGAATAGGATATTCCAGAAGGCAAAGGAACTAGGACTCAAACAAAGAATCACCTACCCAGCTAAACTGAGTATAATACTTCAAGGGAAAATATGGTCTTTCAATGAAACAGAGGACTTTCAATCATTCTTAATGAAAAAACCAGAGCTGAAAAGAAAATTTGACTTTCAAACACAAGAATGAGAAGAAGCATGAAAAAGGAAACAGGAAAGAGAAGTCTTAAGGGACTTACCAGAAGTGAACTGTTTATATTCATACAGGGAAAGACAATATTTCTAACGCTTAAAACTTTTCAGTATCTGGGTAGTTGGTGGGACCACACATATACATGTACACGTATGCGCACACATACACACATGCACACACATACAGAGATAGAGAGCACAGATTGAACTGAATAGGATGGGACCATACCTTAAAAGAAACTAAGGTAAATGGTGAGAGAGAAATGTAGGGGGAGGAAAGAGAGGGAAAGGGAAGGGGGTAACTATATGTCATTTAAGAGGCAGGTAGGAGTTTTTCTTAGTGGAGGGAAAAAGAGGAGAGCTGAGGAAAAAAAAACAAGAAGTTTACCCTCATCACATTTGACTAAACGAAGGAGTGAAATGCACACTCATTTTGGTATGAAGTCCTATCTTACAGTATAAGAAAGTGGGGGAGAAGGAGATATTGCAAGGGAGGGGATGATGGGGGGGAGGGCAAAGGGAGGAGGGAGCAATTTGAAGTCAACACTTGGGGAGGGACAGGATCAAGAGACAGAAGAGAAACAATGAGGGGCAGGTTAGGAGGGATGGTAATCCAGTTAGTCTTACACAACACGACTATCAGGGAAGTCATTTGCAAAACTACACAGATAGGGCATAAATTGAATTGCCTGCCCTCCCAAAGGGAATGGGTGGGGAGGGAGGGATGGAGAGAATTTGGAACTCAAAGTTTTAGGAACAACTGTCTAGTATTGCTGTTGCTACTAGGAAAGAAGACATACAGTTAATGAGGAATAGAAAGTCATCTGGCCCTACAGGAGAAAAGAGAAGATGGAGACAAGAGAAGGGAGGGATGACAGAAGAGAGGGCAGATTGGAGATAGGGAAAATTAGATTGCTTGGGGTATTGGGGTGGGGGGAGGGGATAAAAGGGGAGAAAACTGGGAACCCAAAAATTTGTGAAAATGAATGTAAAAAATTAAATAAATAAATAGCAAAAAAAATAATAAAAAAAAAGTTAATGGAAGAAAACAATTTGATAGAGATTAGAATTGGGCAAATATATACTAATCACTCAATGAGACAGCAAGAATCAATCAAACAAAATCTAAAGAATGAAAAGAGAGAAGAAAATGTAAAATATCTAATTGGAAAAACAACTGCCCTGGAAAACAGATCTAGGAGAGAAAACTTAAGAATTATTGGCCTGCCAGAAACCCATGATGGAGAAAAGAGCCTGGACAATATCTTCCAGGAAATCATCAAGGAAAACTGCCCAGAAGAGCTAGATTCAGAGAGCAAAATAGTCATTGAAAGAATCCACCATTCCCCTCCTGAAAGGGATCCCAAACTCAAAACCCCAAGAAACATAGTTGCCAAATTCCAGAGCTATCAAGTGAAGGAGAAAATATTACAAGCAGCCAGAAAGAAACAATTCAAATATCAAGGAGATACAGTCAGGATTACACAGGACCTTGCAGCTTCTACATTAAAAGATCGAAAGAACTGGAACCCAATATTCCATAAGGCAAAGGAGTTGGGAATACAACCAAGGATCAACTATCCAGCAAAGTTCAGCTTAACATTTCAGGCAAGGAGAAAGTCATTCAACCAAGTAAGGGATTTCCAGAGCTTCCTGACCAAAACATCAGAACTTAATAGACAATTCGATCTTCAGATGCAGGTCTCAAGAGAACCATAAAAAGGTAAATGGGTGTTGGGGGGAAACTTGTTACTCAATTATGGCAAACTGCTTACCTCCCTATAAGGGAAGATGATACCTGTTAATGTTGAGAATTGTGTGGCTATTATGAAATATAAAAGGGATATACATAGAGGGAATGAGTATAAAGTAAATGATATCATGATAAAAAATATGATTTAAGTATGAGAAGGGATTGTAATAGGAGGTGTGAAAAGGAGGAAGCAGAAAATGGCAAATTACATCACAAGAAGAAGTACAAAATTATAGTAGAGGGATAGAGGGGAGGGAGATGAGCATTGTTTGAGAGGTACTCTCATCTGATTTGTTTAAAGGACAGAACAACAAACTTAAGTAGATAATTCTAACTAGCTCTATAGGCAGTAGGAGGGGAAGGGGGAAGAAAGGGGAGGGAGGCTAAAAGGGAAGGAAGAAGCAATAAGAGTAAAGGGGAGTAAAAGGGAAGGGGGGCTAAAAGAAGGAGGGGAAGGCTGCAGGGGGAGGTGGTGAAAAGTGAATATTATTGAGGAGGGGAAGGGAGACAGGAGAGCTAAAAGCACAAATGGTGGGAAAGAGGATGGAGGGAATATACAGATTGTAATCATAACTGTGAATGTGAATGGAATGAATTCTCCCATAAAACGAAGACAGATAGCAGAATGGATTAAAAGCCATAATCCAACAATATGCTGCTTACAAGAAAAACATTTGAAACAGGGGGGATACACATAGGATAAAAGTCAAAGGATGGAGCAGAATATATTGTGCTTCAGCTGATGTAAGAAAGGCAGGAGTAGCAATCCTAATCTCAGACAAAGCAAAAGCAGAAATAGATCCAATCAAAAGGGATAACAATGGAAAAATATCCTGCTAAAAGGCACCATAAACAATGAAGCAATATCATTACCAAACATATATGCTCCAAGTGGTATAGCATCCAGATTCTCAGAGGAGAGGTTGGGGGAGTTGAAGGAAGAAATTGACAGCAAAACTATACTACTTGGAGACCTCAACCTCTCCCTTTCTGAACTCGATAAATCTAACCTCAAAATAAACAAGAAAGAGGTTAAGGAGGTAAATAAAACTCTACATAAAGTAGTTATGATAGATCTTTGGAGAAAATTGAATGAGAATAGAAAGGAATGTACTTTTTTCTCAGTGGTACATGGCACATTTACAAAAATTGACCATGTACTGACATAAAAATCTCACAATCCAGTGCAGAAAGGCAGAGATAATCAATGCATCCTTCTCAGATCATAATGCAGTAAAAATTATATGTAATAAAAGGCCATGGAAAGATAAACGAAAAATCAATTGGAAACTAAATAATCTAATCCTACAGAAGGAATGGGTTAAAGAAGAAATCATATAAACAATCAACAACTTCATTCAAGAGAATGACAATAATGAGACAACCTACCAAATATTATGGGATACTGCAAAAGCAATTCTTAGGGGAAGTTTTATATCTTTGAATGCCTACATAAATAAAATAGAGAAAGAGGAGATCAATGACTTGGGCATACAGTTGCAAAAGCTAGAAAAAAAAAATTGAAAATCCCCAAATAAATACCAAATTAGAAATACTGAAAACAAAAGGAGAGATCAATAAAATTGAAATTAAGAAAACTATTGAATTAATAAATAAAACCAATAGTTGGTTTTTATGAAGAACTTCATAATAATGCAAAAACTTAAAAAAAAATTCTCAATGGTTTTCTAAGGCAAAATGCTTTCCACACTCAGAGAAAGAACTATAGAATTCATTTGCAGAATGTAGCAGATCATGTTTGTGTGTGTGTGTATTATATTTTGATTTGTTATATGATTTCTTCCATTTATTTTAGTTCATCTGCACAGCATGACTATAGTGAAAACGTATTCAATAGGAAAGTATATGTAGATCCTATATAGAATTGTATGTCATCTTGAGGAGGGAGCGGGGTGGTGGGGAGTAGATGGGGGGGTAAAAATCTTAAGTTTTATTGTAGTGATTATAGAACATTAAAAAAATAAATAAAATAATAAAAAAATAAAAAGGGTAAGAAACAGTGTTTCTGTTTATGCAATTTTTGTAATATTATATGATCAAAGTTACTTATTTCATATTTTGTGGCCTTCACTCTTATCTCTCCTATCATTTGCTTATTGTTCATCCTTCATTTTCAAAGCTGACCAATGACATCGTGGATGATGTCTTGATTTGAACTGGATTTAAATGAGGCAGAGTCACCCAAAATTATCAATCTTACTCTCTCTTCCAAAGTTATCAAAGTCCAGTGGCAAGACAAAAGTTGAAACAAATGGTAATGGTCTGGGATGCAGTGGATGACCTTGGTGTTTTCAATGTCTGATGAAGCTCGAAGTACTCCATAGCATCTGCTTCAGCTGCCTTCATGGCTATCAGAACAAACTGTTCTCATCTGCCCATTCCACCAGAACAAGTCTTATGGTAGACATTCCCCTAACTCGCTTACAGGTTCGAAGCCTGTCAATTACCCTCAACCTAGGTTAGTCCATCTGCCTAGAGCATTACCAGGGTGTGGCTGCTGCACATGCTACATCTTCTTAGAGCCACAGGTAAGAGGTTGGTTACAAGTAAACCCCAAAGGTGAATAAGCATTTGTAAACTGTAAAAGGTACCTCTTATTGTCATTTTTTATGATGTGGCTCTTAAATTTAGGATGCATATGCATATGGAACACTGGTAGTGAGGTATGGCAGACAGAATGAGGAATGAGCATTAATTATTTATTATGTGTTAGGGACTGTCCTAAAATTCTATCAGAAGAAACAACATATGACAAGTATGGTAATATGGTGGGGAATGAAGGAGATAAAGAAATAAGAACGGGAGGAAATAGGAAAGGCCTCATTTAGAAGGCATTGTTTGAGCTGAGATTTGAAGGAAGATAGGTTTAAGAGGGAAAGAGTTCCAGGCATGAAGATAATCTGGGCATAAGCACAGAGGTCAAATAGATTATGTGAAGAACAGTAAGAGGGTCCATTTTCTGAACTGTAGTGAGCAAAAGAAAATGATATATAATAAACCAAGAAAGATGGGTTGGATATAGGATGTGAAGGCCAAACAGACAAGCTTGTACTTGGATCCAGATTGATTTTCTTTTTCATGTATGTGTGTGTGTGTGTGTGTCCTTTGTTGCTGAAGAAGACCATGCCATCAGAGAAATGATGACATGACTTGCACTTGACTTTGTTTTGAGAGAGGGAGGGCTGTGCAGGTCACCAGCCTCACTTCTCCTCCAAAGCCATCTGAATCCACTGACCAGATGACTGGAGATGACCCAGAATGAGGCAATTGGGGTTAAGTGACTTGCCCAAGGTCACACAGCTAGTGAGGGTCAAGTGTCTGAGGTGAGATTTGAACTCAGGACTCCTGCACTGGTGCTCTATCACAGTGCACCACCTAGCTGCCCCTCTTTCTTATTTACTTTTTTAATCAATTTCAAATAGTATTCCAGTCCCACCAGAAGCAGTCTGACCACTGGAACTTTTTCTTCTCTTGCGTTGAATAACTGCATGAGTCTCATTCTTTCCATTTCCACTACTAATACACTAGCATTAGTATATAATATCCTAAAGGGACTACATTGGACTCCTAGACTCTCTTCCTTCAGACTCTCTTGTTATTTTTCCTTCAAGTCATTGCCATATGAATCTTATACATATATATATTTGTTATTTATCTACTCCCTATTGAATAACTTCTATAATCTTTAGCAAACCCTCCAAAATATGGTGCCACTCCACTTTTTCAATTTTATCACTGAATAAAGAATTAAAATTCTTATATAAAATAAGTTCACTCTAATTGATATGAGGACTAGGAACTGAAATGCAGGCCCCTGAGAATTTAACCGCTCTGTGAACTTTATGACTTGGCTCAAGCTAACAGACCTAGATAGTGATTCCAGGAACTAGCCCCTCCTGAAATTATTTATGCGAGGGGATCTGGCTACTCCCCTCCTGCATAATCTTGTTAAAACATTAAAGGAAAGTCTGTTTCTTGCACCGAGCCATAACACTCCTTGCACCAAGCCATAACACTCCACTCAAATAGTTGATTAATTGACTTATTTCCCATTTTAACTCACGTATGCAGAATCCTATTGCCAGGACTAGTTGGCTGAGTGCCTTCTTTGTCTACAGACCTATATTAGCTAGCAAGTCTCAGAGCCTCTTTGGAATCTCACCCATGGAGATGACGATCTGCCTGGGACCTTCCCGTTCGGGACTCAAAGGCTGTGAACCGGGATTCCCCAGCCGTGACTGTTAGAGTTGGTGCTCCCCCGAATCGGTGATGTTTTCTTTACCTATTCTTACTATTATTCTTCTTATATTGTGTGTACTTCTTGTTATTTGTGGTATTTGGTGTTTTTGTAAGCAATTTATTCCTTGTATTATATAATTGTGCACAATTAAATTTTACTTTCATTTTTAAGTGCTGTGTCCGAGTGTCATTTACAGGAGCGAATCCGAACCATAATAAATTCTCAAAACAATCACATATTTTCTTCCATCATATATAACATATATATGTGTCAAACCGGACCCCCCCACAGAGCGTTGTTTTCTTTTTATGTTTTGCACTGTTATTACTACATGCTTCCTGTTCATCTGTAAGGACTAGAGATATAGAAAAAAATAAAGCACTTCCCTTTCTCCAAAGAGCTAACATTTAACAGAGGAATTGCACAACATGTACACACATACACACACACACATATATGTATATATATTCACACACATACATACATACACACTTATATACACAAATTTGCAACAAATAATGAGGTCATTTCTGGAGGAGAGGGAACATCAGCTGTGAGGGGGAATCAAGAAAAGTTTCATGTAAATGTTGGCACTTGAAGTAAGTTTTGAAGGAAAGCAGATTCCAAGTGACGGAGGTGAAAAAGGAGAATATTCTTTAAAAAAGGGACATCCAGTGAAAAGGTAGTGCCAGATTGTGACAAAGGGGAAGAAACCTAGCATAACTAGACCTTGGAGTATATGGGTAGGAATACATTTAAAACAAAAACAAAACTAGAAAGTCAAGAAAGAGTCAGGTGGTGAAGTACTTGAAATACATACTAGACAAAGGAATTTCTCTATCTGACCCTAGAGGTAAAGGGTAGCCCTTGGAAGTTAGTGAAAAGGAGAGGTGTTAACACAGTCAGAACTGCACTTTAGGATAATTGCTTTGGTATCTGTGAGGACAGACTGAACTAGAGAACTTTGAGGAAGGAAGACTAAATAGGAGGCTATCGTAATAGTTCAGTCAAAAGATGATTCTGGTCATAACTAAGGAGATACCTACATAGTAGGCAGAAGAAAAATGCAAAAAGAAAAAATGCTGTGGAGATAAAAACCACAAGATTTGTCATACTGCCCTGGGTCAACTGTAAACTTCATTAAGGTCAGAGTGATCTATAGTTTCTTCTCTGTGCATTTGCTTGGAACTTAATACAATTGCACAATGTGTTGCTCAACAAAATAGTTTATGAATAAACAAGTGAGCAAAAATCAGTCACCATTACTTGAGGAAACTACCATGTAAGGCCACCCTCTATACAGGGTCAGTAATATAATTTTTATATAATGATAGCACTTTATTCTTATATAGAAACCAAACTCTGTTAATAACTGACAATACTGATTAATTCATGGACCCCAGTTCCTATATTTTATGCACATTTTATGCAATTAAGATATATGTATTTTTTTCACAAATCAGAAAAAATAATTTGCCTTAATCAGCACCTGTCATGGGAAGGAGGGTGCACAAACACTCTATGATAAAAACGTCCTTGATGTTTTACAATAGCTCTTTTTACTGACAAACAGAACTGAGTGGCATGGTGATATTAGTGTATCAAAGAGGAACTAGACTACAAAGCTTATTAAGTCTAAATTTGAAGGCTGATCTCTAAAACAAAGCTTTTATCTCAAAGAACAGAAGTCTGGTTATTCCATTTTTGTGTCTTTGGAGATAACCGAATTCTACTGAAGAGTTTAAGGATCTAAAAATAAAAGTGAAAGATGGATAAGTTAGAAATCTGTTATAAGCATACTTAGACTATTGTAAACAAAATTGGAATAGTAAATAAAATCCATACTTTACATAAAATGACCACTCTGTTTTCATTACAGCATATCTATTTAATATACTTTATTTCAGAATTTTTACATTTTTAAAATAGTGCATTCAGTGAGAAAGCAAGCTGCACTCTCAACGGAAACTTGAGGGAATGTTTATTAACATCTGCTTAATCTGTTTCCTAATGTCTATGGAGATACAGGGGCCATCGCTGGGAATTCTGAAAAGATTTTCCTACTTTTGTTTGTATAATTGCCTTACCTGCATGCACGTTAAAATGTAATGAATGCTCCACTGAAGCTATGGTGAAATATCCGCCAGGGACGGACTGTACATCAACAAAACAAACACCAAGAAAGAAGTTTGCTTGGACGGAAAGCGGAAACAAATGAAAAATGGCAACAGCAGCGTACTGTCGGAGACAATGCCGTCCGTCTCATGCAAAAGGCTCCGCTTATTCAGAAAGGTTGAGACTATGCTGACCTGTATTACGTAAGGACAACCTACTACTTGAGGAAACAAGTTTTGTTTTGTTTCAGCCCGACTAGTTGGCTGTGCGGTGCTCAACATGTATGATATCATTTTCAGATGGCTACTTGTGGTCAAGCAGGAATGTTAAAAAACAGGAATTACTTCTGCATTTGAAATACTGCTAGCTCTTCTTACATAATTATTAATCATGCTTTAACATAGTAACTTTTCAATAGCAGCACTGCTTGAGGATTTTTTGTTTTTGTTTTTTCAGCTCATCAAATCTGATTTGTCTTTAGCATAAATATTTCTCCACCCCATAATGGAAGTACATTAATAGGAAATGTATAGAAGAATAGCAACTTTAACCCAGAAAATGTATATTCATTGAGGGGAATATAAGCAAAATAATAAAAATAATTGTAATCGATTGAACCATAATTTTAACCAAAAAAATACAGAATAACTAGAACTATTGAGCTATCATTTTATACAGACACATATAATAAAAAAGGTGGCTGTAAATGTTATATGTAATCATTGTCATCAAAATTTTCATTTTATTTATTTTCAATTATGATGTCTTGCTATAGAGTAAGAAAAACAAAGTTAAAGAACTGGAGCAATACATGAAGCAAATTCTACAACTGCATTTTTACTTCTTAAAACTGAAATTTGCAAACACCTTCTTGAGGTGTTTAATCATCAGGCTACATTAGTAAGCTCAACCATATAAACCTTAGGAAGCTGGTACTTAGTTTATTTAGAGGAAACTAATTATTATTATTAAACACAGAGTCGTTTCAAGTATATAAATATTTTGTGTAAATTTTTCTCTTTTGAAGAGACACTTAATGAAAAAAATATGGGCAGATCACATCAAAGGATGGAAAATCTATATTGAGAAATCACAGATCCAAATAAGAATGAAAATATAATAAAATGTACTAACAAAATATGGCTACTATATATTGTTTAACAAAATATGTTGTCATTTACATGCAGGAAATACACATAAAATTTTCATTTTATTTCTTTTCAAGAGAGGTTTCAATTTGTAAAAAATAACTGATGCATTTCTCCCAGAATTTCTCCCAGGACCCTTCCCCCTTTAGCCTCTTAGAGAGTCATCTCATGTAACCATCAACATTTTTACAAACAAAAGGAAAAAAGAGATTAATACATAAAACAATTTAAAATATATGCATTGTAACATACCCATTGGACCATTCATATCTGTACATGCACAAGGAACTCACTAGCCAACTTAGATTTTATTTTATTTAAAATAATTTATTTTTTGAACCAACAAAAATCTTTTTCTCTATCTCCTTTTCCATAGGGGGAAAAAAGTAACTGTAATAAATAAATATGCACTATTATATATTTTATGTTAATATTAATTAATTAATATATTGCATTATTATGTTTATTATTATAACATATATTCAAGTAAAACTAAATTACACACTACCCACATGCAAAAAATATATGCCAACATGTACCCTGCCCATCATCTCTTTTCCAAGAGGTTTCATGACAGCTTTCCTGAAAGTGTGGTTGGCTATTATATTGGTCAGTGATCTTAAATCTTTCAAAATTCTGACTAAGGTTTTTAAAAGACATTTACAGATGATGGAAGTACAGCACCCCATTTGGAGCTGTTTCCCTAATTTTTACTCAGTGGTAGGCTAGCTGCCACACAGCAAATTCAACTATTGACCAATGAGTTACCAGAATAACCCAGAGGCACTAGCTAGGGTTTCTAGCAATGTCACGCAACAGCACCTACCAGTGCACTCAACATTTTCACTGAACTCCATTGGCTTTTTATTTTAACTAAGCAGGTATATATTAAGAGTTGGTATGAAATATTCCACTTCCCAAACCAGTAGTATGTTCTACCCAGCACATGTGAGGTGCCTGTAGAAAGTGGGCTCAAATTCTTCGGTTATATATGTGATATTGATCTCTAGATTAGATGGACAGACAAGAAAAAGGGTCAAAATAAGGAGGGAGATTATAAAATTTAACTGTCCTGAATGAATTCAAATCACCAAGCTCAAATGAACTATGAACTGGCAAATGTAATAGCTGAGCCAGCCTTAGTAAACTTGGAAAGACTATGTAGCATAATATAGTTATCTCAGAATTTTATTAGGATGATTTTGTCCTTATCCTCCCCCAAAATAAGAGAATAGATTTTTCAAATCATAGATCAAAGAACCTGACAATGCAATATTCTAGAATGACATTAGTAACGGATTGTTTCTAAACGTCTGAGAAAGGAAAAGATGGCCACGATGAGTCAGAATGGCTGCACCAAGCATTCTTAAGCAATGATGATATCTTTTAAAAGGTAAATGCTATAAGCAACCATGATTCCAAAGCAATGATCATGAAATATGCTACTCACTCCCTGGCACAGTAGTAATGGGCAATGAGGGATGAGAACGGAAATTTTTAGAGATAACCATTTTGAGAATTTGTTTTAATGGAGTATGTATATTTGCTTACAATGCTTTTTGTTTAGCAGGGGAGCAAGAAAAAGATGGGGACTGGACAAAGGTTTCTCCCTCCACAAAATAAGAAGAGAACAGAAAACCAAAAGCAATCAGATACAAAAAGAATACTTTGAAAATTAAATGTTAAATTCATTTTTCCCTTAAAGAGAAAATAAGTTCTATATAATAAAGATAGGTAATTTTATATATAAACTTTTCCTGTTTTGAAGCATGTAAAGAAATGTTAATTTTATTTGGTATTTGACAAATCTGGAATAAAAAATTAAAGGAAAACAGAGAGAGTCTATTCACATTGATTAGGAGACTTGATTTTGAAGAAATGTTGATTTATTGTAATTATTTAGGAAATGATATAAATTACCTTAAGATTATTTAATTTACCTGAAATGGACTTGAAACTTGTGCAGTTCCTTTAAAAAAATACTGTGACAAACAAATGTCAGAAATGCATTTAAGACAACCTGCTGAGAGTGGAACCAAGATACTGGAGAAGAAGAAGAACTCAGCGGAATTCTCCCAACAATTTTCAATTCTGCAGTCCGCAGAGTCAACAGAAGGTTAAAATGAGGCATTCTTCCAACCTAAGACCACTAAAGACTTGATCAGCAGAAGACATTTGTGACATGGGCTGGAGGCTGGCCCAATGGTGAGACTAGCTGATGGCAACAGAAGCAGCAACAGCTTTGCAAGCTCTCAAGCCAGAGTCGCTAAGGGGACCTGGCAATGGGTCAGAAAGAAATTACAGGGGACCCTGGTGTTAGCACTAGACAGGATCAGACAGTATTTGGCAAATCCATTGTCTATGCTCACTTCTGAGTCATAATTCAAGGATGGAGATCAATTTCAGTCAAAAGGGAGCTGAGGAAGCCCTGAGAGTCAGCATCGGATTTAGTCACCAGGGATGAGGGACCCTAAGAAACGCAGTCATTTCTGGTCTCAAGGGAGCAGGAGATCAGGAAATATGAGGAACAGTATTGTTTCCAGTTTCAAGGGAGCAAGATCCTTGAGGCACAGTATGGATTACCACCTCAAGGGATCAGAGGTCCTTTCTGGAGAAAACAAAAATATGATTGACCTCTGGAAAAAACTGAATTTTAATAGAAAGGAGTATATCTTTTTTTCTCACAAGCACATGCAGTAAAGCAGAAATATTAAATGTACTGTTTTCAGTCCATAATGCAATAAAAATTATATTCAATAAAGGGCAATGGAAGCATAGAGTACTTATTTACTGAAAGTAAATAATACAGTCCAAAAATATGAATGGATCAAAGAAGAAAATCATAGAAATCATAAATAAATTAATTAAAGGGAATGACAATGAGATAGCACACCAAAATTTGTAGGATGCAGCCAAAGCAGCTGAAATTTTATACCTCTAATGCATATAAAAAAAAGGGAGAAAGAACAGATAAATTCATTGGACATGCAGCAACAAAAAACATAAGAAAAGAAACTAAAATTTACAAACAAATATCAAAACAAAAATCCTAAAAAATCAAAGGAAAGATTAATAAAATTGAAAATATAAAAAAAATTTATTGAACTAAAAAAACTAGGAGCTGGTTTTATTTAAAAAAAACAATAAAACAGATAAACTACAGGGTTAATTTGATTTAAGAAAAGAAAAAAGAAAGTCAAATTACCAGTATATAAATAAAAAAGGGTAAATGGACGACCAGTGAAGATGAAAGCAATCATTAGGAGTTATTTTGTCCAATTGTATTCCAGCTGAATTAATAATCTAAGTGAAATAGATGAATATTTAAAAGAATATAGAACTGGTCCAAAGTAACAGAAAAAGAAATCAAAATACTTAAGTAACCCTATCTTAGTTTTTTTTTTTTTAATTGAACAAGCCATAAATGAGCTCCCTATGGAAAAAAAATCCCCAGGACAAGATTGATTTATAAGTGAATTTTACCAAATATCTGAGGAACAATTAATCCCAATAATATATAAACTATTTGGAAAAAAGAGGCAAAAAAGAAATCCTATCAAACTTCTTTTACGACATAAGTATGATTTTGATGTCTAAAGAGGGGAGAGAAAAAACACAATGAAAACTATAGGCCAATTTCCTGTAGTAATGCAAAAAGTTTAAATAAGATAGTAACGAGGAGATTGCAACAATATACCACCAAGATTATACACTCTGACGAAGGGAGATGTTAGTAGGATTGCTGAGCTAGTTCCACATTAGGAATTCTATAAGCATAATTGACTATATAAATAACAAAACAACAAAAATCATATGATTATCAGAATATATGCAGGAAAACCTTTTAATAAAATACAAAAGTCATTCCTAAAAAAAAAAAAAGAAAGTGTGGAATGAATGGAGCTTTTATAAAAAAAAAAAGGGTAGTAGCAATAACCTCTAATACCAATAGCAAGAATTATCTTTAATGGGGATAAACTTGAAACCTTTTCAGTATTATCAGGATTAAGTAAGGATGTCCATTATCACCACTATTATTCAATATTACATTAAAAATGATAGGTATGGGAATAAGACAAGAAAAGAAATTGAAGGAATAAAAATAGATAATTAAGAAGTAAAACTATCATGCTTTGGCAGATGATATGATGGCATATTAGAAAACACCACAAAGTCAACTAAAAAACTAGCTGAAACAATCAATAAATTAATTTAATTATTAATATGTCATTCATTTAAATTAACATATTTATTAACATAATATAATTAATCATGTTATATCTAACATTATATTAGATATGGTATGATCAATTATATTAATATAATTTATTTAAATTAACATGATAAATTATTAAAGTTGCAGGGTATAAAATAAAAGCACATAAATCATAAGCATTATATATTCTAACAATAAAACATAGCAGAAAAAATGGGAAGAGAAATTCCATTTAAAGTAACTGCAGACAACATAAAATATTTGGGTCTTTACCTGCCAAAGCAAACCAAGAGAACTGTATGAATATAATTACAAAACAATTTTCTCACAAGGTCAGATAAGACAATTGAAAAAATAAATTTCTCATGTTTAGATCAAGTCAATATAATAAAAAATAGAATTCTACCTAAGTTAATTTACTTCTTCATTATCACACCAATCAAACTACCAAAGAGTTATTCTATGGAGTTTGAAAAAATAATAAAATTTATCTAGAAGAAAAATTGTTAAAGAATATCGAGAATCAATGAAAAAATATGCAAAGATGGTCGAGCATTACCATATCTGAACATATATCAAAAAGCAATAATCACCAGAGAAATCAAGCACTAGCTAAGAAATAGAATGGTGAATCAGAGAAATAGATTGAGGGCATGATACACAGTAGTGGTTGCTTGGTTGCTGTCCTCGTTCCAGAAGAGGACACCGGTTGGTTGGTTGCTGTCCTCATTCCAGAAGAGGACCAAAATGAAATCACTATGAGAAATTCAAGTTTCAATGTGTCCAACTATGGCTGATCAGAATGCTCTATCACAGACTGGGCGCACAGATAGTCCGTGTGAACATTAGTGATGGATACTCTTAAATTTGCACATCCTGTGTTTCCTTTGAGCTGTTTCAATTCTTTTTTGCTCATACAGCACCACACCTTTTTCTGATATGGACATGCCATGCTGAGTAGTCCTATGTCAATATTTCCCATGTCACACAATCAATCCTAAAGTTCTTGAGAGAGACCTCAAAAGTGTCCTTATATCACTTCTTCTGACCACCATATGAACACTTGCCCTGTGTGAGATGATCAATTGTGAGACTTAGCCATACTGACCAAGAAAATTATCTAAGATAACTCTAAAGGACCCATGATGAAAAATGCTATCCTCCTCCAGAAAAAGAATTAATAAATTTTGAATACAGATTAAAGCATCTTTTTTTTACTTTCTTTTTTTCATTGTGTATGTGGGCATGTGTGTATGTGTGCATGTGTGTGTGTTTACTTTTGTAACATTGCTAATCTGGAAATATGCTTTGAATAACTTCAGATGTATAATTGATAACACATTGCTTGCTGGGTGGGAAAGAATAAGAGAACTTAGAACTTAAAATTTAAAAGAAATGAATGTGAAAATATTTCATGTAAATGAGAAATGTTTAACAAAATAAATCAAATTATATTTTTTAAAAAAGAGTACCTGCTCATTGAAATCACTTGTTGTAGATTTTTACTCCTACCAAGTGCAGCTCATAAGTGGGAAGCACTTACCAAAGGATAGAGAAGAAAGGTTTTCATACAGAAAAGACTATAGAAACTTTAAAGAAATTAGCTCTGTGATAGGGCAGCAAAAAAAAAAACAAAAAAAAAACCAAAAAACTAATGAAATATTTAGCTGCATTGAGAGACCTAAATGTGTAGGGCTATATATGTTGTTGAAACATCAGTGCAATACTAGTCACAGTACCTACAGTGGCCATGAATATCCAGACACAATTCTGAATCATGAAACACAGCAGACTCTCCACATGGAAGACAAAACCAAAACATTTATTCAGACACCAGAAAGCCAAATCCATCATGGTAACAAAAATCTATACACAGTAACAATGCAGAGAACAACACCACCCCCAAGCTTTCCCCCTGCCAGGCTTTCCACAAACCAGCTCCATTAAACAAATCACAAACCAGCTCTCTCACTCACAGACAGCTACCTGCCTGCCTGCATCCTTCCTAGCTCTGACGAGGCTCTGACCAATTTCCTCTCAGGTCTGCCCTAGCTCTGCCTCTTCCTGTCCCACCTTTACTGTTCTACCCCTTCAGCAATATCCTTCCACCTCAGGCTCCATGTGCTTCAGACTTCCATGTGACCCAGGCAACTCACATGGGCCTATTTATGGATGGGAAAGATCTTCCCATTAAGAAGCAAAATGACATTAACAATAATCAAAAATACTTTATCCATACAGTTATAGCCCCTTTGCACTCTGCTCTACTAATATCATATCTGGAATATTGTTTACATAAAGATGGTATATTTTTTAGAACAATATTGGTAAGCTAGAGACCATCCAAAGAAAGGCAATCAAGCAAGACCAAGGCATCCCTGTAATGCCACATGAAGCCTGGTTGAAGATAAGGAGGATGCTTAGCCTGGAAAAGGAAAGACAATGAGGAAACAACTATCTTCAGGTGTTGGAAAGGGCTGTCATGTGCGAGTTACTCAACTTGTCCTAGTTGGCCCCAGAAACCAGAATGAGCTACAGTGGGCACCAAGGAGACAAAGAGACATCAAGTCCAATGGGAAGAATGAGAGCTGTTCAGAAGGAGGTCCAGGCATCTCAGGAGAGGGTGGGGAGAAGGGCCACATTCTCTCTTCAACCAGCCTTTCTATCGCATAACCATGAAGCCTTGCTGGCTGCCTTCCTTTGGAAGTTCTCTGGTTTACTGAGGGTCTTCCTAAAATGGAGCATCTTTTAGAAATCAGTACTCCAGATATGGTATGAGTACAGCACATTTAAATCCATCTCGTTCTGACTCCAAGTCTACCACACCCTCAGTTCTGCCATGCCTCCATTTATTTGTAAAATTTAAGAGGAAAATTCTAACCCTTATTCTCTAAGACACATTTCAGAGCATGTTTGTCAAATGAGATGAAAGAACCTTTGATTTTAAAAGCTGTTGAAAGTGACTAATCATGCATTGCTGTATAAAAAGACAGAGTATGCATTTAAAAACAAATTATAATGAATATCCTTACATCCAGGAAGCAGTGTTAGTTTTTCTTATCTTATAAAATATTACAACCTCTGAGAAGAGATAAGGATCTCTGTATGTCCCCTATCCACATCTGAGAATGTTGCCACCATTATGAAACACCTTATCTGAGCTCTACTGTAAAATTTTATTATGGATCTGGCAAAATGTTTCTCGATCCCCAATTTGAATTTTTCATTTCAGAAATCTAGCTTTTTATTCCTTGTTGAAGTCTTTTTGATCTATTAGTTTCAAAGCTTCAGAAATGAACTAAAGTGATCATTTTTGGAATGGTAACTAATTTAGAAAGGTTTTAACTGATGTATTTAACACATATATGAATTTTGAGAGGAAATAAAAAAGCCTTGTCTTGCTATTAACAAAAATCAACTGAGAGAAAATTGTTTTAAGGTGTAACCACCTCTGCTAATAGAAATTAGCATTATGTTCTCATAGTCTCTAATGCTTCTATAATTATGCAAAATAATAAAAACTGAATTTATGTATATTGCAATGTATTTTGATGGCTAATTTTAACTTGCCTGGAGTAATTATCTTTCACACAAGCAAAGCATTACAAACAGTACATTTTAAATCTCTATCATATTTTAAGGGCCACAATGCTGAAACTGATTTTGAACTAAAAAAAATCACAGAGTTCCCACAATTATAACTGATATTTATATAGTGCTTCAATATGTTATTTCCTTTGGGCCCCACAACAATCCTATGATGTAGTTACTATAGGAACTATTAATCCCATTTTGCAGATAAGAAAACTGAAGCTGTTTTTATTGGCATCACTGTTAGTGTTAGTGAAAGCATTAAAATTCAGGTCTTTATGGGTCTAAGTCCAATCCCTTATCCACTGTACTGTGCTCCATTTCTGAAGTAATTTTTGGCTCCTAGCACTTTCTAAGTTCTTAGCACTTCACTTTCTATTATGTCATCAGAAGATGGAAAATGCCAAGTTCTTAACAGAATGCTTATATAAATACAAGTGCATTAGATGGGGTGAGTTAAGATACATAATTAATTACTGACAATTTTACTGGCTGCAGTGCATGTCTGTTTTTGAAGATGACAAAATGGAAAATATTACCTGTAGAGATACAATGCACTAATCAGCCTAAGATGGAAAAGATCCAACTTCCTGTGGATTCATGTCACACCCAGAACCATGGAAAGTTATCTGGCAAATGTGCCATTTGTACAAAAGACAGGAAATAAGCAAGTGTGGATATATATGCATCAATTTGCACTGTTAGAGGAATCATTCAAGGCCGTGCCCACTGATGGAGGGTCAAAAGCATCATCCACAAGCCAATTACAAAGTCTGCCTGTAAAAGCTGTCTCATTGACTTTATCAATGATTCATAGACAATGATGAAATTAATCAACGGGCAACTGAAACATATCCCAATCTCAAGCAATGAAGAAGCCTTTATTGGATCTTGGAATTGTATTGAACAATTAGTCTATCAACCTCCCAAAAAACTTCCTTTTAAATGGATAAAGCTTTCTTTTCTATTGTCAATTGTTACTACTGTGGATATAAAGTGAGCATAGCACATCACAAAAATGAAACTGATTATATTTTAAAGATAGGAAATAGCTATTATATATATATGTTTTTGTATGTATATAATATTCATAAGAGGATATCACCAACAACATCACTTTAAAAACAAAGAAAATGTAACTGAGGAAACAATGAGCATTTAGAATAGAGATTCCCATTCAATCTATTGTCCCCTTTCCAAAAAATTTTTTCATTGACACAGAAAAATGAAGATATCATTCTGCTGATAACATTGTATTCTGTGAGGTCACAGGAGCCACCACTTTCAGGTCATTCAAAAACAATAGACCTAAACAGCTATACTGGAAAAACAAAATGGATATAGATAGAATATATTACTAAGATTATGATTTGGAGCCTGATAGGAAACCCACTGAATTCCTCTATCAGTACATATATCTAGAAAAGTGTTGTGAATAGACAATCTGCTGGAATAAGAAGGGAATAGTATGATGAAATTGGTCTATTTGGGGAGGGGAGCAAACTATGTATTTGCCTAAAGGATCCCAAGCTTCTTCATGTTACCAAACCAAACCATTTCAATGACAGTATTGCAGCAAATGATAGAATCACATTATATGAGAATAACCTGAAGTATATACAACCCAAAATGGAAAGGGACACTCTTAGTCTAAGCAATCTACAGTTGATTAATAGCAATTAGTTGCTCTCAAGAAATGTCATAACATGCATTAAATTGGGATGCATGATTGAAAAGGAATCTTGGACACTTGAATATGTGGTAAGAATTGGAAATATATATAAAGACTCCAAATGTTGTACCAGGGTCCACGAAATATTGAAAGAAACAAAGGAAAATCTTACACAATGTTTGGCAGTGTCTCTAGGAAGAACTTAAGAAAAGACATGAACAAGAATCATAAAATGTGAGAAGGCATGGAGGAGGTGAGATTTGCACCAGTGGAAGAAATAGAGATCCATTGAAATGTTAATGTAATTGTTCGCTCTTGCCAACTTCTCCTAGTGAAAGATTAAATTTCCGTTTTGCCAATATTTAGTCACAGAAATTCATAATGAAAATTGCTGTTCATTCTTGGCACTAATGTAGCTGTCTCTTCTATTCACGAAAGTGACCAAACTCACGTGCACACAATTCCTTGTTCCCTAAGTCAAAGGTCCACAGATGCCTTCAAATACATAGAAAATTTTGCCACAAGCTTTTTTCCATTTCTCCAGACCCGAATTTGACCTGCCTTGTCTCCTAACTCACTGTTAATCAATCACTTTTCTCTTTGATTCTTAATGCATCTCTACCCTCCACAGATGTGCTCCATAATAGCATGTTTTGTTTTGTTTTTTTATCTCAGGCTTTTAGGTTTTGAATTGTTTAAGCCTGTATTGACCTCTTTGGTGGCCACAGCAAAACTCTTTATTAAAACTCTACAGAAGTGCTATCTGTCTTGTAGTCTTAGACTTGTAGAGCTGCAGAACAAGTTACCTCAGCCTTCTTGACCAGTATGTAACTTACCAGCAAGTGGCAAGCTGAATGATTACTGGCCACCCAAAATACTGGACATCTGACATTTGATTTCTGTCATTAGATTTCTCATAGCATACTTCATAAATCAGGCTACATGTTGATATTTTCAAAAAATTTCATTAAAGAAAATGCTATCAAACATTTGTCTTTTAATTTTGCATTATGATAGCAATAAAAGAAATTTCAATTTTAACATGCTGAAATACACATTAGACTTGCATCTTTAAAAGAGTAACTTGATACAGAGGAAAGTGAGATGAATTTGGAGCAAGGAGGCCTGAGTTCAAATCTTGGCTCTAATAGCTACTGCTTATGTAACCTTGGATAAGTCACTTTAATCTCTCAAGGCCTAAATTTCCCAATATATAAAATGAGAAGTTTGACCTAGATGACCTCTAAGGTCTCTTCCAGCTTTGAAACTAGAAGCCTTTGGTAATTTTAAAGTTGTCTGAAATCCTTGTTAATATGTTCAAGGAATCTTAGGTATACAGTTTTCAGCTAGGTCTGTATGAATGTATTTAATATGCTGAAATTATGAGGGATCAAAAATCAAGACAGAACTATACTTTTCATGGACATTAATCAAAAATGTACTCATTACTAAATAAATACGCAACCATCTCACTTTGTCTGATTATGTAGAACTTAATTTCTACAGTAGAAAGTTAGTATTTTTTATGATTCTGAAGTGGTATTTTGAAGGCAACCTTAATTTCATGGAATTATTGACTCACCCCTGTACAAGAGGAAATGGAAATTAACAAAGTATTGAAGAATCTCTACATCTACCCCCCATACCCCCACTAAATCCTTGCCATATAAATGAGTTTTCAACCTAGAGCACCAGTCCACTACCTGGACACTTCCAAACAAAGACAATTTATTGCATACTGGCCCTCTTCTCCCTCCTCTGAGAATTCAAACTCTAGCCCCTTGGACTCCAAGCCAGAAAGCCATGCTTCCACAGGTCCATGCCTGCAGCCAGACCAACAAGCCAATGCCCAGCCATCTCCAAACCCAATCACTTTCCTTCCTCTTACTTTCTAACTCTAACACTCCCTTGTACCTGTCATCTTCCCACCTTATGCCAGCTCCTTGGGGGAAGGAACATGCTTGTTTTTGTCTGTGAGAACTCAGAACAGTGTCTGAAACAGCAAACATAATAAGCACTTCTTTATTTGTTCATTCATTTAAAAATACGTGGCAAATTAGATGAGGAAATAGCAAGTAAATGTGAACCTCTAAACATGAAGTCAAAGTAGGATTTAGATAACATCATTGTTGAAATCAGTATAAGTATTCATGTGTAAAAAGCTTTATACATCATACTTTTGTGGGCTTGTTTTTGTATTAATAAAATGGCTAGGAATCTCACTAGCATCACATGTTATGTCACTTTGCCAACTGTATTTGAAACTAGCTCATGCAACCATTTATGATAAAGAGTGAAGAACTGGAGGAGAGATATCAAAGTGATTTTCCAACTCTTTATTCCACAAAAACTGAGCTAAAATGACATGTCCTTTGCCTCCAAGGGGAAAGGAGGGATATTTACCACAGTGCCATCCAGCTGATAATTTTTGCCAAATTGCTGCCTTCCTTGAATAGATGCAGTTTAGATAAAACATGCCTTCATTTGCTAGAATGCTCCAATACTGCTCATCAAGTGATTTTCCAAAAGAGGCACTACTTGGAAACACTGCTCAAATGCTACAAACTGTGGTGAGATGCCAAGAAATTCTAACAATCAATTACTTTTAAAGGTTCAGCAAAACAGGTTAGCTTAAAGTTAAACCTTCATCATCTGAAGCAAAAGATGCTGACATTGTTTTTGGATAGTATAATTAAAGGGTCAGTATTGCTTAGATAATAATACAAAGGGCTACACTTGCCTTTGAAGTCTGTACAGGTGACAATGATAGTGTGAGAAAATACTAAAAGCTTCCAAATTCCTCTTCAGAAAACTTTCAATAAAACAATGAAAATTGGCTGACTTCTTTGTAAAAATGAAATTATTTCTTTTCGCTGGCAATGAAGGCACCTAAATTTGTTGTTTATTATGCAGTTGAATATAGAGTGAAATTCACTTATGTTTCATGAATTTTCTTTTTTGTGTATGTGTCTTCAGCATTTAAAAAAAACTGAGTTCCAATTTCTCTCTCTCTGTGTAACCCCTCCTTCTTCCATTGAGAAGACAATATCAATAATACATATGCAACTTATTTCCATATTATCCATGTTGCAAAAAAGAATAAAACAAAGGCAAGAAACAAAAAGAAGAGTAACAAGGATGCTTCAGTTTGGACTCTGAGTTCACGTGTTCTGTCTCAGGAGATAGATAACATTTTTCATCATAAGTCTTCAGAACTGTCAATCAGAGTAGCTAAGTCTTTCACTGTTAATCATTGTGTAATAGCATTATTATTATGTACCATGTCCTCCTGGTTCTCCTAAGTTCACTTTGTGTCAGTTCACACAAACCTTCCAGTTTTTTAAAATCATCCTGCTTATCATTTCACATGGCAGAATCATATTTCATCATAAACATATACCAAAACTTGCTCAACCATTCTTGAACTGAGGGAATCCAATTCTTAATCACCACAAAGAGAGCTGCTGTAAATGTTTTGGTACAGGTAGGTCTTTTTCCCTTTTCTTTGATTTCTTTGATATATAGAGAGAGTAGTGGTATTTACCAGGGCAAAGGGTAAGCTCAAGTCTTACAGCACTTTGGACATATTTCCAAATTGTTTTCCCGAATGGTTGGATTGTTTCACTACCCCACCAACAGTACATTAGTGTTTCAATTTTTCAATATCCCATCAAGCATTGAGGGTTATCGATTCCCTGATCTGTCATATTAACCAATATGAAAGGTGTTCTAAGATGGTATCTCAGAAGAGTTTTAATTTGCATTTCTAAAAACAATGGTGATTTAGAACATTTTTATATCATCATTGATAGTGTTTTTTTTTTCTTCTGAAAAGTGCCTTTGATCATTTATGCATTGGGGAGTGGCTCCTTCATATGTAAATTTGGTTCAGTTCCCAAAATATTTGAGAAATGAGATCTTTTTTAGAGTAACTTGGTGTAAAATTTTTCCCCCAGTTTCTTGCTTTCTTTTAAATTTTGGCTGCATTGGTTTTGTTTTTGCAAAACCCTTTTGATTCATGTACTTGAAATTACTCATTTTGCTTCCTGTGATCCTCTCTGTGTATTGTTTGGTTATAAATTCTTCCTTTATCCATAGGTCTGACAGTTACATTTTTTTTCTATGCTCCACTAATTATTATTTATGAAATCATCCTGTATGTTTAAATCATTTATCCATTTTGACCAGTTCCTTTGACATCATTTCTTAATGTTACATCAATCTTAATTGATATAATTATATATATATATAAAATTCTTAATGTTATATCAATCTTAATTGACATAATTATATAATTTTTAATGTTATATCAATGTCAAAGGGATAATTTATAGGACCAATACAAAATAACGAAATACATTTAATGCGATAAAGGATCTAGAATATCTGGGAAGAATGGAAAAGGGAGTAATGAAAGGGAAACAGCATCTCCTTCAAATTATGTTTATAAAAACTCATCAAACCTATTGTGAACTAGTTAAAGATAGAGAATTAAATCAATGAAACAGACTAAACAGGGGAGAATCAAAAATAATAGAATTGAATTAACCACTGTTCAACAAACCAGAAAACAAATTGCTAAACAAGGACTCTATAAGAAGAGCTAAAGGAAAAAAATGGAAAGCCATCTGGCAAAAATTAGGATTCAAATAACACCTTATTCCATAGTGTACAATTAATCAAAAATGTATATATGCCCTAGTTATTAAAGATCATTGTATAAAAAATTGTAAGAGAAGCATAACATATAATTTTCACAGCTATGGGAAGGGGATATAAATATAAGAAAATAATG
This sequence comes from Bettongia penicillata ogilbyi, assembly GCA_023548195.1. Taxonomy (NCBI): domain Eukaryota; kingdom Metazoa; phylum Chordata; class Mammalia; order Diprotodontia; family Potoroidae; genus Bettongia; species Bettongia penicillata. The sequence continues at coordinate 4,270,234 of JAJHZJ010000003.1, forward strand.
AGCAGAGTCAATTATAAAAAGTATAAAATAGATAATTTTAATGACAGTAATTTAAAAAGTTTCTGGACAACATTCATGCAGCCAAGATAAGAAGTGGGGGGGGAGAATCTTTGTATGAAATTTCTTGAATTAAATATTTGATATACAAGACATTTAGACAAGGAACAGAGATATATAAAACCAAAAGTCATTCGCCCAAAACTAACCCAAGGATATAAACAGCTCTTAAAAGAAAATTTCATACTATTAGCCAACTTACAAAAAAGATACCCATTCTTAGGAATTAATAATGTAGCTGTATATTGGTATAACCACTTAGGAAAACAATTTGGAATTATACAAAGCAAATGGGTAAAATGTCTACTTCTTTTAAGTAAGAGATTCTATTATTAGGCTTAAACCTTATACTTGGGAAGAAGACAGGCTGCACAAACAAACAAAAAATATTTTTAGCAGATCTTTCTGTGCCAGCTAAGAATTGGAAACAAAGTGGATGACCATCAGTTGGGGAATGTGAAGACAAATTGTATTACATAAATATGATACAGTGAGTATGATGAAGATAGAGAAATGAGGCAATGGAAGCAAAAGCAAGAAAACAATATACACAATGACCTAAAAAAATTGGAAAGAAAAAATACCACAATAATAAAAAATTCATGTTGAAAACTTACAAAGAACAAGCTTGGCACCAACAAAAAAATATGAGAAGATATGTCCTCCTGCTATTTTGGAAAGTTAGAGAATCCCAGAGTGTGGAGCAGCACATATCAAATTATTTTTATTTTCTAGGCAGTGTTGATCTGTTTTGTTGATTTATTTTTCTTTCTTTGAAAGAATTTCATTATGTGAGACGGCTTCTTGGAGTAAAGAGGGAGAGGAACACAGGGGGAACATAACTATGTAAGAACAAAAGATAGAAATAAAATGCATTGCAATATAAAAAGGGAAATTGAGGTCCAGAGATTTTACATAACTTGCCAAAGTCACAAAGTCACATTGATGATGGCAACACCAGGCTCCAAACACAGGGATCTTTCCACTCGATTGCACTGCTATATAGCTGAGTTACGAAGAATGTTCACACATGTATATGAATCACACATATGTATCAATAAAACCTACCCTTTAATTAATAGTTTCTATATTTTCCACATTTACTATGAGAATACAAATCCCTTCCTGTCAATAAGAAAATTTGGTTTATCTCAAAAATGTTTAGTATTATCAAAGCATAAGAAAACAGGAAATATTATATCTCTTTTCAGTCCAGTTGGTAATAGTTTTGGTTAGGCCTCATTCTTGCTTTTATCTAGGTGGCAGGAATGTTTATATATAGATCTTGATGACCGATATAGGGTTGTGTGAGTGACAGAAAACAAGAAAGTGTACACATGTATAAACAGGGGTGGTATTAGTTTAATCTGTTGGATGACAAGTAGACTATATAAAGGGTTAACAGTTTCTCTGTAACAGGTCTGTAACTGTGGGTGGTTTATATTTTAAGCAAGGTGTTAATTGACTGGCACTGAGTGGGTCCTAGGGTTAGTTATGGCAGATGGAGACATGTGAATATAGTTTTGTAATCCAAACTCTAAGTGCATTTCAGCTTTGTGCATCTGTGCTATATTTTTTGTCTACAGAGAAATAGGTGCTATAACATCTGCTACTTAATTAACACCTTTTCCAGACACTCACATAGCTATGTGATTCTTGGGCCTGCTATATAAGCTTTGCATATTAAACTTGTGGTCCAGTTTCTGTAGGAACAAAACAAAGGAAACAAATCATATGTAGAAACATGCAGTTTACTTGCTAATGGTAATGTGATGAGCATCTCCCCCAGTGCACAAGACAGATTCTTTTCCTCTTCTCTCTATATAATTTTTCTTGGTGATCTCATTAGCTCTTTTGGTTTCAATTATTATCTCTATGCAGATGTTGGCCAGCTAGGTGGTATAGTGTCGATAGACTCATCTTCCTGAGTTCAAATCTGGCCTCAGACACTTACTAACTCTGTGACCCTGGGCAAGTTGCTTAATCCTATTTACCTCAGTTCCTCATGTGTAAAATGAGATAGAGAAGGAAATGGTAAACCACTCCAGTATCTTTGCCCAGAAAACTCAAAATGGGGTCATGACGAATCAGACATAACTGTAAATAACTGAACAACAAACATGCAGGTGGCACCAAAATCTACATATCTTGCTTCTCTTTTTCTAGACTGCATGTTCATCAAACTCTTGGACATTTCTACATAGATATCACATTGGAACCTTAAACTCAACAAGTGGAAAATATAACCCTATCTCCCTAGCTCCTGCCTCCTAATATCCCTTTTTGGTCTTGAGTACCACTGGGAACCCAACACAAACTAGAAGTTTTAAAGTCTACATTCTCACTAACTCACACAAATAGTGGCCAAGTCTTTTCACTTCCTTATCAGCTCATTTAACTATCACCTCTCAACTCTTAAAAAATGGCACATATACCTCATACATATACATATATGCACATATGTATTTTATGCATGTGTATATGTATGTGTGTGTGTACACACACATCCAGTACCTAGGAAGCACGTAACAACTTCACGTGTCATAGATACATAATAGAAATTGAAGTGTATTGTTCCTATACTTTTGGAGCTATATGCTTAAAGAGCATAAGCACAAAGACATCTATATTTATCCAAATACAAGTAAATGAGAGACCATACTAAAATAGATCTGTGATCTCATCAGGGCATTTCTCCTGGCTCAGATTGTTACCTATTTCTACTTTCTCATCCTTCGCAATGGAAGGATGCCCATGTCTTTCCTTAAATACTCCATAAAAGATTGAGCTATGTAACTAGAGGCCTTCCTTTGGGATTTTTCTATTAGTATTTTATTTATTCCAGTTTGAGGGCTGGGCTATTGACCTTCATTCCTACCAAAAGACAGGTAACCTCTTCTGGCACACTTTCAGGATGTCTTTCATGGTTCCTTTAAGGTTAGGCTACTTGTTGTTAGGAAACTATAGGCTACTTATATCCAGCATACACATTCATGTTTCTCTTTGTCTTTGTTGTTGCTGTCTCAGTCATTCAGCTTTGGCCAGCTCTTCATGACCCTGTGGATTACAGTACACCAATACTGTATATGGGCTTTTCTTGCCAAAGAGTGGTCTGCCATTTCCTTCTCCAGTGGATTAAGGCCAAGAGAAATTAAGGGAATTTGCCCATAGTCACATATCTAATAAGAGTCAGGGGTTGCCTTTGAACTCAGGTCTTCCTGACTCTAGGCATGACACTGTATCCACTGAGTCACTTAGTTGCATATTTCTCTTTGAATCTATTGCAATTATAATTATCCTAGCACTATGTTTGCATTTATAAAGAAACATCTGGGGAATACTATTCTTGTATGAGTTTTTGTAACAAGTAATATTTTGAGAACACTGAAAGCACTGGGTTCCCTCCCAGGTGTGATCCTGTCCATTCTTTTCCTTTCAATTCTGGGTCCAATTTGTTATATGTTTTCACCGCCTATTTAAGATACACACACACACACACACAACACTACACTACACTACAGGAACTACACTATACTTGATGGACTAACTAAATAAACTACATGGCACATTCTCCTCTAAAAAAAATCCTGCCCAGAGTTAACATTTTGGAATTTTGTAACATAAAAAAAATCTTTGCCTTTAACAGTACAAAATAGTTTTACCATTCTAGAAAGATCATAATTAAGGTTTTCATGACAACGTCTACTCTCTAAGTAGTAGCCTTGCTACGTATGATGAGTTCAGCTTAACAGAGCTGGACACTAGCTGATGATTTGGCCATGGCCACCATCAAGATGATTTTTACTCCTAATGAAAGCAGACCCCTTCTTCTGTAGTGACAGTGATAGAATAATAGGAAAGGAGCAGAGTGCTTAAAATCATACATTTTAAGACACATACACATATGTACACATATATGCATATGTATACACACATATATTTATGTGTTTTCATATATGTGTGTATATACATGTATCTGTATTACAGATATACAAAAATGTGTGTAGGAACATATACATTTATATTTGCAGGCATTCTGAAAGTAAGATTGTTCTTCAATAAGTATCAGTCAATAAATTATTAGAAGTTATCGATATAAATATTGAGAGTTTTACATCAAATGAAACCAGAAGATGTTAAGAATTATAGCTTAATGTCTTACAGACTCTGAAATAGAAAGCAAAGATGGTCAGAGCTGGTCTCATCATGCTCTGAAAGACAAGAAGCATCTTTCACGGGATAATTGGTCATCCGAAGGTCAGATGCTGCTCTGAGAGCTCTTCCCTTTCCTCTCCACAACTTCTAACTTGGTAACCTTATCAAACATCCATGACTTTAATTAACACTGTGATGCAGATGATTTTTAGATCTTTATGTTGTTTTTGTTCCAACTCTTTGTGACCCCATTTAGAGTTTTCTTGGCAGAAAATGCAGTGGCTTGTCATTTCCTTCTTCAGCTCATTTCACAGATAAGGAAACTGAGGTAAAGAGGTTTAAGTGACTAGTAAGTGCCTGAGATCATATTTGAACTTAAGAAGATGAATCTTGCTGACTCTATGCCCAGCACTTTATCTACTGCACCACCTAGCAATTTACCTCGCTAATCTCACTATGCATTATTCTTTTTACCCAGTCTATACTTTATGCGAACAGGCATTATTGCTGTTTTTCATGTGTAGTGATCCATCTTCTCCTTCCCCGACTATTCTTTCCTATTAGTAGTTCCAGCACTCAGTTCAGCTTCACCCCCTCTCTTTCCCACTCTCCTCCCCTCCTCTTCCCTTACCTGAGGGTGTTCTGCTGAAAGAAGATAAATTTTGATGGCCAAAAGTGACCTAGTTAACTTGGGGCTCACCAGCTAGATCTCTTTCTCAAAGACCAAGCCTTAAACTCAATTCACTCCGAATCTCAGGATTTGACAACAATAGGTCCCTGCCCAAGCACCACTTAATTTTGGGGGGGGGTTGGGAGGGTGGGAGGTGCTTCAGACTCAGAGTGAAGATAAAGAGTAATGATTCTTCTTTTGGCCAGTAACCCTGAAGGTCTTCCCCTCCCAGTTTGATTTTTTTTTTTTTATTAAGGGCCATCCCTTGATTCACTTCTTAAAGAAACCTATTCATTGAATGAGAATTGCCTCACTCAAATGAGAATTTGAAAAACAAGGTCAAGGCTTCCCACTGCATCCTTGATCATCTGTTTTTAAAGATTATTTAATATTTTATTTTTTCCCAATTACATGTAAAAACAAACTTTAACATTCATTTTTTAAAATTTTAACTTCCAAATTCTCTCCTTCCTTTTCTTTCCTTCCCCTCCTTCAGAAGGCAAGTAATTTGATATAGTTTCTACACATACAATCACACAAAACATACTTCCATATTAGTTGTGAAGGAAAACACAGACCTAAATAACTGCCCCCAAAACAAGAAAAAAACCCAAAAGTTTAAAAAAGTATGCTTTGATCTGCCCTCACACTTCATTAGTTCTCGGGAAATGCATAGTAATTTTTTTTTAGCATAAGCCCTTCAGAATTGTCTTGGATCATTGCATTGCTGAGAATAATTAAGTCACTCACACACATCACACAATGTTTCTGTTACCGTGTACGCTGTTCTTCTGGTTCTCTCACTTCACTTTACATCAGTTCAAGTAAATCTTTGAAGGTTTTTCTAAGAGCATCCTGCTCATAATTTCTTATAATACCACAACAGTATTCCATCACAACCATAAACTAATTGTTGGGCATTCTCTCAATTTTCATTTCTTTTCTACCAATAAAAGAGCTGCTATAAATATTTTTGTATGTATAGGTCCTTTTCCTTTTTCTTTTTTACCTCTGTCATGTAGACCTAGTAGTATAAACCTCCTTTATAAGAAAGCAAAGTAATTAATTAAAAATATTCAATATGATCACTATCTAATAATGTAGCCAACATTCTGCCCTAGTAAACCCAAGCCTCTCTGCCATGAAAAAGGAAGTATTCTGTTCTCTGGGACCATCACTCATATGGCATAATGTTTAAGACAGCCTCAGTTCATTTTGAAACTCAAAACTGAATATACAGGATCTTGTCATTTGTTTGTTTTTGCCTTAAGTCCTTCTACCATATTGTTAATGAAACATTTCATACTCTCTGACTACCTAGAGATTTAAGAAAAATTCTTTAAGTCCTTTTACCTCTTCTGTAGGAGAGAGATTAGCCTTACTATGAGGGAGAAAAAAAAGTGACTACAATTTTTAAAATATGCTCAAATGTACGTTTATTTTTTATTTCAATTTTATTTTGTATGAACATTCATATTTTAAAACCTGGGCCATTCATTGATTCACTCATAGTCTCTTCATTTAACTTCTGGCATGCCTTTGCCTTTGCAGTAATGAGTGAATACCTAGTGACAACAATTTAGAAAACTACACCTTTTGTATATTAAGTCTTACTCATCTGGCTTGCAAGGGTAACTGCCAATCCCAAAAGAATCTAAAATTCTCCTTGGGAATTCTTTATTCAATCGGGATCATTAGCTCTTAAAACTGCTTTTCATCACTGAAGATAAAAGGTACACATTCCAGAGATTTAAAAAAAACAAACAAACAATTTTTAAAGGTTTAGTTTAATTAGTAGGTGGGAAATGCCTTTATTTTTAGATTTTGTCAAAGTTCAAAAAAATCATAAAATATAATGGGACTATTCATTTGAATGAGAATACTAATAAAGTCCTGAATGTTTGAAATAAGCCTAAAGGTGGAAGCTATAGAAAAATTTTCCAGACTCTTCACTCCTAAGGTGCTTCCCTCATTTCTTTATTTTAGGTTATCACAAGGGAAGTTTGGCGTATTTCCTGTTCCAAGACACAGCTTTAGGCACAAGTCTAAGTTATGAGTATGTAGGATGTACATTCCATACCTCTTATCTAACTCAGCCCCTCCTTGATGTCCTATAGAGAGCATGTTTCTGGGCTCCTCCCTTTCATAAAGCCAGATATGGAATAAGAATATATTAGTGATCCTGCCAGTGGTTTCAACATGACCTACTAAAATTTTGCCTTCAATTTTGTTGCAACATATTGGAATAGCTAAACTTGTATATAGATGAAATTCTAGTAATTGCTGCATTAAAAAAGGAAAAGTAAAGAACAAAGTTATTCATTCAATACCAGCAGCAAGGGAAGTTCATTTCCATGAGCCAATCAATCTATAAAGGGAATACACTCAATACTGAGCTTCACCAATTATCCTACAAGTCAGTTAGGCTCATCAATCACTTAGTAGAGTTCTCCAACACTGACAATCAAGAACTAAGAAGTGGAAGTCATGGGAATGCATCAATTATTCAAGAGTTAAAGAATAAAGAAAGAAACCATAGACGTCGTTAATAGGTAATAGGTAGCATTTTTTTATGTTTCTTTTAAGATACTCCATACATGACTAATTCAGTTACACATATGCCCTTAAATTCTTTTGTATGAGGACATATAAAGGATCATGGAAATGTCCTGATTATATTTTCTTTTCTGAAGATAATTTTGCATTTGTGATTCTGAAAAGCTGCCTGAGAAGTACCCAAGAAAATCACCTGTTAATTTTCATAAATCATAAAATGCTTACTTTTATCATATTTAACAAACCTAAGTTATTTTATAAGATACTTTGACAAAGAAAATGACATGAAATTAATTTTAATACATCAGTATGCACATGCATAAATTTTAGTAATTTTCATTAGGCAGTAGTAAAATTATCAATCCTAGAACATGAAGTTAGAAAAGATAGTAAGAAGAACAAGAAGTTCTTGGCTCAGTGCTGCTCCTGATGACATCGGTGACCTTGGAGAAGCCATGCCGTGCCTCCGAGCCCCAGTATCTTCAGATGGACAGTAAAACTACTGCTGTAGGCTTTCTTTAAGATCCTGTTTTTCCTTCTCTTCTACTCTGCATCTTGACATTTCCTTCCATTTTCCCTCTCTTTATTTTCTGATGAAGATGTGACTCCTACCTTTTACATGAACCTCTGATCCAGTTCCCTCTCATTTCCTTCAGAATGCCAACAAGTGAATTATTTCGTTTCCCTCTAGTCTTCAGTTTCTCAGAATCTACTAGCTTGTGTTGCTTACAGGCCAACCCAAGTCTAGTTCCCCTTTGAAAGAAAGCTCTCATCCCCTCAAGTTATTATCCTCCATTTCACAACCCTGCCCCCAGTAAAAGTTGTTTAAGTTATATTCAGTAACAACACACAAAATCTCTCTTCCATTTTAAGTTTACTTTTTTCCCTTGTTTCACCCTCTATGGACAGAAGAAGAACAAAAGCTTAGGAAATTCTTTATCTAGTAATGATGAATAGTAATTATCTACTTATCACTAATCTGACATCTGATAATGGCCACATGCTTACTTTTCTTCACAGTAAATGGTTGGGTACAAGTAAAACTGAAATGGCGATACAACTCCTATATCTCACAGAGCTGTTTTGAGGATGGAGTGGGGGAATACATGTGAAAGTATTTGATAAGTTGTAAAGCACTACACATACAAATGATCATCATCACTGCAGAGGAACTTGTGATAACTACTGGAATCTTTTGAATGGAGACCAGTAAAAGTCATTTATCAGTTTGCATGAAGAGAATTAAACTGATTTGCAACTAAACCTTATGTATTGTTTAAGTTTATCTTACAACGAGCTCTTATCTATAAGGAGTCTTACTTGAAAAATGGTAGCTTACCAAGGATCAATAGTAAAGAAGAAAGTTGTAACCGTATTAAAAATATAAGGTCACTGAAATGACCTAAGTCTGAAATGCTTAAAATGGCCTTTTAAAAAATAGAGCACCTAGCAAGTACCTTGTATATATATAGTCTTTCCATGATAAATGTTTGTTGAATTGAATTGACCTTTATGGGTCAAGTTTATTGAAGGAAAGGGCCAAGAAGTCTATGCGCAAAAAGTATGAATAAATGTAAGAAGGATGCTTAATTCTGAGCCACAGGACCTGGCTGAAAACTTCAAGACTTCTACATGCCAGCAGTGTGACTTTGGGCAATGCTACTCACTCTAGTGGGACTTCGTTCTTATTTGTAAAATGATAGGTTAGACTAGCAAAGCAATCATTTCTATCCCAGCTCAAAATCCTATGGACCTACGGCCATTTCTAAGACCATTATGGCTATTGATCTTTTTTTTCCTGTATGACTCCTAGCTTCAGGTTTAAAACTGCATTATCTAGGTCAGCCTGAATTTGATCGTCCTGCTCAATAAAACCACACTACCCCCACATAAAATAACAAGGTGTCCTGATACCTCAGTGGGGTGAGAACAAGTATCAAGCAAGCAAATAAGCAAGCACAGGCTTTTGACTATGTGTGTAAATTGGAAATAAGGGACATGTCAAATAGAATATAGGCTTTGAGGAAAACCACCCATGTGAAATAAACCCAACTGGATCTCTCGAATTTGTGGTTAAGAGGTTCATCCTCACTCTTTCAACCCTAACTGCTTCTCTCTAAAGTAACTAGTCTAGGTAAAAACTGACTAAGTTTGTTATCCTAGGAAAAAAGCTTCCAATAGGAATGAGTTCACTGATGAATTTTTAAAAGGCTTTCAATTAGTCAGCATAATCTCTTCTCATTTCAGGATGAGCAAGAGAAAATAGAATCCCATTTAAGTCAAACTATCACCAGTAACTTTGGTGTAATCTTGATCTAGTCACCTAATTTCCTGAATTTTATTAAAAGTGGCTAAATCATCCCAGTTCTACCCATGTACCGTCTTACAAACAGAATAAAATGAAAGTGTTCAAAAAATTCCAGAGGAAGGGCCCTCTAGGAAACATTCAATGTGTCAATCCTACTTGCTGCTGCCAGGTTAATATCTTGGAAACACCAATTCAACATGTAATAACACCATGTGAAAATTTCCTTAACTCCACTACCTCTTGGATCATGTCCAAGCATCTTACTCTTCCATAATCCTTTCTTTCCAACTCTTCTATCATTCCTGTCCACAATCCTTCCACTCAATTGAAAATGGTATACACACTGTTCTCAAATTATGTCATCTATGTTTCCACCTCTGTTTTTTGTTCATACTATTTCCCTTACCTATAATGTCTTCACTGACTCTTACCTTGTTACTTCTCTCCTCAGTTTTCTCTGCCCACTAATTTTTCAAAGTAAGAACCCTGAAGAATTCCACCCACGGTCAAGATGAATCTACCCATCCTTCAAAGTCACTCCTGAGCACTCAAGTCTATACAGATTTGTCTCCTTTGAATTCATAATACTTGCTGCATATACTGTTCATTTAAAATTAAATAAGCTTTGGGAGCATTTTAACTCTTATTTTGTATGGTGTCCATATTTAATTTTTTTATATATACTTTATCCAATTAAAATGCCACCTCTTTGATGTCAAGAATCATGTGTTGTAATTTTGTCTCCTCAGAGTTTTAGCCATAGTTGGGTACGTATAATATGTATTCAATAACTATGTGTTGAATAAATGCTCATAACTGTGATAACAGGTAGTAGAACACATATGAACAGGAATTATTTTGGTCATAATGTTAAGGCTATCCACCTAAATATTTTTTCATCAGCTCATTTTTTTTACATCTTAGAGACTCATACAAAAAATACACATCAAAAGCGGTGAAACTGAAAACATGTGAACCAAGTAGACACAGTTAACATGAGCTGAGTTGAGTTTTACTACAGATTGTTAAAAAAAAAGAAGACTGTAAATTCAAAGGCCTGATAAACATAACTAGTTTCCTTTAGGAAGTATTTTCTTCTTTTCAAGAGTAAGAGATGGCCTAAAGTGGTACTCCATTCAGTCACTAGTGTACTGGTCAAGCTGAGGAAGCTGACACAGTATTTTGTCTTGTTGTCTGAGACAAGCTGTAACCATCTGTAACACCCTACTTACTGAGTTTTAGTTCTTAATTGGGTGGTTTGTATAAATATTGGGTACTTTTCAATAAATAGAGCTCTTAGAATAAATTTCCTCCTAGATCCCATACCTAATCATTGATGTGTCACAAATGTATTGCAAGAACCCCAAATGTTATATAAACTGAAATAAATTTCAAAAAACCAAAACCCAAACTCATAAAGATCTCTACCTCCTGAATAACTGCGATCATGGCTTGCTTGGTAAAAAGTGGCACAGGAAGGCACTTTGATTAATTTGGGCATTAGCTACCTCAACTGCATTATTTTATGAGAACTTTAAAAACTTAAAAACAGGTTTCAAAGTATATCCCTTAACAATATATTTGATTTTTAAATCAAATTGGATTTTGACTATGTTAGCATGAGGAATGAAGAAACATAAGAACATTGGTTTTAGATTTTATAATTTCATGGAAAAGATTTTCTCATGAAAAAATTATTACAGTGAAGAGACGAAAGGAATCCAAAACCTCAACTTCAACCAGTAGGCACTTAATCTTCCTTCTACACAGACAAAGGTAACATTGGCTTATAGTACAAATGCATTAGAGTGACAATATTAATGAAAATAATAACATATATATATGCTATATATATATATATGTGTATATATATATACATATATATAGCATTTTAAGGTTTGAAAAGACCACCAGAAATATTATCTCATTTATTCTCACAACACTGAGAAATAGGTACAATTATTATAGTCATTTTACAGACAAGGAAACTGAGGCAAACTAGATAAATGACTCACTCGAAGTCATGATATTAGGAAAAGACTGATGCTGGATTTAAACACAGATCATCTTGAGTCCAAGGCCAGGGCTCTCTCTATGCATTATACCACCAGCTGCCTTGGAAAACTATCATGCAGGAAGATGACAGAAGACTATGAGCAGTATTGCCTTACAAAACAGCAAAATGGAAGTGGGAAGAAAATGTACCCTCAAAGAGCTTACTATGAACACTTAATCCAGATCACTGTGAAAGCGTGGAGATGAAGTTGTAAGGAGGGATGAAGGAAATACGAAATGGAACAGATCTGATGACATTCTTTGTCATCAGCAATAATAGCAGAAGCATCACATTAAAAGTCAACTACTTTAGTAACGGATGCCCTGTGTGAGGAAGTATGAAAGATCCACTGAGGAGATGAAGTCCGGAAGGGCAGGTGGGTCTGACCAAATGCATGTAAATGAAAAAATGGGTGCTAGAGGTAAACAAATTTGAGGCATTTGGTTATCAGTTTTTAAGATGTGGCAAGAGGAGGATTTAAAAAAATCAAAAATTCACAAAGATTACCATTATTAAAAAAATGACCCCAATATGCATACTATATCACCCCTAAAATATTTATTAAATGCATAATTATAATAATTAAGACAAAGCAGGAAGAAAAATTTTTCACAAACAATAGTTCAGAGCAGATCACATCTTTACAGTCACACAACTGACTAACAAGCATGGAGAATGTAAGATTCAACCATGTCTATATGGTGATTTTTAAAAATTTGACTAAGAAGAAAATTGAGTTATAAAGACTTTTCCTAATATTCTCTTCTGTTTGATAAACCTTTATTAAACAACTATAACAAATGCTGTGCCAGGCACCAGAGAAGCAGAGGCACAAAATGAAATCATCCTTGTCCTCCAGAAGCTTACCTTGTAGACACAACATGTCCATGATGACGATACTCTGATGAAGGGATCGGAGGTGACCGTCTCTCTCTTTAGATATGTATATGTACATACAGGTATGCATATATTGTATGTACTAATGCTATTATGTAAGAATAAGTACTATTAAGTACTTATTCATTATTTATCAGATTATGTGATGTGCATGTTAGCAAACTAATGGATGAAATTACCTACTATAATCTATGCAATATATTATTGTCCAGTTATTTGTATCTCCAGTGTGGGTGGCTGAAACATTATCTTCTAAATACTGATAGCAATAAAACAAAGAAAAGAAAATGAAAAGAAAAGCTTAGGCAAAGAACAAAATTTCAGTTTCTGAAAATGATATGATTAATATACTTTGAGAGCCCTAGAGAGTCAACCAAAAAAAAGTAACTGAAAAAATTAAAAACTCCCACAAAATTACTGATGAAAAATAAATCCATATAAATCATCAACCTTTCTGCATATCAATAATAAAACCCAGGAGGAAGATCTAGAAAGAAAAAATTCCACTTAAAAATAAATGAAAATATATAAAATAATTGGGAGTTTGCCTACCTAGATACACAGACACTATTAACTACCAAAAATACTGTTTATTGAAATAAAAATTTTTAAATAATTAGAGAAATAATAATTTCTCATGTGTAGATAGGGCAAAGATGATAAAAATAAAAATGCTTACATAGTTGAATTTACTTATCCAATGCCATGCTAACAAAGCTACCAAAGTATTCCATTATGGAACTAGAAAAAAAAATAAAAACTCATATGGAAGGGAAAAGTTCAAGACTATCAAAGGAAAAATGAAAAAAAAAGTGAGAAGGGAGGGGAATGAGCAGTACCAGATATCAAACTATACTGCAAAGCAGTAATCATGAAAATGATTTGATACTGGTTAAAAATTAGAGGTCAATCAATGGAATTGATTAGATAGAAAAAATCCAAAGGTTCTTCCTAGTGGGGTAACATTTACTATGTGACAAAATCTTCTACGAAGACTTTAAAGCAATGGGGCAGAATCAGATAATTTAGACAGGAACATCATCATATATGCTTAATAAGGACGCTGGAGGCAAATGTATGTATAATATACCCAAGTTTAATTTGAATCATTATTTTCTCCATCATTTTCTTAAGTCTGGATATTTAACAATACAATAAATCAAACCTTGATTTGTGGCATGCGCCAATTTCCAAGGTAAATGGAAAATGCTCAAATGGAAAATTGAACAATTGGCTCTCCAGATAGGCAGAAGTTGAGTCCACCACCTCCCTCCTCCCAGGTTGTAGACCAATGCCTCACATACTAAGAAAATCTCTAAATGGATATGCAATCCAGATACAAAAGGTCAGATCATAAACAAACCATAAAACAATGAAGAAATTACGTTTCTTAATTATTACAAGGGAAGAATCAAGGGATAAAGAGAATTACTGAAAATAAAATGAACATTTTCAATTATGTAATATGCAAAAGTTTTTCCACAAAGAAGCAAATACAATGCAGATAAGAGTAGAAAAAAACCCATTAACTTGGAGGGAAAATCTTTGTACCACACAAAAGTGCTCCAAATCACTAATAATTAGAGAAATACAAATTAAAGCAACTCTGAGGTTTCACCTACCACTAATCAGATTGAAAAGGTTGACAGAAAATGAAAATGACAAATGTAGAAAGGAATATGGGGTGAAATAGGTACATTATTGCCTTCTTGATAGAGAGTGAGATAGTAGAGGCATTCTGAAAAGGAATTTAGAATGATACCCCAAAAGTTATTAAACTGTGGATATACTTTGACCCCATGATAATACTACTAGGTTTATACCCCAGAGATTCTCAAGAAAGAGGAAAAGGTCCTATAGGTAAAATGTATTTATAGCATGACTTTTTGTAGTAGCAAAGAAGTGAAAAATAAGAGGCTGCCTATCCATTGCGTAATAATAGCTAAACAAATTTTAGCATATGAATATAATGGAAAATTAATCTGCAGTTAAAAAAAGAAAAAAAAGAGAGGGACAGTTTCAGAGGAAGCTGTGAAGACCTGCATGAACTGCTGCAGAGTAAAAGTAAGAACGAGGAGAACAGTTTGTAATGTAACATCAGCATTGTGAAAATAACTGTGAAAACTGAAGAACTCTGATCAGCTCCATAATCAACTACAGCTTCAGAGGACTGGCAATGAGCAGTGCTAACACAACCTGACAGAGAGGTGAGGACTGGTACGCTGCATGGGTGTAGACAATATGGGAATGTGCTTTGTTGGACCATGCTTATTACAAAAGTTGTTGGTTTGTTGTTTTTTTTTTTTTATTTTCCAGAGCAGGCGGGAGAAGGGAGAGAAAAGAAATCTTGAGAAATGCACAAATGTTTAATTTTAAAAACAGTGTTTAAAGAATGTTTTAAAAATCTTACTGGTCTACATTGTGAGATGAAGAGGAGACATATCCTGTTACGGTGTGAACATATCAATGAAGATTCCATCAGCTGAGCTGCCTAATCTTATCTAAGCCACCCACCCACCCAGGGGTCTTTTCTATACTGGCCTCAAATAACCCTCTGAGGTATCCAGGCCCAAAGAAAGCCTTCCTGTAGGGTACTCAAAATAACAGTTGCAGTTCAAATCATATGACAAAGTCAATCTATTGAGAACTGCTTTTTATTTTGTACTACTACGCTGCTCACAAGTTTTCGTGACCCTCCACTTCATAATGGAATTTGTTTCACTTTGAAAGATGAATAAAGAAACTCAAAATTTTGCTCCCTTGTGCAGTTTATATAAACCAATAATTGTGTTTCTGTTTAAAAACTTCCCACTGAGTACCTCAGCTTTAGAAAAGTAAAAGTAAAAAAGAAATGGAGAATCATATTGGCAAAGTACTTCATACTTATTATTCTGTTTAATTATGAATAAAATTGGAAAGTAAGATGAGGGTAATGCACCTGATCAGAAGCTTCCTCTCTGTTTTCTATCACCTACGATCCAGTTCTGTCCTGGATTTCTAATGTCAGCTGTTTATGTGATGCATGAATTACTATTTCATGAAATAAGTGTTTGAATGAAAAATAATAATTTATAAATCATTGAGATAAGTTATTAGTTATTATTTCAGGTCACTGATTATAGTATAGTGAGATAAACAGATCATTTCCATACTACAGTAAGATGAACAGACCATTTCTCTATTTGAAAATAAAGGTGTTTTTTTTCTTAAAGAATTCCACTGATTTAAAATGATTTTGACATTAGTGCAGCAGGAAAATCTGGTAGTTCAGAAAACAAGAGAGCCTGCCTATAACACTACTCATCAAAGCAGCAAATAGAGGGTAAGTGGGTCTAGTTTAAATCCCACCCGCAGGGTCATCTCCTGTCAGGGCAACTACAAAATAAGTGCACAGCGCTGTGAGAAGAGTATTAGGAAAAATTAAAGCAGGGAATGAACTGGAGCTTTTGCAAATCTGACTATCCCACTCTCCACAGTAGCTCTTCCAAACCTTCTCCTCCCTCCTCATGTCTCCCATGGCTACTCTCCCTCAGTCCCTCAGCTGAGAACCTTGCCTCATTTTATTTTTTTAAAAATGAGGCCTTTCATTGTGAGCTCTTTCTCCCTGTTTCCAACTTTCCATTACTCAGATGCCCTCTGCCACTATCTCTTCCATCCATGTCTCATATGATGAGATGACCTTGTTCCTTGCCAGGTCTAACACCTTTACCCACTCAAATGATCCCATTCCATCCCATCGCCTCCAACGATTGCTTCCTCTGACATTCCCACTCTGGTTTCCTTCCAATGTCTTTCTATGGACTGGCTCATCCCTGCTGACCCTGATCTGAGCACTCATTGATCCCTTCTTCCCCACCATAATCCCATATCTCTTCTGCTCTTTGTGACTAAACTCCTCAGAAAAGGCTGTCTACCACAGGTGCCTCCACTTTCTCTCCTCTGGTCTCTTCTTAACTCCTGACAATCTGACATCCAACCTAATCATTACGCTGAAACTGTTCTCTCCAAAGTCACCAATGATCTCTTAGCTGCCAAGCTCAGTAGTCTTTTCTCAGTCCTTATTCTCCTTGACCTCTCCGCAGCCTCTAACACTATTGATCACCTCCCGTCTTTGAATATTGCCACATGTTACAGACTGTCACCTCCTCATACATGGATTATCTCAATGGTCTATTGATTATGTTATTACTTATCCGTCCCCAATTCAACTACCAAAGTAATTTTCCACATATTGCCTCATACTTAATGAACTCCAGTAGCTTCCTGTCACCTCCAAAATCAGATGCAAAATCCTATTTTGGCGTTCAAAGCCCTTCCACTTCCACAGCCCCCCATTCTTCTTAAGCTCCCTCCCCAACTCTTTCTCTAGTGATAAGATCTTCTTGCTGTTCTACAAACAAGACCCGCAACCTCTTGATTCCAAGAACTTTCTTCAGCTGTCTCTGTGCCTGTTCTCCCTCCTCATCTCTACCTCTGGGCTTTCCTGGCTTCCTTTAAGTTTCAGCTAAAATCTCAGTCTTTCCCCCCCTCCTCTTAATTCAAGTATATAGCTTGTTTGCACATGTTTTTTTGCTTGTTGTTTCCTCCATTATTTTATGAGCTCCTCAAGGGCTGTCTTTTGCCACTTTTTATATTCCCAGTACTTAATACTTAATAAATGCTTATTTATTTATGAGTGACAAATTCCCAGGATTAGATGAATTATACTTTACATTGCCTTGTCTTGTGATCACTAGACTACTATTGGTTATTTTTAAGGATTTGTGGAAAGGGAAAGAAGTTCTAGAAGTCTCAGGACACAATAAAGCTGTCTTGATTCTTGGAAGGAGGAAGAAGGTATGTTGCTTGGCCTCAAGTAATTGATCTTAAGCTAAACTCACAGAAACTGGAAGTTAGAAGAAATCTCAGAGGTCATTTGGTTAATTCATACGTAAAGAGAAATCCACTAAAATCCAAGTGAAGCATTGTTGTGAAACATTTCCTTGCACAGCATTGATGAGGCTGCTTTCTAAAGCAGTCCATTCCATTTTGTATGGCTCCAAACTGTTACAACATCTTTTTTCCCTTACATCATGATAAAATCTTTCTCCATATTCTACTCTTTATTCTTAGTCCTTCCTTAGGCAAAACGTATTCTCAAACAGATAATTTGTGATCAGTGATCATTAGACACCAACATGGGTTCCCTACAAAAACAACAAGAAAAAAGAATCTAATTTCCTCTTTTGACAGATTTTTGTAAACATTTTATAAGTATAGTGTATCTAGACTAATATAATTATTTGATAAACTCATTCATGATATCCTTGTGGAAAAGACAAAAAAAAAAACTATTGATTTCTAATACACAGGTAGATTTGGACATTATTTTTTTAAAAATGAAACCAAAGTATGTTTTAGTCAAAGATCCATTGAGTAACTCAAGGCTTTATTCTTGGGCCTGTTTTGTTCAATTTAAAAAAAAATAATTCATATGAAGATATACTTGGCATGTTTAACCACTTGGCAAATGGGATGAAGTTGGGAGGAAATATGTTAAATGAACCTGAACTATCAGATGAGCCTAGTCATTCCTGGCCTGCTACAAATGGATTTATGAGAAAATAAAGTTGTCTGTGTTCAAGTGAAGGCTGGATGACCACTAAGTAATTTCATAATTCATGGAAGTTGAACCAAATGCCTCTAAGATCTCTCTCAAGTGTAATATTCTCTAATGCTATGATTCTACAGAATAACTTTTTTATTACTAATGTGGTTCTAGAAAACGAACTGCAAAGGCAATATTAAAATTGTTTTGCTTTGTTTTGTTCTAAGAGAGACCAGGCCTGCCCATCTTGGCCAGGCTACAAGTACAGGGGCTACTAGTGGGCCCAATCTCAATGATGCCTGGGATAAGAGCTTTAATTGCACCATATGATCTGTACAATTCAGCTCCTTTTTAGTCAACCTGTTTCTTCCCTGCCTCTATCTGCCAAACTGCCCCTCCCCCAAGGACTCACCCCCTTGATACCAAACAGTGCAGACACCCAGTCAACAGAGCCAAATGAGGCTTACAACTTCAGGACCAAGGAATCTGCTAGCCTCAACTTCCTGGGTAGCTGAGACTACATCATGTATCACCTTCTAGTGCAATATGTAATATAAATTATTTCAAGAGACATATCATCTATCTATAACCAAAGCACAGTAGATATTGACTTATGCATTCTGACTGAATTGCTGTGCTTCAGTAATAGATCTACATTGTTTCAGCAGCAGCAGCTTAAGTGACTTCAATCAGGGGCTGATTTTGTTTTTTTTTAAATTCTCTGTGTTCTGAGATCTCAGCATAGAGGACCTTAAAGAAACATACAACATACACCATGTTTCTTCTTATCCATTATTGTGCCATTTTCATAATGTTTACTAACCCATTGTAGATGGTTGCAAATATTCCAGAATTTTTAATTTAATTTTTAAAAGCAATGGAGTAAAACTTATCTTAAGACAAACTGTTATTCACTTAATTTTTATGAACCTGTCAAGTTCTGAAACAAATGGAAAATATCTCTTTAAATTTTTTAAAGTGAAGTATTTCTTTGCTTGCATATATATATGTATATATATATATATACAAACGCAATGTATACATTATATATATATATACATATATATATAGTTACATTTCATTACACAATGTAATGATAGGCTCTGTACAAATGACCAAAAATAAAATCTTCACTAGTAGAAATTTAAATTTCTTCTGGGAAAAACACTATTAGTTTACATAGCATGCCTCCCTTTTTAAAATAATGGGACAGTTAATGAGGTAACTATCTGTGAAGTATGGGAAATAAGAAACAGACCAAATACAATCGAAGGTATGATTAATAAATAATCCATTTAAGTCAAAACAAAGCCATAAAAAAATGTATTGTGATAAACTTTCCAACAACTCCTTTCTACCATTTCCAGCATTGCATATCAAAGTGACTTTTGCTTTTTTCAGTATGGAGCTCACTAGATTTTCTTTCAAAATACAGCATCTTTTCTGGATTCTCAGAGATAAAATATTTAGCAATATTCCTTTGGATGTCTACTTCTTCTAGCTTTATTTCAATGATAGCAAAAGCTTTATAGTAATAAAAAATAAAATAATAAATATATAATAGAAGATTGGGATAGTAAACTATGGAGAAAGTTGGTGCACTCTGGCTTGTACAGAACATATACGGATATTATCTGCCTGCTTCTGGTCCACTATATGAGATCTTTGGGGGCCTATTTTCTTTTATTTTTTAATTTTGATTTTAATATTAATATACTTTCAGTTTTCAACATTCACTTCCACAAGATTTTGAGTTCCAAATTTTCTCCCCATCTCTCCCCTTCCCCCAAGATAGCATGCATTCTGATTACCTCTTCCACTAATCTGTCTCCTTCTATCACCCCTTCTTCTCTTATTCCCTTCCCCTCTATTTTCTTATAAGGCAAGACAGATTTCTATACCCCACTGCTTGTATGTCTTAGTTCCCAGTTGCATGTAAAAACAATTTTTAACATTCATTTTTAAAACTTTGAGTTCTAAATTCTCTCCCTTCCTCCCTCCCCCACCCACAGCCATTGAAAAAGAAAGTAACTCAATATAGGTTATACATGTGTAGTCATGCAAAACACTTTTTAACAGTCATATTGTGAAAGACTAACTAAATTTCCCTCTATCCTATCCTGCCCTCCATTTATTCTATTCTCTCTTTTGATTCTATCCTTCCTTAAAAGTGATTACTTCTGATTACCCCCTGCTTCCATTTGCCCTCCCTTCTATCATTCCCATGCCCTTATCACGTTCCCTCCTACTTTCCTGTAGGGTACGATAGATTTTCATACCAAATGAAGTGTGCATGTTATTCCCTCTTAAGATGAGTAAGGTTCATTCATTCCTTCATACCTTCCCTCTCTTCCCCTCCATTGTAAAAGCTTTTTCTTGCCTCTTTTATGTGATATAATTTACCCCATTCTATTTCTCCCTTTTCCCTTCTCTGAACACATTCTTCTCTTATTCCTTAATTTTATTATTTTTAGATACCATCTCTTCATATTCAACTCATCTAAATATTATCTTTCCATGCAGGAATGTAAACAGTTCAACTTTAGTAAGTACTTTATGATTTTTCTTTCCTGTTTACCTTTTTATGATTCTCTTGATTCTTGCATTTGAAAGTCAAAATTTCTAATCAGCTTGTTTTTTTACAAAAATGATTGGAAGTCCTATATTCATTGAAATTCAATTTTTCCCCTGAAGCATTATAATTAGTTTTGCTGGGTAGGTGATTCTTGGTTTTTATCCTAGCTCCTTTGACTTCTGGAATATCATATTATAAGCCCTCCAAGCCCTTAAAGCTGCTAAATTCTATGTTATCCTGATTGCATTTCCACAATACTAGAATTGTTTCTTTCTAGATGCTTGTATTATTTCCTGCTTGACCTGGGAAATCTGGAATTTGGCTATAATATTCCTAGGAGTTTTCCTTTTAGGATCTCTTTCAGAGGCGATTGGTGAATTCTTTTCATTTCTATTTTACACTTTGGTTCCAGAAAATCAGGGTAGTTTTCCTTGATACTTTCTTAAAAGATGATGCCTAGGCTCTTTTTTTTTTAAATCATGACTTTCAGGTACACCAATAATTTTAAAATTTTCTCTCTTGGATCTATTTTCCAGGTCAATTATTTTGAGATATTTCACATTGTCTTCTGTTTTTTCATTCTTTTTATTTTAAAATTGCTTTATTTTTCATAAAGTCATTAGCTTCCATCTGTTCCATTCTAATTTTGAAGGAATTGTTTTCTTCAGTGAGCTTTTGGATCTCCTTTTCCATTTGGCCAATTCTGTTTTTTAAGGCATTCTTCTCATTGGCTTTTTCAATCTCTTTTGCCATTTGGGTTAGTCTATTATCAAAGGTTTTATTTCTTCAGCATTTTTTGGATCCCTTTTAGCAAGCAGTTAACTGATTTTTCATTATTTTCTTGCATCACTCTCATTTCTCTTCCCAATTTTTCCTCTACTTTTACTTGATTTTCAAAATCTTTTTCGAACTCTTCCATGGCCTGAGGTCAATTCATATTTTTCTTGCAGTCTTTGGATGTAGGAGCTTTGACTTTGTTGTCTTCTAGTTGTATGTTTTGATCTTCCTTGTCACCAAAGTAAGATTCCATAGTCTGATTTTTTTTCTACTGTTTGCTCATCTCCCTAGCCAATTACTTGACTT
Source organism: Bettongia penicillata ogilbyi (assembly GCA_023548195.1). Lineage (NCBI taxonomy): Eukaryota > Metazoa > Chordata > Mammalia > Diprotodontia > Potoroidae > Bettongia > Bettongia penicillata. The sequence continues at coordinate 4,292,178 of JAJHZJ010000003.1, forward strand.
TTGGACTCTTTGTCAAGGTATTTCTCTGCTTCCAGTGGCAGAGTATGAGGGAAGGGGGGTACTATCCCTAGTTTCAGAGTTTTGTGCAGCTGTTTTCAGAAATACTTCTAGGGACTTGCAAATTAGCAGGCCTTCTAAGGTTGTAGGATTAAAGGAGAGGTGTTTACTGATCTCCTGGTCGGTGCTCTGATCTGTGAGTGAGCACTCTTTCCTGCCTTGGAACTGTGACGAGGATTCCTTCTCCACCACTGCTACAAGTTCCAACACACCAGCACTCCTCCTTTTCCTAGGATTGCCACCCAGATCCAAGCAAGGCGAAGCAAAAGAATCCCACCTCAGCACCAGCAAAGAGAACCCTGCTATCCCCTCCTGATCAGTCACTTGATCTTCCCACAACCTGTGGACCTAGAGCTCTAGAAGTAGCCACAGCTTAGGCTGCTGTGACCACCACAGCTCCTCTACCCCCTTCACTGCCCTGGGCCTGGGGGCAGAATGGCCCCCCTCTCTCACAGAGGTCAGACAGGCTTTTTCTATTGACCTTCCAATTCATTCTTGGCATGTTAGGGCCAAGAAATCTAAAAAGTACCACAGTTAGCAGTGATTCAACCCCTCTAGGCCTGTTCAGGCCCCATCTATGCTAGCCCAGCCCACACTGGATTGACCTCTGCTCCCAGTACAGCACAACAGACAATTCCTGTTGACCTTCCAGACTGTCTCAGTCTGGAGATTGGCTTTACTCCATCATTCTGTGGGTTCTGCAGCTCCAGAATTTTAGAGTCATTTTTACAAATATTTGGAAGTATTTGGGAGAGAGTTCAAACAAATCTCTGCTTATACTCAGTCATCTTGCCTCCGCCCCTGGGGTCCTACTTTCTGGCCACATATCTGTCAGGAGCTTGCAGTGGGAGATGGTAAAGAGTCCCTTATTGACTTCTGACTAAGAAAAGCTGATGACTCTGAGGATGTTCAGAATGAGTTCCCAGACTTTACTTTTTCCTTTTCCTCTCCAAATATGAAGCCTGATGACTGAGAAGGATTAATTGCCATCTCAACTCAGCTTCCACAGCATGGGAGTATATGGCTGCCTCTGATTATTACATATTTGTTCTCTCCTGATATTTGATATTTTTCTTAGGCTAACCATTATCCCATGGTAGAAATGTCCCTTTTTTCTGTCCTCCTGAAGCAAAAAAGATCAGTCACTTTTAATCCACCTTTGACTATATAAATGACAGAACTACATAACCAATAGCCAACCTTCTATCCAATACATTGGCCAGATTGTGAACAGACTGTGCTGGGGAGCAATCTGTGACTTCATAGGACCATAGGACTTCATAGACTTTATAGGACCGTAGATTGTTAGCGAATATCTGGTTCACACTTTTATCATTTTACAGAAGATTAAAGTGCGGCCCAGAGCAGTTAGGAAAACTTGGCTAAGGCACACAAAGATTAAGTCTCAAAGGCAAAATCTGAACATACAAGTAGGAACTTTCTTTCATTCTCTTCCTTTCTTTCTTTCCTTCTTTTTATATTTATTGATTAATCATTTAGAAGATAAATTTTAGAGAGTTACCTGAGTCTCTGAGAGATTATGTAATGAATTCATGGTTATAGCTATATTAAAGGCTAGAGAAACCCAGGTGTTTCTGACACCAAGGGCAGCACTGTTTACTATATACCATGCTATCTCTAATGCAGATGTCCAGACAATGGATTCTTCACATAAAATCATCAGCCAAATATAAAAGGAAGACTCGAGAAATGGATGATTCAGAACAAAAGTATAACATCAGATTGAAAACCACAGAAAGGTCTTTGGTGGACCTAGTAATCCACATTGACTATGCCCAACGCCACACTCATCAGATGATTGTTCAATCACTTGGTACATACGGATGATGAGGATCTGGTCTCTTTGTGATCTGTATTAGAACTCTGCATGTAGCTGACATCAATTTTTCTTTATTTTAGTACTTAGTCAAAAATTATCATGAGCTAATTTATTTTTTCCCTCATGATCTCCTTTAACAAGACACAAAACGGGTAGAAAAAGAAAAAATAATAATTTTCTGTGACTAACCTTTATATAGAAATGGCTAGTTGAATAAAGATTCATGTAAACTTAGCTAGCTGTATGATCCTGGGCAAGTCACTTAATCCTGTCTGCCTCAGCTTCCTATCTGTAAAATGAGCTAGAGAAGGAACTAGCAGAACATTCCAGTATCTCTACCAAGAAAATCCCAAATGGGTTCATAAAGAGTCAGATACAACCGAAAACAACTAAACAAACAGAAAAAGGTCATGTTTAGTGTTAATGACAATATATGTGGAAAGCCATTAAAAAAGATTTCCACTTGCTCAAATGTGCAATGTATTCACCAAATCTGAGAGAGAAAGAGGCAGTTTCTCAAATTTTCACTCTATATATCCAAGTCCCTTAATATTGTACATAGATCTGTCAAGTTCAGCTACTTACCAGTTATTCATTTTACCCCAAAAGATATTTATTGACTCTTTACCATAGATCAGCATCATTTTGTGAACATTTTAGACTTTCCTTGGCTCATATGTCTTACGACATTCTATGAGAAAGTATAACTATTAGTAATGTTTTCCCTCTAATATACTAAAATTAAAATATAAGAAATGGTTATGACAACCATTGGATAGGAAGCTAGTCTCAGTCTTTGCCCTGATGACACCTCTGACACTGGCCTAATTATGCAAGTTACTTAACCTCTGGGTTTCTCAGGGAAATTTTTAAGGCTATAAGCCAAAGAGAAATTGCTGATCTGCATTGGTTAGTAGAGTTCTTGCACCAAAAATCATGGACCCTCATCAAAGAAAAAAAATGAAAAACTATGTCCATAGTAAAAGAAGAGAAAGAAAAACTGGTTGTACCCTGCATTATATGAGGTTCTCCTCATGGCCCAGGTAAGCCTGACTATGGTCAGTAAAACATCAGGCTCATCCTGAAAAACAGTTTTGCTCTAATTAAAGCAGGGACAATAAGTCAAGGACTAGGTAACAGCTTGAATTCCAGGCTCTCTGCTGTCCTCCCTTCTTACTTCTTCTAGAAGGCATTCATCCTTCACAATTCCACCATCCTACCAGTTTCCTTAGGGCATGACAATTATATTACACTTAAAATGTTTCAGTTATCCTTAAAGTTTACTCTCCTTCACTCCCATGCCCATTAATAACCTGATATTTCTTCCACTTCTTTTTCCATGACTTCTTGCCTTTCCAGGATAACCTTAACTTATGTCTCTGATTTCATTCTCAATGACCTTTTGATTTCTCTAGTTCTCACCCTATCAGTCAATAAGGATTAAGCACCTGCTATGTGCCAGTCACTGAGCTAAATGCGGAGAACATAAAGAAAGGCAAAAGAGTCGGCTAACAAGGAATTCATAATCTAACAGGAAAGATGACATAAAAATAGTTATGTACCAACATGATATATACAGAGTATGTTGGAGATAATCAACGTAGGGAAGAGAGCATCTTTAAAAGGGATCAGAAAAGCCTTGTCACTACAGGTAGGATCTTTGCTAGAACTTGAAGGAAGTCAGGAAGTCCAGAGGGAAAGAAAAGGAGGGAAAAATTGCAAGGATGGGGTAAAGTCAGCAAAAATGCCTGAAGCCAAGAGATGGAGTATCTTTTGTAAACGATAGAGAGTAGGATACTGATAATGGATCTCACAGTATGTGAGGGATCGGGTGCAAGTGGGGGAGCAGATGGTGAGAGAAAATGAAGTAAAGAAGACTGGAAAGGTAGCAGGCGTCCAGGTTGTGAAGAGTTTGAATGCACAACAGGTTTTTGCATTTGATTCTGCAGATGGTAGGCAGAGTGATCATACATGTGCTTGTCTCTAGAGGAAGGCTAGTATCCAAGTGTACATGTTATGTGATGCCCATCCCTACTACCCTGGATATTCCTTAAGATCAAGGTCATGCCTTCATTTCTTTTGCATCCCTCCAGTATTCTCTCAAAGCATCTACTATTTTTCTCAAAAGTGTGTAATTATCAAAAGTTGACTAACTAGCAATAAAGAAAAGGCCTGGGCATATGGAAATACCCTAGAACATGAATTCCAACAGGCAGGAAGGTTTAAATGATCAACTGCAGGATTTTGTTTTCATTCGTCTAGCTGCTAAAGGAAACAGAATTTTACTTGGTTAACTTATAAGAAATCATAACACCATTAACAGTTTGTCACTGAACTGACTGATAAAAAGGAAATTGTTATGCAACATGAGGTTTAGCTTAAATATTCTGACCACATAATGAGAAGACAGGATTCACTGGAAAAGATTCCGATGTTGAGAAAGACGCAAAGCAAAAAAAAAAAAAGGGGGGGGATGGCAGATGGATAAATAGTAAACAAGGGAGATGAACTTGGACAGACTTCTTGAGAGAGTGGAAAACAGAAAGACTTGGCATGCAATGGTACATGGGGTGACAAATGGTTGGACACGACTGAATGACTGAAGAACAATAAAGTATTGTCCAAGATCAAAGAGCAATCAAAGAACAATACAAGACATGGAGTCATATCTGTGAGAGGCAGCAAAAAAGTTGTTTCCACCGAAGTTATCAGTTGATGAAGTCATTGAGAATAAGCCAGATAATAAGAAAGCCTGCAGATCGCAGGGGACTCAACCAATTAGAAGACAGACAATGGCCTTCAGAAAGTCACAAAAGCTTTGACAAGAAGGTCCAGGCCTGAAACCAGCCTGAACCAGTCAGGAAAAATGACCTAGAATAACCTGGAGAAAGCTTTTCTTTACTGTGCTTGCTTAATGAACCTCATGCGTATAAGCAGACATGCCCCACATAAAATTATCCTTCCATTTTCTGATCATGGGTCCCATGTTAAAGCATGTTTGGGAAGAGGGAATCACACCAAGAGTGGTTACATAATGGGCATGCAGAGAAGGTGGTGATGTAATGGAAAAAGGCAATCTGTCTCCAAGTGGGAGGATCTGTCTTGAACTAACTCATAGCTCATCTCACTTCTGTATTCAGTACTCCCTCCTCCTGAAAAGAGGGTAAGGGCCTGCTTTGGCCAAAGTGTTCAATTCATCTGAACACTGCTGTAATAAATTTTCCTTGATACCTCATTAGTATCAAGTGTGTTTCTAACAAATCTATAGACTTGTAACAGCAAGGACCCTGCCATACAAGGAAGGTCTGCGGTACAGATTGTTAGACCTGCTTTTCTAAAAGGAAAGCAACTTTTGAGGGGTCAACAATCTACTTTAATCAAGCACATATATCATTCACTTAGTTCAGGGAAAAAGTCAGCACCCCAAAATTCAGAGAAAATACACAGAAATAAAGATCAACAGGCAGAGATTCAATCTGTCTCACAATAAGTAATACTTAAATAGTTACCAGAGACTGAAGCACCAACATCTGGGTTTTCAAAGCCAGGGGTTTCCTAAGCAGTTATCCAGCATCTCATCTGGCAACAAACCTTATTCTAAAAACTAAGCCCCAAAACCAAACCTCATCCAAAGTATTTATACACTTTTCAGCCTGAGGGCAGGACCCTCTGACTCAGTGCCTCAATAGAAATTAACAAAAGGTATTGAAGCCTATTAATGGTCAGGAAGATCTTTAACTCTTCCTCCCACCCACCATTAATCTTAAATCATCATTACAAGGCTACAGATGCACTGCAATCAAATATCTGCTAAGAAAATGTTTCTCAAAATATTACAAAGAGAATGCTGTTATTTTGAAAATCTAGCTTTTAACACAATATTCATTTCACCACTTAGACTTTGGGATATTGGACATTCTTTCTGCATCTATATCCCATCTGCTGGTTTTGGGGAGAGACACAGAGAGAGAGAGAGAGAGACAGAGAAAGACAGAGACAGAGACAGAGGTAAGGAGAGAGAATGGGAGGGGGGAAGGAACAAGAACAAGAGGAGGAGGAAGAAAAAGGACTCAGGAAGATGAGTCTTAAGTCTCTAGGTCCAGCACTCTGTCTATCTGTCTACCTATCTAATACACAATATGATATATAACTAAGATATCATGTATACAAAAATATAGAGAGAGCTACATATATACAAAATATACACTGACATATAGAGATATAGATATAGACATACACACATATAATGAAAAGGTTTGTTATTGGGTCAATAACAATAAAGCATGGTTTTGCTTTTTTTTTCCCTTAAAAACAGAGGTATTAAACCTTTTCTTTTATTTAGCCATATGTTACTGCTTTCATATAGTGCTTACTTCCTAAATCTATAAGACTTTTAAAAAGAATTTTATCATCAATTCTTATTAATTATATGTGTCATATAAATATAATTATGTATAACTATTTATAATATATGTAATGACATACAACATATAATTATATAAAAATTATATTGCAAATTATATGCACACATACACAGATATACATATATACATATTATGGAGCGGCTAAGTGGTACAACAGACAGAGCACTGGGCCTGGAGTCAGGAATGAGTTCAAATCTGGTTTCAGACACTTACTAGCTGTGTGACCCTTACTGTTGTTGTGCTGGTCCTCTGGTCTTGAAGAGGACCATGATATCAGGGAGATGATAAGACTTGCAATTGACTTGAGTTTGAGTAAGGGAGAGCTATACAAAGTCACCGCCCTCACTTTCTCCTCCTGAATCATCTGGATCCAGTGACTGGATATTCATCAGGATGACTGGAGATGGCCCAGGATTCCATGGGAGACCCTGGCCCTTTTAGGCTAAGGCCTTTTCAGGTTCTCACTTTGAGTGAGGTAACACCCATTGAGGCAAGGGATGATTCCTTTAATTAAAAAAAAAAATTAAAAATCAAACTGGGAGAGGAAGACCCTCAGACTTGCTGGCCAAGGGAGAAAGTTATTATTTGCATTCACTCTGTAAAATTAGCCAAGTCAGGGACTTATTGTGGTCCAATCAATGAGCTCCAGAGCAAAAAGGTTTTAAGGCTTGGTCTTTGAGAAAGAGACCTAGCCAGTAAACTTCAAGTTAACTAGGCAGCTTTCAGTCATCAAAATTTATCTTCCTTTGGAGGGGACAGGCAGAAGCAGAGGCATGTGATTCTAAGCAAGTCAATTAAACCTGCAAAATGAGCTAGAGAAGGAAATGGTGAACCACTTCAATATCTTTGCCAAGGAAGTCCCAAATAGGATCACAAAGAGTCAAACACAACTGAACAAAAATAATAATAATTTAGATAGATAATATAAAGGAAGTCATATACATGATATATATCTATCATAGGTATTTTAAGTGAAAAGGTTTGTTGCTGGGTCAGTAACAGTGAAACATGGTTCTTGATTTTTTTCCCCTCTAAAAACAGATACTAAACTTTTAAAATTTAGCCATATAGTTCTGGTTTCAAATAATGTTTATTTTCTAAATCTATAAGGCTGTTTTTTAAAAAAAGCTTATATAATCCCTTCCTATTGATATGAATGTGATATGAATTCCATCAATGTGAACAATGAAAATATATGTAGTAAACCTATTAAGTTCCCTACATAAAGACAAAGGAACATTTAAAAGTTTGAAACAAATATACAGAATAAAAAAGTATTATCACAAAAATATACTGTTAAAATATGTTTATCAGTGGAAAAAATTCTAGGCAGAGGCTTTCCTTGTCTCCTAGGATAAAATCAGGTTCTTTGATGACAGACACTAATTGCCCATGTGATGCGGCATAATTAATGTTCTAAACTATGCTCCATATTTGTAAGGCAGAGGAATTATCATTTCAAATAGTACACATTTTTATTTCAGCAGTTTTAATGTGATTCACTTTTAACTATTTTCATTAAAAAAGAATTGCATAGGGAAAAAAACCACATAGATCCCCAAATCAGGTAGAGAGTCAACTCACAATGATGTATCTTAAAGGAGCAGAATAGCTGAGATAATGAAGTTTATTAAAAAGAAAAAAAAGGAATGTAAAAATCATAAATTTTTAGAAATTCCTAGAAACTCATAATATCAATAATACCAATAAAGTCACGCTGTAAGACAACACCAGAAGTTAGAAATGTATCCAAGTTTCCCAATCTGTTCTCTACTCAACCACCTTGAAATGTAATCATCATCATTCTTTGAGCCAAAAATCACACATTAAGGATGAACAAACTCTATTCAAGGCATTACGCAAGGAGATGTAGGAAAATCAAATGGGGAAAGGTTCAAGATCAGTTGCTATATATCTCCCCTCTGGTTCTAGAGATAGCCCTAAGAGGTTGTGATAGAGCTTCCTAATATATCCAATTCTTGAGCCCCCACCAGTGGACTCCCTCCCTCCATGTTTATAAATTTTTTACAGTTAGACAGCCAGGGTAGATTAGTTTCTAGAAACAGATATTTATCATAGTGGTAGAGTTGGTATGAAACATCCCACTTTCCCCATTCTTTGAATGTATAACATATTCTTACAATAGAACATATAGATTCCAAGGGATGAGACTCAAGTTTAGCAAACACAAATGTCAAATGGGTAACTCACAGCTTACAGCTCCTGGAGTTCTCAAAATGTTCCCCTTAAGTATAATTGTAGCTTATCTGCTGGGCTTCTTGTAGAATCATGATTCTGTCTGCCCTCCTTTCAATCAGTCTGTCTTAGGTTCCTGACAAGGACACAGCCATCAACTGTTCTAGGGATTTGGTGAAGGATGCCAATGAAAAGTTCAAATCCTCAGGCCTTGTAAAGTTCACAAAGTCCTCCTGTAGCCGAGGTGGGGTTCTGAGACAGGAACCAGAGTAATTCCTTCTTAGTAGTTTCCTCCTCTCTACAGTCAGACGCCTGAATCTCTGAGTTCTAAACTGGTCTGCAAATTATACAAAACCTACAGGGAATTGCCAAGTATCTTCAATCCATCTAAATATAAATCCTCTGTGTCAACACTCTAGTCATATGATGATTTTCAAAAACTGATAGGCTGATCAAAGGCATTTTCCAATTATTTTATATCCTACGTTTGATTGTTTGCTCTTGCCTGAAGATATATTTGGGAGTAGCATCTTGTCACCTACTTTAAATTGGGTGGAATAACTGCTTGATCGACTCAACAGACCTCCACCCTTAAACATATATGCATATATGTGAAATTTACACTACTGAGTTAGGTCCTCTGACAGGGCAACTCCTAACTGGGTTTCTAAAGAACTCTCTCAGTCCAGGACTCTATTACTATAGCTCATGAGATTCCAACAATATGTATTTCCTTAACACAATACAGACGTGACTCAAAGAAAAGGCATTTACTAAAATAGCACAGTATAAACAGCAGGTATGAAACACCGCCCTTCACAAGCATGATGTGCGTTCTCTTCCAAATCCATACAGCATGCATGGGAAAAGTAGGCACAAACTCAGACTACAACAGCAGTGAGAAACAAACATAGGGGATAGGAGGCCAAAGCCACTCAGTCCTGGTACTGCTAAGACTAAGGCCTTTCTCTTGTATTGAATCTTCCTTAAGTTTTCCACGGGAAGAGCATTTCTTCTGGACCAATTGGGTTCCTGGGTTCTGATACTCATCACAGGCTGATTCTCCATTGCTACGATTAGCTCTCTCTTGAATTCACAGCGTGGCTTTCCTCTTGGCTAACAGAATCATGTTCCATGAAGTTACTTTGGACCTTGAGCGACTGCTTCTCTCTATCCATTTCTGTCTGAAGAATGTGTCTCTGACTAAAAATTGGCTCCTGACTGTATTTTCCCAAATCAATGTTTAATATATAGGAGGCACTTCATTAGTGGTTATTGACTGACTGACTGATCTCTTGAACTGCTGGATGAGGTGTCTCCTTGAAAGGAGGGATAAATGAGGAGAGAGAAATCCCCTCCTGCCCACAAGAGATGAAGATCTGAGTTCTTAACCCAACTGCTCACTCCTGCCTCAACCGTTTCCATAGTTTAGCTATTTAAAACCCTTCAAGGATACAGTCAATCATATCTTGTTTAATGGCATTATTCCCTTCTGACTTGATCAGAAATGGCGGGGGGTGGGGGGGAACAAAACTATCACTCTTTGCAAAGAGTGTGATGGAATACTTAGAGAATACCAAGAATATCAACTAAAAGACTAGTTACATGATATAAAATAATCCCACTTGAATCATCAGCATTTTTATATGTTTCCAACAAAATCTAGGAGCAAGTGATAAAAAGAGAAATTCCATTTAAAATAACTGCAGACAACATAAACTACTTGGAAGTCTACCTGCCAAAACAAACTCATGAACTTTACGAATACAGTTACAAAACACTTCTCATGCAAATAAAGTCAAATCTAAACAATTGGAAAATATTAACTGCTTATGAATAGGTCGAATCAGACCTATAACAGAAATGACAATTCTACCTAAATCAATTTACTTATTAAATGCCATACCAATCAAATTACAAAAAAAATAGAGCTGGCAAAAATAATAACAAAATTCATCTGGAAGAACAAAAGGTCAAGAATATCAAGGAAATCAATCTTTTAAAACTTGCTAAAGAAGGTGGCCTGGAAGCACCACATGTTAAACTGTGTATTACAAAGTTGTGATCATCAAAGCAATCTGATATTGGCTAAGAAACGGAGTAGTGGACCAACAGACAAGAGTAAAGGACTATAGTGTTTCATAAATAATAAATTTAGAAACTATATTTTAAAATATATAAAAATATAATATATATTGTATAAATATATATGTAATAAATATAAATATAATTTATAATAAAAAGGATATAGAAAGATATGAGTATAAATATATATATGTGTGTATATATGTATATGTATGTGTGTAGGTAGATAGATAGATAGATAGATAGATAGATAGATAGATAGATAGATAGATGGATGGATGGATGGATGGATGGATGGATAGGCAAGCTTTTGGGATAAGAAATCACTATTTGCAAAAAATTACTGAGAAAACTGGAAAGTAATTTGGCAGGAACTAGGCATAAACCAACACCTCACAGTATACAAAGATAAGTGTAAATTGTGTATATGATTTAGAGATAATGGATGATACCATAGCAAATTAAGGGAGCATGGAATATTTTTCCTGTCAGATCTATGGATAAGGGAAGAATTTATGATGAACCTAGTAATCGAGAGCATTATGAGAAGTAAAATGTATAATTTTGATTACATCAAATTTAAGAGAATTTGCATAAACAAAATCAAAGCAGCCAAGATTAGAAGGGAACACTATGGAGCTTTGGGGGTGAAGAATTTTAAAGCAAGTTTCCTTGATAAAAGCATCATTTCTCAAATATATAGAGGACTGAGTCAAATCTATAAAAATATGAGTCATTCCCCAACTGATAAATAGGGAAAGGATATGAACAGGCAGTTTTCAAGAGAATAAAAGTTATCTATAGTCATACAAAAAATACTCTAAATCACTATTGATTAAAATTAAATTAAAACAACACTGAGCTACTACTTCACACATATCACATTGGCTAATATGACAGAAAATGAAAATGACAAATGTTGGAGGGTCTATGCGAAAATTGGGACACAAATACACTGTCCGTGAAGTTGTGAACTGATCCAGTCATTCTAGAGAACAATTTAGAACTATACACAAAAGGGTTGTAAAACTGTACATGCCCTTTGATCCAGCAATAACACTGCTAGGTCTATATCCCAAAGAGATCAAAGAAAAGGGGAAGGACCTATTTGTACAAAAGTACGTTGTGTGGTAGCAAAGATTTAGAAATTGAGGGAATGCCTATCAAATGGAGAATGGCTGAACAAGTTATGGTATATGACTGTAACAAAGTACTTTTGTGCTATAAGAAAGGAAGAGGAGGATGCTTTCAGAAGAACAAGGAAAACTTAGATGAACTAATATAAAGTGAAGTGAGCAGAACCAGGAGAGCATTGTTCATGGTAACAGTGCCACTGTATGTTGATCAACTGTGAATGACTTAGCTCTTCTCAGCAATACAGTAAAGCCATGAAAATTAGGAAGGACTTATGATGAAAAATGCTATCTACCTCCAGAGGAAGAACTGACGAAATCTAATGCAAGTGGAGATATAGTTTTATTTTTTTACGTTCTTGATTTGGGGGAGGGTTGTTATTGTGGAGGGTGGGCCTGTGTTTTCTTTTACAACATGGTTAATATGGAAATATGTTTTGTATGACTGCATGTGTATAATCTATTTCAAATTGCTTGTCTTTTCAAGGAGGGGGAAGAGAAAGAGGAAGGCAGAGAATTTGGAACTAAAAATTTTTTAAAATGAGTATTAAATTTAGTTTTTATATGTAATTGGAAAAAAGTAAAATATAATTTAAAAAAAGAAATAGATAAGACAGGGGGTTCCTATTCCATCAATGAACATGGGGCATTAACAGTTCAACCCATTACCAATCCCATATCAATTATTAGTGTAGATTTCATCGTGGGTCTACCTCACTTGATCTGGGGCAGAGGACTAAATCTCTGTTTTCTTACCTGCTTATGTACATATACATACACATATATACATGTATTCATATTTGTGTGTACTGGAGATATGTGTGTATGTTTGTAGGGAAGTGAAAAAAAACGGTTGCTTTTTGAGTCCATGATTACCATCCTCTACAATAAGCAGGATAGAGAACAGGGTACTAGAGAAATTAAAAGACAGACAAGTCGCTCAATGGAAGACAGGGCTGACAAGGTTAAATACCAGTTACAGAATGTAGATGTAGATACAGATAAAGAATTATTATCTGTATATAGAATGTCAGTAATAAGTACTTTTTTATTTGTATGTGTCCATAATAAGAGTATATGACTATAGTTCTGAAAATAACTTATTTTGTTTTTAAAATTATACATCTTGAAAGACAAATAATGGCATTATGCTTTGTTCTTTGACATAGAGATAAATCTAATCTTTGTTCTCATTGCCAGTTCAGAGTTTGACATTTTTGCCAGATAATTTTTTTTGCACAGCCATTACTTATTTACACCTAGCTTAGATTCTGGGCTCTTTTAGGTTTGAATGGGATAAAGACTATTCATTTGAATTTTTATTTATAAATTTAAAAATGCTATTGTTCCAAAGCAAAAAGAGAAAAATCATTGAGTTCTAAGTCTCTCATATAGTTGCCATTTAAAAAGGTTCATGTGGATAGCAAAACAATTTAGCCCTTGCTTAGAGTAACCTCTAGAAACACTTTTATAAGAATAATCCTCTGTTTTAATCAACATGTTTTCTAACTATTACAAACAGCACAACTCTAGGAAGAGTTTTCTTATCCTCTGGTAACTAAATCCTTAGTAAAGGATTCTGCTTATGAAGAAGTTCTTGTTAATAAAATTATAACAAATAAACAGATAATAAGCATTTGATACAATAATAGAATGACATTGCAAAGACATAACCTTTACTGATACACATTTGCTCAATTTAGATGACATAAAGTTAATATTTTGTAAAAGTCAACCTTCTGAATCAAATATTTCACATTCAAAAGCACCTGGTAAAGTATGTAATCTTTAAAGATCACTTTCCTAATAAAATTTGTGTTAGTTAGATGGTGACTTCTCCCTAAGCCAAAATGTTGCTCTTTTATTCCCACTATGGATTAAGGAAATGTGGCAGTAAATAATTATATGGGCTTCCATTTTGAATTCTCTATATTAAACACTTAGTTCCATCATTATAATTCTTTTTTCTTGACAAGCAATAAAGAAGGAACACATAAGAAACATTTGTGCCAATCATGCGTCTGTTTCAGGTCATCCTTCTAAACTTCATCCTTGCCATTCAATTCAAACAGGCTCAGAATTCTCAGATATTTGGCAGTCTGCCCAGTATGCATCAATACCAAGCATTCACTATTTTATACTTCAGTGAGACTGATATCTGGCAATCTCTTTTGTTTCTCATTCATCCCTTATGACTTGGCACATTACTAATAAAGATTACTCCTAAACATATCTGAAAACCAATCCGTATATAAAAATAAAATATTATCATATTATTATTCTGCTTTTTTAAAATATTTGATAGATAACATTTGCATGATATTGAACAAAAATGTCCTCATGCTTGTTGGGGGAAAAAGTAATTATGCTTGCCAAGGTTTCACTAAAACAAAGCATCATGGATTATAATTACTGTGTTTTTATTCAGCTAAAATGGGGTTGAGGGAAAATAACAAATATGGCAAAAACACAAAAAAATGTCAGAGCATAAACTTTTAAGAGTAAAACGAATATAAGTGCTGCTTTTCTTGGAAATTAATTTCAGGTTTCTAAAAGAAGTAGAATTTACATCTACTGACCACAGAATGCTGGAATATTAAATACTTATGTATGATCAGAACGAACATGAATCCCTAATTTCAGAAAGGAAACAAAGTCAAATTACCACATAAATTAGACTGAGATGGCAGTCTGCGAGGATAATTTACTTCTCATTTTCCAGTCAACTGGTCAACTAGCATTGATTGAGTGCCTACTATGTGCCAGGAATTTCCTAAGTTTTGGGGGAATATAAAGAAAAGCAAGGGGAAAAAAGTCCCTTCTGGCTAAGAGCTCTCGCTGTAATGATATCTCTTTCAGGAAAGGTAGCCTCATTAATAATATGCTGCCTCGATGATGGGCCTACTCACAAGGGCTCAATCCAGCAGTCTAATCTGTCGTACGATATCAGAAAAGTGCTAATAGTGCACTGGAAGGAACAGTGGCAAAGAAACCTAAGAGGAACAGCCTTAAGTTCTTTCTCCAAACGCAAAACAATGCAAAAAGCCTGCCAGAGTTGAACAGACAACAGCCAGGGTAAGAAGGAATAAAAATGATACTCTGGTGGTAAAGACCCAGAGCAGCAGAAACAGAGCAGAGGGCCTTCCCCTGAGCCTGCAAAGACACAAGGCTAACCTGCCTTAACTCCAGCAGGAGGCAAGACCAGATCAGTACTGGGGAAACCCAGAGTGCACACAGTCCCAGGCCTGAGTCAAATCAGAGGCCACAATAAGAGATGGGGCCAGCACAACTGGGAAGCAAGCTCCATCTTTGCAGGAAGTCTCGCAGCAGCACAGTCACCAACATCTGGCCTAGTATTGTCAGGGTCAGAGCAAGAGATAGAGCTAAATCCAAGTTCAGGATTGGACAAAGAGAAACTCTGAAATGAAAACACAGGAGTCAAGAAAAACAAAGAAAGGGAAATGTATTTGATCAACTGGAGGGCATAAAAAGTTAAGAATCTTGAGAGAAATAATGGAAAAAGTGAAAAGAAAGGGAGTCTAGCAGTACCAGCCCTCAAAATAAAGCAGTGAACATCACAGTGATTTGGTACTGGTTAAAAAATTAAGATGTGAATCAATGGGAAAGATGAAAGACATAATATTCAGAAGCAAACTGGATAGCATCATGTTTGATAAAGCCAAAGCCCTCACTCCTGGAGTAAAGAGACACTACTAGACAAAAATTGCTGGCAAAACAGAAAAACAGTCCAGCAGAAGGCAAGTAAAGTTCAACATCTCACACCATATACCGAGGTAAGTTCCAAACTGATATATGACTTAGATATGAAAAGTCACTTCATCATAAGCCAGTTAGAGGAAGAAGGAAAAAATACATTTTATAATAATGGGTAGGGGGAGAGTACATAACCAAACAAGGAGTAGAGAGGATCACATTCTTTGTAACTGGTACTTAATAAGTAGATGTTGCTTAGCTAACTGCTTCAATGCAGGAAGCCAGTTTCATCATCAAAGCCCACATTCAGTGTGGGGAAACAATGAACCTGTTCTGATGGTGCCGAATGGAACCATCTGAAAGTTTTAACCTCCACCCCAAACCTTCTTACTGGTGACAGCATATGTTTCTATAGGAAGTGAAGAATCATTTACATTGCCCTTTTATGTGCCATGAATCTGTGCTAAATACTTTTCCAAATATTAGTTCATCCTTACAACCCTGCATGATAGATAGTATTATCAGCTCCATTTTCCACTTGAGTAAACAAGCAAATAGAGATTAAGTGAGAAAGAAAGACCAATACGTTAAAAAAAAAATTCTAGCATCTTTTTTCAATCTCAAAAACTGGAAAGTAAGGCGAGTACATAAACTGGAGAATGACTAAACATATATTATAAATATATGAATGTTATATATCAATGCTCTTTGAGAAGAGACAAAAGAGTTTATTTTGAAGAAACTAAGACTTCGTGAACTGATTCATCTTGAAGTGAGCGAAACAAGTAGAATAATTTGTGGGAGTTTTTTATTGTAAAGACAAATAACTGTGAAACACTTAAGAACTCTGATCAGCACAATGAGCACCGAAGAGTCTAGCACTTAGTCCAGTGACTGCACAGAGTAAGTACCTAATAAATTGTTGATCCAGTGATGAAGCATGCTAAGTGACCTCCTAACACAAAGGTGATGGATATGAGTTGAAACATGAAACAGGCATTTTCTAACAGTCACCATAGAAATTTCTTTTGCTTAATTAGGCATATTTATTTATTAGAAGGCTTGGTTTTCCATTTGAAGTAGGTAGTAGGGATAGGATTGACAAGGGGAAGATGAAAAGAGGATCAGAGATGCATTGTTTAATTTTAATTTGTTTTTGTTACTCAGTTGTTTCAGTCGAGTCTGACTCTTCATGACCCTATTTGGGGTTTTCTTGGCAAAAATGCTGGAATTCTTTGCTATTTCCTTCTCCAGCTCATTTTACAGATGAGAAACTGAGGCACACACTAGTTACGCTAAGCAGATAGGAATTCAGGAAAAGGAGACTTCCTGACTCCAGGCCAGGCACTCTATCCACTGCACCACTTAGGTGCTACATGAATTTATTATATATTTCATTTTTAAAAGTAAGTTATATGTAAGAGATATTTATAACTTTATGTACAATTCTCTTTTTTCTGCCCAACATATATGGAAGTGCCTATTTTAGCTATTGTGTGTTGACACCATAAAAATGACAAAAAGAAACAAAAAGAGTCAAAATAAGGAAGATAAAATTAGATTATGTGTGCTTTCCATGTACTTTAATACTTTTAAAGTTAACTTTTCCTTGAGAATTTTTGGGGGGATTTCTATTTTTCTCCTATTGTATTCTAATTTGTGTCACATTCATATGAATGGTTGATGGCAATATGGAAAGCTCCCTGAGAGTAGGCATCATATTCTTTTGTATCTTAGAATTATCAACACCTAGCACAATGTTATCACAATAAGTTCCTGACTGAATGTTTGCTGAATTTATTTACTAGTTAATTTCAATCTTTTTGCTTTTATCACATGTTACATCATGATAATAAAATATGTTTGAGCTTTTCCGCCTGATATCCAAATACAGGGACTTTGCAGGTCAAACATCCATGTGATATGTTTGTATTTTACAAAGAGCCTAGACTGAAAACAAATCCCTTACAAAACAAAAATATTTTGAGAAGTACAAGAAGAAATACAATAAAAAAATCTGTTAATATCCTTTCCTGATCCAATGTTCAGGCTTAATATATGAATATTTCAATGTATGACATACAAATATTCATTTATTAATGTATTTTTTAGAGAATATACCCCACACATTTAATTCTGGACTGTCCCCTTGGCTTTCCTTAATCATTATCTGACTTGACCTCAAGTACCCTCTAAGCACTTACTAACAATATATCCAGTTACCAATTACTTGGGACAGTGGAGGCTAAGCTATTATGAGTAAATGAAATCTGGGGATCACTTCCAACCCTTATTTAAATCCTAAGTCATTAATTTTTTCCAGACTTGTTGAGTCATTACAGCTGTATTTGACTCTTTGTGACCCCATCTCATGTTTTCTTGGCAGAGATACTGGAGAGATTTGCCATTTCCTTCTCCAGTTCATTATATAGATGAGATATGGAGATAAACAGGGTTAAATGACTTGCCCAGGGTCACACAGCTAGGAGGTGTCTGAGGCCAGATTTGCATATAGGAAGATGAGTCTTCCTGACTCGAGGGCTGGCCCAGCACTCTATGCATTGCACCACATAGTTGCCCTTTCTTCTAGAACCTTTTATATTTAGTTAACTGAACCCTATTATACAAAAGCAGCCAATCAATCTATGCATATTTATTAAGCTCTTACCATATGCTAGGCCCTCTGCTAAGCACTGGCAATACAAGAAAAGGTAAGAGACAGTCTTTGTCTTCAAGAACCTAACAATCTAATGGCATAGATAACATGGAAATAATTATGTATAAACAAGTTTTATGCAAGGTAAATAAGAAAGAATCAGTAGAGGGAGGGTACTAAAATTAAGAGGGATAGGAAAATATCTTCTGCAGAAGGTTGTGTTTTAGCTGAGATTTGAAGGAGTCCAGGAAAGCTGGGAAGAGGAGATCAAGAGGAAGAGTATTCCATGCATGAGACAGGCAGTAAAGATTCCTGGAGTTGTGAGATGGAACATCTGCTGTGAGAAATGGCAAGAAAGTTAGTGGCACCAGATGGCAGAATAACGGTGGGGTACATGGCATGATAAGATTGCAAAAGTGAGTGCAGGGAGAAGCCAGGCAAAGCTGAGGGTTTTATCTTTAAAGGAGCCTGGGTTTTGAGTAGGGGGTTTACGTGGTTAGACCTAAACTTTAGGATGGTCTCTCTGACAGCTGAGCAGAGGATGGACTGGATGGGGAGAGATTTGTGGCGAAGAGACCAACCATGTGGCTCATGCAATAAGCCAGTGGTACAAGAAGAGGCCTTACGGGAGAGATGCTACAAAGGTAATCAAGGCACTAAATGACTTCACAGAACTTTGAGCTATCCCTAATTTAACATAGAGGTGAGGGAGTAAAA
Source organism: Bettongia penicillata ogilbyi (assembly GCA_023548195.1). Lineage (NCBI taxonomy): Eukaryota > Metazoa > Chordata > Mammalia > Diprotodontia > Potoroidae > Bettongia > Bettongia penicillata. Next base: position 4,311,000 of record JAJHZJ010000003.1, read on the forward strand.
GGTTGATACTGACGAAAAGTGACTCATCTTCCAAAAAGGGATCCCTGAAGCGTTTGTCCTGTTACATAGTAGAGAAAAGGGTTCTTCTATTTTGTTTGCTCGATATCGTTCAGCACCTACAGATTTTCAGATTCTGAAATGTGCCAGTGAGCACTAAATAAAACAGTAAACATAAACCAAGTTACACAGGGAGGATCCGCCTTACTCCGCTGTGCAGGAACAAGAACCCAGGAAAGATGGCCGCCGCACACCGAGGCCAGGCCTCCCTCTGCTTTGAGCGCTCTGCTTGGTTCCAATGCAGGCACGCTTCTTGCTTCTCGCTGATGCGATTAAAACATATCAGTTTATCACCCTGACGTGCTACATCTTGATCTATCTGCTCTAAAAAAAATTAAACAAAGAAACAATCCAGGCCATTTATAATCATCTTGTGATTTGGCAATTAATAGTAAAATAGTCTGTCTTACAGAGATTGACACTTGATGAACATTAACTCTCAGTCAAATACTAATTAATGAAGCACAAAAAACATTGATAAAGCACACGGTGGTAATCAGTGTACATTTTAATACGGTATTGAATAATGAAGGTAAGAGCTTGCGGCAAAAATAAATACAACTTTTTGATAAAATGCCATATATTTGCACAAGAGTAAGTGATTCCTTCCATTTACTAACCTCATGATAAATGGCAGGATTGCATGAGTAACACTACAAAGGTCTCAAGTACAATAAAACTCAGCGTGTTTAATTGCTCCCATGCACTCCAAGCCCCCTTGTTGACTGAATCGGAACTAAAAGCCCAACAAGAGTAATTTGGAGACGAAAAAACGAATTCAAACTCTAAGAAATTAATACATATTTTCATTTCTAGTCATGGTGAACTTTAAAGATGTTGAAAAGACACTTAAATAATAAGAAATCCCAGAACCATCTTTTACAACTATTGTCCTAAAGAATCTTTTTTTTAAAACGCTGCTAGTCAAAATCCTGACAATCTCCACATACAAAGTTCCTTAAGTAATCCTAGAAAGTGCATAAAATGTCAAAGTTGATATATCTGAATAGAACGGCTACATTTCTTCTTCAGTTAATTGACAGTAAACAGACTTGCCTGTCTATCTATCTTTGTCTAACTTTTTCCAGCTGGATAAACCCAACTGCCATTAAGCTTGACAAAAGACAATGATATTATTAATGAAAGCAGCTACATGATAGACTTTTCACTGCAGGATCACAATGAGCTTCCATTAATCGCATGGTAGTTATGCTAAAGATAAGAGAAAATGTTCAATAGAGTAAATGGTTCTTCTTTAATTCTAATAGATGGACTGAGAGCTCAGCAGGACTTACAAAGCTAGGGAACCAGGATGTTCTCACCCTCCAGCTTCACTGTTCAATTATCGCTAGGTATTGGATGTCCCTTCTCATTAGATTACTGAGCTCCCATGCTCACCAGTATCAGAGGTTATTCAGAGTCCCAGCTCCACTCTGATATTTCGGCTCATTATTCCTTTCCCAATAGTTGTAGGGTAGGGATATGGCCAATCACACCACACAGACAAAAAGGGAGTCATCAGCATCATCCTTTCAGTAAGATGGTAGACAGGCTTTACTAGGTACCCCATGCTTCCAAAAGTCCACTAAACTTTCCATTTGCCTTATGGATATACACGCTGGGCCTCTGAGTCCTGCCATCTGACCTAGGTCTTCAACATGACTTGCTCCTATACCCCAAGGACACCTTGCTTTTTCCTCTGCCTTGTTGCTGAACTGTCCTATGTTCCATTGATTAGAGTGTGAGTTCTTTGAGATCTGGCATTATCTCATTTTTCTTTTTACAATCCCAGTGCTTGCCACAGAGCTTGATACATAACAAACACTAAATAAATGATTTTAGTTCATTCATTTTCTGAGTTTTTCTTATTTCAATGGGGTACTCAGACTGGATACTATCTTCAAGATACTTGAAAATTTTTAAGTCATATCTCTACAAATTTATGTAAAATGTGATTAAGTATATTTTTCTTAGAAATATTTTCCACTATATTTACTTAATGGCACAGTACATTATAAGGACTGATAATGCTAATGAGGTGTGCCAAATAATAATCGTTATTTTAATGATATAGAGAAATCTAAACCCAATGTAAACTTGTGAGGGGTACCATATTTGCTGATACTATATACTCTGCAATAATGTACATTGCAAATAGTTTCTCTAAACTGTTTCTACACATACAAAAAAAGAGAAGCATAGTAATTCTAAAAACACATCTAAGGATATCATTAGGTTTTATTTACTAAAACACTATGAAACAAAATACTGGAATGACTCCAGGAAATCTGGTAACTTCTGTATAGGTACTCAGTTTGTAAAAACACTGGCATTTCTTTGGGAGGTTCTGAAAATCATTCCCAGTTTATTTATAAAAAATAAATATATAGATATAGGTATGTATATACACATATATACATATATGTATTGTGTATGTGTATATAGTAATATATTCTTTATATAACATTCCATCTTATAATGGGAGAAATAGGCTAAGAAAATTATATACTTGGCTTAAAAACATTTAATATTAAGAAGATGTATAGAAATAATAATACCCTAAAAAGTAGAGGAAGAAAGAAGAGGAAGGAAATGACTATAGAGGTATTAGTTATTCAATGCTTTTGGATAGCATAAATGTATTCTAGTTATACTTCAATTTGAATATATGGACCAGGTCCAATGCTATTTTCTTCCTCGTCAAGTTTGTTGGGGATAATGTGAACTTTCTACTCAGGTATCATGAATAATTTACAAAAGTCCTATAGACTCAGTCAGTCAGTAAGCATTTATTAAGAGCTAATGACAGGCTAAATGACAGGCCCAGTGCTAATCCTAGAGGATACCAAGGGAACAAAAGTCAGCCCTGACCTCAAGGAGCTCACAGTGTAAATAAAGGGACAACACACCCACAAGTATGAACAAAGGAGCTGGACAAGATAAAGGAGAAATGACCAACAGGGAGAAGGCATTAGGAGTTAGAGGGATTGGGAAAGGTTTCCAATGGAGTGGAGGATTTTAGCTGGGGTCTGAAGGAAGCCAGGGAGGACAGGATGTAGAGAGAAGGAGGAGGAGAGGATTCCAGGCATGGGAATAGCCAGAGACACTGCCCAGAATACAGAGAGGAGGAGTAAAGAAGCCAAGCAGTTCACATTCAATTTTTATGATGGAAAATTGACAAGTTTTGTTTTTTTTTCTTCCTACATCAGCATTCCAGAAGCGACAGAGCCAAGCCAAGTCTTTATCTGTATCCATATCTACAGCTACATCAATACCTCTGTCTACAACTACATCTATCAGTTGAGAGAACTGTCTACTTTGTCTTTTGTGATTAATTTCATATGAGATGGAGTTTTTCCTTTAATCTTATATGTGAATTTTAAAATGTTATCTAAGCAATCTTCATTTTTTAAAAAATTATTCTTATTTTTCTTTAGCTCTGCAGGACTTAGAAGTTATCTCTCTTGGGCTTTACAATATAGCATGGCATTATCTTAATCATATTGGCAAAACTTTTTGATTACCTTTCACATATATATGTATATATACATATATATTTTCACACACTCATACACAGATACAGACATATATACATACATACAAAACGATTTTGGATTGGTCCTATGACCTCATCAGAAAATCATTTTACCACTTTAGACAGGCACCTCTACTGCAGCTTGTGGTCTGAAAGGGTTGCCTGGGAAATCAAGAAGTTCCTAATTTTCCAAAGATCACACAATCAACAGCCTTGAGGTTCATGTTCTACATACTCCGTCTTGCTGCGTCTCCAACATAAACAGAGAGAAGTTTCAAACTGAAGTAAGCCCAAAGTTCCGAATATGATCATCTTAAAGAGAGTAGTGTAAACAGCCACACAATCGTAATCAAGACAAAGAAATCGCTGAAGCTGGTCAATCAAAATTAATCAGCAATCAGAATTTTATCATGTCTTTTTAAACAGGTCAGGCCCGATGTTAAACTCTGTGGCCTTCCTATGTGAAAGCAAATGATTTTCCCTGAACCTTACAAAACATATTTTTTAACCATTAATTGATGCTGGCATAGTTGTATAAGACTAAGTGCATAAGTATGTGTGGTCTCAGAAGAAAAATAGTCATAAATGTCTATTGAAATTCTGTCCAAACAGTGTTTTCATGTAAAAATCTGAAGAGGTCTGTCTGTGACAAAATGTATAAGACTATGGTAAACTGCAGCATAGAATAAAACAATGCTTATGTGACAGATTTTCATCTTTAACAATTCTCATAGATTCAATTCAGAGGTAAGAAATAATTGAAATATGGGACAAATAGTGTAAAATTGTATATTAAAATTGTGGAATGGACTGGACATAAATCTTGATTCTTGTATCAAATGAAGAAAATTTCAGTCAAAAGACTAGTTGTTGATATTGTTTTCTTTCAGCAATAAAGAACAAATATGTATATATAAAAATGTATTTTCAGTAAGGTCCTTTCTATCAGAAGATCAGTCATCAAGCTTATTTTAGCTAAACAAAAAATATATTATTGGGTATAGAGAAGTAAAAAAAAATTATTTTTGTCCATTGAAGTGCTAAGTAAATATTAAGTTATTTATTTTTGTCTAATCAATTCCAGGTTATCAGCAATGTGTTATCAAAGAAAAATAGTAACCTAATGGTTATTAACTATCAGACAACACATCTGATAATATTAATTGTTGATTTGTTACTACATTATCCATATGAACTTTTCTAATGTTTTCTCCTCAAATTTCCCAATTACCATTCATCTCCTCACTCCTAGGAAAGCGATCCTGCCTTTTACTTTCCTGAAAAGATTAAAGACGCAAACTTGGAGCGACCTCAGTTGGGCCAGTCTAACTTCTTCCTCCCCTTCTCTCTTCCCTTCCTCCTATCACACACATTTCTTTGCCAAGCCTTCCCTGCAATCCCACCTGGTGCAGAGCAGGGATGACATTCCACTTCATCCACCCCTTCACTCCTTTTCTGAACTCTTACACCTGCAACTCCCTCTACTAGACGTTCAGCATCACCCACCCATCCACTCCCACCCTAACAAGGCCCTTTTTCAGTTCCGTTGTCTTCCCTCTCCAGCTCCCACCACAGTCTTTCTCTTTAATACCACCAGTTTCTTGAAAGGTGTCTACACATGCTGCCTTCACTTCTCTAATCACTTGACATCACTCAACCAGCCTTTTGCAATATGACCTCTAACTCCACCACTGAATCTTCTTTTACAAAGGGTATGAAGGACATCCCAATCACAAAATCTAACATTTTCTTATTATTCATCTTCCCTGACTACTCTTCATTATTTAAAATTTCAGACTCCCTGTTCATTTTCCTCTTGTGACTTCCATAACAATATATTATCCAGATTCTTCTACCTCTCTGATTCTCTATCTCTTTTATGACATTTATTTATCTCATTTATGACAAGCAGCTCCTCTTTCCTTGTCCTACCATTCAAATACAGGCTTTGCCCACAGTTCTTTATTTCATAATTCTCTTCTCTCTCCATTTTCTATTCTCCATGATGTTTCATTTCATTAATTCAACGTAGATAGATAGATAGATAGATAGATAGATAGATAGATAGATAGATAGATAGATTACGTATAGACTTACAAATGTATAATTCAAGCTATAGGCCTAGTCCCATAAAGTTCATTTGTATATCCTGCTGGCACCTCAAAATTGGCATAGCCAAATCATCTTCACTCTAACCCCCAAAAGCTCGTCTTCCTCAGATTCTTACTTCTGTTTACGGTAGCACCTCACAATCCTGGTTGCCCTCCTGGAGATGCTGTCCAACTTATCAATGCCCCTCCTACAATGTGATGATGCCTGCTAAAATGTCATAAATCCAGGGGCCTTGACTTTTATAAAAGTATACAATTTGGTGACTAAAGTATTTTCTCAAAAAATAAAATATTTCTTCACATGAAATGGCTAATCTGATTATCCTTTCCATTTTTTACCCAATTTTTCTAGATCAGCAAGATGTTCTTGCTAGAGAAGCATTGAGATCAGGGATTTTGTGTACTTAGCCATACGAACTGTATTTCCCAAGACAAATAGGAAGTTTTACTGCCCTGGTATTGTGTTCTTTGCAATTGGATTGCAGAGAGATATCATAAAGGTAAGATGAGGGCAGTGAATCGTTACCAAAAATGCATTAATAGTTTTTAAACTGTTGAAATCACAATGTTAATAAAATTAAAATGGCCCTTAGTTTTTATGGTCTATTCTCAATTTCCTGCTAAAATAAGCATATAGTTCTATAGGGAAGTCTTCTTGAATGGAAGTAATAGAAGTCACATGAAAGCTCTAATAGATGATTTTAAAAAGGGAAATGAACTAGCTAAAAGAATTTTAAATCATATATTGCCTTTTAATACATTTAATATAGCTCTTATTTCAAAACATTTTCTTTCATCTAGTATTCAGGTCAGATTTTAAAAAGTCTCAGGAAATGAATCTATCATCTCTTGTTAACTTTTTTTAATAATAGAAATTGCAGTAACAAAAAGAAAAAAATCTAAGACTATGATATTAACACCTTTAGCATAATTACTCTTATTGGAGTAATTGTGCCAACATGATTTTCAATTTCTTCCAAAACAGAAAGTTATATGCACTGTTCTTAATAAATAGCCTAGGAATCAGAGACAGGTAAAGTTCTCAAATATCTTTGTCATTTATGTCATTCAACAATAGTCAACTCCTCATCTCTAATACTTGGAAAGAGAGAAAGAGAGAGAGAGAGAGAGAGAGAGAGAGAGAGAGAGAGAGAGAGAGAGAGAGAGAGAGAGAGAGAGAGAGACCACATGAGCACTTTGATCAGCTTCAAAGGAAGTACTGGCACAGAAGAGGTAGTCATGCACTTTTATCAAAGAAATGCAAATTAGTATAAGATAGTCACAGAAGAATAGAGCTAGGAAGAACCTTGAGAAATTACCTATTCCAAGGGCCCTCTAACAGATATTTAAATTCCTAAACAATTGGTGGTGGAAAGGGTTCAATTCTCTGATCAGTCCTCTTCCAAAAATGAAGATCCTAGCAGCCCAGTAGAGTTTTTCCCAGTTCGGATAGTCAAGAAGTATAGAAAAGTTACTCCATCAAACGCATATAAAAACTCTTCTTTGTGCCAGGGGTGTGATTTGAAAACAAGTCTTGCTGACTTAAAGGAGACACTTTATTCATTACTCCATTCTATAGACATATGCACATATAAAAATGCTATGTCATATTATCTTTATCAGAATACTAAAATGTCAAAGAATCCTGACTTGTCAGAAATGGAACCAGAAAGCTATGCCTCATCAGCCCAGGGCCCTGAGGTTGCTTCTGCCATGGTTAGGACTATTCACTTGATTATAGGTAAAAGAGATGAGAGATGACTATGGTCTTATAAACTTTAAAAGGTAAAGAGAATGAGCCACCAGAAGATCCAGAAATGAATTCCATACTGAGTTTTATAGAAATTCCAAGAAAGAAAAAGAGACCTTCAGGATCCAGCTGAATGGTAGCTGAGATATAAAATCATCTAGTGGCTGTGCCAAATTAGGAAATGAAATTTTGGGGGCCAATGCTTTATAGAAACTATGTTTACTTTCAGCTCGTTGACCCCAAGTAAGGAAGTATAGGGGAGCCTGTGACCTTTACATGTTACTTCTGCTTTTGGCATATTTTCAAAGTAAACACCTGCTAAACTGCTAAAATGTCATAAATCCAGTGTCCTTGACACTGGTTGAGTGATTTCAAACACTATTACAAAAATAATAAATGTTACTTGTTTAAGAGGAATGAAGGGACCTAATTATGTGGAGCTAACAAGGGGGAAGGGATACAGGAGGGGGTACAAGGTGGCAGCTACTTGGCTCAGTGAATAGAGTGCAGGGCCTGGAGTCAGAAGACTCATCTTCCTAAATTCTAGACATTATTAGCTGCGTGACCCTGGGCAAGACCCTGCTTGCCTCAGTTCCCTCATCTGCAAAATGAGCTGAAGAAGGAAATGGCAAATGCCTCCAATATCTTTGATGAGAAACCCCCAAATGGGATCACCAAGAGTTAGACAGGACTTAAACAACTAAATAACCAAAACAACAGGGAGAAAGGAATGACCCTGAAATGCGAGGCTTAAGCTGATAACACTGGAGAAAAATACCCTCAACTCCTCAGGGGCCTCCCTAGGACCCTGGGAGGAAGGGAAACATGGCCAGCCTTGTTAGAGAGGTGTCTGGGACGCTAAAAGGTTGTTACTCAAAAAGCTAGTACATGTTAAAGATGTGATTCAAAATCATGTCTTCCTGACTCAAAGGTGGCACTTAATCCACGACTCTAGAGTCAATCACTACACCAATTACATAAAATATAAGACCAAGTATAGTAAAATCTTGACTAACAAGAATGGAAATGGAATGTTAACCAAGGGTTAATCAGAAAAACCCTTTTGGTTTCCACCTTTGTCACTGAAAATCCTCCTAAAATGCATTAGTTCACTTTCCAGTCTTATAATTAAGTACAAGATACTGAACATAATTTGATCTTCATTGATTGATGACCTTGCTGTGTCTCAGGGTCAGGCATCATTCTGAAGATTAAAATCTACACTTTTGTATTACACTTGATATTACACTTGTCAGAAGCAAAGCAGGAACGCAGGAAACCTTCCTAATTTTCAGAATGATGACTCACAATTTTGAATCTTCCATGTTTCCTGGTGCCATTCCAGTCTACCCCACCCTATCTTTACCCACACAGTGGCTGCTGGAAGCCAAGGATGCTTCAAGCAGCCACGAGCATAAAGCTCATTAAGTTGTGGAAAGCAGGTGTTAATGACCCAACAGGAGCAAATGGATGCTTAGGTGTTGATATAATCTGAAGAATTGAAGGAATTTGAAACAAGAGCAGCAGCATAAGTTGGTGGAGCTTTGTTTATGTTGGGCACAAATTCTCCTAGATAAGTTTGTTTTCCTAAATATCTAGAATATATAGCTTGTGAATGGGAGGAGGCCTTCTGTTCAGTTGTTAGCATTTGCATCTTTCTCTTAAACATGACATGGGCAGGGTCCTGGGGAGAAAGAGGTAGGAGTGAAATATGTCAGTGAAGGCCCTCAGTTAGTTAGCTTCTGGTTGATGAAATTTTCTTTATGGAGTGAAATATCCTTTTAGCCCTTGATACCCCACTTATGTGGCACACCACCATGTAACTATTCATAACAATTTGTAAAATAAGGGTGATAATGTTTGCCTAAGCATAAGCATCCTCACATATGTGAGGATAAATAAGGGCAAATGTAAATGAAAGGGACTCTGAAGACTCTCAAGAGCAGAAAATTGACTATGCAAGTCAAAATGAGGATTACAGTAATAATAGTTTCCAATCATAGAATGTTATAAAGCCACCTTTTAAGGCAGCCCAGTGGATAGAGCACTGGGCCTCAAGTCAGGAAGACCCAAGTTCACATCCAGACTCAGACATTTTCTAGCTGTGTGTCCCTAGGCAAAAAAAAAGGAAATGGCAAACCCCTCCAGTATCTTTGCCAAGGAAACCCCACTCTGTATTGGCATGCTATGGTCCTTGGGGTCATGAAGACTCAGACATGCTTGAACAAGAAGAAACAACAACAAAAGAGTATACAGTTGTCTTACACACATTATGTCATTTCAGCCAAAAATCCTATGAAGTAGAGAGGATAAGTACTACTTTAAATACTGTAAAGGGGATTAAGGCTTCAAAAAGTGAAGAAACTTGCCTAAGATTAAACCTCCGGTAAAGTAACAGGGTCTAGACTCAAAGCTGACTGATGCCAGTTTACAGATTGTACATACTGCACTATATCATCTGCATAACAAGGTGCAATATAAATTGGAAATGAGTAATTAATTGACATATTTTACTAAACCAAAACTTTGTTTTTTGTGTGCCATATTTTATTACCATTCCTCTTCAAAGCCCTTCTTTAATCATATTTGCAATCTGGTTTCACTTATCACATGCCCTTCTACTAGCTGTATGTCCCTAGGCATGTCATTAACCTCTGTCAACCTCAGTTTTTGCAAGATAGGTATAATTATATCAACTATATCGTAGTGTTGCTATGAGAATCAAATGAGATCAAATAAGCCAAAATAATTTCCTCAGGATGGTCTGGCCATATGGTAACAGCAAAGGATCACAAGTATACTAGGGGAATACTCCTTTGGTATTTTCCCAAAGTCAGGAGAAAGCAAGAAAGCCTCTCCAATGGACTCCCTTCCCTCCAGTAGCATGTGGATAGTAGGTCATAGGTAAGAGTTGCACAGGGTTGCACAGTGCAGGAATGGGTTGTGATCCAAATCACTTGAAGGTACTTCCAGATGCATGAGATAATAGCTACATGTAAGCATTTCTGTTGAATGTTTAATAAATGTCCCAGATCTAGACAATTACACTATTATTATTTTCTAAAGCACTCAGGATCTTTGGAAGAGTAGGCATCCTTGGGTGATGGAATGGGAAAGTGTATGTGCCTAGGATATCCTAAATCTACTCAATACAGAGAAAAGGTGCTCTGAGATATTTTAAATGGGAAATGTGCTACATTATATACCTGACACAGTACTGTAGATATGTGTAAATGCTTCTGGCTTCAGCATCCATCTACCACATGACATCAGGCTTATGGCATTGTATACGAAGGAGAAAGCAAGGGGAAGTATCAGAAAGCAATAGAAAGAAGGTCTGATGAGCTGAAGAGCAAAGAAGATAGTGAAAAATTTCATCTTACTGTGGTCACATGTATTTTTGAACCAATAGTGTATGACCTGGGAAGACCTGACAGGAGAGGACTTGGTCAGTGAGTGCCCCAATTTAAAGGGAACTTCCCATACAGCATGGGGTACAGGAGCAGACACTGGATTTGTGATATTATTGGTGCAAGGACTTCCTCTACCAAAGCGAAGGCACATGTTCTCCACGACTTAGAGTCTTACGGAAGTGTCTAGAGCACCAGGAAATATGTGACTTTCCTAGGATCATAGAGCTAGAATGTGGTAATTGACTTCTTTTCCTAATCTAGGCATTATAGACATGGGATATTCAGGGAGAAACCCCAAGTTAAGAAGGCATGGGTCAACGGGTCCTCATTGCTTCTGAGCTGTGAGGTTCTTTAGAGGGTTTTGGGCCTCAGGACTTTTACTCCCTGCCACAGGCATGCAGTCTTCATTGCTTCTATGTCCAAGGTGTCTCTTTTTTTCAACTTTTAAGTAAGTGAATGATTAGATTGTAAACGGCTATGGCCTCCTAAGCTCTCCTGGTCAGAGAAACAAGCTGTTACCAGTCTGGGAGGTAGACTCTATGACAAGATTGTCCAGCAACCAGACAACCAGAGGAGCAAAAGTACCTGAGGGACCCTGCCAAGCATCAGCAGAACTGCCTTGTCATCCAGCTCACCAGTATACCACATCTGGAAGTGAATCTGGTAAGACAAATGCTTACAGAAAATACATACATTCTGAACCCTCTCTTTAAAGGGACCAAGGTGGCATCAGTTAGGGAGAGCGTATCCCAGGTGTTCTGTGGGAGGGGAAGAGGTTTAAAACTTTCATTTTTGTTACTTCTTTGAAGTACTCTCTACAGAAGCTTAAAAAAACTGGCAGGCTACAGATATCTGGGGAAAGCAACAATCAATAAGGATTTTTTAAGTATCTACTATGTTGTAGATATTAAGGATAGAAAGAAAAAGACAAAAAGAAACAATCCTTGTTTTCCAGGACCTGAAATTCTTTTGGAAAAGACAACATGTACACAAATAAGTATATGCAATAATAAGTGATGGGAAGGCAGGAAGCATTAATATCTAAGTCAAAAAAAAGTCCTCCTGTACAAAGTGGCATTTAAAAAGCAGATTCTGATGCTGAGCCTACTACTTCGTGGATGAGGGGAGGAGGGACAGCTGGCTTAGGATTGGATGCTCCTGTCACCACCACTTTTTTTTTTGAGTTTATGGAATTTATTTTGCCTTCTAGGAAGGAAAAAGTGATCATTTATACATAATCATCCAAGGCTGAGCCAGGGACTGGACCTACTAATATCCAAAGCAATTAACAGCTTCGGATCTCTGGACTAGACAGGTAGGAAAGCTGAGGGGAAAGGTGTGGCCTAGTCTGGTTGAGGAGCTGAGATCAGCGTTGTCATTTTTATGAATCCTTTTCTCGTTTATCTTCCACATCAGAAAATCCAGATCTCCTGGCCATTGAGGAGAGAACATACTCCATTGCAGACTCAAGGATTCTAGTGCCCAGGGAACTTAAGAATGATGGGAGTTCTGTACCTTGTTTGGGAACAGAGACTGATGGCTCATCATCAGCATGACAGGGAAGAATCAAAGTAAGCAGTCCTATGGCCATCATCATCTGAAGGACTAAGGAAGCCATTCTTGTTGATCGGGTATAGTCTCTGTGTTCTCCTTAATGGCTACTCAGAGTCTCATTTGGCCCAGGAATCTTATTCCAAAGAGTAAGCCCCCCCCACCACCACCACTTTTAAAGCCAAGAAACAAGGTGAAGGAAACCCTTTATTCTCAAGGCCACTGTCGGTTGGTGGTGGTAATGTTTCTCAGCATCTTTCTAGATGCAGCTCATGGGACATCCCCCTAACAAAGCCTATTCTAGTCACTGAAATTCCTACTGTTCTTTACTTCATCAAATGATCTTGTTTCTACTGGCCTGTTTACATATAGTGGCCCCTAGCAGAATCGACATTTCTTGGTGGCAGGGATAGTTTCAGTTTGCGCTCTTTATCCATAACTGCCTTGAAAACAGTAAGGACTTAATAAATGATATATTTTCAACCTGAATACAGAGGGGCTGCACTTGTAGAATACCCAAGTATTTCTTAAACTACAATATTTAATTGAGAACACTATTATCTGGGCATCTGGACTTAGTGGGTGACTCTTAATGAATCCAGATAACTCACACATAAGTGGAAAACTGAGAAAAAGGTGTATGGAATAGTAGACCAAATGCAGAAAAGCCCAGTATTATTACTTTTAGACACCTACTGCAGGCATGATCCAAGAAAGTCTTTACTACTATGCTGGGTCTTCAAGATAGCAACTCATTCCGAGAATAATGTGGAAATTTTCTAGGGCATAAACTCTACTCAGATATGACAACAGAATGGAGGTTTACCCACCATTTGATGAATGGCTGTGGTCAAAATTTCTGTGTGTATTTGGCAAAGTGTTGTAACCCAGCCTCAACCTACCTAGGGTGAGGCTAAAGGCAGAACCATTTGGGGCTTATGGACAAGAGAGCACTGTGTGTGTGTGTGTGTGTGTGTGTGTGTGTATTTTTAAAAGAGGAAAAATGATTTAGTGGGGGGAAAGTACTAGACTTCGAATAAGGGGATTTTTCACCAAAAAAAAAATCAAGTATACTACTATCTATGGTATTGACTTAATCTTCAAATTTATTAGCTCCATCAAAAAAGGAAAGTTTGAATACCACCTCAAATCCTTAACTGCTATTAGACAGAGCAAATTACTTAATGTCTCAGAGACTATTTTCTCTCAACTATAAAATGGGGATAATAATATCATAGTAACATCTCAAAGGTTATTATAACCAATAAGTTAATATATGTAAAACAGCTTGTAAATCTCAGTGATATGTACACAAATATGCATGCATGTATGTATGCAAATCTGTATGTGCATATTACCATACGTATATACACACATGCATGTATATATGTGTTTGTGTGCATATTGTATGTATATGTATATATGTCAACTATTCTACTTATCTTTGGAACTAATGCTAAGTTGTGATTATATGCAGTATTATTATAATAATAAAAATAGCTGGCATTTATATAGAGCTTACCCTATGTCGGGGAACTATGCTAAGGGCTTACAAATATTATCTCATTCAATCCTCACCACAACCCTGGAAAGCCGATGCTATTATTATCCCCATTTCACAGTTGACAAAAGCGAGCCAAGTAGAGGTGAAGCGACCGTGCCCAAGGTCATACAGCTAGTAAGTATCTGAGACCACTTTTGAACGCAAGCCTTACTGACTCCAGCCTAGCGCCCTATACACGACACCACCTACATACCTGTAGAAGTCATAACACTTACTAATCTTACAGGAATAAAATACATCAGTGAGTACTGTCTTAAGACACTTGAAAAGATGAATCCAAGGTAATTCTCAATAGAGTGATTGACACTCTGTGACAAGGCTGTTCACAACAACCTAACCTCCAACTTACAGGTCATATAAATAAGAACGATTATCACACCTGACTTTATAACAAGATCAGAAAAAAAGTGATGATTAGTATAATCATGTAAGCTTAGTTTATAGATTGGGTTTTCCTTGAAATACCTTGATGGAACTAGAATTTTTTCAGTGTGTGTGTATATGTGTGTGAGTGTGTATATACACACTCACACACACAAACACATACATATATACGTACATTATACATATACATATAATATATATATTACATATATATTATATATCCACGTATATATTGCTCCTATTTCATGTAAAGCACTGGATAATTTCCCTTCTTAGTCCCTTTTTTTATATATTTCAGTGACCTAAATTCTGACTCAATCTTTTGGCTTCACTAGGGTAACCAGGTGAGAGAACAGACAGAACACTGGGTGTGGAGTTAAGAAAACTCATCTTCCTGAATTCAAATCTGGCCTCAGACACTTAATAGTTCTGTGACCCTGGGCAAGTCACTTAACCCTGTTTGCTCCAATTTCCTCTTCTACAAAATGAACTGGAAAAGGAAATGGTAAACCACTCCAGTATTTCTACCATGAAAACCCCAAATGGGGTCACAAAGAGTTGCACAGAACTCAAACAAGCGAACAACAAGGGTTTGAATGGTGATTTTTTTTAAGTTATTTTCTCCAGTCCATAAAACATCCTTCTGAACTAACTTTTGCATTCATTCAATCTTTTCAGACTGATGATTTTCAAGCCACAGACCTTGAATTAATACATATTTCTCAACTAAGCTCTAAACTGATAAACAGGATCAAATAGCACACTTCAGTGCATCATCATTCACATGTACACATGTACTATGAAGATGATTAGATAAACTGCTCACACTTGCACAAACATAAGGGAATAAATTTGCCAGAAGCAGTTCCTTTTCATCTTATATAGACGGCAGTCATAATTCAAACATGTTCTGACAATTCTGCCACTTGGCAAGAAGATTTGTTGAAGTTAAACTTATGCAAACATAAATATTTACAAGTCAATCTATTGCTTTGACAGTGACTTTAATTCTCTAAGAACAGACACTTGGCAATTTTCATTTGGAGGGAATTAAAAGAAAAATATACCATGAGATGCATGAACAAAATTAATAGTTTTCACCAGGAATTTTTTTATCCATGTTGTATGGAAACAAAATATCAAAGAAAACTCAGGGTATTGGGACTGATGATAGCAGGCAACAGAAAGAAGCAAGATTGCTTCTCTATTATTTTGTTTCTATTTTGTCTCTCAAGGTTGATCTTCAGAACAGACAATATGAAAATAAAAAGACAACCAAGATTCCACAGAAACTGAAACTGAAGATAAGTGAAAAGATGCTGACAGCATTTAGTTGCATTCCATCAACAGAAGTCACAGCCCTGGACAAACTACAGCCTATGATACTAAAGAGAAAAAAAACTTGATTCTGACTCCTGGCAAAATTCTAAAAAGTCATGAAATCAAAGGCAATGATTTATGAGGTCTCAGAAAAAGAAGTGCTAATAATTCTGATAATTCTAAGATAAGGTGGGCTCATCAGAAACACTTCATATCAGAATAACCTGATTCATTTGTCAATTAACTTGAAGATTTGAAGATCAGGTAAGAGAGGAGAGACAGAGAGAGAGAGAGAGAGAGAGAGAGAGAGAGAGAGAGAGAGAGAGAGAGAGAGGAAGAGAGGGAGGGAGAGAGAGAGGGAGAGGGAGAGAGGGAGGGAGGGAAAGAGAGAAGAGAGAGAGAGGGAAGGAGGAAAAGGGAGAGAGGAAGGGAAGGAGAGAGAGAGGAAAAGAGGAAGGGAGGAAGGGAGGGAAAGAGAGAGAGAGAAAGAGGGAAGGAAGGAAAGAGAGAGAGAGAGGAAGGGAAGGAGAGAGAGAGGAAGATAAGGAGGGAGAGAGAGAGGGATGACTATACAAATATGTATACACATGAATATAGACACATATGTGATTACATATATATGTACATATACCTATGTGTAGGTATGTGTGTATACTCTCTTGTATCTATATACATATGCATATGCACATGTGTGTATACAAATATGTACACACACGTATGTTTTTCAAGTTCTTTTACAAAGTCTCTCATGCTATTCAGTTTTCATATATTTGGATTTTGGAGAGAAGGTGGATAGCTAGGAAAACCTGTATGAAGACGTGGGAGTTTTTTCAGACTGTAAATTCAATATGACTTGATAGGGTTGCAGATTGAGGCAGGTTACAGTTCTGATCAGACCACATCTCAAATGTTCAGCTTTTGATGTCACACTTGAAGAAGAACATTAGAGTAATTAGTAAAAGAACATTTAGTAAATGATAGCCATGCCCAAGTATTTGAAAGGAAATCCTATAGATGAGAAATTATACATGTTATGATTCTATTGCATGAGCAAAATAGGGAGGCAGGTTTTAGATCATTTAAGGCAAAATTTAACAATCAGAGCTGCTCAAAAGTGAAATGGAATTGGGAAGTAATGAGTTCTCCATCAATGATGATCTAAAAGGCTAGGCAACTTTTGTCATACAGAAGATTCCTACTAAACAAAGATGAGCTAGATTAGACCACATGGATTGTAGCCTTCTAGAATGAGATTAAAATATAATAGCAAAATATTGAACAAAACAAATAAAAATACAATAGAAGACAATGTCAACATATGGTTTTCTAAGTCAGTATGCAGCCTGTGGAGATCCTTATGTAAGAGTTAGTGGCCCTTTTCTCTATTTGAGTTTGGCAACCCTAGAAGATCTCTGGGGTTCCTTCCAACTCAAGGCAACGTATCGATAAACTGGAAGAATGCTGGTTCTGGAGTCAGATGCCCTGGATTCATATCCTGCCACTGGCACGCCCTACTTCTTCAACCTTGAATAAGTCACTTGCCTTGTTTTCTCATCTGTACCACGGAAGGATTAATTTAGATGGACTCTGTGGTCTTTTTAAACTCAACAACCTATAATCCTTAATAAATGTTTATCGACTGACTGATGGATCTTATGACCTTGTAATCTATAGTTCCAAGTATGTAAGAATAACTGGTATTTTAATATACAATAGAACTACAAGTATTAGACTGAGAAAATAAGTTAAGGGATCATCACGTCCAGGTAGCACATGAAAGAAACTACTTCAGTAGTGTTCCTGGTATGGTCAGGTATATCATATTTCTTCATATGGCCCACACGTTGTACAGTGCTGGCACCACAAGAGGTACTTAATAAATGCTTCTTAACAGACCAGTCATCCAGCGTGAAACCCACAATATCTCAAGACAGGGCCTATTTATTCTACTACTCCCAAGGACAAGACAAAGTTTTCTTTGCAGTTCTCATCACTGGTCCTCCTTCTGCCCTCCGAGGCCAAACAGAGCAAATTTAAGACAATGCTTCGGTTGCTTAAAGATGGTGATCAGGTGGCCCTTTAATCTTCCCTTGTCTAGGCTGCACAAGGCCTAGAATCAGGAGGAACCAAGTTCACATCCAGCCCTGTGAGCCTTGGCTAGTCATTTAACCTCCACTGGCCTCAGTGCTTTATCTGTAAAATGGGGATAATGACAGCACCTAGCTCCCAGAACAGTTGTGAGGGTCAAAGAAAATAATAATTATAAAGTGCGGACTTAGCCCAGTGCCTGAAACATAAGTGTTATACAAATGTTAGTCATTGTTATTACCATCACTATTATTAGTATTAAACATTCTCAGTTTCTTAATGCTCTTACACCATGGACACATGATCTTTCACTGTCTTGTTTGCCCTCCTCTGTACATTCTGTGACTTAACAACATCTTTCTTAAACTACAGAAGGAAGAACAAAGCACAATCTTCTCAGTGTGGCTTGACTAGAGCAGAAGAGGAATCTACTTGTCATTTCTGGATGCTCTGCCTCTATTAATATAACCCAAGATCCATTTACTTTTATGATTCCACATCCCAGTGAAGACCAGTGTTGATTTAGCATTCAGACCACCAAAACTCCCTTCTTTAGACTAACTGCTATACAACGAAGACTCTCCCAGCTGTCAAGCTGCTTTAACTCAAACACACAACTTAGGTTTATCCCCATCAAATTTCATTTAATTAGATTCAATAGTCTTTCTCAATGCTCTTATTTGTCAAGATATTTTAGGATCCCGACTCTGTTATAGTATATTAGCTATCCCTTCCAGTAAAGAGTCAATTGAAAATGTGCCTTTAATCAAGTCATTTATAAAAATGTTAAATATCTAACAAATGAAGATCCTCAGCACACTCTATTAGAGACTTCTGACATAATGAAATTAAATCCTGAAAAGTATTATTTGAATCTAGTCTTACAACGATTTCTGAATATATCAAATTATATCATGCCCTACTCCACTTCTCTCCATATCTTCCATGAGAACATATTGATAAAGTGTTTTCCATACTATTGAAGTAGTTAATAAACTTTCTTACATCAATGTGAATTGTTTAGAAGATTACAGATAATCCTATAGAAGACAGATGTGTGTATTTATATATGAATGAGTTGGGGGAAAGTTCTTTGGAAGACATGCTTTTAGAAGGTATTACTAATCAGCAGTCTACTGTAAGTCATAAGAGAATGTTTTACCAATGTAACATGTATTCTAGCATGTCTCCTCCTTTATTTTGTACCATACGTTGAACCTGTGCTTTCTTGATTCATTATCACCAAACTCCATTTCTTAGTTGCTGTGGCTGTTGTTCATCCCTCATTCCTGGGAGAGGACCAATGACTAATAAATCCACTAAAGACATTATTAGACAATGCTTTTAACAGTCACTTTTCTCTCTCCAGATCTTTCTTATCATATTCTTCTCTACATGTGTCCTTCAAGGCCTGCCCTATGCCTTTGCTTAGTTCACTTTCATATTTCCTAGTTGTCTTGAAATTTGTTTGTAAATGGAAAACACTAACTCTATCAAGTAGTGAGAACAAAGTTTTGTCTTTTCCCTCATATTCTTTCATCTCACCTTCTCTTTCCTGTTCAATTTGTGTGTAGGACATAGTTGATTTCCAAACTGTGCCTTCTGAAACCAAGAATCTATCCCAGATGTTCATATACAGATGCTAACCAAAGCACATCTCCACTGGAACCTACAGGTTAGAATTGGGATCACAGGCACCAGACAAATATTTAAATCTCTAAAACAAACCTGTCTACAAAGAAGAGTCCTAAAAGACCTTTTTTCACGAAGACATTTTGTATTGATTGAAAAGACATTAGGATTATGTGTGGACCTCACTTGTAGCCTACTGCCACTCTTGGAAAAGCAATTACATCTTTGATATTGTCATCTCCATTTGCTAATCAATGTCCAAGGTTTCATGGATATATTGGACTTTCCAACCTCTTCTACCTTCTGTTGTCCTACTTGTATTCTTGAAAAGTAAAAATAAGAAATTACAAATAAATAAGAACAAGAGCCATTCTCTTAAATAGTTAAGCAATAAGAATAATTATCAAAAGAATTGAAAAACATCAACAACCACAAAAAATGTGACAAGTCATTAGTAATAAGATAAAAACACCTTAAAGTCATTCTAAGATTTTATCCCATACGTGGAAAAGGAGAAAAATGACAGAAATGGTACTTGATAGAGGAGCTATAGGCATACTAAAACAATATTAATAGAGCTGCAGATCATGCCAACCATTCTAGAAAACTGTAGTTTAGTGACTGTTCTTAGATAATTCTAAGTTTTCTTTCACCCATGAATAAAATATATTACTAGGACTATATCTTAAAAAGAGATAAGAGTCAGAAAAAAGTGCCCATGTAAACTTAAATTTTATTGTGGCAAAATATAGGAACTAAGTAAGTGTGTATCAATTGGAAAATGGATGAATAAATGATGTTACATTATTGTAATGCAATGATATTGTACCACGGAAATTATAAATGTGAGGAATTCAGAAAACAGGAATTAATATGACTTCATTCTGAATTTTTTTTAAAGTACAGAGAAAGATTGCAATAGGATAAAGTAAAACAACACTAGCCTACCGACTACTGTACTAATTTCCTTCTTGACTGAACCTTGTGTAGAAGCTGTTAAGGATGGAAGGTGGCCATGATTAAACATACAGTAGAAGAGACTTGGGGGAGGGAGTGTCCCTAGCATGATAGAGGAAAGGGGGAGCAAGGAGACTGTGAGAATTTGTATTTTAAGTGAATAGGGAAAGAGATAAAATGAAAGCCAACACAGAGCTTCTCTCCCTTTCACTATCCAGGCATTTTCTTGGGCATGATTTTTTCTTAATCCATAGGTGATCTATAATTGATATAAAACTGCTTGCCTTCTCAAGGAATGGAGGAGGGAGGAGGGAGGAAGAGAGAGAATTTTAACTCAAATTTTAAAAAATAATAAATGTTTAAAATTTTTTAAGATGTATTTGGAAACTATTAAACAAAATAAATAAAAGACATATGATGACAGAGAGGTAGAGTTGGGCATGGGGCAGTTGATGGTGGGGGGAGTGAGGAAGTGGGGCACACTGTTGTTTATGATGAGTGTCTAGGATAATAATCTTTGATAAGTTGGACAAGAGCATAAGCATTGTCAAGCAAGTGTTCACCCCGGCTGCTCTGTTCATGAACCGACACCAGGGGGCACTCTAAGTGATCTACCAGAGCTTGCAGGGCCTTTCGGGTTCTGTGGCCTGTGTTTTAACTTAGAGCTTTGCCTGTGCCAGTATGCACGGCGGCCCAGATTCTTCAAATGGTCAATCACAAACATGTTTAAAGAATTTAGGGCACCACGCATAGTGCTAGGGATACAACAACAGAAGTGAAGTGGTCTCCGTCCTCCATGCCTTCCCACTCTAATGATCCACAGACAGAAGCTACGGTTTTTGCTGTACTCTTCCACAGTGATTACTGCTTCTGAGAATGATAGTACTGGAAGCTGGTGTAGAGTGGCCAGGGCAGTGAAGAGACTGGAAATCGCTTCAAAGGAGAAGTGGATGTGTTTAGCTTGGAGCCAAGAGGTCCTAAAGGAAATCTTCTCATAATTGCTTTCACATATTTGAAGGGCTGTCATGGAGAAGGGGGATTCATCCAGCTTGTGCTTGGCTCCAGAAGAAACAACTAAGAAATTGGCACACTCCGTTTCTACATAAATAAAAACTCCCTAAAATTCAGAAGCCTACAAAAATAGATTGGAGATGGGGAGTTCCTCTTAAGTTAAAACCTTCAAGTGGAGGTCAAAATGGCCGCTTGGAAAAGTGTCGCAGAAGTGTAGGCGGAGCTGTCGGATTCCCAGAGTGCATTCCAACTATGAACGATTGTGTGACAGGAGAGCAAACGATGTTCCAGTGCCTGGCAAAGAGCAGCCACTTACCAAACATTTATCGAATGATTGGTGTACATTGGTTTCAGACTTTAGTCCAAAGATTTGAGAAGTTTTATCCTGGTAAAATCATAGATGGTAGTAGAAGGAAGTGGTTGGTACGCCATTAAGAAGGAAAACAGTAGACACTCAGCATGGATTCATCAAAAACAAAGCAAAACAGATACTGATTCTTCTTTTCCTTTTTGATGTGGTTACTGGATTGAGAGATCAAGGTAGGCTAAAAATAGCAAGGCATATGACAAAGTTACTCATGATATTTTTGTGAATAAGATAAAGAGATGTAAACTTGAAGGAAGCGTGATCAGATAGCTTTGCATTTGGTTGAATGACTGGATCTAAATACGGATGATTAATTTATCAATGTTAGCTTTGAGTGTGGTCTCTATTGGGGGGCCTCAAGGACTGTGTCATTAAACATGTTTTATGAATGACTCAGATGAAGATAAGAGACTACTAAATAAACCACACGGACTCCATCTTGTGATTCATTCTGGATCTAGCTCAGTTCTCTTTCTATTCCATTATCAGTCTAGTCCAACTTATGTCTTGTGAGAAAACTTAATTCAATTATGAGAACTGTGAGAAAATACATTGCTTCATTGAATTGCTGCATTGTTTGAACCTAGCCTTGGCTGGTGGGGAAACTGGACTACCTCTACCTATTGCTTAGAGAAACTCAGGACTTAGGTTATGCAGACCAGAAACCCAATCAGATCTGAAGACTCATTTTTACTCACAATTATACATCTCAAGCAACCCATATATGTTATCTGACAAGTAGCCCCATATCAGTCAATCAGTTACTGTTTCCTTATTGCTTTGACACAGACTCCTGAAAGGGGGTAGTGAGATACTTTTCTTTCTGATTTCAAGGAATTGCATCCCCTCCCAACTTTCACTCACCCTCCCCCAAATTCAAAAAAACCCTAATCTTTCCTCCAATTTAGAAATCAGATTACTTAATCTTGTGTCCTGGTTTATATCCTGTTAATTGTTTTGTTTTAATGCATAAAAATCTGTCTCCTCCTGAACTGGGGTCCATTGCCAAAGTGAGAAGATCTGGTCCCAATTTCTTATGCAATTGGCATGCATTGTTTAATAATAGGAGAGTTTGTCTCAGGTAACAAAAATCAATACACCTATTTTTTTAAGCATTTAAGGAAATAGAAGCATCAACTTCTAATTATACTGATTTCCATATAGGAAGTCTATGAAGGAAACTCCTAAGAATAAAGATCCCTTGAGACTCAAAACCATATAACTTCAAAGGATTCATTTACTATATAATTTCTTAAAACTCCCTTGCCTTAAAGTCATGGTCACCCTGCTTAGACAGCTTCATTCTTTACTGTAAATTTAATTCATGACCCTTATCTTGAGGCTCACAGGACCACAAGATTTAGAGCTAGAAAGAACCTTAGAGATCATCAGCTGCAACTCTTTCATTGAGAAGATGAGTCCTTCATTGCCACATAAATTGTATCTATCAAACAGAATCACTAAATCAGGAAAGATGTCAAATATTTCTATGTCCTAAAATTTAGAAAGGAACATATTTGTCAAGCCATTAATGCATCATTGGACACCATCACCAGAAAGACCACTTAATTTTGGTCCAACTGAGATTGTTATTCAGAGGTTACACAAACATAATTCTAAATTTTAATTGATTTCCAGTCCACAAAGTCAATAACAGATGTTCTACAGCAAGCTGAGGTCATTATTCTATTGTCAAAACATACTATAAAGAACAGTAATTTACTCTTTGTGGTAATAAAATGAAGTTATAACATTTCATTTAATATTGGAGCTACTAAAATTTGGCTGAATTTTTTCACCGTATAAACTTATTTCTTAACAATAAGTTGTCTTTTCTACCTAAATCACTTATTTAGATATAAAGAAGAGAAATCACTAAAGGAAATGCCACCATTGCACCACTACACACTTGCCCGGAAAGATGGGATATTATCTTTTTCTGATTATATACAGGAAACTATCATGAGCAACTCTGCCTTTAGAGCAATAATAAATTGTGTAAATTACTTTAATATTCCTTGTTATGCATAAAGATACCACTGAGAGGGCCTTAAATAATATAACTGTAAGGTAGAACCAGGATTTCTAGGATAAAGACATAATTACTCATATGAATGCACAAAATGTACAGATGCCTCAGAGAAAAAAAATAACCCACAACTTTTAGCCAGTCATTTAATGCCCTCTATAATGTGGCTGCAATCTGTTTCACCAAAGGAATTCAAACTGGGCTACTATTAGCTGTTTGTCTATGAGGTCCCACTCACTCTGGTTGGGGGTGGGAGGGGAGTAAGAGAACCTGAGGGAAGAAGGGAGAAAATCAACTGAGTAAATCTATCAAATCATCCCATCCCTGAAATAGGGGCAGGGGAGCAGAAAAGAGCAGACTTTTCCTTTTTGAGGTCTAACCTGAGAGCAGAAAATGGTTCTGAACTCTAACTACGTGGACTTCTGGGAAATGTACTCAGCGCTAAATCTTACTTCACTGGTACGGCCAGAAACAACCCCAGCAGGGGTGAGCTTCAAAAAGCAGGGTGGTGATGGACAGAGAAGTTCCAGGGGGTGCGGGCCTGGGCTACACCGAGGTGTGCTAGAGTCAGCTCTAACCAGCTTGCCAGAATTCATGCTGTTCTGTTGATTGTCTAACCTTAATAAGGAAAATAAAGCTTAGCAGTGTTTGTGCATACCTTTCCCACGGTTAAACACCTACTAGCACGCCACTCTGCTGCTCTCTAAACTTCCTGGAGCTCTGCAGAGGTTCCAGAGAAGACTCGGAATGGAGTCCTCCACACTGGGAGCCTGCTGACTGTAGGCTAACAAGTGCAGTGGTCATAACAATATTTATATAGCACTTTGCAGTTTGCCAAGTGATTTCCATCTAGGGCCTCATTTGAGCCTCACAATACTGCTGGATGCTGGGTTTCCCTCTGGTCTTCTGTCGCTGACTGGAATGAGTTCAGCGGAAAGTGGGCTCTGACACGGTCCCTCAGTCTCCAGTCAGTACACGATGACTCTTTAAGGCGTTCATGCTCCTGATGTCTAGTGTCTTTAAAAGCTGGCTTACCGCGGATATAATTCTCAGATTAGTCATAGCTGCTTTGGGAATGGTGCTTGTTCTTAATCAGAACACAGCTGTATAGAAGGAACACTCTTTTTGATTTTATTCATAACTCTCAGAAGCTCCGCAGGAGTACAGGTGATTCACTATGCTCTTACGAGGGAGGCAGAAGCAAAGAGGTTTATGCGGTAGAAGCACACTTGAAGGTAAAAGCAAGACTTTGGGAGGGGGTTGTTCTGTTCTGTTTCAGAGGCAAAGCAGTCTCAGGCAGAGTTCAGTCCCCTCCTGGCTCTATGGGGATTCTGGGTGCCTTTGCTCAGACCCCAATTCCAAGATCCCACTTCTCCCTAAGCCTCAAAACACTATCCCTAGCAGTTTCTCCCCAGCCCAAGGAAACTATGCCTCGACTTTTCTCCTGAGTGGGCTCCAGCAAAACACTTATCCCTCTCCCTGGCATAGCAGCAAGCTGTACCAATAGGAATTGTTAGTTTGAACGGGCTTTGTCCTGGCTCATGGGGATATTCTGGAGCCAATGGACTGGACCATCTATACCAACTCCCTATGTCATTTTACGCATTCTGGACTTTAGACGTATGTACATGCCCTCCATCTATCCTGTCAAACACGATGTAGATGAGTGGCACACTGAGGACCTGTCAGCCCTGACCAGTAGCTGACTTTCTGAAGCAGCAGGCCTAATACCACACCTCCCTATGGCATACCCCCCCACACCACCTTGGGCTTTTTCTGGTGAACTCTGGGTAAAACGCCTGTGCAGTAGATACAAAAAGTGCATGTTTCTTTAAGAACTGACCATTCCTCAATCCCACCCTGAATCATCTAGTTAGTATATTTGGCACATGTTTTATTATAGTTTATCCTACATAAACCTTAACTGTACCCTTTCAAGGTTGCAGATTCCTTAAGAACTTTTGCCTGCTGAAAAAGCATAAAAATAAATCTTTACCACCTTGACTTAAAAAATGCTTGAGTCTGTGAATTCATTCCAGCCTACTCTGTTCTGTACTCTGGTCCCTGAAACCCCCTCAAACCACATCATTCCCTTTTCTTTTCACACTAGTTTGTCCCAGGTAAAGGGCCCAGTGGACATTTTGACTAAGAGAATCATCCAGAGCTACATAAAGCAGGAGGTGAACAAAAATAGTCTTACAAATTCCAGATTGGCGGATGAAGGTCATGAAGGGTCCACCTTAAACCTGCAAAGTCCTCTCCTGAGCAACTCTGTCTTTAGAGCAATAATGAATTGTGTAAATTACTTTAATATTCCTTTAATATGCCACTGAGAGAGCCCTAAATAATATAAGTATAAGGCAGAACCATGGCTGCTAGCATAAAGACTTCATTAATCATATGAATGCTCAAAATGTTCAGAGGATTCCTTATTGCCTCACAGGAAAAAAAAACACAACTTCTCAAGGAAGAAGCTGGCAAGGAGAAAAGAAGGGAGCTCGACTGTGCCCTCTTCCCATCTCACTGCATCAGAGACTTTGGGGAATTTCCCCTTGAGTGAGATCTAAGACACTCTCAGTTAAGCTGAGCAATTTTATTCCAAATGAGAGCTCATTCACTCTGTATTGACTGTTATATTCTTATATATAAAAAGGCACATATGTATATATGTGTGTGTACATATACACGTATGTCTATATATAGATATAGGTACAGATATGTAGATACAGACACCTTCTCTTAGTTCTCTTTTACTGTTGACTGAAATAAATAGGTTTATTCACTCCTTATGTTCATCATGGAACTGGTATTTGGTGGGAAGGGAAGCAAACCTTGAATACATAGCTTGGGAGACCCTTCCCTCTTAAGAGATAGTCATCAGAAGTGCACTTTGAATCTAAAAAATATTTCCTAGACTAACAACAGTTAAGGCAATAGATAGATACAAATCTGTCGTGGTACTCTGTGATTCTGGGTAAAGCGCTAGCCTCTGGCCCCCAACTTCTGCCTCCTCTCCTGGCAGGAATCAAGATTGCCCTCAGAGAAAGCTGGGGGATAAGGCTCTACAGATGTTTCTTCTTGCCCTCCTACAAACCACATCTGGCCTCTGAGCTCCTTTGGCTTTTGCTCATCTTTTTATTTCCAGTCTTGCTGGAGGAGCTGGTGGTGCAGTGCACAGAACATGGGAGCTGGAGTCAGGGAGACCTGAGTGCAGATGTGGCCTCAGCACGTACTTACTAGCTGTGTGTTTAACCTCAGTTTGTCACTTTCCTGAACTGTACAATGGAGATTGAAATAGCACCTACCACACAGACTTCTTGTGAGGATCCAGTGAAACAACATTTGTTGAAAAGTGCTTACCAAGGTGTCTGGCACATAGGAGGCACAATGCTTATTGACTGACATCTAGACAAAACTCCTGTGGCCACACATTACCTACACAACATACAACATACCAACCCTGTCTTACATATCTGTTTCTATAGATAAATCACAATCTTTCTCTTCGTCATTTCAGCTCCATAACACAGTCCCTGAATATGAAAATCCTTTTGTAAATGTGTTGACTTTTCACCTTTTCTTTTCTTCTGGCACCAACTACATTCAATAATTTGATGGCCTTGATACCGAATTGTGTTCTTGTCTCTAATAATCTGAATTAAATTATATGACAATGGTATCATTAAAACTGGAACATGAGGAGCTTATTCACTCATTGAACTTACGTGTTGAGAAGAGATGAAGCTATGCCTGGGGTTAATTTGGAAATTACGCAGATTATAATGCAGAAATAATTTTCACAGGACAATCAGACAGCAAGAATCAATAAAGCACCTAGCATGTATGCATTAGGCCCTGCTTCAAGTGTAAAGGTACAAATGACATGAGACCATTCCCATTTTCAAGGAGCTTACAGTCTATTACGTCATAATAGCTATTTTACAAAGAGAAAAACAGGTACCAATGTTTCACTTGTTATTTTTGAAGGAAAATAATTGCATATCTTAAGAGTTTTAATCAACTACTACAAGCTTCTAATAATATACATGTATAAAACCTTGGGCTATCTAATTTTTATGCTAAAGACCATGACCTTTTCATTGAGTATATAAATTGCATCTATGCCATTTCCTTGATTTAATGCAGGGCTAGTATCTTTTTCTCTACCTCCCACAGAGTCTAATATAACTTTCTACAAACTGTATGTGTACAATAAATGCTATCTAAATGAAGGAGGAAAGAGCAGCTATTTTGTCTGAGAAAAAGTTTTCAGTGTGTTCTTTCCCATACTCTAATTCACTCAGACAATGTTTTAAAATAATTTTTGTTGATTTTTTGTGTTTGTAATCACCAAAATTTTTCCCTCCATCCCTCTACGTAGATATTTCAATCAGACTTTTTTTTAACCAAATTTTTATGAAAAAACATTATGACAGTAAAGTGAGAAAGCAAAGGATGGGTTCAGAATTCTGTATTAACTACTGTATCAATATTGATATGATAGATGTAGATTCTATTTTTAGTTTCTATTATAATCCTTTTCTTAATTTTTTCTTTTTGATACTGGGTTTCTTCCATGAAAATCTCAATACTGATCAGCATGGAAGCTTAAGCTGATCTGTTTTTTGACCCTAGGAAATTCCACACCTCTTCAGGCAGCCTCAGGAGCTCCCCAGGGTTCACTATTTTTGTGCCAATGACATCCAAGTGACTTTAGGTCTTCTGCAGGTCAGGACTCACAAATTCAAAATACCCGACAACCTCACACTTCCCAGAAGCATGGTCTACCAGGATGCACTGCCACAACCTGATTAGTCAAATCTTAAGAAACTGGGGGGAAAAAAGCAAAGAGAGAACTTAGTAATATAAGAAACATTGGGTCACTTAATAAAGGATTCAAATAATTGATTGTTTCCTATTCTATTATAATTATGTATTATTTTCAAAAGAAAGATTAGATTTGAAATGAAAATAAAAATTTTAGAAGTGATTTAATTTTTAAAAAAGACATTAGAGTTAAAAGTTTATCTCAATCTCCTGATTTGCTTTTAAGAGTATATAAAACATACTGGAAAAAAACACATTAGTGTCAAGGAGGAATATACAAACTTATGAAACTGATTCAAAGGTTTTAGGTTGTGGGGGAAGAATTAGTTTCTTTTCTATAGTCTAAGTCAGGAGTGGGGAACCTGCAGTTTTGAGGCCACATGTGGCCCCCTAGGTCCTCAAGTGTGAATCCAAGCTTCACAGAACAAATCCACTAAATAAAAGGATTTGTTCTGTAAAACTTGGACTCAGTCAAAAGGCAGCACTGAAGGACTTAGAAGGCTACATGAGGCCTCAAGCTCACAAATTCCCCTCTCCTGGTCTAAGTGGAAGACTTTTTTTTTGCATGTGGAAGAAAAAAAGTCCTATTTCTGTCTACCTGTGCATAACTTTTTTAAAGAATATAAACACATTAAACATACATACCATTTAAAATTAATTTGATTTCAACTTTCATTATGTCCTCATCTTCACCCAAATATCCTAGTTCTCCACTTCCTATTTACATGGTAAGCTCCAGGAGCTATAAAAGCTTTCAAAACAATCTACTGTATTTCTTAATAGCTCCTATTAGCCTCTGACATGTAATTATATCCTAACCCATTAGGAGGCAAAATGCCATGTTTCTGAGAGGTTTACAACGTTGTAAACCTTTCAAAACTCTTATAAAAACATGACATCTATATAAATAGCCATGGATTAGAAGGCAGAAAGGAGGAAGTGATTCTTTACTGCCACCATCTTCTTCCCACTAGTTTATACTTAATACTGGTACTGTTTCCTAACTCTACTGGTGGCTTCTAACTGGAAGCAGAGGCTACATAGGGCTGGAAAAACTTCACATAAGAAATGCTGCTTGTTTGAACTGATGACTTGAATGGATGCTGGTAAATCATGCTTTAAAATATGCTATATATTTTATTTCACTATTATTACAGCCTGAGGAAATAATACCACAGAGGTCATAAATTTCTAAATCTTATGATGAAATAACTAAGCATTATAAATGAATGGTTAATTATTTGGGTATTTAAGGTATGATCACTAAGAAATGAAAAATTGGATAGTCATTGAAAAATAAATTATGATCTAACAAAATGAAGACTGTTCTCTTAATGTGAACTCTCTTGGCTATATATATATATATATATATATATATATATATATATATATATATATATATATATATGTATGTATATATGTATATATGTAGGTAGGGCTATTTGTTTTTGCTGCACTTTCAATAATGGAGTAATTGGTTATGGGTAAAGTAAGAAAGACAGTTCTCAGGAAGCAATACTGAAACAGTGCTAAAGAAAGGAATTCCAAGAGGCTTCAGAGGAGAGGTGTCAGGGCAAAGTTTTGGGAATCCTGTGTGTTCGTTCTTTGTTGCCAAAGAAAACCATGCCATCAGAGAAATAATGACATGACTTGCACTTGACTTTGTTTTGAATGAGGGAGGGCTGTGCAGGTCACCAGCCTCACTTCTCCTCCAGAACCATCTGAATCCAGTAACCAGATATCATCAGGATGACTGAAGATGACCCAGGTTGAGGCAATTGGGGCTAAGTGACTTGCCCAAGGTCACACAGCTAGTGAGTGTCAAGTGTCTGAGGTGAGATTTGAACTCAGGTCCTCCTGACTCCTGCACTGGTGCTCTATCCACTGCACCACCTAGCTGCCTCTTTGGGAATCCTAACAAGTAGAAGGAAGGCATATGATACCTAAAGAAGGAAAGACAGCAAGGAGTTAATGTAACCATGAGTTTTTTTGTTTTGTTTTCTTTTAAAGGACTTACTAAATAGAATTACAATGAGAAGAAATGGAGGTGGAGATCGGGGTGGGAGAGAAACTGCCTTCTGGTGTTCTGCTTGAGATATTTAATTGGGGAATTATACTGGGAGTAGGGCTTCAGATGGAACCAGATGACAAGAAAATTGACTGTGGGCATCCCTAGAATGACTCTGGGCCTAACCACAGATAAAAGTATAGGACAATTTAATGTATTAATGTATTTAATATAATAAATTCACAGAATAATATATTATTCTATTCTAATATATAAAATATCGTAATTTCACATATGAGATATTCAATATTTTAAAAATAATTAAATGTTAATTTGAGAAAAGTTTTGTCATTTAATTGTTATTTCAATATTTTATTATATAAGTAAATGAAACATAAATGAACGTTTATGAAAATTATCTATGTTTTAAGGGCTGTCTTCTACATGTAGAATGGGGAGGGAGAGAATCATGATCAATAAATTTTATCAATTTATTTGTTTTCAATTTTCAGCAATAACTTCAGTGGCTTCCTATTGCCTCCAGGATCAAACACAAAATAAACCTTCTCCACATGAGTTGCTTGAGGTGAGAAACTGGTTTTTCCCTTTGTATTCCTATATCCAAGCACAGGGATGACACAATGTTTACTGAATGAATGAATGCATACATGCTGTATAGCTTTTACAACAAGCCCGTTACTATCATATGATGAATACCAAGGTACCAGGCCTTGCTACAAGTCTTCCATAAAAAACAAAAAACAAATAAAAACAAGTTTCCCCCAGAAGAAGGCACCCTTTTAGGCTTCTTTCTTTTCTTTTTTCCTTAACTTCCTTCTCTTTAAAGTTTCAGGGATTTGCTCCAGCTTAACTTAGAAAATCTCTGAAATCAGGTGTTCAGAAGTAAACAGAAGTCATGGGTCCTGTCAGTGATATACGAAAGGGACAGTATGTCTCCAGATTCTTTTATGAAAGAAAAAAAGGAAGAAAGTTACAGGAACTAACGGGGGCACTTTAGTGCTATATGCTGAGGAGGAGGGAGAATTTTGTTAAGCCATAAAGAACAAGCTACCTCACTGACTTTATATTGCATGTCCTTCTATCTGCAAATCAACAGCAAGCCTTTATTAACTACCCGTTATGTAGCAGGCACTGTGCCAGGCCCTGGGGATACAAATCTAAATGTACTTGCCCACAAGGAGCTCAGACTCTGTTAGTGTGATACAGTACATTAGTGCAATGGTAACCAGGGAAACATGTTTTGGTGAAAGACTGGGTACTGGTGGAAATGGTTCTGAGTGTCTAAGTCCAGCTAGACATAGCGGGGCTGTGGTCTGAACTGGCTTGCCTTGAAGTCCAGGCCGGGCCACTTGGGGATGGAGCATCCAAACTCACTGAACTGACCACTCACTCAAGGTGGAGGTGGGCAGCAGCAGCAGTTACAATGGTGAAATAAATAAATAAACATATAAATAAAAATTTTGTCCCTAGAACAGTGAGAAGGTTGCTTGAAGGCTAGTGGAATGGTAAGTCTCCATTTACTTTTAACAAAGAGAATTACACAGTTCACATATTTTTTAACTTGGAAGGAGCAAATATAATAATTCTATATAAAACATGAGGAAGATATAATAGGGCATTATAAGAGTTGATATTAACGAGTTTAAATTGTTTCTACACAATTCCACAACAAAAATACAAACAACTTCCAGTAAGGCTGGCAGAGCATAGCATTCCAGAAAAGTTGTCAGTGAATATAACCAAAAAAGGACAGAAAGACCAACTTTTCAAGACAAATACCCAATTCCCTCCAACATAATGATCCTTTTGGATTAAGTAGCTGTTTAGAAGTCAGTACTGATAACTTTTCTGATAGCATATTAAAAATATCCACCAGCAATACATTAGCACAGATAACATGATCATCTTGTCAACAGAACGCAAGCCCCTGAGGGAATGGGACAGCTATCAAATACATTCTTTGGAAGTGAAAACGTTCAGTGCAGCCCTAGGTACCGCATAAAAACAACAATAACAATGTAGACAGCATGGTGCCACAGATACTGAAAGGAGCTAAAAAAGGAGCTGAAGAAAAGTAGAGAGTCAAGTATTTCATAATTTTACATAGAGAGAGCTAAAATATTCATTTAAAGTGGTATAATAAGCAGGAATCATAAGAATAGGAGGTCACTACGATACTACTATCGTTCAATACCCTGGTGGTTCTTCTCCATCTTCTGGCCATGCCAGAGCCATTAGAGTTGCTCTCCCCTCAGAGACCCTGATCCAGAGGAGCTAAGCCAAGACTTGGCTTCGGAAGTCCCCATCAGAATCATGTCGCCTTGATTGGTGAGAGCTCACTAGACTCTCCCATGTCTCCAGCCTTGTTTCACCCCATCTTCTTTCATTTCTTCTCCCCTCTACCCACTCCAGAAGCAGTAATCAAATAAGCACTACCTTCTTTGGCTACTGGAGAAAACATGACAATCAACTAGCCTATGCCTCCATTCAGCACACCTGTGAGACACAAGACCATGTCATCATTCCCCTACCTGTGTTTTCTCCTCTATAAGAATGTAAGTTCAGTGAGGGCAGAGACTACTATGCTTTAGTATTTTTATCCAAGAGTTTATTAGCACATGGTCTGGCATGCAGTAAATGCTTAAGAAATGCCTTTTCATTCGTTCAACAAACTAGGGATTAAAACAAAATAACAATAATAATTAAAAAACCTAAGAACATTCCCTGCCCTGAGTTTGCTAATAGGGACAACGTACAAATGAATGGATTCATAAAAGACCGGCCCCCATGTCATTTTCTTTATTCTAAGCTATTTATGCTCGCTTCCTTCAACTAAGCCTGGTACGTTATGGCTTTTAATCCTCTGGACCCACTCTCATTTGCCAGCGATTTCAGTAGATGTGGCTTGATCAGGGAAGGGATCAGCAGAATGACCTCCTCATTGTGAATACAACTGATGTACTCCTAAGGCTATCCTTGTACGGTTAGAAAGTTTTCTGTTCTCATCTCTTCAATTCCTCATCCAGGAATATCACTGCCAAGATCAGGTGATTCCAACCTATTCTGGGAATGTACTTGGAAATGTTAGCCCAAATAACATACCCCAAAGATGTTCCAAATTTCAAAGCCTACTGTATTAGCCATAAGAATTCTCCTTTATAGGAATGGGACGAAGCAGGCTTCCTTATTGTCTTTAATGACTATCAGGTTCATTCCAATTCTGTTTTCCATTTTCAAGGGAAGACTCATAAGAAAAATGGTATAATTATTCATAATCTAAGTCAGTATAATTTAAAGGGCAATTTCTATATTTTCTGAAAAAAATCTATTTGTTTATAGCATGTCCAGCTGTAATATTCTTTGATGATATTGTAACAAGCCAAAAAAATCATTTTATTAATATTCTATTCACAACACTAATATAATCGATAACAGCAATCATGACCTTGCTCTTTGTTGAATGCTCATAAGCCATTTTACTACTGACATAGTCAATGATCTAACAGTAATGACCCTCGGACCATTATTGATGATTAAAGTTCCAAATTCTAAGGCATATTTCATTGAATGATTACAATGAGCCCTCAGCCCCCAAATAAGCACTTCCTTATTTGGTTACTGCATTTACTATCTGAGTTTTAATGTTGCTTTAGGATTTAGTGCATAGCATTTTATTTAGGTGAGCAAAGCCTTCACGGCTTAAACAAGGAATTAAAAGAAAATTTTAAAAACAAGAGAACATTCCCTGCCTTCAGTATGCTAGGAGGGGTAACATTTAAATGACTAGGTACATACAAGATACCCGGAAGCTGTCTTTTTCCGAAGCTATTCATGCTCTGTTCCTTCAGCTAAGAAACTTCAACTCAGGAACACAAACTTCACCCCACAATGAGCTCAGCAGATGTGACACGGTTATTATTCCTCTGAGCATCTAAGCAGAAAGTACCTTTTTACTTATCCTTCACCTCTTGCTGAGGCCAAAATTTTGGTTAACAATTTTAAACTCTGAAAGGATCTATTTTCACAGTCATCACAAATTATAATCCATGTTAATTTAATACAGAAAAGCCTGACAAGGAGAAAGGGATTTTCAGACTCTCTAATGTGACTTTCATCTTATGCTTATTATTCATTAATAAAAATCATACATAGCTAATCTTAAAACGGAACCTTAAGTGGTGAAGGCAGATGGCACACTCATCCTCCAGACAGAAAGCTGTTGTTTGCTGTTTTGTCATTTTCCAGCGTCCAACTTCTCACCCCATTCGAGATCTTCTTGGCAACGACACTGGAGTGGTTTGCCGTTTTCTTCTCCAGCTCATTTTACAGATCCGGGAAACTGGAGCAAACAGGGTTAAGGGACTTGGCCCAAGGTTACATAACTAGTAAGAATCTGAGATCAGATTCAAACTCAGAAAGATACATTTTCCTGACTACAGCTCCGGTGTTCTATCCAATGGGCCACCTAGTAGCTTTCAAATCAGAAAGACCTAAGTTCAAATCTGTCCTCAGACAATTGCTCCCTGTGTTATCCTCACCAACCCAACTCACTTAAACTCTTGAATTGCTAAATCAAAACTATTATACTAATGGATTCTGTTTTCAGAAAATACAAGAAAATTAAATCATTAACAAAAATGCATTAGGGATTGATTTTTTAATTTAAAAAATTTCTCCAAAATAAATATTTCATAGTACATTTAAATTTGTTTGCAGATCATTAACACATTCACAAATTAACAAAAGCTAAAGTATCAGGATTGTCAATTGAATATACAACAAAAATTATTATGATATAGCCTAAAACTATACTGCATCATAATGACAAATACTATTTTATTTAATAAAAGTTAATTATATACAAATTTTCAGGAATATATATTATGCAAATGATTTCATATATATTAAAGAACCATTTCAATATCTCTTTCCAGGCACAGAAGGTACAGACTTACTCAACGACCTGTCTATTCATAAACAAGTTCAGCTGAGTTGGAACCATAGCATTATTTTAATGTAAGTTTGTTTTTTTAAAAAAATGCAATATCCGTTGGTTGCTTTGGGCTTGTGATTGCGGCTCCATTAATGACCCCATCTTCTTCTGTTTTCAGCGCAGTGAACTACCATTGTACTAATGGGAAAGCTCTATTTATCGCACTTCTTTTGTGTGTTTTGTGCTGACTAAGGTGATTATGGGAGACAGAAAATGTCAGTGAGTTTAAATAATGATAAGTAAAGAGGAAACAGTAAAAGGCAGACTATCCCATAATTAGTAATTCAACCTTTCTTATTGGCAAAGTGCGGGAAATTCACATAACATCTTTAATTTGAGAATATCACAGCAATAATCTAAAGATTTTTCATTAATGGCTTGCTTAATTATAATTTGTTTAATCAAGCTTTCAGGCAAATTACTATAGTCAAAATGGATTTTGGCCAAGGATGTAAATATGTAATATGTACTCTTTATCAGATTACAATTCAATGACTTAAGAAATGACTCTTGCTTTCAGGAGCAAAGTTCTAAGAGGTCAAAATCAATTAATACCCTAGTAGCACTTTTTGTGATAGCAAAGAGCAGGAGACAAAGTGAGTTCCCGTTTCTTGTGGAATAGCATACAAATGATGGCATGTGAGAGTAATAGATTATTACTATGACATAGGAAATAACAAATATGAATAATGAAGAAAAACATGGAAATAGTTGTAAGAGATACAGAGCAAAGTAAGTGAAACCAAGGAAAAACAACACGTACAATGACGACACTGTAAATGAAAAGAATGCTAGAATAGTGCTGGCCATAAGTCAATTATAATAATAATTGATAATAAATAATAATAAATATAATAAGGTAGGGAACATGGATGTGGAATGCTGTACACCCTGTCAAACATTGTCTGCTTTTTGGTTGGACAGCTTTTCCTTTTGTACAAGGAAAGGTTCA
Organism: Bettongia penicillata ogilbyi; assembly: GCA_023548195.1. Lineage (NCBI taxonomy): Eukaryota > Metazoa > Chordata > Mammalia > Diprotodontia > Potoroidae > Bettongia > Bettongia penicillata. The sequence continues at coordinate 4,347,570 of JAJHZJ010000003.1, forward strand.
TTGGTTTGATTAGGGGAGGACATAATTGGAAATGATTGATGAAGGAAAAAAAGAGGTCAATAAGTGAAAAAAAAGTATATCCCTAAAATATCTTTAGTTTAATTTAATTGGAACTGTAATTTCATGGGTACAAAGAACTGGTAAGAAATTCCTTCTACATTTATTTCAATGGCATCCAATTTTTAATTTTCCATTTTAGGGAGTTCCTAGAGGCTCTGAGAAGCTAAGACAGTTCCTCAGGGCCACAGGATCAATGTGTATAAGAGGAGGGATTGGAACTCAGGTCTTCCTAAATCTCTACCTCCTATATTATACTGTCTCTCTCGATGTATAGGATCTCTCTCTCTCTCTCTCTCTCTCTCTCTCTCTCTCTCTCTCTCTCTCTCTCTCTCTCTCTCTCTCTCTCTCTCTCTTTCACACACACACACACACACACACACACACACACACTACCCTTCCCTTCTCCTAATCTTCCTCTCTCTCAATCCACAGGAGTTAAATGTTCTTTGGAACAAAGAAAATCCAGCAATTAAGACAACCTGTACAGTGACAGTATTGTTTATATATACTCACTTAATTCCCCCTAAATGGAGGTATCAAAAATTATCTGTCCATGAGCTTTGACCTAAGTCAATATACATTTAAAATAATTTATACATGTATGTATATACATATAAAACATTTCCCCCCCAACAAGTGGACACTATTCCCTCATACCCCCTCAGTCCCTAGAGAAACAGGTTGAAACTTCAAGTAGATTCTACGAAGCATTCCTCCCCACTGATGTCACTGCCAAATGTGACACAGTTGATCTACAGATGAGTCTGTATGTCTGCTACTACTGGGCTGCTGCTTAAAAGTTGCTGATTCCCCACCACCACACACACACACACACACAACCCCTGTAAATCTCAGCATTGCCTTCCAGCTCTGGACTTGATGGTGCTCACAATGCTGACATTTTGAAGCTGTGTGGTCAGAACCATTTCCAATAGCCCTTTTCCTAAAAGCAGTCAGAACCAATACAACAGAGCAGAAGCAAGGCCTTGAACTCACAGGCTACACAGTGGTGGCCCCATGGGGAGATAAAGGCCACATCTCTCTCTCCCCAATAGGAGTTGTCATTAATCTTTCCTTTTCACTTGAACAGAGCTCACAGGAAATGACAGGAGCCACTTTTGGCTAGTCACCATCTTCTGATGTGCCAGGAGTCTGGCTCAGCAACCAATCAACAAACCATCTCAAAACCAGTCACAAACTATCTAGGCATGATCCATATTGAGGAAAAGAACCTATTATATGCCTTTCTAGAAAAAAAAGTTCCTGGACTTTTCCAAGTGGGGAGGCAGAAAGTAGAGTGGCCAACACATGCTTTGGGGATAAAGCTCCATTGTCCAGGTCCCCTTTATTGCCCTCCAGGCTCTTCTTCTCACTTTCCTGATTTTGACATCATGCCTCAGCTAGTCTTACCCTGGATTATGTCTCCAGTATTCTAGATTTCTCCTCCCATTGATGAGTTCTTTCCTCAGCCTCAATTTTGAAGAAGTTCAAGTAAGCCAAACTCTTCAGTCCTCTCCGGGCTTTGCTCCTGATGTTTGGATTTCCAATCATGTTCCCAAGTAAGCACCATGCCCTAATCGTTTTCAGCTCCCTAACTGTGCCTTGCCTTCCCCCGTTTGAATCTAAGCACCTTGAGAGCAGAGACTGTCTTCCATTGGCTTACTTTCATATAGCTGGGGCTTAGCACAGAGTTTGGCATGTAGTAAATGCTTAATAAAGGCATTTTCCATAAATATTACATGATATATTATTACATATACATCCATATATACATATTATATTACACACTCATATATCACACAAGAAGAAAGGTAATAAGCATTTATTTATGCTTAATGCTTATGGCTACATGTATACATGTGTATATATGTATAGAGGCATATGTGTGTACATATACTATGTGTATACATATCTGTTCATACACACATACACACTATTTATGAAAGAAGAAGGGTGGGGTACTGCAGTGTCAGAACGCTACTATGTTTTCACATGTGGTCACTGTACTGATTGTTTTCATTAATGGTTTGTATTTGTTATAAGGAAGGAGAGACTGGTATACCCACAAACAACTATTGAAAAGGTATCAATAAACCTAGCCCCTCCCCAAAACTAATCTTTCCTTTTTTTTTAAGTTCCTATGCCAACCTTCCAGAAGTCAGTCTGCCAAATGTCTAAACTTTTTTGTCTCAAGTCAATCTTCACTTCAGATTTGTGTGATCTATGGCTAAATCACTTTATAAATACTTAAGCATTAGAATGTCAGGGCATTCTTGTGCTAGTGGATCATAGAAGATGCTAGATGGCTCTGGAAAAGCAGCTACAAACTCAGTGCCACACCAAATTCTCCTTGCAGACCTGCAGAAACTTCCATGCTGGACAAGCACTGTCCTGGTGGGTGACTGTCACTCCTGGACCACTATTCCAGGAGCGCCCCAGCCACGCTTTCCATCACTACCTGCTCTCTCACAATGGACTCCCGTCACTACTGTCCCCTCCAAAAACCATGATCATATCAATGCCATCATTGTCCCAGGACGGGGTGTGCCAATCCATTCCCTCACAACTGAACCTTTCCTTGTTGCTGTTGCAGCTGTTCAGTCATGGAGTCTCAGTCCAAGCCTTCCTGATTCCATGGACCACAGCACTCCAGGACCTTTCAATTTCCACACCAAAGTGATCCTCCTTGGCCAGTTTCTCCATTAGCATGCAACCTCCTTAAGAACAGATCTCTCTCTCTCTCTCTCTCTCTCTCTCAAAATAACCTCAGTGTTTGGCATATATCTTAAGTCCTCAATAAAATTCCTGGAATTTCAAAATGCCAAGAAATATTAGAGACCAACATTCTAAACATTCATTTTTTTGGATGGGTAGCTATGCTGGGAATAGAACCCAGGTCTTTTAATATGCATCCAATTCCTCTTAGGAGTATATTTTCTCAATTCATTTCATTGCCAGTGTCATGAGTAATACCACAATGGCTTTCTATATTCTCAAGTATATATGTGCAAAAAATTCTGAAACAGTGATTTATCCCAGGATTGGAATCTACAGTGCTGAGCAGAACCAGCCTCAGAGTTGAGAAGATCTGGGTTCAAGTTCTGTCTCAGCTATGTACTGTCTGACTGCATGACATTGGGTAAGTCAAAGCACCTCAAGCCTCTCAGACAGAAGCTGAAGAGCAGGGAAGCATCTTCATTGACAGAGGAAACTTTTTCCTAGGAGAACTCTACCCATTCAGCTACAGTTTCCGTTTTGTAAAAAATGCACTGTCTGTGAAAAACCACTGGCTCTATTTTGTGGATAGTGAAAATATGTCTGTGGGAAAGACTATTTGCACAGCAGAGCAATCTACCAGAGTAAACCACATGCTATGCTCCAGCAAACTGCTACTCAACATCTTCTGAGCACCCTCTTGTACAAGATTAACCAAGGAATAGGAAATAAAGTTTTTCTACTTTCTTGAAGCTTAAAAAACATTTGGAGAGCTAGCATGTGCACATGGATGCCGAAATTTAAATGAAAGAAATAATTGCAGGACACAGAACATCAAAAGATCATCTATACAGTACCTTAAGGGTTACAAAGAATTGGTCTTACAGCTCTATGAAGTCCAGTTATCATTTCCACTTTATAGATGGAGGAACTGAGACACAGAAAGATTAATCAACTTTGCCCATGACTACGGTAGCATAAATCATAAAGACAAAATACACATGCACACTGTACATAGAAAATCTAACTAGACCTTACAAATAAAAGTGAATTACAAGGAGATACCTGCCAATAAAAAAGAAACTAATGCTAAGAAATAATAAATGCTTGTCAAATAAGATTAAATAATATATAAGATTTTTAATGGTGGGAGGAGGAGGAGAGTGACTTTCACCATAGCCTTCAATTCAATCGAGTGCCTCTTCTAGTAAGATCCATTTTAAGTCAGTAATTTATCAGAAAACTCAGCTTCACAAGGCCACTGAAGAATTTAGCAGTATACTCTAATAAAACAAATTCTTAGTGAATAAATGTCTTCATTTTAAACTACGGAACAAGAGGACTTGGAGACTCTTTACTCATGGACATTCTGTGAAAGATTTTCTTTTTTTTTCATATTTTCTTTCTGTTAAATCTCTGAATTTTGGGGGGAGAAGCCAAGATGGGAGAGTAGAAAGACTCACATGGCTAGCTCCGAACCCACAGCCCATAAATTTTCTGTAAAAAGAACTCCCCACAAATTCTGGAGCACTGCAAACCACACAGAAACACAGCGGAAGAGATTTCCATTCCAGAGAGCCCTGAAAAATCGACCCCAAAGGTCCATCGCACATTGGACAGCAAAGCCCACCCCTGTGCTGCCCTGGCCACGTGGCCCCAGAGGAGCAGATCCGAGCAGTTTTCAGGGATGGAACCTCTGGCAGCCGCGAAGGTCCCTCCACCCACAGTCGCTACAGGTCAGTGAGAGAGACTTCTGGAATGGCCAACAGGGGAGCAGGGTGTCTCCATGACTCAGGTCCCCTCGGGAGGCAGCGGGAGAGGGAGCAGCAGAGGCAGTGGTGGCCCGGGACTCCCGGAGCAGACAGGAGCTCCGCTCCATTACTGAAGATCTCTGCAAAAACCCCTTGAGGGAATTGAGCCTGGGAGGTGGCCCTGCCCCCACCTGAGCACCAGAACTTAAGCTCATATTGAATAGCAGCTGTGCCTGCTGCAGAAAGCCCTGAGGCTGGGGAGCAGCATTTGAATGTCAGACCCCAAGCACTAGCTGGGCAGATCTAGGCAGGGGGGGACAGGAATCTCAGAAATCAGGTAACTGGCTGGGAAAATGCCCAGAAAAGGAAAGAAAAATAAAATCATAGAAAGCTACTCTCTTGGGGAATAGATGATGTTTCCTGCTTTCATTTCTGATGGGGAGGAACAATGCTTGCCATCAGGGAAATATGTGGAGGTCAGGGCCTCTGTATCCCAGACATCCCAGTGGGATGTCTGGTGGGCTCAGGCCATGGAAGAGCTCAAAAAGCATTTTGAAAATCAAGTTAGACAGGTGGAGGAAAAACTGGGAAGAGAAATGAGAGAGATTCAAGAAAAGCATGAAAAACACGTTGGTCAATACCTTGCTAAAGGAGACCCAAAAAAATGCTGAAGAAAATAACACCTGGAAAAATAGGCTCACTCAATTGGCAAAAGAGCTTCAAAAAGCCAATGAGGAGAAGAATACTTTCAAAAGCAGAATTAGCCAAATGGAAAAAGAGGTTCAAAATCTCACTGAAGAAAATAGTTCTCTCAAAATTAGAATGGAACAGATGGAGGCTAATGACTTTAGGACAAACCAAGAAATCACCAAACAAAACCAAAAGAATGAAAAAATGGAAGAGAATGTGAAATATCTCATGGGAAAAACAATTGACCTGGAAAATAGATCCAGGAGAGACAATTTAAAAATTATGGGACTACCTGAAAGTCATGATCAAAAAAAGAGCCTAGACATCATCTTTCATGAAATTTCAAGGAAAACTGCCCTGAGATTCTAGAACCAGAGGGCAAAATAAGTATTGAAGGAATCCATCAATCACCGCCTGAAAGAGATCCAAAAAGAGAAACTCCAAGGAACATTGTGGCCAAATTCCAGAATTCCCAGCTCAAGGAGAAAATATTGCAAGCAGCTAGAAAGAAACAATTCCAGTATTGTGGAAATACAATCAGGATAACACAAGATCTAGCAGCTTCTACATTAAGGGATTGAAGGGCATGGAATAGGATATTCCAGAAGTCAAAGGAACTAGGACTCAAACCAAGAATCACATACCCAGCAAAACTGAGTATAATACTTCAGGGGAAAATATGGTGTTTCAATGAAACAGAGGACTTTCAAGCATTCTTGATGAAAAGACCAGAGCTGAAAAGAAAATCTGACTTTCAAACACAAGAATGAGAAGAAGCATGAAAAAGTAAACAGCAAAGAGAAGTCATAAGGGACTTACCAAAGGTGAACTGTTTACATTCCTACATGGAAAGACAATATTTGTAAGTCTTAAAACTTTTCAGTATCTGGGTAGTTGGTGGGACCACACACACACATACACACACACACGTACACACATGCGCACACACACACACATACACACATGCATGCACATACAGAGACAGAGAGCACAGAGTGAATTGAATAGAATGGGACCATATCTTAAAAGAAATTAAAGTAAACGGTGAGAGAGAAATGTAGCGGGAGGAGAGAGGGTGAAATGGAATGAGGTAAATTATCTCTCATTCAAGAGGCAAGCAGGAGACTTTTTAGTGGAGGGAAAAAGAGGAGAGCTAAGAAAAAAAAACAAGAAGTTTACCCTCATCACACTGGACTAAAGGAAGGAATAAAATGCATACTCATTTTGGTATGAAAACCTATCTTACAATACAGGAAAGTGGGGGAGAAGGAGATAAGCAAGGTGGGGGGGATGATGAAAGGGAGGACAATGGGAGGAGGGAGCAATTTGAAATCAACACTTGGGGAGGGACAGGATCAAAAGACAGAATAGAAACAATGGGGGGCAGGATAGGATGGAGGGAAATATAGTTAGTCTTACACAACACAACTATTATCAAAGTCATTTGCAAAACTACACAGATATGACCTATACTGAATTGCCTGACTTCCCAAAGGGAATGGGTGGGGAGGGAGGAATGGGGAGAATTTGGAACTCAAAGTTTTAGGAACAACTGTTGAGTATTGTTCTTGCTACTAGGAAATAAGAAATACAGTTAATGGGGAATAGAAAATCATCTGGCCCTACAGGACAAAAGAGAAGATGGGAACACGGGAAGGGAGGGATGATAGAAGGGAGGGCAGATTGGTGATAGGGAAAATTAGAATGCTCAGTGTATTGGGGTGGGGGGAGGGGTTAAATGGGGAGAAAATTTGGAACCCAAAATTTTGTGAAAATGAATGTAAAAAGTTAAACAAATAAGTTTATATCCAATAAATAAATAAATGAAAGATCTCTGAATTTTGAGAAAAAAAAAACTTATTTCATTAAATCCAAAGGTAAAAATGACTTAAATGAACTTTTACGTGCTTCTGAATAAGTTTCCAATGCTACTTTAATTAAAATTACTTTGAAGATTCAGTAAATGGTTCCAAATGCTGCATGGGTCCCATAATAGTACTCACAAATTATCAGTATGGATAATGTTTCTTTGAGTATGAAAAGTGTTAGTACAGCATTAACTAGTCAATGAAAGGGAATGCATGGTCTAAAATGACAAGAACTTTTTTTTGAGGCTTTAAAGTTCAAGAACCTGGTCTGGAAAACCAACATATACAAAATGCATAATTCTGAACATATGTTTTCTACATTATCCACACACATGATCATAGGATTTAAAGTGGGAACGTTCTTGCCCCAATCCCACTCACATTTTATAGGGAGAGAAATAAGAGAATAAAGACCATGCTATTTTCTGAATTGGACCCAACCACACCAGCCATTCAGGTCAACTCATTTCTGTAAAAGAATCTCCTCTGTGACATAACCACCACTAGGTACTCCAGCTGTGCAATGAAGCTCTCCCATGTGGGAAAACCCACTAATATCAAAGGTAGCCCAGTTCACATCTGGATAGCTGTAATGGTTACTAATTTTCCTTTATGATATACTTAATTTTCCTCCTTGCTATTTCTCCCCTTTACTTCTAGTTCTTCCCTCTAAGTTCAAGTGAACTACCCATTTAGGATCTGAAGGAACTGACAGATAAAATTGCTGACATATTATCATGAAAGATGGAAAACAGAGAATAGGAAAGTTACCAGAGTACTGAAGAAGTCTGAATTCTGTTCCAGTTTTTATAAAAGTTAAGAAAATAGAGTTTGAAAACTTGAAACAAATGAATTTACCTGAAACTGAATAAAAGTCAGGTTGACAAGCCCTTGGGCAACCTAGAGAAACTTCTGAACCCTTTCTCAAAATAACATTTTTAAAGAAATGAGATAAATAGGATTACAAAGGCAACCAATTATATTGAAATGTAATCTGCAACATATTTTAAAAGTAAGTTGACAGACCCCAGGTTAAGTTCCTGCTACTCTTACTCAGTTAACTTTTCTTCTCCTTGGAGGTTAACTACATTATTCCTGTCTCTCTCACTCAGTCACTCAATCAATATTTATTAAGGGCAAATTATGTGCCTAGCACAATGCTGGAGAAAGAAAAAGAAGCAACACACAATCCCTGCCCTCAAGATGCTTATACTCTAACCTGGAAGGGTCAGAGGAAGGCACTGGAATTAAGAAGGTTGGCAAAGATTTCCTGCAAAGGTAGGATTTTACTTGAGCCCTAAAGGAACCAAGGAGATCAGTAGTCTGAGCAGAGGAGGGAGAGCATTCCAGCCCTGGGGAAAAGCCAGAGAAGATGACTGGAGCCAAGTGATGAGAACAACCAGCAGGCCAGTATCACTGGATTGAAAAATACATGTTGGGGAATAAGGTGCAAAAAAGCTGGAAAGGTATGAGGGCACATAGTAACTCCTTCACAAATGATTGTTGGACTATTTGTATCACCCTATTTCTTTTTTTTTCTTTTTGGAATGTATGCAATTTATTTTTTTCCCAAGTTTATTAATTTATTTGTTTTTGGTTTTCAACATCCACTTCCATAAATTTTAAAAATTTTCCCCCTCCCCAAGACATTATGCAATCTTATATGTGTTCTACTCATACATTCCTATTAAACATGTTTTCACATTAGTCTTAAGTTGCATAGACAAATTATAATGAGCGGGAGAAACCATGAGAAAAACAAAACATAATAAAAGACAACACAGTTTGCTTCATTCTGCATTCTGACGCCATAGTTCTTTCCCTGGATGTGAATGGCATGTTGCATCATGACTCTGGATTATGTTTTAGGTCCTTGCTCTGCTGTGAAGGGCTAAGTCTATCAAAATCAGTCCTTGCACACTGTGGCTGTTACTGTGTAAAATATTCTCCTGGTTCTGCTCACTTCACTCAGCATATAAGTCTTTCCAGATTCTTCTGAAGTTGGCCTATTTCTCATTTCTTATAGCACAATAGTGTTCCATTACATTCATATACCACGACTTGTTCAGCCATTATCCAACAGAAGATTATTCCCTCCATTTCCAGTTCTTGGCCACCACCAAAAGAGCTGCTATAAATATTTTTGTTCATGTGGGTCCTTTTCTCATTTTTATGATCTCTCTGGGACACAACCCTAAAATTGGTATTGCTGGGTCAATGAGTATGAATACCTTTATAATCCTTTGGGGATAGCTCTAAACTACTCTCCAGAATGGTGGGATCAGCTCACAATTCCACCAACAATGAGTTAGTGTTCCAACTCTCCCACATCTTCTCCAACATTTATCATTTTCCTGTTTTGTCATGGTAGCCAATGTGATAGGTGTGATGTGGTACTCAGAGTTGTTTTGATTTGCATCTCTCTAATCAATAGTGATGTGGAGCATTTTTTCATATGACTATAGATAGCTTTAATTCCTTCCTTTGAAAACTCCCTGTTCATATCCTTTGACTTTATCATTTGGGAAATGATTTGCTTTCTTGTACATTTGACTCAGTTCTCTATATGTTTTAGGAATGAAGTCTTTATCACAGACACCAGTAAGAATTCCTTCCCAGTTTTCCAATTCCCTCCTAATCTTGGTTGTCTTGGCTTTGTTTGGTATAGCCCTATTTCTGAGCCTCAATGTTTTCATCTCCAAAATAATAACATCACAATAGCACCGACCTCGAAGGATTGTGAAGACCTAAATATAATGCCCTTGGCAAACTTATAAATGCTAAGTGAGTGCTTTATAGATTTGCAAATATAAATATGCATATATATGTAAATAAATATAACAAAAGTACAATCAGGGAAAGTAGTGTTTACTATCTTTTGATATTATTTTCAGTTACTATTAAATAAGTCTTAATGGTCAGAAGACATCATAGCATGGGTTATATCAGTTCTTAATCGTTGGGGAAAAACATATTGATACCATTACTAGCTTACATTATAGAAATGAGTACAAGTTTTGAAATTTAAATATTATGACTAAAGGAATGCTAAGGTTGTATTTACCAATTTTAAAACAGACAATCAATTGATTTTTTCTTTACAATGCTAAATAAATATCCTAATTTTCACTAATTGATTGACCTAAGTTGTTTATTTTTTTAATGAAAATGCATGAATACCAAAATAGGGAATTGATGTTATACATCTAGGCCAAAGTAATATTTTCATAATAAAGAGAAATACTTTTTGCTTGGATAATTTGGATAACTGCCTCATTTCTTTATTTCTTTTTTGTATTAAGGTTAAGACTTCATATAGTAAGTCACTGAAGAAAAAGAGTAAGTACACTTAACGGTATCAGTTTCCAGAATTAACAAGCATGCATACAGTCCAAAGAAGATGATTCACAAGTAAATATCAGGCTACTCCCAAAATCGAATATTATCCTCCCAAGAGCCCTCTTCATTGGATACAATCTAAGGCTTGTTTGCACAAATTTCCTCACAATATTACAGACACTCAGAGCTTGCGCCTTTATTTTCCTTTGCTACTGTTAGACAAGCACCCAAATTCAATCCGTGATAATACAAGGAAACATTTAATTATCAAAAACAGAGGGTTATGTGCTACAATTTGAGGCAATAATAGTAAAAATCTCATTCAGACTGCTTCTTTCCTGTGGATTAAGTCAGGCAGATCAAGATGTTGACAATGGGCACATCTATAGAGTGAAATGTCGCAACAAAGTTTTCATGAATATTTTTCTTTTTACACAGCTGCTACAGCTTTGAAGACTTAGTCTTCAAGTGGAAGCATAACACCATAAATAACAAAAAAGGAATCATCTGTCACATTATAATGTCATTTTTGTATTCAGATTTTTAAAATTCTCAAATGACTGACATGCATTTTACTTTCTGAAATATTATTTTACTCTTTTTTTTAGAGAGATCTTTCTTCAACATGGGTAAGAAAGCATCAACCTTTTTCTGTTCAAATTCAGTAAACACTCCAGGTATCTTAGAAAATGGGTATATATTAAGGAATTCTGAAAAGTTTGAAAATTTAAATACTTTCTGAAGACTGATGAAATATTTATTCATGAGACAATTTGGTTTTAGATGGTCAATAACTCCTTCTATGTGTTCCATTACTTGTTCACTTTAAATTTTAATGAAAAAATAAAGTATTTAAAAGTTATAATTAAAGGACATTTGTAGGATTCAAGATTCGAAGCCCCACAATCAGTACAGCTATACGATCAAATGTACAATATAAATTCTAAATAACACTTAAGTCTTTAAATGGATGTACTATGAATATAATACTTTATCCAGTTAATAGTTTCTTAATTAAGGAATCTATAGTTTTTTAGTATAAACTCCCTAATAAAACATCTCACTGTTATTTAAATTTACTATTATATACAACTGTTTATGTTATAGCACACCATGCCTTGCACATTTGTTGTCATTTTTCAGTTGTGTCCTACTCTTTGTGACCTCATTTGGGATTCTTTGGGCAAAAATACTGGAGTAGTTTTTCATTTCCTTCTGCTGCTCATTTTACAGATAAGGAACTGAGGTAAACAGGGTTAAGTGACTTACTTACTCAGGGTCACATAGCTGCAAGTGTCTGCAGCCAGATTCAAACTCAGGAAGTTGAGCCTTTATGACTCCAGACCAGGCACTCTACCTACTATGCCACCTAGCTGACCCTGTTGAGTGTTACACCAACTCATAATTTCATTCTAGGCCTGATATAGTATCAAACTACACAATGGTATTAGTCCTGTTCCCCAACACAATACTGGTGGCTTAAAATAAAATAAATGTTTTCCACTGTGCTATAGCATACATGAAATATTTTCATACAAAATTCATATTTTGCTGTGTCCATATATTTCTCTCTTCCAAACAAAAGAACACTTTGCTTATTTTAAATTGATGTTATTAATTACATAAGATGGAGGAAATTGTCAAGAAAAGAGAAAAACATCATAAATTTTGTGAGTGTGAATGTCTAACAGAAAATATCCTGAGCTTTAGAATAATAAATTGATTTTACATTATGAAGAAAGGGATATTCTATCAATGAAATGATAAGAAAAAATATCAAATAGTAATACTGTCAGGAAAGGGCATCTGAGGATCAATTTAAAACTCTATGCAAAATATACTTAAGAAATTACAAAGATCATATAAAATCATTTTCTTCAAATGAAAGGTGATCTACTAGCTACTGTATCAAAAAATACTATTTGGAGGTAGAGTCTCCTTGTTACAGATGGAAAGTTTTATGAACTGGCCAAGTAGTACCATGGCCTGGGGCACACAGCAAGAAATAATCAAATCAACTTTGTAATTCATAATGCAAAAATGATACAAATAAATTAAGAAAAACTGAATTGAACAAGAGGAAAAATGAGTTACTACTGTGGTTTCCACACTGCTGAAAGAAAACTTCGTTAAATTTTTGCATGCTCTGAAATGGAATGTTCTGAATATTATTTCAGTCACCACTCTAATTACAGTTCTATTTGAAGTCGTACTTCTAGAACTACAGTTTGCATGAGAAATGTTGGCCAGCAAACCAAAAGAAAGGCTAAAATAAGGAGACTGGGGAGTAAGAGGCACTGCATGATAAACTGCAAACAAAGGAAATCACATTAGGTCTAGGAAAATAAGAAAGAATAATTCAAAACAATTTAAGAGTATGAATAAAGTAGTAATTGTGTCCTCTGTATCGAATTCCTATCGTTGCATGGCCAATATTGAGAGCCTCCTATGAGTGTAATATATTTCAAGATGAAAAAATGCAGGCCTGTGTTTGCATTTTGCTGCCATTTGAATCATGATTCGGTTAGGTTTGTCCCCTAGATTGGTAAAGAATAAAAGTTAAAACCTAAATTTGAAAAAGAGAAGGAAAGGAATTAATTACATAGTGTTTCTTCCTCAAAGTGAGATATCCAGGATTTCCCTGTAATTCTTAGAAATGGCAGATGCTTTGACTGCCAAAACAAAGGAGAATAGGAGGTAAACAACTTCTCTATCTAAATAAATGTGGTCCAGGTGCATCTTCTAGTGTGGTACCACAAAAATGAATTGGAACCTAAATGCTATTCAATATGGGGATAATAGTTTTAACTATCTTTTTGTAATCCAAGTTTACATCTTGCTTACATAATATTATTTCCAGTGGTACTTTTCCAAATCCATGGTCCTATTAAATAAATAGAAATCATGCATTCAATTGTGGAGGTAAGAAAAAGGATGAACACTATTAAGGCATATCTGAAGTAAAAGAGTATTCATAATGTTACTTTAAAACACTAATTACTTAGCTAACACTAAATGAGTGGTTTTCAAATTCAGTAAATTACATAATCTCCATCAATAGTTAATTAGTAATTTGTTTTAAATCTCTAACTTTGGTCCTGTTACCCCATACCAATACGAATAAACAAATATTTCACTGTGTTTTTAACAGAAATATTGTTTTCTAGGCTATTTTTATAATAAAAATGATTCTCCAATTTACAAAATTCATGGATTGAAGAATATTAGCCATAATTTGAATTTCTATTCATAAATTATTTTTTGCATCATTTGACTATAAATACAAGATATATTCTTACTGGAAAATAACCCTCCAAGAGACTCCAGCAAAATACTAGGTATCATAGGAAACCAAAAGTATTATTAAGAACCATAGTCCTATTTAACAGCTGGTCCTTTGTGAACAGGATTTTAAAGCTATATCTTATTATTTCACAGATAACACATAGGAGGCACTGGAATTTGGGGACTTCAGCCTCTAACAAGTTCACTCTTGACCTAGTCAGACAGGCAGACACCTTCAGAGGGGTTAGTGATCAGCTTTATTCCAGTCCAGTCTTCTCAGAAGGACCCGTGATAACGGAAGCACTAACTTCTACAGCATTCCCTAATCCCTCTTCTTGCAGGGAACAGTGAGAAGTTGGGGGTGGGAGGGCAATCACCCCTGTGTCTCAAAGGGGTCAACTCAGACAGGCAAAGTTTATACACTCCTCTAAATTCCCTCCAGCCTTGATGGGGGCTGGTCAAGGCACACAGATTCCCCTACGTGTTCCCCATGGTTTCCCCCTCACTGACCTGTGCCCACTTCCTTTATAGGGCAATCAGACAAAGAAGGCCTCTTGCCACCATTAAGCTCACAGGTAACTTTAGCAATATTGTCATTCTGTACAAGCACAGTAAATATCCCCTTACCTCACAGTGCAGTCACAACAGGACTGTCTGTCACTATGATTCTAGGAATTACTATCTAGGATCCTTGGGGATATTCTGAGAGTTATTATCTAACACCTGGAAACTTGATATTCCCATAGCCATGGATCCTGAGAAACCAACTCTAAGGATAACAAAATGCTCCTTTCTTACACCTATGTACATGATTCCATCCTTCATTTCAGCATCCATAAGCTTTAGAGCTGAAAAGCACTTGAGAGATCATCTCACCTATGTTCTTTTACAGATTAGGATATTGAGACCCAGAGAGGGGAAATGATTTACCTAAGGCAACGATGTCCTTCTCACATAAGGATTTCCATTACAAAGAATATTTCCTGAGACTCCATGCATGACTTCTGAAATTTTGCTTGTCTCCTTTTATTTTGGTCAGAGTATTTCTATCCAAAAGAGTGAAGCCATATATGGATTGTTCAAGACATCTCACATGTGCTGCCACTTTCTCTCTCACCTTGTTTGCCACACCCCACACACACACAAACACATATCCTTACCCTCTAAACCTGGATTTGTTAAAGCATAAAGCTCTGGAACTCTGCCCTGGGCCTGCCAATGATTGACAAGTAATTGAGCACAAATTCACCAAGTGACTAAAGCTAGCTGTCCCATGCTCCACACTCATCCACCCAAGACATCTCGAGATATCTTTGAAGAATCAACCACTTAATCAACAAGCATTAGATATTTACTATTTTACTGGCACCATGCCAGTTGTCTGGGATATAAAAACCAAAGTGAAACAGCCCCTGTCCTCAAGAAGCTTGTGTTCTAATGGTTGAAAGCATATACATACATGCACACATATGTACACACATAAATATATACATATTTATTTGCATGCAAATACATGTATATTTGTATGTGTATAATATATTCATGATATATACACATGTAATGTGTACTCATATATTTAGATGTGTGTGTTTACATGTATGTATGAATGAAAAGACAACTGCATAATCTGTATATACGCAAACATACACAAGATATAGATAGAGATCTATTCGGAGGAGAAGGCTTTGGCACAGGAAAGACCACATACAGAAGGTGACATCTGAGCTTAGTCTTGGGGAAAAGAAAGGATTCCAACAAGTTGAGAAGAGGAAGGAGAGCACGTCAAGCATGAGAGACAGTCAAGGCAAAGGGAACGAGATGGAATGTGCCAGGTAAGGAAAACCATGAGACCAATATAGCTATGCTCCTAGAGTGAACAGAGGCAAATGGTTATGTCCTGCCTAGAAACCTAATTTGGGGGTAAGTAGTGCAGAGTTTTCAATGACTAAGAGAGGAGTTCATATTTGATGTGGAGGTGACAAGGAATCACTGGAGTTTACTGAGAAGGGAGTAGACTGTGTGACATAGGCATATTCTTTAAGAAAATGACATTGATAATGATATGTATGAAAATAGGATCTTTTGCTGTTTTTGTTATTGTATAATCAAGAAGTATGATGCTTCTACGTGAATGTGACTGACGAGGACCTTTCCCACCCATTGATGCTCCTTCCCATTGTGGGAAGCTTGATTAGGGGAGTTGTTTTGTAGGAGGGTCCCAAATGTCTTTTGTTTTTTCTGTTGAGGCACTGGGTCAGAGGGTTATGTCCTCTGGCTCTGAAAAGTGTGTAAATACTCTGAGGGTGAGGTTTTATCTTGGTGCTTATTTTTTGTAAGTGTTTGTTGGGCCAGGTGAGGACTCTGGGAAGCCACTAAAGAGCTCCGCCCGCAGCTTTGAGAATCCAGATTTCGTGCTTCCCTCTCTGGTAACTGGTCAGACAGCTGTACCTGTCTGTTGAATTATGATAAGACAGCGGAAGCCACGTCTGTTGATTATGTTAGGGTTCAGGGTGTTGACTCCCCTGAACTTGGTGAATGATATATGTGACACATGTGCTTGATTAAAGTGACTGTTAACCCCTCAAAAGTTGCCTTTCCTTTTATGAAGGCAGATCTAAGAACCTGTGACAGCAGCTTCCCTCTGCATGTTGGAGTGCTTACTGATACACAATGTAGACAACAAATGGGAGGGGAGGCATATTTGGGGCATAGATTTCAATTAGGAAGCCATTGCAATAGTCCAGGTAAGAGGCAATAAGATCCTAAACCAGAGTGACTGTTATGGGAGTGGAGAGAAGGGCACCTACGTGAGAAATGTCATGTGGCCAGAAATAACAAGTTGGGGACTGGACATGTGGAACAAGTGAGAGTGAGGAGTTGAAAATAAAACCCGAGTTGACCCTCATTGCTGCTTTGTGTTCCTTCCCTCCACAAACCAGTCCTAGCAGTGCTTCTGGAAAGGATGGGATTGTCAACTGTCCTGTAGTAGCCTCATAATTCCCATGATTCTGGTACAAAATCTTCCTTCACTGACTAGCACTCCAGTACAAGTGTTGTGCTCCCAACACCATCAGATTCTAAACTCCTTGAAAGCAAAAACTGTCTGTGAAGATCTACAGTTTCCAGGATAGTATGAAGTACATAAGAGTTTCTTAATAATATGTTTCTTAATAAATGTTTTTTTTCATTTATTCAACATCAATTCAGTACCTCGTAGATACAGCATACTATAATCTAAAATTTTCTTAAGTTCATGGAAAGTAATGTAGAACAATATAGTTCTTAGCATTTATTTATGATTTCTTTCTTTGTTATACTTTATAATTCAAGTCTAATTAAAATGAGATAACTTTGTTCTAGATTGACTAAAGTTATAATTCTCCTTACATTTCTTAACGTTACCTTCACACCAATGAAAATGAGACCTTAAAAGTTTAAAACCTTATATTGCAATCCCATTTTAAAAAGACAAAGTGCATCTGACTTGGACCCCAGTCAAAGGGGCTCAACTACTTAGGTAAAAATAAATGGCTGTGATCATTTCCTAATAAGGCAGTTTTCCAGTGGCAGGAACCCAAGAGCAGCGTATCTTACAAATAAAGTGATAAAGGTCTGGCTTCCAGGTGCCTGTTGTGTTTGTTTGGTCGTTTCAGTCATATCCAACTCTTGGTGACCCTCTTTGGGGTTTTGTTGGAAAAGATCCTGGAGTGGTTTGCTATTTCCTTCCCCAGCTCATTTTGCAGGTGAGGCAAACAGAGTGAAGTAACTTGCACAGTGTCACCCAGCTGAGAAGTGCCTGAGTCCAGATCTGAACCCAGGTTTTCCTGACTCCATGCCCAGAACTGCACTGCTCTAGTTATCAAATTGACCAAATGCACCAGAACATAGAAATCCTTTATATAATAAATGTTTTTTCTTAATGATCTCTTCATATTCTTAATATAATCATATGGGAATCTCTAGTTCATTTCAAAACTTAAAACTAAGGCATAACCAAACTCAAATTATCAGTTTATCATTAGACTTACATAAAAACAAACAACACACTGAAAGAAATAGCTGAATTCTTCCAATTATTAAGGCTAATGTCTGAGATAAAGACATAAGCAAGACAAAATGTCTGCTGATAAAGCCATCAGTATCCTATAAAGCCAAGGCTAAAGTTCAAGAATGGATTGTGGACTCATATTTTGAGGCAGAGCTTGAGTATAAAAGCAATGTGAACATTTTACTTAATGGAGGGGGGACATTCTAATTCTTAAGAAGATAATTCAAATAAAGACATATTTTAGTATCCTGAATGACTGAGATTGGAACAAAAATCAACCCTGACTTCAGACCATCCATGTACTTGGGAGCAACCTCACTAAGTGACTGTAGAAGTCAGAGGCACTTCATTGTTCACCTTCTTCATGTCTACCCTTTTCACTCAAGGGAAACATATAGTATATGCATAAAACATGCTCATCTTCCACATATATATTATATATTCCTGGAGAAAGGACTGAATGTTGACTGACCCACATCCATGTATCTGCCAGTCCAGAGACATAGCAGAAGGACAAAAGGATAAGGCAGTCATGGGTGAGGGAGGGAGAAGCTTCTCCAGCTCTCTGTGAGTGCCCCTCTCCCCGTTCACACGGCCTGAGGCTAGAGAGAGTTACACACAGTGTGGAATCAGGTGCACAAAGAAGCTACAACCACTAAGCCATGACATGCCATGACATACAGGACTAAGACCAGAATTGGGTCTCCAATGGAGCTTGAGGTAGGGTCAAGTGACCCCTAAGTTTTTTTTCTCATAGGAAACAATGGAATCACTAAGAGCAGAAGGTTGACTGACTCCTTAGTAAAGTTGAGCCATGAAAGTTCTAAAAATCAGTGAGCAAACAATAAATTCCTACTATGTGCCAGGCAGTGGGAATAAAAAGAACAAGATAAAATAATCTCTAACTTGAAGAAATGTATATTCTATTGAGAGAATATGCATATCCATGTCAAATATGTAAAAGAAGAGGAGAAATGTACTGGCAGGATCTGCTCTGAGCTTTGAGGATTTGATTTGGTTTTTTTCTTTCCAAGACAGAGAGACAGAGAACAGTGAATGATCCTGATCCATGTCTGGCCACTGGACCCAGATGACTCCGGAGGAGACATTGCATAGAGCTCTGCCTCACTTAAATCCAATTCACTTATAAGTCATGGCATCATCTTCCCTTCAAGAAAGACAAACAACCACAGTGGGTGCAAATAATGTTTCTATATTTGATGTCTTACTAGCTCTTCAGAAAAGCAAAATGAACCAAATACTGATATTAACAGGGTTTTCTTTGTGGGAGGAGAAATGAAGTTGATAGATTCTGTGAAAGATATCCCATTCCCTAAAAATATACCTCTATCTGTTGTGTCAAGGACTCAGACCCAGCTGACACACTGGTCACATATCATATACTCAGATTATATTTTACATGCTGTGTCACCATGGATTCTAAATTTTGCAATTTTGCTGTAATAAAAATAAACCTAGAATGACTTCAAAATCCTAAAGTAGGTAGTACATACTAAACCCCCCCCAAAAAAACCCATCATATTGGGTTTGAGTTTTAATTTTCTGTTTCATTATTTTTAAAGAATTCCATATTTAATTATTAAATATTTTATAGAAGGAATATTATTAGTAAGAAAATGGGAATTAATTGAATGCACATTTGCTTATAATGACTGTACAAAAATCATGTGGCTTTCCTTTATATCGGGGGTTATGTGAGAGAAATTTAATGCAAAAAGACTGCATGTTGGTAGGACAGATTGCTCCTAGAAGTGAATGTCAGGACTCTTAAATGTTATATTAATTACGGCCTGCGGTCAAAAACATTTTTCTTCAGATCTACTCCTGAAATGATAATGGAAGTCAATGGGAAAACTTTGGATTGCTGATATACATTTTTAAGCTTTTATATATAACTTTTCAGAAACACAAAGAAATTTCATGTAGTATGTGATTAATTTTGGTATATTGAAATTATCTGTTATGAATAACTGAGTAAAAAGTACATTCTTGACCCCTCCTACTCTGCCCTCTCATTACCCTACTTCTGTTTACACCTATAAAAGAGTCCTAATACTTTTAACAGAAAGATAAACTACCAGATTCTATTTCAAAACACAAGCCCAATTAAAAAAAAGCCAAGCTACTGCTTATCTATGGTGTCAATTTCATTCTACAGAAATAAATACAAAAAGAAGAAATAGAGGTAGATCTATCATCAGAAAGAAAACATTTCTTCTTTAAAATATTAGTTCACAGTCAGACAACAAAAGCAAAAAAAGACTACAAAGGGCATATAGTTGAACTTATATCCAGTTCATTGTAGAACACAGCCAATTCAACTGCAGAATTCATTCTACCACACCCCCGATAAATTCATTGCCCATTTTCCCTGAGAGGGAAAATCCACTGCTTCTTAAGGCAACCCATTCCATTTATGGAGAACTTTGAATGTTAAGAAATTTTTCCTTAAATCAAGTTAAAACTTGTCTCTCCACAACTTTAGATCATTACTTCCAGTTCTGCTTTCTTGGGTAAAGAAAAATAAATTCAATCCTTCTGCACTGTCTCACTCAAAATTGGAAAATAACTGTCATCCCTCTAAATCTTGTCTTTTCTAAGCTAAATCAATACTCCCAGTTCCTTCAGAAAATTCTCATATGTCATATTCTCCAAACTTCTCACCTCCCAGGCACCTCTCTTCTGGAAAGACCTCAGGTTCACCTGTGACTTTCCTAAAATGGAATGCCCAAAGCTAAATGTGGTGTGACCATGGAAAAGAATAGCTGATCAATTACTTCTCATGTTCTGGATATGCAACTTCTTTAAGGATAGCTAGGATAGCTTTAACTTTCTCAGATGCCAAAGTCATACTGAACTTGCATATGCTGAACTAGTAGTTAACTAAGATCCCCAGGTCATTTTGCACTAGATTTGACATATCATCCTCTTTTTTCAATCTTATGAAGTAGGGCTTGTGTCTCTATGTCCCTGTTAATTCCATGATTCTTACCTGGCAAATAGTTCTTTCAAGATGTTTTTGGATCTGGAATCTTTCATCATTTGCATTCACTTTCTCAAAACATTAGATTTCACAAGCATCCTATCTACACCCTCTTCCAAAGCCTAGATTAAAAAAAAATCTTGATTCTGACAAAAACAAAAAAAACATGGCAAAAGGAATTCACAGAAGCTGAGAACTGGAAAGCATCTCAGTGATCATCTGTTTCAGCCCATACCCAAAGGGAATCCCTGCTATCTATCTACCTATCTCATAGTCATCTATTTTCTGCTTGAAGACTTTCAATTAGGGAAAAACTGCCAGCTCTTGAGGCGCCCTTGTCATCTGTGGGATAGCTCTGACTGTTGGGAAGCTCTTCCTACCATCAAGACTACACTGGCCCTTTTGCAACCTTCACACATTGCTCCTAATTATGCCCTTTAGGGCACTTCCTCCACATGGAAGCCCTTCAGTTGCTGTTACTGTTCTTTGTCCTTCATTCTCAAAGAGGACTCTGACATCAGGGAGGTGAAGATATGACGCACAAGAGAATAGGAGTGAAGTGAAGCAGGGTCATGCAAAGTCACCAGGCTCACTTTCGCCCCTGGAGACACCTGGGTCCTGTGGTCAGAAATGGATCAGGCCAACTGGAGATGGCCTTGGACGCAGAGGGGGCCCTTGGCCTTTTTACACTAAGATCTTTCCCAAGTCTAAGTGTGACTAAGATAATGCACTTTCAGTAATTAAGGCTAGGTAAGAAATGAGGCAGAGAATGGTCTTTTATACCCAGTATTCTATGTACTCCCTGAATCTTATCTTCTCGACAGTAAAAATACCCTATTCTTTCAATGGGTTCTTATAAGACATAGACAAAAAGGGCTCTTTACAGTACTAGATGCCTTTCTTTGGAAGCCCTCCAGTTAATCATTCCAGTTTCAGGTCATTATATGACACATTATATATAACTCATAATGGGAATCTTTGAGGCTGTGGCCTATATACTTCAATCTAAATGAGTTATTACAGAACTTCATTAACTCACATTTAAGTGATATTTATTGAAGAGAAAGAATTTGAATAGTCCCTTGAGGTTTCTTATGACAGAATTCAAAGTCTTGATTTTATAATTTTCTTTAAACCTAACCATATTGTACTGTAAAATCCGAACAACAAATACTAAAATCTAATTTTATTATGTATTCTGATATGTATACTGTTTTTTTAAATAGACATTATGAAAAGTGTTGCATATAGCATACAGAAAAATCAATATTATATTCTGACATGTTATGTCTGATTTTTTTTTTCTAAAGGCAGGAGATATAATTAATCAGAACCAATTCATTTCCATATTGGAAGCAAAAAGATGCAAGTTCCTCTCTCACTATATAACCTTTTGACCTCAGATGACTCCACTTTAAAATGTAGAGGAGATGCTGTGTGATTTTTGACTCACTACAATGCTAAAATTTTATAGTTCCATGATTATACTTCATTTTCACTCAATGTGGAAAGAATCAAAATAAACCAAAAAAAGAAAGAATATTCTTCTTCTGCTTGTCAACTCGCTTATTTCACTTGCCTGGTTCTCATTATTCATTCATGTGTCTTCAGTGAGGAAAGAAGAAGGAAATTTAGAGAAGGACAAAGGACATGGGCAAGAATTGCATGGGATGAGAGTCTATGTAGAGGTTGTCCATCAGGGAGGGAGCATCCAAGTTAATGCAATCACAAATCCATTAGAGAATCATAATATTCAATTATCACAATGCCTAGAACACAGTAAGCACTTAAAAATGTTTGTTTCCAGGATATCAAAATGTCATAAGGAATAAGATAAAAATGCATTTTATTAATATTCAAAATATGTACCCTGAGACTTATTCAAAAGGGCTACATTTTCCACATTATATAAACATTAACAATGCAAAAGATGGAAAAAGTACCATGTTTTAATAAATAAAAATTTATATAACATTCATGACTATTTATAAATTATCTCTTGTCATTGGCAAATAAAGCAACTTTGGAAAATGAGTTAGACATAGGCTCATAATACAAGATTTCAAATTCCAGCTCCAATATTTTTGGCAGCTGATTTTGGATAAGTCATTTGACTACTATAAAGTTCCGTTTTCTCATTTATAAAATGGGTATACTAGATTAAGAGGGAGACATAAAAATGGGAAAGAATTTTTACAACCAGTGTCTCTGATAAATTCCTCATTTCTAAAATAAGAGAACTGAGTCAAATTCCCTAATTGACATATAGTCAAAGGATATGAACAAGGGGGGACAGAGCCAAAATGGCAGAGTAGAAAGATGCATATACTCTAGTGCTTCCTCCACAGCCCACAACATAACTGTAAAAATGACTCTCAACAAATTCTAGAGCAGCAGAAGCCACAGAACAACAAAGTGAAAGAGGTTTCTAGCCAAAGGTAACCTGGAAGGTCACCAGACGCAAAGCAGAGTAGAGCGCAGCCCTGGTCACACAGTACTTGGAGGTAGAGGACCTGAACAGACCCTGGGGGCAGAATTCCCAGCAGGGAGGGTCCCAGATCCCTCAACCAACAAGCAACAAAGAAAGCTCCAAAGGTCAGTGTGGGAGGGCTTTCCCAGCTGGGAAAGAGGGGAACTCTGTTCCCCTAGCACTGGCCCCAGGCAGCGGCAGCAGCAGCCTGCAGGCAGCTAAGCAGAAGCAGCCTGGGTCAATTGTCCAGGCAAATCACCTTAAAACCTGTGGCAGAATTGAGTAGCTGATCTGAAGCTCAGCCTTGAGCATGGTACTGGGGAGAGGAGGAGCCCTAGGACACTCCTCTTGACACAGGATTCAGAAGTCAAGTAACTGGCTGGAAAAATGTCCAAAAAAGGGGAAAAAAAACACCATAGAAGGGTACTTTCTTGGTGAACAGGTGTCTCCTTCCATCCTTTCAGATGAGGAAGAACAAGGCATACTATCAAAGTAAGTCAAGGCCTTTCCCTCCAGTACCTCCAAAATGAATAAGAGATGGGCTCAAGCCATAGAAAAGCTTGAAAAGTGTGTCAGTAGCCTTCTAAAGGAGAACCAAAAAATGCTGAGAAAAATAACACCTTTACAAAGAGGCTAACTCAATTGGAAAAAGAGATCCAAAAAAACAATGAGGAGAAGAAGGCTTTAAAAAGCAGAATTAGCCAAATGGAAAAGAGGGTTCAAAAGCTCACTCAACAAAATAGTTCTTTAAAAGAGAGAATTGAGTTCAGGGAAGCTAATGACTATGAGATAAACTAAGAAGTTAAAAAAGAAAATCAAAAGTTTGAAAAAATTGAAGATAATGTGAAACATCTCACTGGAAAAACAACTGACCTGGAAAATAGATCCAGGAGAGACAATTTTAAAATTATGGGATTATCTGAAAGCCATGATCAAAAAGAGAGCCCAGACATTATCCTCCATGAAATTATCAAGGAAAACTGTCCTGATATTCTAGAACCAGAGGACAAAATAAATATTGAAGGAATCTACATCACCTCCTGAAAGAAACCCAAAAAGAGAAACTACTAGGAATATTGTGGCAAAATTTCAGAGTTCCCAGGTCAAGGAGAAAATATTGCAAGCAGCTAGAAAGAAATAATTTGAGTATTGTGGAAATACAATCAGGATAACACAGGATCTGGCAGCTTCTACATTAAGGGACAGAAGGTCTTGGAATAGGATATTCTAGAAGTCAAAGGAACTGGGATTAAAACCAAGAATCACATACCCAGCAAAACTGAATACAATACTTCAAGGGAATAAATGGTCATTCAATGATATAGAGGATTTTCAAGCATTCATGACAAGAAGACCAGAACTGAATAGAAAATTTGACTTTCAAACACAAGAATTAAGAGAAGCATGAAAAGGTAAAAAGGAAAGACAAATCATAAAAGACTTTCTAAAGCTGATCTGTTTACATTCCTACATGGAAAGATATTTGTAATTCTTGAGAATTTTCGCAGTATTTGGGTAGGTGAAGGGATTATACACACACACACACACATAGACAGAGAGTACAGGCTGAAAAAATAAACAAAATAAAAATTCAAGGGTGAGGAAGGAAAATATGGAGAGGAGAAAGGGAGAAATGGAATGGGGCAGGCTAAAACTCACAAAAGAGGTAAGAAAAATATTGTTCAATGGAGGAGAAAAGGGAAAAGGTGAGAGGGGAAAAGTGAAGCTTACTCTTTTCACATATGGCTTAAGGAGGGAATAACATGCTCACTAAATTTGGTATGAAAATCTATCTTACACTACAGGAAAGTAGAGGAGGAGGCAACAAGTGGGGTGAGGGGAATGATGGAAGGGAGAGCAAATGGGAGAAGGGAGTAACTAGAAGTAAACACTTTTGGGAATGAACAAGGTCAAATGAGAGGATAAAAAACAAGTGGGGGGACAGTGTAGAATAGAGAGCAATATAGTTAGTATTATACTACATGATTATTATGGAAGTCTTTTGCAAAACAACACATATTTAGTCTGGATTGAATAGCTTGCCTTCTCAGTGTAGATGGATAGGGAGGGAGGCAGAGAAGTTGGAATTCAAAGTATTAGAAACAATTTTTGAAAATCATTATTGCATATAACTGGGAAATAAGAAACACAGGTAAAGGGGTACAGAAATTTATCTTGCCCTACAAGAAAAGAGAGAACATGAGGCTAAAGGAAGGGTGGGGTGTGATAGAAAGGAGGGTACATTGAGGGAAAGGTAAATCAGAAAGCAAGGTATTATGGAGTGAGGAGAGAGGAGAGATGGGGAGAAAAATTGGAACTCAAAATTTTCTGGAAATGAATGTCAAAATCTAAAAATAAATAAATGCAATTTAAAAAAAGAAAAAAAGGACATGAATAAACAGTTTTCAGATGTCAAAATTAAAGCTATCTGTAGTCATATGAAAAAATGCTTTAAATCACTATTGATTAGAGAAATATGAATCAAAACAACTCTGACATATCATATCATACCTATCAAATTGGCTAACATGACAAAACTGGAAAATAATAAATATTAGGAAAATTGGAACACTAATGCAATGTTGGTGGATTTGTAAACTGATTCGAACATTTTGGAGAACAATTTGGAATTATGCCCAAAGGGCTATAAAACTGCACGATCTTTGACCCAGCAATACCATTTCTAGGTTTGTATCATAAAGAGATCATAAAAATGGAAAAAAGACCCACATCTACAAACATATTTATAGCAGCACTTTTTGTGGTAACCAAGAACTGGAAATTGAGGGGATGTCCATCAATTGAGAAATGGCCGAACAAGTTGTGGTATATGAATGTAATCTAACCCTAAATGCATACTATTGTGCTATAAGAAATGATGAGCTAGCAGACTTCAAAAAAACCTGGACTTGTGAGAACTAATGATAAGTAAAATGAGCAGCATCAGGAGAACACTGTACATAGTAACAACCACACTGTGCGATGACCAGCTTTGATAGATTGAGCTCTACTCAGCAATGCAAGGATCTAAGACAACTCTGAGACTCACTTTGGAAAATGCTATCCATCTCCAGAGAAAGAACTCTGGAGTCTGAATGCAGATGGAAGCAGATTATTTGCTCTCCTTTTCTTTTGTTGTTTTGTTTCTTCTTTTTCATGCTTCCTCTCTTTTGTTCTAATTCTTCTTTACATCATGACTCATGGGAAAATATGTTTAATATGAATGCATAAGTAGAGCCTATAGCAAATTGCACACTGTGGTGGGGAAGGGGGAGGAATTCGAATAAGGGGAAGAAAATTTGAAACTCAAAATTTTATGGAAGAAAATGTTGAAAACAAAATAAATTAATTTATAAAATGAACATAATACTTGCGCTTTTCGCAGCGTTGTGAAGAAAACTTTTAAATTATTTACTACTAGTAGTAGTAGTGGTAGTAGTAGTAGTAGTAGTATTGGCTATTAACTGAATAAAATCAATTTTAATCCTAGTGATAATATTTAAACAAAATTATTAAGTGGGTTTAGAGCAAATCAATATGACTTGGCACATTAAAAACATCAGCATTACTGCATATTTAATTGATCTTGGTCAGTGACTGGATTACTTTTACCTTTCAAACTGATAAACATCTATCATTATAAAAAAAAATCTAATGTGACATCATTTGAGAAAGGGAGAGTAAGGAATTAATTGGGTTATTAGAGCAATTATCATAGTTAGTGTTGTTCCAGAACTTCCATATCAAAAGTAGTTCATTTTTATAAATTGACTTCTACTGTAGATTATTAGAGACCAAAACTGGAAGACAGCAGTTTCTATAATACAGACTTCGTTTCTGCAAACTCCTACCTTATACTGACTTTTAATGATAAAAATGAGACTGTGATTTCCTTGGTAGAGGACACTGTGAATGTATTTTTTCTTTTTTTTTTCCAATTTATTTATTTGTTTGTTTGTTTATTTAACTTTTTACATTCATTTTCACTAAATTTTGGGTTCCAAATTTTCTCCCCTTTTATCCCCTCCACCCACCCCAATACACCTAGCAATCTAATTTTCCCTATCACCAATCTGCCCTCTCTTCTATCATCCCTCCCTTCTCTTGTCCCCATCTTCTCTTTTGTCCTGTAGGGCCAGATGACTTTCTATTCCCCCTTAACTGTATTTCTTATTTCCTAGTAGCAACAACAATACTAACAGTTGTTCCTAAAACTTTGAGTTCCAAATTCTCCCCATCCCTCCCTCCCCACCCATTCCCTTTGGGAAGGCAGGCAATTCAATATAGGCCCTATCTGTGTAGTTTTGCAATATTGTGACGATAATAGTCGTGTTGTGTAAGACTAACTGTATTTCCCTCCATCCTATCCTGGCCCCCATTGTTTCTATTCTCTCTTTTCATCCTGTCCCTCCCCGAGTGTTAACTTCAAATTGCTCCCTCCTCCCATTACCCTCCCTACCATCCCCCCCCTTGCTTATCTCCTTCTCCCTCACTTTCCTGTATTGTAAGATAGGTTTTCATACCAAAATGAGAGTGCATTTTATTCCTTCCTTTAGTCCAATGTGATGAGGGTAAACTTCTCATTTTTTTTCCTCACCTCTCCTCTTTTTCCCTCCACTAACAAGTCTCCTGCTTGCCTATTGAATGAGAGATAATTTACCCCATTTCATTTCACCCTCTTTCCTCCCATTACATTTCTCTCTCACCATTTACCTTAATTTCTTTTGAGATATGGTCCCATCCTATTCAATTCACTCTGTGCTCTCTGTCTCTGTATGTGTGCGCACGTGTGTACATGTGTGTGTGCATGTGTGTGTGTGTGTGTGTGTGTGTGTGTGTGTGTGTGGTCCCACCAATTACCCAGATACTGAAAAGTTTTAAGAGGTACAAATATTGTCTTTCCATGTAGGAATGTAAACCGTTCACCTTTGGTAAGTCCCTTATGACTTCTCTTTGCTGTTTACTTTTTCATGCTTCTTCTCATTCTTGTGTTTGAAAGTCAAATTTTCTTTTCAGCTCTGGTCTTTTCATCAAGAATGCTTGAAAGTCCTCTGTTTCATTGAAAGACCATTTTTTCCCCTGAAATATTATACTCAGTTTTTCTGGGTAGGTGATTCTTGGTTTGAGTCCTAGTTCCTTTGATTTCTGGAATATCCTATTCCATGCCCTTTATACCCCTTAATGTAGAAGCTGCTAGATCTTGAGTTATCCTGATTGTATTTCCACAATACTGGAATTGTTTCTCTGGAATTTGGCCACAGTGTTCCTAGGAGTTTCTCTTTTTGGATCTCTTTCAGGCGGGGATCGATGGATTCTTTCAATAATTATTTTGCCCTCTGGTTGTAGAATATCAGGGCAGTTTTCCTTGATAATTTCATGGAAGATGATGTCTAGGCTCTTTTTTTGATCATGACTTTCAGGTAGTAGCATAATTTTTAAATTGTCTCTCCTGGATCTATTTTCCAGGTCAGTTGTTTTTCCCATGAGATATTTCACATTCTCTTCCATTTTTTCATTCTTTTGGTTTTGTTTGGTGATTTCTTGGTTTGTCCTAAAGTCATTAGCCTCCACCTGTTCCGTTCTAATTTTTTTTTCTTTTAATTTTATTTATTTATTTAATTTTTTACATTCATTTTCACAAATTTTTAGGTTCCAAATTTTCTCCCCTTTTATCCCCTCCCCCACCCCAATACCCCAAGCAATCTAATTTTCCCTATCTCCAATCTGCCCTCTCTTCTGTCATCCCTCCCTTCTCGTCTCCATCTTCTTTTTTCTCCTGTAGGGCCAGATGACTTTCTATTCCTCATTAACTGTATGTCTTCTTTCCTAGTTGCAACAACAATACTAAACAGTTGTTCCTAAAACTTTGAGTTCCAAATTCTCCCCATCCCTCCCTCCCCACCCATTCCCTTTGGGAAGGCAGGCAATTCAATATAGGCCATATCTGTGTAGTTTTGCAAATGACCTCCCTGATAGTCATGTTGTGTAAGACTAACTGGATTACCATCCCTCCTAACCTGCCCCTCATTGTTTCTCTTCTGTCTCTTGATCCTGTCCCTCCCCAAGTGTTCACTGCAAATTGCTCCCTCCTCCCTTTGCCCTCCCCTCCATCATCCCCCCCTTGCAATATATCCTTCTCCCCCACTTTCTTATACTGTAAGATAGGTTTTCATACCAAAATGAGTGTGCATTTCACTCCTTCGTTTAGTCAAATGTGATGAGGGTAAACTTCTTGGTTTTTTTTTTTTTTCTCAGCTCTCCTCTTTTTCCCTCCACTAAGAAAAACTCCTACCTGCCTCTTAAATGACATATAGTTACCCCCTTCCCTTTCCCTCTCTTTCCTCCCCCTACATTTCTCTCTCACCATTTACCTTAGTTTCTTTTAAGGTATGGTCCCATCCTATTCAGTTCAATCTGTGCTCTCTATCTCTGTATGTGTGTGCATGTGTGTATGTGTGCGCATGCGTGTACATGTGTATGTGTGGTCCCACCAACTACCCAGATACTGAAAAGTTTTAAGAGTTACAAATATTGTCTTTCCCTGTATGAATGTAGACAGTTCACTTCTGGTAAGTCCCTTAAGACTTCTCTTTGCTGTTTACTTTTACATGCTTCTTCTCATTCTTGTGTTTGAAAGTCAAATTTTCTTTTCAGCTCTGGTCTTTTCATTAAGAATGATTGAAAGTCCTCTGTTTCATTGAAAGACCATATTTTCCCTTGAAGTATTATACTCAGTTTAGCTGGGTAGGTGATTCTTGGTTTGAGTCCTAGTTCCTTTGCCTTCTGGAATATCCTATTCCACGCCCTTCGATCCCTTAATGTAGAAGCTGCTAGATCTTGGGTTATCCTGATTGTATTTCCACAGTACTGGAATTGTTTCTTTCTAGCTGCTTGCAAGATTTTCTCCTTGAGCTGGGAGTTCTGGAATTTGGCCACAATGTTCCTAGGAGTTTCTCTTTTGGGATCTCTTTCAGGTGGTGATCGATGGATTCTTTCAATACTTATTTTGCCCTCTGGTTCTAGAATGTCAGGGCAGTTTTCCTTGATAATTTCATGGAAGATGATGTCTAGGCTCTTTTTTTGATCATGACTTTCAGGTAGTCCCATAATTTTTAAATTGTCTCTCCTGGATCTATTTTCCAGGTCAGTTGTTTTTTCCCATGAGATATTTCACATTCTCTTCCATTTTTTCGTTCTTTTGGTTTTGTTTGGTGATTTCTTGGTTTCTCATAAAGTTATTAGACTCCATCTGTTCCATTCTAATTTTGAGAGAACTATTAAATTCAGTGAGCTTTTGAGCCTCTTTTTCCATTTGGCTCATTCTGCTTTTGAAAGCATTCTTCTCCTCATTGGCTTTTTGAACCTCCTTTGCCAATTGGGTGAGCCTATTTTTCAAGGTGTTAATTTCCTCAGCATTTTTTTGGGTCTCCTTTACCAAGGTATTGACCCATTTTTCATGCTTTTCTTGCATCTCTCTCATTTCTCTTCCCACTTTTTCCTCCACCTGTCTAACTTGATTTTCAAAATGCTTTTTGAGCTCTTCCATGGCCTGAGCCCACCAGACATACCACTGGGATGTCTGGGATACAAAGGCCCTGACCTCCACATCTTTCCCTGATGGTAAGAATATTTCCTCATCATCAGAACTGAAAGGCAGGAACACCTGCACCCCCTCAAAGTAGCTCTCTATAGTCTTATTTTGCTTCCTTTTTCTGGGCATTTTCCCAGCCAGTTACTTGACTTCTGAGATTCCTGTCCACCCCTGCCTAGATCTGCCCAGCTAGTGCTTGGGGTCTGAGATTCAAATGGGCTTTCCGCAGCAGGCGCAGCTGCTATTCAATGTGAGCTTAAGTTCTGGTGCTCGGGTTGGGGCAGGGCCGCCTCCCAGGCCTCTCAAGGGGGCCCGAGCCACGGAGACACCCCGCTCCCCTCTCGGCCAGCCCAGAAGTCTCTCTCACTGACCTGTAGCGTCTGTGGGCGGAGGGACCTTCCTGGCCACCGGAGGTTCCATCCCTGAAGCCTGCTCGGATCTACTCCTCTCAGCCATACAGCCAGGGCAGTGCAGGGGTGGACTCTGCTTTCCGGGGCACAACAGACCCTGGGGACCGCTCTCCAGAGCTCTCTGGAACAGAAGTCTTTTCCACTGTGTTTCTGCACACCTTGCAGTGATCCAGAATTTGTGGGGAGTTCTTCTTGCAGGAAATATATGGGCTGTGGGTTCGGAGCTAGCATACGTGAGTCTTTCTACTCCACCATCTTGGCTCCACCCCCCCCATGTATTTTTTTCAATGAAGTAAGAATAAATTACTATACTATTTGTTTTCTTTTAATAATCATTTTTACTTCCCTAATCTTCCACTTACAGTGGTGCTTTTCTTTAGAAAAGCATTATAATTATAATGCAGCATTATAGCATTATTAAGGTTCTCTCTTATTAGAAGTTCACAAGCATTGATAAGATCATCTAAATGAGGCCTCCACAACCTGTGGCCCCGAGACCACTGATGGTCTGGTTCCTTGCCACTTGCAAAACACTGAGATTTCAGGCAGCCCATGAAAAATGTAGAGGAACACCCAAAATTCTTTGGCAACCTACAGACCACAGGTTCCACAGGCCTAATATAAACCCATGATCCTCTGATCTTATCATTGGTATGTTTGCACGAAAGTTACCATTTCACTGGTATGGGAGAATCTAAAAAGAAAATTCCTGCTAACAAAGCATATATAACAGCATACGCTCTGTAATGTACCATGCATGTATATGAAGAGTCTTTATCAGATTACACACCATCTTGGAGAGGAGGGGAGGGTAGAAAGGAGGAAAAATTTAGAACTCAAAAGTTTACGGAAGCAAATGATGAAAACTAAAATTAAATAAATTAATTTAATGAAATTTACCATCTTAAAGAGCTCCCTTGGTGCCAAAAGCTTAAGCTACTTGCCTAGTTGTACAAGCAGTCTATGTCATAAGCAAGACTTAATTCTTTCCTTTCAAGCCAACTCTCTTTCTACTAGAGAACAACCTCAAAATAAGAAAAAATATTACATACAAAATTAAAAATTTTAATATAGAAATCCATTATTAATTAATTACATTTTGCTTAGAAATTATGCTTATAAGAACTGTACTTATATGCTTACAATGCACTGTAGCTAGGCAACAAAAGATATATACATATTTTCTTCAAATTTTTATGACCTAATTATTCAGTGTTTTAAGGAGAATTATATGAAAATTAAACACAGGGAAGACAATTAATAATTCCAGAAAGCAAAATATGTAATTGAAATAAATGCATAGAAAAATTCATCTAAAATGATTACTTCTAATTTTGTTCATATTTAGCAACTCAATGGGTCTAGATGAAAGATATGGGACTAAAGCATTCTTTAATTTAAATGAGCAAAAATGGTCCATCTAAATAAAACCTTTCCCTCTGTTACAAAAACTGCTATTAAGTAATTTTCTTCATAATTCTCTATATTACATAATTAATGAATCTTTATGGTTTATCTGCTATTATGGTATACTGATAAGATTCTTTTGAGGTAAGATTTCACTCATAGAATTTTCATTTGAGTTTATACTTAGTGGAAGGAAAAATAATATATCTTTCGTAAAATATAGTTGATTATGTAATTTAAAAATGGGTTGAATTATTTATTCAATAGAAAAGTAGAATTAAATTTCATAAGTTCACCTGTGCATGTAAAAAGCTTTCATTTTAAATAATCAATCAATAAAATAATAGTTTTAACTAATCAATCAATAGGTCTTGGAGAATGAAAAGAACGAAGGAGAAAAAGATGGAATAAAAGTAGAAGAAAGGGAAAGATGGGAGGGAACAAAAGAAAGAAGGAAGGAAGGAGGGAAGAAGGGAAGGAAGGAAGAAAGGAAAGAAAGAGAAAAAGGAAGGGAGGAAAGGAAGGAAGGAAGGAAGGAAGGAAGGAAGGAAGGAAGGAAGGAAGGAAGGAAGGAAGGAAGGAAGAAAAGAAAGGAAGGAAGAAAGAAAAAGGAAAAAAGGGAGGGCAGCAATGAAGAAACTAAGGAGAGACAGAGGAATGGAAGGAAAAAAGGAAGTAAGAGGAAGGAAAATGGAGGAAATGAAGGAAAGACAGAAGAAGGGAAGAAATGAAGAATGGAGGGAAGGAAGGTTTAAAAAGGCTGTCCTATTGGCTTTGATAACAGATTCAGATAGCATGGGATAAATGAATTATAACACCTCAGACTTACTATGTCTGATAGCTGTGCACGATGAGAGACGTTTGCTTTGGGCAATTTTGAATACTTTCAATATGGAAACGAAATCGCTAACCTTTTGTTAATCTATAATGAGACAAGGCAGTGTTCATACTACAGGGTAATGCACAGAGTAATGCAAAGTTGCATGCAGACAACTTTCAATTAACTCTACTTATAGGGAAAGTGAAATTCAGGTACAATTTCAGATTTTTCCCTAGTCATTATGTTCAACCTTCTTTTCCTGTTCAATCTTTAAAAGAGAAAGTTATTTCCTTGTGATGGGTCATCCCCAAATTAGCCCTAACTTCCTCACCATAAAGAGCTGTTATGACAACAGGGAAGCTTATAGAACAAACCTAGAAGGAAAAAGTGACTTGAAAATATCTGTAAGCAAAGTTTCAAGAATACTGTTTTGGACAAAAAATCCAACAAGAATTCCTGGAAAAGTTAAAATAAGAGCATGTTTTTAAAAAGGATATTAAAATTTAAAAATGATATTAAGAGTGTTAGAGGGAAACATGGAAAAAGAAATGAGAGCCATGGAAGATATAAGAAAGGGAATTAGAAGGTTGGAACAAAAGATACAAAAACAGGTATGGTTAGGACTTGATAAGCAGACTTGAATATCATCAGCAAAGAGATGCTAATTAAATGCATGAGCATTTGATGAGATTATTAAATGAAGTTGGTTGGTTGGTTGTTGTCCTTCTTCAAAGAGGACCAAAATGACATCACCAACATAAAGTGAAATTTCAGTGTGTCCCAACTGTGGCTAATCACATAGTACAAGTTTGGAATGCTCTACCACAGGTTGGGCACAGATAGTCCCTGTGAGTATTTGGGGTGGATATCCCAAATTTGTGCATCCTGTGTTTATTTTGTGCTATCTCAATTCTGCTTTGCTCAAAGAGCACAGCACCCTTTCTGATGTGGGCACACCACGCTGAGCGGTCCTGTGCCAGTGTCTCCCATGTCGCACAGTCAAATCCAAAGTTCTTAAGAGTGTCCTTGTATCACTTCCTCTGATCACCATGTGATTGCCTGCCCCATGTGAGCTCTCCATAAAATAGTCTTTTTGGCAAGCGTACATTTTGCATTCAAACAACATGGTTAGGCCATCAGAGTTGTACTCTCTAAAGCATAGTTTGAATACTTGGCAGTTCAGCTCAAATAAGGACTTCAGTGTCTGGTACCTTATCCTGCC
This sequence comes from Bettongia penicillata ogilbyi, assembly GCA_023548195.1. NCBI lineage: Eukaryota > Metazoa > Chordata > Mammalia > Diprotodontia > Potoroidae > Bettongia > Bettongia penicillata. Next base: position 4,382,250 of record JAJHZJ010000003.1, read on the forward strand.
AGGGGATCCTCAGAATCTTCCTGAGACAGTTCAAATGGAAGTGATTCAGTTTCGTGGCATGGTGCTGGTAGACTGTCCATGTTTCACAAGCATATAATAATGAGGCCAGCACAACAGCTCTGTAGACCTTCAGTTTGGTAGTCAGTCTAATACCTCTTCTCTCCCAAACCTTTCTTCAGAGCCCCCCAAACACTGAGCTAGCTCTGGCAATGGGTGCATCAACCTCATTGTCAATGTGTACATCCCTGGAAAGTACATTACCAGGGTAAGTAAACTTATCCACAGCCTTCAAAACTTCTCCATTTGTTGTAATTGATGGTTCCACATATGGCTGGTGTGGTGGTAGCTGTGTTTTCTTGGTGTTAATTATTAGGCCAAAATTAGTACAAGCTGCAGAGAACTGATCCATACTTTGTTGCATCTCAGTTTCAGAGACTGCACTGAGTGCACAATTATCTGCAAACAGAAAATCATGCACCAACATTCCTTCCACTTTGGTCTTGGCTCGTAGCCTTTTCAAACTGAAGAACTTGTCATCAGTACAGTAGTTGACTTTGATCCCGAGTTCATCTTCATTGAAAGCATTTGTCAACATGACTAAAAATATCATGCAAAAAAGTATGGGAGCAAGCATACAGCCCTGTTTCGCTCCATTGGTGACTGGGAAAGCACGAGAGCATTGTCCATTATCCAGAACCCAGGCAAACATGCCATCATCAAATTGATGAAATAGTATTGATGGACTCTGGGCAACCAAATTTTGACATAATTTTCCATAAGCCCTCATGACTAACAGTGTCAAAGGCCTTGGTCATTTCTACAAACATTGTGTACAGACTTTTGTTCTGTTCCTGGCATTTCTCCTGGAGTTTGGGGGTAGCAAACACCATATCAACTGTTCCTTGGACCCTTCTGAAGCCACACTGGCTCTCAGGTATATGACCATCTTCCAGGTGAAGGATCAACCTGTTAAAGAGGACTCTAGTAAGAATTTTGGCAGCAATGACTAAGAGAGAGATTCCCCTGTGACTGCTGCAGGATAATCTATTCCCTCTACCTTTAGAGAGATGGACAATGGAGGCATCCTTTAACTCCTGGGGGATAACCTCCTCTTGCAATATATAACCTGGAAAATTTCAGCCAGCTTTTATATGAGCCATGGTCCCCCTACCTTGTAAATCTCAGCTAGAATAGAATCAGTACCAGGTACTTTATCACATGAAAGGAGCCTAATGGCCCTCAAAAGCTCTTCTTCAGTTGGAACTTCAGTTAAGGAGGGACTGACTTCAACCTGAGGTAAATGGTCAATGGCCTCAGCATTGATTGATGATGGTCTATTGAGAACACTATGGAAGTATTCAGCTCATCTCTCTATGATTATGTCCTTATCACTAATCAACGTGGCTCCATCAGCACTGAGTATTTGTGAGGCACCATAGGTTTTTGGTCCATAAATAGCTTTCAGGGAATCATAAAAGCACTTTGGATTGTTACTATCAGCATAAAACTGAATTTCATCTGCCTTCTTACTGAGCCTGCCTCTCTCTAAGCTTTGCTTGTACTTTGCTTTTGATGGAATTAAATGCTGCCTTCTTAGAGGTGGATGAACTATCCTGTTGGTAAAATCCTGTGGAGTTCTTGTTTTGCATTTCTGAATTTTCCCAACATTTTCATCTAAGCAATCTTGGTGTTCTGACCCAGATGAGCAAATGCAGTGCTGTGCACCAAATCTCTGAAAGCTGCCCACTCTTTTTCTGCTCCACTGTTGTCAACTGTGTGTTGGCTCAACTTTCCCTCCAAGTCAGCAGCAAACTGTTCATGATCAGAGAAGAGCTCTATTTGTTGACATTAATTCTTCTGGTAATCCTTTTGCTTGTGGGCAGTGCTTTTGATGAATGTGAATATTTAGTTAGGAAAGGATAAGTCTACAATCAGTCTAGCATTCTGCATCACATATTGCCTTTGTCACTCTCACATCTTGTCTGTCTCTTCTCTTTACAATCACATAGTCTATTAGATGCCAATGTTTGATGCAAGGGTACATCCATGAAATTTTACTGAGGAGGAAGAGGGCCCAGAACAGAGCCTGTTGGGATACTTGTGGTTAGAGGATGTGATCTGAAGGAAGACCCAGTAGAGAGTAGAGACCCAATTAGGAAAGAGAAGAACTAGCAGATGGCAGTGTGCCAAAGAGAGATGAGAGTATCAAGGAAAAGAGGGTGATTATTACTGCCAAATGCTGCAGAGAAGTCAAGAACTAGTCAAGATTGAGAAAAACCACAAGATGCAACAACTAGGACATTATTAATTACATTGGAGAGAGTAGTTTCAGCTGAATAATGATATTGGAAGCCAGAAAAAAAAATTATATGCTGACAGCCATATTGTAAAGATTTAGGAACTCTGATCAACAAAATGACCAACCGCAGTTCCAAAGGACTCCTGATGTAGCATGCCAACTACCTGCAGAGAGATAGGTTGATGGACTCAGATTACAGACTGAAGCATATAGATTTTGGTGTGACTAATATGAAAATTTGTTTTGCTTAGCTATAGATATTTGAAACAGGTTTTGTTTTTCTTGCTTTTTTAATGAATGGGAGAGGGGATTGGGAATAATGGGATTTAATTTACAGCACCACCATGCCCTCCAAAAAAATGTCTTACCTCCGGAGCATAGGCAGAGTTTGGGTTCTGGTTTATCAGTAGTCTTTTGAGGGGAATGTAATAGCCTATGACAGAAGCATTTCACTACCCAAATTATGATTTACTTATTTGTACTGAGTTTGGAACTGTGGCTCCCCTTTGAGATTAAGGAGGTCTTATTATATAGATTTAACTGAAACTTAGAGGTCTAATGTACTGTTATGAATTACATTTACCAAACTTCATGACCAGTCATACTATAAACCAGAGGTTGCCAACTTTATTTGGCCTACTTCCTCCTTAAAAAAAAATTACTCGGTATCCCCTGGAAATCTACTTTCTTTAACACTGTAAAAAATTTTTTGAAATTTGTATCATATCAAAAAATACAAATTTTTTTAAATGATACATCTTGAATTTAAAAACTTATTGTAAATTTGTGGGGTTTTTTCCCTGCATTGAAATTTTGATGATGCAATATTGCATTATGTAACCACATATGATTACTGTAAATATATACTGTAAACAAGTCATTGCACGCACATATTCTTGCTGATGCATGCTGGACTTCCAGACAATGAATAACACACTCACTTGCCAACATTTGCTTCTTAAGACCTGTTGGCATTTACAAGAATACAAGTCATTCCCCAATTGATAAATGGTCAAAGAATATGAAGAGGCAGTCTTCAGAGGAAGAAATTAAAGTCATTTATAGTCATATGAAAAAATGCTCTAAATCACTATTGATCAGAGAGATACAAATCAAAACAACTCTGAGGTACCACATCACATCTATCAGATTGGCTAATGTGACAAAACAGGAAGATGATAAATGTTGAAGATGTGGGAGAATTGGGTCCCTAATTCGTTGTTGGTGGAGCTGTGAGTTGATCCAACCATTCTGGAGATCAATTTGGAGTTATGCCCAAAGGCTACAAAAGTGCATACCCTTTGACCCAGCAGTATCGCTTCTAGGACTACATCCCCAAGAGATCATAAAAATGGGAAAAGGTCTCACATGTACAAAAATATTTATAGTAGCTCTCTTTGTGGTGGCAAAGAACTGCAAATTGAGAGGATAATCGTCAGTTGAGAAATGGCTGAACGAGTTGTGGTACATGAATGTAATAGAATACTATTGTGCTATAAGAAATGATGAACAGGATGACTTCAGAGAGTCCTGGAAGGACTTACATGAAGTGATGCTGAGTGAAAGGAGCAGAACCAGGAGAACTTTGTACACAGTATCAGTCACCGTGTGTGAGGACTGTTTCTGGTAGAACTAGCCCACCAATGCAAGGACCTAAAACATTCCCAAAGGACTCTTGAGACAAAATGCCATCCACATATAGAGAAAGAATTATGAAATCTAAAAACAGGATGAAGCAGAATGTTTTCTCTTGTGTTATGTTTTGTTTTTTCTCATGGTTTCTCCCATTCGTTTTGATCATTCTATGCAACATGACTAATGTGAAAATGCAGTTAATAAGACTGTATGTGTAGAACCCATATAAGATTGCATGCCGTCCTGGGGAGGGAGGGGGAGAAAATCTAAGATTTATGGAAGTGACTGTAAAAAACTGAAAACAAATAAATTAATTAAAAAAAAAAAGATCTGTTGGTGGACTTGATCCCTGATGGGTTATAACTTGCATTTGGTATATTTATTTGGAAAATAATGTAATCACTACTTTAACAGATGAAATGTACAGTTTTTGAAAATTTTCTTCTCTTCTTTCCTTATGCTTCCACTACCCCCTTATTTTTATTCAAAGCCCCCCAACAGTACCAGAGGCTACCACTACCCCCCCCCGTATGGTTCCAGATTCCCCAGGGGGAATTATTGCCACTTTGGGAACCTCTGTAACAAATCTAGTAATATAAAGAAATTTTCCACTGCCAGTGGTACAATTAGTTATCTGTAAAAATTAAGAATATTCACATAGAACAACAGAATATTGTAACTGCTCTCTAAAGCAAGAGATCTTAACTTTTTGTTGTGTTGTGTACCTCTAGCAGTCTTGTGAATTCTGCGGAATCCTTTTCTGAAGAATATAATTAAATATATAAAATCAAATTCACATGAATACAAGGGAGACCAATTATGTTAACATGTAATATTATTATCACCAGAATTTTTTTTTTATTTTATTGAAACTCAAGTGAAGAATCCCATGCAAAGGCAGTAGTTCACAGAGGAAGAAGCAGTATACTAGGGCTCAAGAACACTGGGGACTAGCTGTCATGCTACTTCATACTAACCATGTGAGTATAGACGACTCATTAACTTTGTTATGACTGTTCTACCATTTGTAAAATGCAGATAGTAATTCTGGCTCTACTAACCAGATGAATGTGTTTTAAGGAAAATATTTATAAAATATAAAGTGCTATGTAAATGTGAGTTATTACAAGTTCCAGCTCAGTTCATATATAAAAAGATGCATATTTTGATTTCTAAGTCCTGGGCACTTAAGCTTAGTTTTAAATTGGAGTAAAAAATAAAAGGATTTTTTATGATAAAATGAAAATGCAAATAAGAAAAGGTAGCACAGATACAGGCTACTTCTTACAAAGGAAGAAATACATACATATGCAGATAATGATCGTTACAGTAACTAAGGAATATCATAACTACAGTCTGACTCCAAAGCCATTCTACAAATCCTTCATACTTAGGTTTAGTCGATCTGCTCATGACTGTAGTATACAGTAGTGACTGGGGATTTGCTAGCCCAAACACAACTGAACCAGATTAAAATGTAATTGGGAAATACTAATTAAAGTAAATACAAACACAATAAAACATGCATATGGTGAATATGGGGTTTTCTAAGTCAGGATGTGCTCACAGGGATTCTTATGTACAACTTAACGGTCTCCATTTCTATCTGAGTTTGACAGCACTACGCCATATTGTTTTATCTTGCCCCCTTTGAACGATGATAAAAGCCACAGAGCCCCCTGAATCAGTGGGCCATCTGAGAGTGTCTGGATAAAGGCATCATTCCAGAAGCAGCTACCTGGGCAGCTCCATTGTCTTGCACCAAAGACAGCAACTCAGAAGAAGGCAGTAATGTGGTTGTGGCTTTAACCAAATTTGTAAAATTTGAAAAATCTTACAATTAGTTTAAGGTGCGTGTGACGAGAATGGTTCTTTGAAATCCTTAACCTAACAAAAGCACTCAGTTATGTAAATAAGTATAATGCTTAACTGCTTCATTTTCCCTTTCTACACTCTGAATTCTATCCTCAGCCTCATCCCACCCTCTCTGTGCTCTCTCCCTTAACAATCTCATCTATACTCATAAGTTCAGTTGTCATCTATTTGAAGATGATTCCTATGTCCAGTAGCTAAAATCAGATATCAAATCATAGTATATGAGTTCCTATCTAAACATAGTATATGAGTTCCTATCTAAATTTTCTGTTGGGTTGTAGTTCCACATTTACAAAAGCCCCTTGGATGTCCCACCTGGCCCTCGAATTTAACAGTTCCCCTAACCCAAAAGGGTTCTTCCTCAACATTCTTCTCTTTCTTTTGATAGGACCACTATCCTTCAAGATGGAACCACCTTATTTCCTCCTTGTCCATTATCTCCTAATCCAATCAGTTGTACAGTCTTGTTTCATTGTCTTCTAAGATTTCTCCACCTTTCCTCTCAATCCACATCTACTATCGTAGCTGAATAATTGTTTTTTTTTTCCTTTACTGTTCTATGGCAATGTCCTTAGTATTCTCCCTGAACCCAGCCTTCCTTTCTCTACTCCAGCTTCAATAAAATTGCAAGAAATAGATTCTTTCTAACTCACTGGACTGACCATGTCACTCCCGTGTTTTAAAATTTGTATTGGTTCCTTATTCCTCCTAGGATAAAATGCAAATTCTTTTCTTAACCTGACACTTAAGACCCTTTACAATTTCCTCCATCTACTGTAGTCCCTGATTTATAATAGATGTCTAAAGTAGGTATTGAATAAGTATATCTGTTTAAAATCTCTATTCTGAAGAAAAATATTCTAATATGCCTCCCTTACTAATTACAAAATATATTCAGCTAAAAGGAATTCACTAGCAATTCCTAAAAGATATCTGAACCATGCTCAGCTGTGACATCACTAAAAAAATTTCTCAGAGTCTATGGTTATAGATTCAGCTGAAAAAGAGGTTTTAGTACTGCTGACTAAAAAGTAAAGTCCTTCAATAAAGGAGTCAGTTTTCGAGGACCATATGTTTCCCTAGAAAATTTAGATAGGAACTCATATACTATGATTTGATATCTGGGGAAAGTCTCATAGATGGCTCAAAGAGCAACTTGAATCTATATGATCTCAAAAAAGGCATTATAACAAGTTGCTCATATTCTCATTTCTAAAATGGCAAATTATATTATCAGTAAGAAGTCTATTATTGATGATTTCAAGAAAACTCTCAAGACACAGGAACATTATTTGACATGAACATACCATTATATTTGCATAATGGTATTAAGATATATCAGAAAATACAAATATTATTTGTTAGCTACAGCACCTTGCTGAAAAATCTACACAAATGATCTCAACAGTACCAGCACCAATGGCAAACTATAACGGTGCGGCACTTTATATTTTACAAAGCCCATTCATTAAGATAAATCTATGAGGGAGATAGAAAAAGTATTATTAGCCACATCTTAAAAGAAACCGAGGCTGGATGATTCAGCCAGGCAAGTAGTTTACATCTCAGTGATCTATATAATCAATTAGTCAGTAAACATTTATTAAGCACCTATCATGTTCCAGGCACTGTGAACTCCTGGAGTGCAGGACTCAGAGCTTTCAGAGTTCAGGTGATCTACCTGAAGGGATTTCAGGCATGTGCCACCATACTTGCCCTATCCATGACAAAAGGGGAAGTACTGATTGCCAGAGAGCTGATAGAAGCATCCAGATGACACCTGGAGTATTTGCTTTTCATTCCTGGGCACTTGATTTTAGGAAAGGTACTGGTGGACTTCAAGGTATCCGGTGTCAGACAGCCTGGATAATGAGGAAACTGAAGAATCCATCATACAATTTTATTTGAAGAAACTGAGGATGTCCAATATGGAGAATAAAAGACTTAGAGGTAAATTATAGCTATCTTCAAGTATCTGAAAGGCTCAAAGAGAGATAAACCTTTTCTGCTTGACCCCAAACAGAAAACTGAGCAATGGGTAGAAGCTGAAGGAAAAAAAAGATTTATACTTCTTATAAGAACAATTTTCCTTACAAATAAAACTGTCCCAAAACTGAAACTAGCTGTTTGAAGTGATAGAAGATTCCCCTTACTGGAGTTCTTCAACAAAACACTAGAATCTAACAGCATTTGGGGCTATGTGGCCCTCTAATTCCTCAAGTGTGGCCATTATGTGACCATGAGGCCACAGGTTCCCTACTATTCCCAGAAGTTGCTTTATTTTGCCATGGGATAGAATCAGGTTCTTATATGAATTAGACCTGAAAGCCTGTGATCTTTCCCATTCCAAGACTCTAGGATCATACGTTTATTTTTTCTCTGTATTCTAGGTGGCTTACATATTTTGAAATTGTTAAATATACAAGCAATTTATGGATTTTAGAATATTTCTATCATTCAGCAATAAAACACTGGGGATTTCATGTGGCCATCCTCACAAACAGCGCTCCATCCCTCAGCTCTGTGTCTTTCCACAGCTTGTCTCCCATGCCATATAGTCTTTCTCCACTCCTACCTCTTAAGAATTCTAGTTTTCTTCAAAGCTCAGCTCAAGGGCCACATCCTACATGAGGTGTATCCTTATGTCCCTGCTGTTAGTCCTTTCCCATCAAATCATCTTATATTTATTTATATTTACATTTATTCATGCTTTATTTACTCTCTTCCATTACAGAATGCATCTTGGAGGGCAGGGACGGATGGTTTTACTTTTGTAATTTTATTCTCAGGGTCTGGTACCTATTTGTTGTTCTTTACTTGTTTTCAGTAGTGCCCAACTCTTCATAACCTTTTTTGGGGTTTTCTTGGCAAAGATATTGGAGCGTTTTGCCATTCCTTCTCCAGCTTTCACAGTTGAGAAAAATGAGGCAAACAAGGTTAAGTGACTTTCCAGGGTCACACAGCTACTAAGTGTCTGGCAAATAGTAAGTGCTGGATAAATGCTTGTTGATGGACTGATCTGATAGAAAACGTTGACAAGATTAAAATTACAAATATGTCTTCCCATCAAAGGAGATTTCACTTCTGCTCTTATTTGCATGTTCTAAAGTTCATTCTTTCTTTTCAAACTCTTGTACTCAATCAACATGTATTAAGCAGACACAGCGCTGGAAATGGACAAACCTAGAAGAGAGCAGTCATAGAATCTCAAGTCTCATAATTTGGCACAATAGAGAGTAGTACTGAACCAAGGCTCAGGGAGACCTGACTTCAGATGTCATCTGTGGTCACAGTGAAGTCACCTAATCTCTCTCAGCCTCAGCTGTACCCACTTCGCAGGATTTTTATGTAACTCAAATGACATAATTTAAGTGCTTTGCAAACTTTAAAGTGCATTGTAAACATTCTTTTGTAAATTGTAAAGTGCTATACTAATATGGGATAATATTATTGTGGTGGAATGTTTAGATAACTTTAAATTGTGATAAAGGAAGATTCTATATGGAGGTTATATATATATATATATACACATATATATATATTTATGTGTATATTTACATATATAGAGTATATATGTATGTATATATGTATAAATACATATACATTTCAACGCTGGGAATGGGAACAACAGATTAGGGGGAAAATAGTTGGGTCAACGAGGATTTATTGAATTTGCCTTCAGGGGAGCCTCAACAAAGAGGCAAGGGCTCCCCAAATGACCAGGACACAAGGTTTACATAAGATTCAGGGAGTGAGAAACAGAGTAGGAGACAGCACAAAAGCTGATTGGTCAAGATTCATGCTGAGGTGTTTGTGGATGATCTAGTGCAATAAACCTTCTACTTAGTTTGGGGGTTAGGGATTTTTGCATAATTGGATGTAGAACAGGGCTAGGATGTTTCTAAGAAGAGATTGCCCAAGAGAATGCCATGGTACATCCTATTTTGGGCTGCATTGCAAGCAGTAATGGGAGAATAAGGATATATATATCAACAGATTTAGATACAGATATCAACAAATTTAAGTGATTCTCAAAATGGAATGGCTCTGGATACACACACACACACACACACACACAGATATCAGTTTATATACATATACCTATCAATATATGTGTACATACATACATACATATGTAATGTATATGTGTGTATAAATATGTATATATTTATGTGTGTGTGTGTGTGTGTGTGTGTGTGTGTGTGTGTGTGTGCGTTACCCTGTAAAATGAGCTGGAGGGGAAAATGGCAAAACAATCAAGTATCTTCGCCACAAAAACCAAACGCAGTCATGGAGAGTCAGACATGACTAAAACAACTCAACAACAAACTGATGATAGACAGGAATGGGATAAGGAAGGCAAGACGCACCAGATGCTTTTAGTTTCTGAGACTATTTATTTCATTAAAAAACACTTAAGAGCTATAATATTATTGGTTCGGGAAAACTCTCATTTTAAGACCTCCCTTCACCAATGATGGTCACAGTCTATTATTGAACAGTAAGCTCTAGAGCATTGTGCAAATCAGATTGAGGCTAAATGATCTGGGGAGGCTCACAAGTCTCTGAACTCCAGGTTTTTTTGTATGGTTTTCTTTTACTTCAAGTCTTATACTCTATTAACTATGATACTACCTTTAGAAAAAAAAATCTTTTTAAAAATTATACTTTATTTTCATCATTATTACAACCCTGATAGCTAAACATGTAAATGAAATAACTTCTGAAAAAAATTTTAAAGGTATCTCGTAAAAATGAAAAACTCATGTAAAAATAAACTAAATATTAATTCTTCTGGGGATTGCCCAAAAAATTAAGTATGCTCGGAATATTCTATTTCAGCAATTCAAATTTTTTCTCTGAGGGAATTAATTTCCTTCTGATCAGTCTTTGCTTACTGGTCCATAAATTTTTAATTTGAACCTTTGTGTATTGGTTAGACTTTCATTTTCAAAAAAAAAAAAAAATTTCATTTTTTTTCTCTTTATGTACCACAACAGAATATAAATCACATTATATGGGATTTAGAGAATATAATTTTTAAATCGCTTTTAAAAACCAAACAAAAGCAACTGAGATGCTATTTCTCTCAGTAGAGTGGAAGAATGACCTTGTTCTTGGCTTGTAGGTGTTCGTATGGACTTAAAATGGAGGCAGTCTATGCTTTTCCAGGTATCTATTTCTTGAATTAAGTTCCACTATCATGATTTATAGGTTATATATAAAGAAGACAACTCTTAAAAAGTTTCACCCCTGCCCTAGTGGTGAAAAAAATGCAGTGTCATTTTACAACTTTTAGAATATTGGCTCCTTTATTTTTACCATTTCAATCTGTTTCCTTTATGAATATCAAAAATACCAAATCATTTAAAATGCTTTCTACTGATAAGTATCCAAGCATCAAGAATGTTATGGAGAGGTATGACCTATATTGAATTGCTTGCTCTCTCAGTGAGGGCAGTGTGGAGGGAAGAAGGGAGAGAATATGGAACTCAAAGCTTTAAAAATGAATGTTAGGGAGGAGCCAACATGGTGGAGTAGAAAGACTCACTGTATGCTAGCTCCAAATCCACAGCCCATAAATGTCCTGTAAAAAGAACTCCCCACAAATTCTGGAGAAGTACAAGCCATGCAGAAACTCAGTGGAGGAGATTTCTATTCCAGAGAGCCCTCAAAAACCGACCCCAAAGGTCTGTCACGCACCGGACGTGGAGCGGAGCCCCTATGCTGCCCTGGCCACATGGCCCCGAGACGAGCAGATCGGAGCAGGCTTCAGGGACGGAATCTCCGGCAGCTGCGAAGGTCCCTCCATCCACAGGCACTGCAGGTCAGTGAGAGAGACTTCTGGGCTGGCTGAGAGGGGAGCAGGGTGTCTCCGTAGCTCGGGCCGCCTCGGGAGGCAGCAGCAGAGGCAGAGGCAGAGGCAGCGGAGGCCCAGGACTCCCCAAGCAGACAGGAGCTCCATTGCTGAAGGTATCTGCATAAACCCCCTGAGGAAACTGAGCCTGGGAGGCGGCCCTGCCCCACCCGAGCACCAGAACTTAAGTTCATATTGAATAGTAGCTGTGCCCCCTCCAACCCCCCACTGAAAGCCCTGAAGCTGGGGAGTAGCATTTGAATCTCAGGCCCCAAGCACTAGCTGGGCGGATCTAGGCAGGGGTGCACAGGAATCTCAGAAGTCAAGTAACTGGCTGGGAAAATGCCTAGAAAAGGGAAGAAAAATAAGACCATAGAAAGCTATTTTCTTGGGGAACAGATGTTTCTTCCTCCTTCCATTTCTGATGAGGAAGTACAATTCTTACCATCAGGGAAAGACATAGAAGCCAAGGCCTCTGTATCCCAAACATCCGAAAAAGATATCCAATGGACTCAGGGTATGGAAGAGCTCAAAAAGGATTTTGAAAATCAAGTTAGACAGGTGGAGGAAAAACTGGGAAAAGAAATGAGAGAGATGCAAGAAAAGCATGAAAAACAGGTCAATACCTTGCTAAAGGAGACCCAAAAAAAATGCTGAAGAAAATAACACCTTGAAAAATAGGCTCACTCAATTGGCAAAAGAGGTTCAAGAAGCCAATGAGGAGAAGAATGCTTTCAAAAGCAGAATTAGCCAAATGGAAAAAGAGGTTCAAAAGCTCACTGAAGAAAATAGTTCTCTCAAAATTAGAATGGAACAGAGTCTAATGACTTTAGGACAAACCAAGAAATCACCAAACAAAACCAAAAGAATGAAAAAATGGAAGAGAATGTGAAATATCTCATGGGAAAAAACAACTGACCTGGAAAATAGATCCAGGAGAGACAATTTAAAAATTATGGGACTACCTGAAAGCCATGATCAAAAAAAGAGCCTAGACATCATCTTCCATGAAATTGTCAAGGAAAACTGCCCTGACATTCTAGAACCAGAGGGCAAAATAAGTATTGAAAGAATCCATCGACCACCTGAAAGAGATCCAAAAAGAGAAACTCCTAGGAACATTGTGGCCAAATTCCAGAATTCCCAGGTCAAGGAGAAAATGTTGCAAGCAGCTAGAATGAAACAATTCCAGTATTGTGGAAATACAATCAGGATAACACAAGATCTAGCAGCTTCTACATTAAGGGATTGAAGGGCATGGAATAGGATGTTCTAGAAGTCAAAAGAATTAGGACTAAAACCAAGAATCACCTACCCAGAAAAACTGAGTATAATACTTCAGGGGAAAATATTGTCTTTCAATGAAATAGAGGACTTTCAAGCATTCTTGATGAAAAGACCAGAGCTGAAAAGAAAATGTGACTTTCAAACACAAGAATGAGAAGAAGCATGAAAAAGTAAACAGCAAAGAGAAGTCATAAGGGACTTACCAAAGGTGAACTGTTTACATTCCTACAAGGAAAGACAATATTTGTAACTCTTAAAACTTTTCAGTATCTGGGTAGTTGGTGGGACCACACACACACACACAAACACACACATACACACACACACACGTACAGGTGTGCGTGCACACACATACAGAGACAGAGAGCACAGAGTGAATTGAATAGGATGGGACCATATCTTAAAAGAAATTAAGGTAAACAGGGATAGAGAAATGTAGCGGGAGGAGACAGGGTGAAATGGAATGGGGTAAATTATCTCTCATTCAAGAGGCAAGCAGGAGACTTTTTAGTGGAGGGAAAAAGAGGAGAGCTGAGAAAAAAACATGAAGTTTACCCTCATCACATTCGACTAAAAGGAAGGAATAAAATGCATGCTCATTTTGGTATGAAAACCTATCTTACAATACAGGAAAGTGGGGAAGAAGGAGATAAGCAGGGTGGGGGATGATGGAAAGGAGGGCAATGGGAGGAGGGAGCAATTCGAAGTCAACACTCAGGGAGGGACAGGATCAAAAGACAGAATAGAAACAATGGGGGGCAGGATAGGATGGAGGGAAATAGAGTTAGTCTTACACAACACGACTATTATCGAAGTCATTTGCAAAACTACACAGATATGGCCCATATTGAATTGCCTGCCTTCCCAAAGGGAATGGGTGGGGAGGGAGGAATGGGGAGAAGTTGGAACTCAAAGTTTTAGGAACAACTGTCAAGTATTGTTCTTGCTACTAGGAAATAAGAAATATGGTAATGGAGAACAGAAAGTTATCAGGTCTTACAGGACAAAAGAGAAGATGGGGGCAAGGGAAGGGAGTGATGATAGAAGAGAGAGCAGATTGGTGATAGGGGAAATTAGAATGCTTGATGTATTGGGTGAGCGGAGGGGACAAATGGGGAGAAAATTTGGAACCCAAAATGAATGTGAAAATGAATGTAAAAATTTTGTGAAAATGAATGTAAAAAAAAAAAGTTAAATAAATAAATTTATATATCCAGAAAAAAAAAAGAAAAAAAAAGAAAAATAGCTACATGTAAAGCACATCCCCATCTTGCAAGTCACAAATATAATTTCTTATGGAAAATGATCCAATCTAACCTTAGATTTTTCTAATATAAAAATGAGGATACCTACTTACCAAGTTGTTGTGAGGCTCAAATGAGATAATGTAGAATATTTTAACAAACTTTAAAGTTCTGTATAAATGTTTATTATTAACTAATACAATATTAGAATGCTGGTATACCACAATTTCTGGAATAGGTATAATCCTAAATATACCTAACTCAACTTTATGTAAATGAAATTACACTTTACATGTACCTGGTTGACATTACTTTAAAAATCTTCAATTGAGTTATTTTTGTAGAGCAAATCATCACCTGCCCTTTTATCTGAATATTTTAAATTCCATATGACATATATCCTTACAGTCAAACATACTTATTATGTACTTCCTACATTTAACAGTATGTGAGTGCATTCTTATATTACTTATTAACTTTTAAATGATTAGTTTGGGTTTGTTATCTTTCCTACTGTTATACATCATGCAATTGTTAGGTGATGCTAAAATTTAGTATTATTACTACTACAGCGTACTGTTAAACATTATCATACCTGATATTTAGGCTATTATGCAATCAAAACTTCTAAATCATATATATGCATCTTCTCCATTTTTCTAAAGAGTACATTTTCTCCTTTACCTCTCAAGTTTTGTATGTAGAAATATTTTACTAAGTCTGCTTGATAATCTAAATAACAACTCAAAATCAAAGTTTTATATGTGCAAATATTTTAAGGGACAATAAATTATAAAATATTATTACCATTATTTGCAGGAAAGTGGCTCCCCTATATCACATCTCTTCAACCCATTACTTTCTAGCTATCAAAGAAGACAGTGGAATGAAAATGAAACTCCAAAGAAAAGAGAATATTGTTAACACTTGAAAAAATGAACTGGAATGGTTTTAAGTTGGTACCAGAAAAAATTGAAATTTACAATATATTGTAATGTTAGAAAGGAATAGATATATCCAGATGAAAAAGTAAAATGAAGAAAACCTATTCAGAAAGGTTGATTGTAGTGTAGTGTAGCTACAACAGTGTTCGCCAGAGTGCTTCAGAGTTGATTAAAAAGACAAGAAAACTAATTGTAAAAATCTTCTCAGTCCAAGAGTTTAATAATTTATTTTCTTAAATTAACCTTTTCTTTTCTAGGTGGAAAACACCATCCAAATACAGTTCTGTAGCTCAAGAAGGCACTAAGTAATTGATTTTATTTTACCATAACTCCCAACCTGAAAACAACGGTATTTCTCCCAAACTTAGTTTAGCAAATTGTATGAGGTTTTTCTTCCATATTTCAAGAGTTGGCATTTGAGATTTATTCCAGCCCAGAGAAATTCAATCCCTTCTCTAGGCTGTCTACTCTTATTCCACTGACATTAAAGTTAATAATAGAGATTAAAGTTCTATCAAAAGATCAGAAGTTTGTGTTCTTGTGCTAAAAAAACCCAAAGCTCTGAATATCGCCCAGGAAAACTTTGTAGAATAAACCAAAATGAGGACCCCCACAACTGAGAAGCTTCTTGATCTTGAAGCATGAACATGAAAATGTCCATTTTATTCTGCTTCTCTTTTTTTTCAGCTACATTATGTTTTTGGATGTTCTTACACTATATTCCCCAAAACTATTTTTCCCAAAAGCAATTTCAAAGAGTGCACAAAATTTATCATATATAAATTACTTTTATGTTTTCTTAAACATAATCATGGAAATGAAACAATGTGCTGAGTTCTTGAATTTCAAAGGAATAAACTATGTACCAGCTCCCTTATGAGAAAAAAATGCAGACATTTCAAAATTTAATTTGCTAGGAATAATGATGGCATTAGGCATGAAAATGTACAGCTGGAGATCAGGGAGAAAGTTAAGTAAATACCAAATTTAAAAATATTTCCAACTCATTAAAGTCACACTACCCACACCATACTGAACAAAGTTATAATAATGTTTGATCTGTATTTCATCTAAATAATAAATTTTTAATCATTTATGTAATTAAATAGACAAAGTCAGGAAAAACTTCCTAAAAATTAAGAGTTATCCAAAAATGTAATGCGCTTCTTCAAGACATAGTGGCTTACACACACACACACACACACACACACACACACACACACACACACATCTTGATGCAAAGGATTGCAATGGTAAGGGAATTTAAAGAGCTTCCCTGCCCCTTAACAGGCCCATGTGACCTGCTTTGAGCTCTGGCCCTGCACATAGCCTGAGTCACATGGAGCTAATGGTTGGAGGAGTTTGCTGAATCAGTGGAGCTGAGAGAGGCAGCAGAGCAGCTAGCCTGGGAGGGAGGGGCATGTTGCCTAAGGGGGCTTGTTTGTGGGGAGGTCTGATGGAGGGAAGGCTTGGGGATGGCAGTCCTCCCTCTATTAGTAATGTGTACAAACTTCCTTGTTACTTCGATGGAATTGACTTTCTGGTATCTGAATAAATATCTTGGTTTCATCTTTCTGGAAGGGAGTTTATATTTTGCAAATTCATCCTGGAAATACACCTGCAAGTCCATAGTGGCTGCTATGGGTATTGCATTGGCGCTATAAGGATTGAAATCACTTCTGGGAATTGTTATGGTGACTTTTCCTTCTATGTACAGCTCATACTGAACAGACACATAGGTCCCTTCCAGCTCTCAAATTCTGTGGCTCTGTAACTCTATACAATTATCTAAAAAGTTCTACAGTAAACGTTAGAGAAAATTATTATATGATACATTTTGCAAGGAAGCTAAGCACTGCTAGACAATGAGAAGTACGATGTAGCACTATGCCCTGAGTCAGCTGCAGCTAAACAAGTATCTCACACGCCTAAATGGCCGCCATTGCTGTGGGAGTCCAAAGGCTGGGCTCCAAACCTGCAAAGACCCCAGTACGAAGCCTGCTTCTGGCTTCAGAATTGAGGTTTCTGTGAGTCGTGAGACAACTGGCAAAGAGCCAAAACTCTCTAAGGTCCAAGGTACTAAAAATGTTCAAACTCCCATGGCTGCTACTGATGTAAGTAGATTCTTTGCTGTACAAACGTAAACAGGGAGGAAAAAGGAATAAATTAAAACTCATTTTGAATATTATTGTGTTATGTGTCAAGTCTGAGGAAAAGAACAGATTTTTCTTATGTTTCAAAAAATATGGCTTGTGCATGAAAATTAATTAAAGTTCTATGATAAGAGCAGAAGGCAAAAAGATAAGGTATTGTCCACAGTCAGCTTCTGAATCAAGAAGATCTAGATATAAAGGCATCATGGGATAGTAGAAAGAGCATGAACTACGGACAGAGAGGATTGGGTTCAAAGTTTACCACTGAGACTTGCTACCTGTGTGACCATGGGCAAGTCATTTAGGATCTCCATTTCAATTGCTTTCAATGTAAAATGAAGAGGCTGGACTAGATGGATTAACCAGATCCTTCCAGCACTGGATCTATGATCCAATGATCTGATGATCCAGTCTTGGACAAACACTGATCATATGACCTTGAGAAAGTCACTTATTTAAACTCTCAGTGCCCCCAAGCAACTCTTTAAGATGACAACATATTGCAGAAGCGTTGTTAATGTGAATTAGAGGAGGGAGAAATCATAGGTATTGACCAAAAAAAAAGAGACACAGGGAAAAGAAAGAAAAGAAGGGAGCATAAAGAATGTGGCTACAGAATGTTCCATCACCCAAAAGACAGAACTTGCATCTCATTCAGGAGGTAAATATAAAGACTTACATTTAAGTCTTTTTTTTACCTTGTAGGGAAGCACTGAGAATGACTGAGAGACAAGATCTGCCATCCATAGCTATGATAAAGCTGTTTTGTGTCTTTGTCTTCCTTGTTTATGACCTTAGTGCTAATCATATATTACAGATTTCAGTGAAAGCTTTAATAAGTCATATCAGGAACATTTATGAAGTGTCTTTATGATGTGAAGAAATATTTTGGTCAACTTTCTCCCAGAAACATTTGTAGAATGTGTCAACATCAGTCAGTCAAAGGATGTGACACTTCATTATTCTTGCTATTATCACTGTTACTAATCATTTAGACTACCAATAATGAATCACATGTTGTAATCAATCATGTTTGTAACTGGTAACTATAACAAATAAATCATCCACTTGACCTATAGGCTTTTGTTCCCACAAAACAACTAAGCTACTACTGTACCTGGGCGCTGACTTTTCACTTTCAGGTCATTGTAATATAAGTTAATTCAATAAATAAAATGAGGGAATTTTTGAAAAGTAAATTATATGTTCCAGAAAGGTAAGGTCTACTTAACTATTATTCATAGGTTTAACCACAAAATTACATAAAATGTCTGATGAAAATGAATGTCATTTACACCACCTGCCACAAACTTGAAAAATTAGACTTCATGATAGAACTGCTATAGAAACAACTACTGATCATATCACTAATACGGAATCACCCCCTTCTTTACTATCACCAGACCTCTAAACTACTGAAGACAAATTCAGAGAGATAGTTTCCCACTTATTTTAATAAAGTAGTCTAACCTCAAAAACACATGCAATTAGACACTATTGTCTCTAAGATTCTAAGTCTTACTAAAGACAGATACAATTATGAAGGGTCACTGCAATTTTCCCTGCAACAAAAACTTTCATTGCTGTCATCAATTCATGGTTCTGCAAAACAAATACTATTTTGCATACTGCAATAATGTACATATAAGTTTAATGTGTTAATACCAGCATCACATATGATTATGGAGTATTTCAACCCAACAAAGCCAATAATCTAAATACCTGAAGAAAAAGAGCTCAAATGGTGCAGTCATATGAGCAAAATGAATATAGCAAAAGAAAACTACAAATCAGTTCAAAGGATAAGAGGATGAAAAGAAGGTGAAAACTGACTTTCAAAGCCTTTTTATGTTTGAAAACTATTTACAAGACGTATGCAATCAATAACCAGTTTTACTGATTGGTCTTGCAATCAATTGCTCCGAGTAAAACCAAATACACAAACAGATTTTACCTTTTGTGGTCCAAATTACTGCAACCACTGCTTCACTTCAAATCCACTATTAATAGAAACCATTATTTCTATTAGCAATGGGGCTACCATAAAACTCCTAATGTCATAACAATTCAAATTTCTTTTAGAATACTAATTCTAATGAAAATGCGAACAGAAAATCTTGTGATATTTTTCATTTCTTCCAAAAGCCACAAAGGCAAAAATGTTCCAACACATTTACTTAATAATACATAGTAAACTTCACACCACAATAAATAACACCTTTTACTGTACAAACCAAATCCTATTAGCAATGAATTTTGGAACATATTGTAATGGTTATAATTGGATATAATTCTGGTACTACTCTGGTACACTTGTGAACTAGAAGGGATGATTTACTTAATGATCCCTCTGTTAGGTAAGAGAACTAAAGCACTTGTACTTTTTCTTTTAATATTTAGCTACGAACCTTGTTTAAAAGTTTTAATGGTATGCTTTTGAAATTGGCATACTTGGAAACTGTCATATTTCAATGTACTAGATTAAATATATAATTAATGTATCTAAATTTATACAATTATCTAATATTTAAATCTATACATATGTTATATATTACATATAATAAATGTATATGATTATAAATATATTTAAAACCTTGTTAATAAAAAAAGAAAATGACAAGTTGAATGCAGTGATGCAGAAATGGTCAAATAATGAAATAAAACCAAAAAAAATTCCAATAATTTTGAAGGAACATAAGAGAAGTCTACAAAATAAAAATACTGAATTTAATATAGTTATATATACATATGTGGCTTTTTAATGTTTATTTGTTTTTCATATCCATCACTTAGCACTAACTCACCTTTGTCCCAATCAGTAGTAGAAACTTTTCCTTATAAAATACAGATACAATCAATCAACACAAACCAACCAGTTGGCCAACCATACTTTATAATGAATATCTGATTCTTTACTTCTGCTAGGAAATGAGAGGCATATTTCATCATCAGGCTTTTGAAGTCATGATTATTCACTGCCTTGGTGAAAGTTCTAAGATCTTTGGAAATTATTTTCCCTGACATCACCATTATTATGGTTATCACAATATTGTTCTCCAACTTTTGTTCATTTCCATCCACATCACTTCATACAAGTGTGCCCATGTTTATTTGAATCTTACATACTGATATTGTACATTTTTGTCGTAAAATAAAAGGTCATCACATTCATATACCACAATTTGTTGAATCATTCCCCAACTGATGAGAATCACTTTTCTTTCCACTTCTTTCCTTCAACACAAAATGTCATGTTGCTATAAATATTTTGTCACTTATGCATACTTTCCCTCTCTCCTTGTCCTCCTTGGAATCATGTCTAATAGCAGTGTTGTTGGCTCAGAGAAATAGATAGCTTAGTGACGTACTTTTAGGAATAATTAGAAAATTTCCCCCAGAATTGTTAAATTGCGTGACTGAACCTATCTTCCCACAATCTCTCAGCAAACTGACATTTTCCACTTCGGTCATCCTTATGCTGATGAGTGTGAGAGAGACCCTCAGAGTCATCTTAATTAGCATTCCTATTAAGTAGTGGTTACTTAGAATATTTATATGGCTGTTGATATAAAGTGTAGCTTCATTTGTGAATGATCTGTTCTTAACCTCTGACCACTTACCTTTTGGTGACTAGCTCATATTCCTTTATATTATAATAATTTATATATTTTGTATGTTAAATCTTTGCCAGAGGAATTTTCTACAATAATTTTCCATATCCCCAGTATTTTCTATTATGATTATAACTGCATATGTAAGAGAGTGAACTTGGAGTCACAAACACTTAAGTACAAATCTAGCCTCAGACGCTTACCTGATACGTGACCCTGGGTAAGTCACTTAAACTCTACCTGCCTCAGTTTTAAATAAAATGGGAATGATAATAGTATCTTTATTTGTTGTGGTGAGGCGGTGAAATGAAATAATATATGTAAAGGGTTTTATAAAATGTGAACTTCTATATAAACATCACTTATTGTTATCATCATGCTTATTACTGTCTATGCAGAAACTTTTCAATTTCATGTAGTCATTTCTATCTCTTGTTAAAGTAAGAATTCTTCTCTAAGCTACAGCTGCCACAGTTATCTTCCTCCCCCATTCCTTAGAGTGTGTGTGTGTGTGTGATGCCCCGCCCCCCCTTAAATAGTTAGGTCATCTGGAAGCCAGGAGGTATAATAGATACAGAACCAGTCCTAGAGTCAGGAAGAACCGAATTCAAATCCTGCCTTAGGTAGTTAACTTAATACTGTTGCCTCAGTTTGCTCATCTATAAAATGAGCTGGAGAAGAAAATGGCAGACCACTCCAATGTCTTTGCCCAGAAAACCCTCAGACGTGACAGAACAACAAAACCATGTAGAACTTATCATGGTATTCACTATGACATGCTGGTGCAAATTTCATTTATTTCAGATTGTTCTCTAGCTTTACTAGTTTTTTTTTGTGAAAAATAAAGTTATTATCCCAGTAACGAGTGTCCTTGGGTTTATCAAACATTATACTACTATGGCTGATTGCTTCTGGATCTTATCTACCTAATACACTACACAGATCATTTTCTATTTTTTAAGCAATACAAAATTATTTTGATGACTACTGTCTTATAATAATTTGAGATCACATACTGTTTGGCACTCTTCATTCTTAATTTAATTTTTCTTTAATTTTTTCATTTCTTTTATATTGTATCACTTGAAATTTTTTACCTTTTGTTCCTCTAGATGAATTTTGTTATCATTTTGTCTAGATTTATAAAATGACATTTTCATAATTTATCTGGCTAAATTTTTGAATTATCATTTTATTATATTGGGATGGTCCAGTCATAAGTAATTAATATCTATTTAATTATTAATAACTTTTCTTTATTTCCACAAAAATGTTTTGGAACTATATTCATACAAGTCCTGGATGCATCTTATCTTTTATTCTGTAATAGTATTCTGTAGTTGTTTTGAAAGGACTTTCTTTTTTCTAGCTCTTTCTGCTAAGTTTTGTTAGTCAAGTACAGAAGGACTGATGATTTTGCAGATTTATTTTACATTTTGCTACTTTACTGAAGCTTATAACTGTTTCCATTAACTTTAGTTGAATCTTTAGAATGTGATGAGCAAATCGTCATGTTATTTACAAACAGCAATGATTATTCCTATTTGCCTATGCTCATTTCCTCAATTTTTCCTTCGCTTATTGCTATAGAATAGAAATTATTTATTTCTAATTCTGTTAAATTAAATAACATTAAATAAAAGTGATGACAATGGAAATCGTTCAAGTGAAGGCATCCATAGGCAAAAGTTGTCAAGTAGAAAGATTCACTTTTGTTTAGCATCAAATCTTTGTAGGAACTAATAATGGAATTCAAGGGATAAAAATACTTAACCTATCCCAGCGTCCAAAGGTATATGAAAATAAATTTGCCATTATTCTTTCATACTACGGATCAAACAGGGCTCTGATTCTTTGAATTTGGAATATAACAATGAGACAATTACTCCCTGAAAATATTTTGAGTACAAAATAGACATCACCCCATGACCCAGCTGGTCAAGGGTGCCTCATATGTCAGTGCTGGAGCTGGGCAGAAGAGTTCCCGAGGTTGTGGACCTCGGCTACGCTGGTAGCAGGGATGCTGCAGTTCTGCTTCCACCCCTGAGACTTCAGCAAGAAGAGAAGCGAAACGAGCGCCTGACTTGACCGGAAAGAAAGGCTGAAGGATGAACAAGTCTTCCAGGTGGCTTCTACTAAAGTTAACCGCATGAAAGTACTGTTGCCCAGGGAATAAGCTCAAATGCTTACAGAGCATCACACTGCAAGGCTCAAGACCAAAAGCTTCCAGTAGCGACAGTGAGAAATCTTGGTCCTGGAATACAAAGGATGAGACACTTTCTTCTAGATAAAAACATGGGCTACAAAAGATGTATGATGCTGCACATGCTCTCCTATACACTGGTTGTGCTGGTAGGTTTTGCTTAACTATTTTCCTTTGTTACTAGGGAGAACTATATGGTGAGATAGGGGAAATGTTGAGAAATTACCCGCATGTAAAAATCTGATGACTATTATCACCACCACCAGGAGCATAATCACTATTAGTTACATTAAAATGAAACTAATATAAATCATCACTAATGATAATAAATAATTAATAAATTGAGAATTGGGCTTCTGTTTATCTTCTTTCTCTAGGTTTAATTGTTCAGGGAAAAGATTTTGCCCTGCCTGGAGCTATACATACATGAAATGAACATGCTGAGTCTAATTCCTAATTACTCCAGACACAGGACAGGTAGAGTTTCCTCTGTCCATGAGTCCTCTGGAAGTGCTGCATTGTCTGACACGCTTTTCAGGGTCAGGGGAGAGAAGGATGAGTTCTGTGTGGTCTCCCCTTCCTTGGAGCTCCCTAATCACGAAGAGTCAGTCCTGGCAGAGCATCGTCCTTCCTTCTGATACGTTCCTCCGCTTCCATATGTGGGGGCATAATTATGGTTTATTTCTTTTGCAACGAAATAGTGAAGGAGAGGTAAAGGTGGTTAACACAGGGTGAGACTGCAGCAGGAAAGAACTTTGATATGGGTCAGTATGTAAGAGCTGAAGTATCATGGAGGAAGGGGGGAAACGGGTGCTGAATAAGAGCCCTAAGATAAGCATTCCCCACCATAATCATATAGTTATTACCCTCTTGGGCTTATTGCTTTCTTGTCCTGTGGAAACAGTTTTAATTTCTCTACCTTGGGTGCATAATTTGTCTTTTTGGTTTTTTTTTTTCTTTTGAGAGTAGTGGGGACAGAGGAAAATGTCTAGATTTCACTTTTGTTGGTCACGTGATACTTCCTCTCCCTTATTTAGAATTATGTATAATCAAGTAAATGTCATTATTTATAAAAACCAAAAAAAAAAAGTATTGGAAAACTAAACTGAAATAAAATTTAGGAATTTATGGTTTGTTTCTTAGTTTAAATTTCATTTCTGGCAAGTTATAAGGAGTACAAGCATACATACATTTATACATATATGAATACACACATTACTATAAATCATAACTGATGCTCAGAATAACATCTTCAAGCATCAAAGAAAGACCTTTGGAGACAGGGGCTAGCAGAACCAGAAATTCAATTAACCAGAGTATTCCATTTCTTGGTATATATGTTAACTGAGACTTTATTTTAATGTGTTGAAATACTGACACATTCACCCTTGACCATATCATACTTCTAAATGAAAACAGAATCTGGCTTAGGCAAATAGTAGCCCAGAACTCTGACAAAGGTGCCATTAAAGGTGTATTAACCCACCAGGGTAAAACTATGCTTAATAAAATCAATCACAGTAATGATAACGGAATCTTTTCTCCTCTGTCATTCTGTTTGAATGAAGACAATAAAGGAGCTTGGGTCAAGTCACAGCTGTCTTTGACTATACTTGTTGCTATTTCTTAGCTAAGTAAGACAGTCATATTACTCTGACATATCTCTAAAAACATTTGATGCAAAGAATATGAGAAAAGTTTATTTTTGTCGGGTGATTTTTTTCATCTTTCGAAATGATGATAAAGTGTGTTATACTGAAGGGGCCTGTCGCCAGTTGTCTTGACTTTTGTCAGTGGAGTCCAATGATACTGGAGGAGAGAAGGAGGCTTACAGCTGGTCAGCTCTACCTCACTTAAATCTAATTCACCCTCAAGTCAAGATGTAACCCTCGTGAAAATGAAGGATGAACAAGAATTTATTGCTACAGAATGTTCTCAACTAATGCTTTCTCTCCTTTTGGTGTTACCAAAATCCCAGCATTTTAGAATTCGAAGAAGCCTGAGCTTCTTGGAGAAATCTTTTTTTCTTTTTTTAATTTATTTATTTATTTAACTTTTTACATTCATTTTCACAAAATTTTGGGTTCCAAATTTTCTCCCCTTTTATCCCCTCCCCCACCCCAATACCCCAAGCAATCTAATTTTCCCTATCTCCAATCTGCCCTCTCTTCTGTCATCCCTCCCTTCTCTTGCCTCCATCTTCTCTTTTCTCCTGTAGGGCCAGATGACTTTCTATTCCTCATTAACTGTATGTCTTCTTTCCTAGTAGCAACAACAATACTAAACAGTTGTTTCTAAAACTTTGAGTTCCAAATTCTCCCCTTCCCTCCCTCCCCACCCATTCCCTTTGGGACGGCAGGCAATTCAATATAGGCCCTATCTGTGTAGTTTTGCAAATGACCTCCCTGATAGTCGTGTTGTGTAAGACTAACTGGATTACCATCCCTCCTAACCTGCCCCTCATTGTTTCTCTTCTGTCTTTTGATCCTGTCCCTCCCCAAGTGTTCACTGCAAATTGCTCCCTCCTCCCTTTGCCCTCCCTTCCATCATCCCCCCCCTTGCAATATCTCCTTCTCCCCCACTTTCTTATACTGTAAGATAGGTTTTCATACCAAAATGAGTGTGCATTTTATTCCTTCCTTTAGTCAAATGTGATGAGGGTAAACTTCTTTTGTTTTTTGTTTTTGGTTTTTTTTTTCTCAGCTCTCCTCTTTTTCCCTCCACTAAAAAAGTCTCCTACTTGCCTCTTAAATGACATATAGTTACCCCCTTCCATTTCACCCTCTTTCCTCCCACTACATTTCTCTCTCACCATTTACCTTACTTTCTTTTAAGATATGGTCCCATCCTATTCAGTTCCATCTGTGCTCTCTGTCTCTGTATGTGTGTGCATGTGTGTATGTGTGTGCACGTGCATGCATGTACATGTGTGTGTGTGTGGTCCCACCACCTACCCAGATACTGAAAAGTTTTAAGAGTTACAAATATTGTCTTTCCATGTAGGAATGTAAACAGTTCACTTCTGGTAAGTCCCTTAAGACTTCTCTTTGCTGTTTACTTTTTCATGCTTCTTCTCAATCTTGTGTTTGAAAGTCACATTTTCTTTTCAGCTCTGGTCTTTTCATCAAGAATGCTTGAAAGTCCTCTGTTTCATTGAAAGACCATATTTTCCCTTGAAGTATTATACTCAGTTTAGCTGGGTAGGTGATTCTTGGTTTGAGTCCTAGTTCCTTTGACTTCTGGAATATCCTATTCCATGCCCTTCAATCCCTTAATGTAGAGACTGCTAGATCTTGAGTTATCCTGATCGTATTTCCACAATACTGGAATTGTTTCTTTCTAGCTGCTTGCAATATTTTCTCCTTGAGCTGGGAGTTCTGGAATTTGGCCACAATGTTCCTAGGAGTTTCTCTTTTTGGATCTCTTTCAGGTGGTGATCGATGGATTCTTTCAATACTTATTTTGCCCTCTGGTTCTAGAATGTCAGGGCAGTTTTCCTTGATAATTTCATGGAAGATGATGTCAAGGCTCTTTTTTTGATCATGACTTTCAGGTAGTCCCATAATTTTTTTTGTCTCTCCTGGATCTATTTTCCAGGTCAGTTGTTTTTCCCATGAGATATTTCACATTCTCTTCCATTTTTTCATTCTTTTGGTTTTGTTTGGTGATTTCTTGGTTTCTCATAAAGTCATTACACTCCATCTGTTCCATTCTAATTTTGAGAGAACTATTATCTTCAGTGAGCTTTTGAGCCTCTTTTTCCATTTGGCTCATTCTGCTTTTGAAAGCATTCTTCTCCTCATTGGCTTCTTGAACCTCTTTTGCCAATTGAGTGAGCCTATTTTTCAAGGTGTTAATTTCCTCAGCATTTTTTTGGGTCTCCTTTACCAAGGTATTGACCCGTTTTTCATACTTTTCTTGTATCTCTCTCATTTCTCTTCCCAGTTTTTCCTCCACCTGTCTAACTTGCTTTTCAAAATCCTTTTTGAGCTCTTCCAAGGCCTGAGCCCACCCGACATCCACCTGGGGTGTCTGGGGTACTGAGTCCCCGCCCTCCACGTCTTTCCCTGATGGAGAGAATATTTCCTCGTCAGATCCGGAAGTCGGGACCATTTGCATTTGTTCGAAAAAACTCTCTATAGTCTTATTTTTCTTCCCTTTTCTAGGCATTTTCCCAGCCAGTTACTTGACTTCTGAGATTCCTGTCCACCCCCGCCTAGATCCGCCCAGCTAGTGCTTAGGGTCTGAGGTTCAAATGGACTTTCCCCACTGCCAGCCGCTAATCAATGTGAACTTTAGTTCTGGTGCTGGGGTGGGGGGCAGGGCCGCCTCCCAGGCTCATCTCCCTCAGGGGCTTTATGCAAAGGACTTCAATAATAGAGCGGGGTGGGACAGGGCCATCTCCCAGGCTCAGCTCCCTCAGGTCGCTTATGCAGAGACTTTCAGTAATGAAGATCCTGCCTGCTGCTGCTGCCTCAGCCGCCGCCCACGCCTCTGCCTCCGCTGCTTCCTGACCCCGTCTCTGCCGCCGCCGCTTCCTCCCGAGAGGGCCCGAGTCACGGAGACACTCCGCTCCCCTCCTCCAGCCCAGCCTCTTTCACACTGACCTGTAGCTTCTGTGGGCGGAGGGACTTTCCTGGCTGCCAGAGCTTCCGTCCCTGAAGCCTGCTCGGGTCAGCTTCTCTGGGGCCGCGGCCAGGGCAGCGTTGGGGTGGGGTCCGCTTTCCTGGGTGCGACGGACCCTGGGGATGGCTCTCCAGGGCTCTCTGGCACGGAAATCTCTTCCACTCCGTTTCTGTACACTTTTCAGTGGTCCAGAAGTTATGGGGGTCTCTTTTTACATTAATTCTATGGGCTTTGGTTTCGGAGCTCGTAAATGTGTGTCCTTCTACTCCACCATCTTGGCTCCGCCCCCCTTCTTGGAGAAATCCTAGAGGCTACGCTGCTGACAAAGAACCTTCTTTATAACTCACCTCAAAATCGTTCATCAAGATGAGTTATCCAGACACTTGAAAATCACCAAGGAAGGGAAATTCACCTCCTTCCAAGGAAGTCCATTGGGAGGAAACGTGTTGCTCCCACCCTGTTAGCTCAAATCCAAATTTCCCTCTTTGAAACTTACTTACTATTGCTATTTCTATTCTACAAAGCTAATTGCATTGTATTTAACAGTCTTCCAAGTACTTAAACAAAACTGTTTTTGGTCCAGTGGGCTTTTTCTCCCCAGGTCATTCAAACGATACTGATGAGATGGGTTCACAAGGAGTTTCACCTTCCTGGTTCCTTTTTCTGGTGATTTCTCCAGTTTATCAACAAACTTCTTAAAATTCTCCTCAAGCTAAGCATGATAATAAAAATATGGTTTGAGCAAAAGAGAAATTAAAGCAGAATGATTGCCTTCTCTGTCTTGGAAGCTATTTTTCTCTTTTGTGAAAAATACATTCTTATGTTTTTCAAATTTTTGAATCATTTTTTCTCACTCCTACCTCCCCTAACTACTGGGGGAGAAAAGAGGGAAAAAGGAAGAAAGAAACCACAACTAGTTAAGTGAAACAATTTCCCATGTCACTGCATAGTATCCAAACTACCGAAGTATTATTATAGAACTAGAAAAATATGATAACGAAATTCATATAGAGGAACAAAAGGTTAAGAATCTCAAGGAATAGAATAAAAAGAAAAGTGGGAAGGAAAGGGGCCTAGAGAATACCAGATCTCAAACTCTTCTACAAAGCAGTAGTTCTCAAAACAATTTTGTGCTGGTTAAAAATAGAGATGATCAGTGGAATAGATGAGGTATGCAACATACTGAAGTGAGCATACTCTAGTCACATCGATCTAGTAGCAGTGTTCATTAAATCTAAAAATCCCAGTCACTGGGATAAGAATTCACTATGTGATAAAAACTGCTAGGAAAACTGGACAGTGGTATGGCACAAATTAGGTTTAACTTCCTCTCAAAGAAGCTCAACTTTGGAGTTCCTAGAACTTTATGTGTATGGCTCTGTATGTGTGACAGGAATCTAGTTAGCATTTCAAGGTAATATAATTCTTTTATGAATCTTAAATGCCTTATTGTTCCCAAATATTAAAAGGGAAATATTCCCTGAAAACAATTTAGAAAGCATGTAAAATGTAAGTTGCAATAGTGCTTTCCATCTTAAATAATTAATTTATTTAATGATGATGGAAAAAAGGGAAAACTGTTAATTAAGACATAAGAATGCTGGAAAACAGATAAGTAAAATGAGATCTATATAAGTTATTTACTCTAAATTCAAAGTCCATTAAAATATGAAATATTTTTGTCCATGTTAATGATCAAACCTGTTAAATAAACTATTTTTATGTTCATCATATAGCAATAAAGTATTTAGGTTTTAAATCAAAAATTATTTTCCAAATTTCTAATGGAAACTATAAAGTCCATCTTCCAAAATAATTTTCTTCCAATAAACTACTGAATTACATGATACTGTAGTCATGTAATTAATTAACCAAAAGAGGAATTTAAAACTTACACAATAAAAGATATGAAAAAATATTATGGTTGAAGTTAACTCCCCTTATTGAATAACTGAAAAATCCAAAAAGGAATATTGCTTCTAAAATACAGAAATGCCTGTAACCCTTTATGCCATCTATATGCCATCTTATGCCATTTGTATCTTTATTATTAGGACACAATATCAAAGCATGCATGAGTATACAAAAATTAAATGTTTATGGTTCCCCATTAATAATTAATTTATAAAAATTCCCAAAATGTAAGAAAGATTATCATGAAAGGCTAGCCACACATTTTTATGAATGCTAATACTTCCTGGGGTAAGATAAATACCATCATTCTTTCATGCTTTGGCTCAAGGACTTAAGGGAATTATGACAAGACAGGTGCTCTTATTTCATTGGTAGAGGAAACCTGAAATGAGTACATTTTTTCTCTTAATGCAGCCTAGAGCTTTTTCTGCAACACAGAATCCTAGAGAGTTGCATGAGGCATCAGGTCTCACAAGTAATATTTTGGCAGAAGAAGGACTTGAACTCAAATCTTCCCAACTCCAGAGCCAGATAGTTCTTTGTTCACTACTCTATGCTATAGATAAATTAAGGACGGGAAATTCCCTTTGTTTCTGGTAGTCAATGAATGGGCTATTTTGGTATACTTATTACTCTAATTCAGATTTATCCTATGTGTATACTAAAGACAGGTTGCTAATTCCCAAAGAACACAGATGAAATGTTACACATTTAATAAGAGAATTACAACAAATATTATTTAACCTTTCTTTGATAATTAAAAAAAAATTAGAATCTCCTAATGACTGGAGGTTATGATTAACTGGTCTAATGACTTTCTTTGTACAATTCTACAAAGAGGTTATTTGTGTTTTTGTGTGAAAAGCAGCTAGTATAACGAAAAAAAATCAGGTAATGTTGGAGTTCGAAGACTTACCTGGGTTTGAGGTCCTGGCTCTATCCACTAGCTGAATGACCTCAAACAAATAACTTACAACCTCTCTGATCTTCAGTTTTCTTATTCATTAAATGCCTTTTGCAATACCCATCCCAAAAGCTTGCTCTAAATCATTCTATATCTAAATCCTATAATGTTCATTGTTGGGATTTTTGTAAATGCACTTTTTTGAATATCTCTTACAAACTGACTGCTATCAACATGGAAGAAAGCGTTCTAGCATCACAAATTCTTAGCGTGCACTTAGACACAGAGAAAAAGCAGGTGGGAGTGGCAGAAAGGAAATCAACCTTGGAGTCAGGAAGAGCTGGTTCCCAGACTGGTTTGGTTCATTTTATTTATCTCTGTGACCCTGTGCTACAGGATGCTTTATTCTGCAGCGCTCCACAAACTCTGTAGGGCTCTAGGTTCAAAAGTTGATGCTGTACTGATGGAGGGAGTTTCCTCCCTGGTAGTTACCTAGACTAGTGAAATCACAAGTACAAAAACAAAACAAAACTGACATCTCTGTAATCTGTATAGAAATAGTGAAGTTGGTTTCAAGTAAACATATTTGCACGCTTACTGATCAATTGCTATGAATAAGCATTTATATGTCAAAACCTATGAGATATCTCAACTAAATTTAAACTCAATGTGCTTCTGATTCTTGAATTCAAGAAAATTCACTCTCTACAAATACAAGTTATTAAAATATTTTTCATTTAAAGTTCAACTGGCATTAAATTTCATAGTCATCTTATAATAATTTCATTGTTGAAAAATCTTGTAAGTGAAGTCTTTCAACTGTTTTTTTCAAAAGAACAGCCACATGTTTGATTAACTCATTTCACTGTATCAACCTACTGACGTACTTTTTCTTGCTTGCCATCATGTACCTATGGAATTTTTCCTTCCTCTTTAGTGTACATACAACCCTAGGGTAGAAAGTTACTGATGAAGTATTAGACTCAACAGTAGGAACAGAGATATTTTATCTAGCATCTACTGTGAAATGATTTGCACGTTGATAGGACCAATAAAAGTTGCATTATAATGACCTTTTTCCAACAAGGTTTATTGATTCCAACAAAAATATCTATTGAAAACCACATTTAATAGGAATATAGAGATGATGACGGGAATATTTAGTCATAATATGTTGCAAATATTTGCATGTAAATGCATCCATGTATTGTACAAAATATACTAATGTAACAACACAGGCATACTTTTCATTATTATTAAGGAAAACAAAAAACATTCCCAGTAGAATTCAAAAAATATAAACTGTTCATATCACCTTTAATACTGAAAACAGTAAACATAAAACTACCAATTGGCTACAACTTATGCTAAAACTTTCTACTTCTACATTAGAGTTAGTAAACAGGTGATAAAGTGAAACAGGTTAAAGAAAAGGAACTGGTGAGAGGTAGGGATATAGAAAGAGATAGAACAAGAGAAGAAAAAAATATAAAGATATAAGCATGCCTATTAGTCTAAGGCTATTTACCTGCACTATAGCTTCCACAGTGTTATCATATGCTATTTTCTACCATTTAAAATACTGATGAACATTAAACACTACTCACATTTCTTCAACCACTCACTAATCATTCATCATTTATTTCAAGTGTGACAATAAAAGCAAATCACTGTCACGGAAATTATTCTGTGGCCTACCTTAGCAATAACTAGGAGAGATCAAGCTGAGACCTGGATGCCTCAGCCTAAGAAGTAGGTCTGGTGTCTGGGCTGCAGGTTCTCCATTCTTGTTTTTGGAATGATTGGCCAAGATTCCTTACCCCCAGGTTCTTCCAGTCCCCACATTTGGGGTTACTAAATTTTCACCTGCAACCCAGCTCAATTACATCCTTAGATCCGATCCTGAAGGAAAATTATAAGAACTAGATCCATGGGTGTGGGTAACAATATTAGGTACAGTAGAAAACCACCTATTGGATATCAGAGATAGCATTCCAAGCTGCCACTGCAATGGACCATTAATGATGATATGTCAAATTAAAACTGGGAATACCCAATCAAGAAGTTTCAAATCTACTTATTTGTACCACATCTTGTCATCTCATTATCTTGTTAAAAAAAAGTAACAGCATGCAAGACCTTCCAAAGTGCTTTACAAAATCTATATAAACTAAGTATAGTTTGGTAACCAGGGTCAAAAAAGACTATGAAACGAGGCTCTTTTTGATCACTGCTTCCATTTCACTATCTTCTGAATAAAATGTTATCTATGCTGTATTGTATTTTCATTGATTCTGTTAAACATTTGCTGCTGAATTTTAAAGGTCAGGTGATCCTAACTATATTTTCTGTGAATTTTTTGAAACTTGCTGTCTCAAATCGCAGGACTTTCAGCTGATCAAGCTAGAAGGAGAGGGCGTAGACCTATGACTTCACTAGTACAAGGAACAACTGGGTGAGTGTTAGGGGCCAAGCTCTAGACTGGCCTTGGGGAGCTGGCTCCGCCCTCAGGGAGCTGGCTCTGCCCTTAGGGAGGAATATGGCTGGGGCTCTGACTGGGGATATAAGGAGCTGTTGGGGAGGGATCGGGGAGAGAGATGTAAGCAAGAGAGAGATGTAGAGGACGCCATCAATAAAGTGAAGAGCACTGACATCTTCGGGTGCGTGTGTAGTCGTTATATTCCCTCCGTGGAGGAGGGGTAGCCCTGTCGCGCAGCTAGGACGCAGGGTCGCATGGCAGGGACCGAGATGTCCGAAGACCCGGGGAAAGGGTGAGATTGCCCAAGAGAAGTCCGGGGGTAAGGGGTGCTGCCGTATCCAGGTGAAGGCACGGGGCGGGGGGGGAGTCCCATGCAAGAGTACCGCCTGGAATAGTGTCCAGGCGAAGACCCCCAGAGAAGATTACCGTATGGCCTAGTGGCCAGGCGAAGGCCAGGGAATAGCCCCGTGCAGGTGAGAAAACTCCACCAACGCATGCCCCGGCCTGGAGTCAGGAAGACTCATCTTCCTCAGGTCAGATCTGGTCTCAGATGCTCAGTGTGTCTGGGCAGGTCACTTCACCGTTTGCCTCATCCATAAAATGAACCAGAGAAGGAAATGGCAAACCATTCCAGTATCTTTGCGAAGAAAACCCCAAATGGGGTTAGAGAGAGTCAGATGTGACTGAAAAACAACTAAACAAATGGTCTTAGAAAGTTCTGCAGAATCCTGAAGGACTGAGTACATACCTTGCCTTGTCCTGGCTCACGCAGCCTGTCAAATGAGAGGCAGGTTCCTGATTTCTAGGCCTACTCTTCCCATTATAGCAAACGGCCTCTTCAGCTATATCTGCCTTCAATATAGTTTTTCTACTTCTCCATCACATATTCTAAAATGAAATAGTTACCTCTCCCCAAGTTTACCACTGTCTACTTCAATAACGAGTTCCTCCTTATTAAAAGGAATTAACACCAGAATGGGAGATTACCTCATCAGCTCCTCTACCTTGTGAAGAATGAAATTATCTTTGGAGCAAGACAATAATTTATTAGCGCTTCCTCTAGGATAGAGAGAGAAAGCTACAGGATAAATCTGAATAACTGAACACCACCATGATTATACCACGATTCCAGGCCTGACTGGACTTGGGGAATGTTTCCCCAATTCTCCATCTATCTTCTCTTTCACTTTTAGCAGGTGGCACACTGCCTGGAGTCAGGAGGATCTGAGTTCAAATTCAGCCTCTGACACTAACTAGCTGTGCAGCTCTCTATGCAATCCACTTCATCTCTGCCTGATGCATTTAACATAAGCACCCACCTCCCAGGGCTGTTGTGAGGATCCAAGGAGAGAATCATGGTAAAAGCTTTCAGTGCAATATCTGGCACATAGTAGGCTGCGTATAAATTCTGATTTCTCCCACAAGACCCTCATCCGCCCACTCCCTGCCACAGACTCTGCAATATGCCTCAGTGAGAGGATCACCACTAGGTCTTCCTCCATAGATCACACCCCAAAACGATCACATTCACCTTATCTTGTTCCAGGGTTTCCTCACATAGGTTATTTTCTTAATAAATAATGCCTCCCTGTCCCCTTACCCACTTCTTTTTATATATCCTGTTCCTTTTGAATAAGACATATCTTTGCAGTGAAAGGCAGTGTGGCCTAATAGGTAGAGAGTTGGCCTTAAAGTTAGAAAGACCGAGGTTCAAGTTTCACTGTTGATATCTACAGGCTGTGCAATCCTGGGTAAGTCGTTTAACTTTTTAATACTCTAGGCAGCTCTCTAGAACTGTAAGTTACAGGGAAGGTGCAAAGTTGTATTACTAGAAGGCATTTCCTGGTCTAGGAGTTCTGTCCTTCAATGAAATCCTAGGCTCAGTCTCTGTCCTTAACACTCTACTTTTGAAAAGTCATATATGTCTCTGTGATACTTGTGATACCTTGGGCTGTTTAGGCTGCATCCCTGTTCTAAGCCTCTTCTGCCATCTGACCCTACTGCCCACTCTCTTGAAGAGCCACCCATAAACTCTGGTGATGACACTGTGTCCTCTAAGCTAAGGGCCTGCCCTGAGCTTTTCTCTGTCCTAAACTGTCCTGTGCAGGCTTCTCCTACAGTTAGATGCTTACACCTCTGCCCAACAGTAGTAGCTGTTTGAAGGTCTAAGTGCTTGCAGCTGAAGAGGCCATTCTAGCTCTCTGTGGTTGAAATAATAACCTTGTAGACGCCCCAGCCAGCTAAAGAAGCCTTCGGGCATTTAAACTGCTTCTTCCCTCAGACATCAAGAGGACTCTCACACTCTGAACTAGTATTTGAAACATGATCTAAAAAATATTTTTAAATTCCTATAAAACTTCTGACCACTGGTCTAGGTCCATGCAACTTACCCTGAAAACCTTCACCTGTGCAAACTGCAAAAGAGATGGATGAAACGAATGAGGAGATTCGTTTCAAGTCCCATGATGCCCCTGGTCATTCATTTTGGGACCCATGTAAATCACTTCAGCAGCAAGACTGACCAAAAGGTTAAAAAGAACTGGCTGAGCTGGTTCTGCCCGAGCTCTGCCCCCTCCCCTATGAGGTCCATTGATACCATGATTCCACTCAGGAACAGCCCTTGACAGACCTCTGGCTCCATGCCTTATAGAGGGGACATCATATAGGACCCACCCCAGGAAATCTACAGAATCCCTAAATCCTATCCAGTCATTTGGTGGGCTAATTCACTATGGACTGAACTGTGAGTCCAGTATCCTTACATTGCATCTCCCCACATTTCTCTCTGCCTCATTTCCACACTCCCTAATCCCACCACCTCTACTATTCGAAATGCTCTCCAGTCTTAGACACAGCTCAAACATGCATGGTTAATACAGAAAACAAAAGTATAAAGAGTAATGAGAAAAATTTTAGAAGAACATTTAGAAAATAGTCTCACCTTGGATAATCCTATTTTGACATTTTAATACAGTAACCCACGATACATATATGTAATATACATATACATACATGTACATATGTATGCGTATATATTACATATGTGTGATATATGTACACAAGCAAAAGGGAAAGAATTTCACATAATGAAAACAATGGTTTAAGTGGATTCTTGGGTTCTCCTCAGAATTTCAAGTCCAAATATCCTACATAAACCATAGTTGAGAACATTATGTATTTTGATAGTATGAGAGAGAGAGAGAGAGAGAGAGAGAGAAAGAGAGAGAGAGGGAGGGAGGGAGGAGGAAGGGAGAGGGAGGGAGGGGAGGAGGAGGGAAGGGAGGGAGGAAGGAGAGAGAGAGAGAGAGAGAGAGAGAGAGAGAGAGAGAGAAAGAGAGAGAGAGAGAAAGAGAGAGAGAGAGAGAGAGAGAGAGAGAGAGAGAGAGAGAGAGAGAGAGAGAGACCTCTTCCTTAGAATCACAAAGTCTACAAACCTTAGAATACCCTGCCGGCATATAAAGATTCATTGCATAAATAACTTTTCCTTCCAAAAACTGTGAACAAATGACAATACAGCTTTGCTTTTTAATCAATGATACTGCATCTATCTTCCCCAGATTCTATTTCATTATAGTTACCATCTTAAAAAGGTAGACAAACAAGAGAAAAAATTCACATACAAAGGTGAAATTTTGCAGTGATAACCAAATACTTAAATAAAATAGATCTGTCTGTATGCATAATGCATGTATTACACACATACATATATGCATACATATTGCTAGCCTGATCCATACGTAAAATGTTTACAAAATGAGATTCTGTTCGTTTTTTACAAACTATGAGGATCCCTTCGCAGATGGTATCTTCCTTATTTGAAACTGAAACTCCATCTTCTAAGGCACACAAGCCAAAGAGTGCACTTAGTCTGTACTGCCATCAAGTGCCTAAACCACTTTGTTCAAAAACCATCAGCAATTCTAAGTGGATTCATTCACAGCTAATAATAAACAACTTGGGACCTGGCTAAAAAGCAAGCACTCTCCCCATGAGTCCCTAAAATCACCAGTCCCTAAAAATCTTCCATAATAAATGTAATAGTCATTAATTAAGACATAGAATTCTTACCAGCTCACTGGAAGCTCATGCAGTCTAAAAATGTTGCTTAGCTTGTATTCAGTTTTTGGTGGAGAAACATTTTCTTTGTAGAAATATAAGTTTGGATTTGGCTGTATATTGATGGGAAATTCTGAATCCTAGGAGAAACAAAATCCATGCACAACCTTTAAACAGCTAAATCACAAAAAAGTAAACCTAAATAATTTACTAATAAATTCCAGTTCTCATTCTAACTCTTCCAGGCCCCACCAGAAGGCTTCACTTAACAATAATATTTTAGGCAGCAACATATTTTAATCCTGAAAAGCAGCTATTTTGATTTGAGCACATTTCTGTTCAAAAAGCAATAATTCTGAGGCATCGAGTCATTGCTACAAGTTAATTGTCCCAACCTGACAACACAGATCTTATCCCAGTCTTTCCTGTTCCCATGTCATCCACAGACACTGGATCCGAGTTATATTTAAAGTTTAGGGAGACCTTAGCAATTGAGTCAAAATCTGAGATCCTAGGAGGAAACAAACTAAACATTCAGAAACGCTCCCCCAACTCGTGCTGATAGTAACTCCCCCACACCTTGGTAGGTATCATCAGTGGTGATGGCCTCAAAAGTCAAGCGTGTTTATGCTTAATACCGAAAAGCTTCACTTTTCATGACACCATTATTTATTTCAAGTTCTATGTGTTAAAGTGAAGCTCAAAAACTGCTCACAGCAACACTGAGGGGGAAAATGTTAGGATCAGTCCTAGAATGCCCCCAGAAGCCCAGTGTGTGCTCAATCTTTTGTACTATTTATTATTTGGATAAATTTAGGAATATTTTAAATTGGTTACCTATCACGACATAATTCTATTACCTGTATCGTTCTTTACGAAGCAGGAAAAGAGATAGAGCTAAAAAATATCTAGTCTTCTGTTGAGGAAGGACACTCAATAAAAGCCTAATTCTGACATCAGCTCATTAGCTGCTTGGCCACATTGCTTCAGTAGCAACACTGAATAAAAGTGTATTTGATAAATATTTATTAAATGTTTGGACTACGTTAGGTACTAAGTATTTATGATGAAAAAAATGGCCTTGCCCCTGTTCTTGCGGCACTTAGAATACACTAGGTTGATATACCATGGATGCAAATAGGTAAAATACAAGGGGGGGGGTTTCATGGGGCCAAGGACCAACTCAGGCAAAATGCTCACAAACTTGAGAACGCTTTCAGCTGCTGCCATCTTGGAGCAATACCATTTGAAGTGAGCCTCCAGAAATCTTTAGGATCATATCTCTGAAAGGGAAATTGGATCTGAAGTAGTCAGAAGGTTGAATTTTTCTCCCAGATTTGCCCCTCACTCACTCTAGTTTCTTCGGAAATGTCCTTATTCTCTCAGGCCTCAATTTCCTCATTTGCAAAGGGAATTAAACTACCAATTTATTCATGTTGCACTATGTATAAGACACTATTCAAATGTTTGCAAGGTTTCTGTGCGGGAAAAAAAAAAAACAAAACATTACATGTGTTCTTCTTGATCCCAAAGAGTAAAAGTCATCACCACAGAAGTCAGAGAAAATCAAGGTGGCTCCATATAAAGGAAAAACTAAAAATTAGCACAGTCAAGACCGAAACTGGGGTGATTTGGGACATGATAGATTCCATTTCACTTGAGGTTTTGAGTAAATTCTAATGTCGTCTTGTCGGGGATGCTATGAAGGGGATCCCTATAACTACCTTTGAGATCCTTTCCGTACTTTGGGGGGGTCTTTGATTCTTTTGAGGAATTTTAGCTCTAACATTCTAAGTGTTCATGAAAGGTGGCTGGAAAGTCTTCATGATAATTATATACTCTTAATCAATAAGTATTTATTCTCTTTGTTGATTTAATTTTAATGCATAATTCTTCTAGAAGAATGGCAATTCCTTAAAGACAGAGACTTTTCCTTTTTGTATTCATTATCCCAGTGCCAGACACAGTACTGTCTTTTGCAAAGTAGATCCTTAATGCAAATGTGCTGAGTAGTAGCAATACTAATTATTATTAGTATGAACTACTTTTAATTATTATCATTATTATTATAACTGGTAGTCATTTTTAATAAGCACAGTATGGTATAGTAGAAAGAACACTGTGCTGTTTGACCTGGGTTGAGGTCAAGTGAGCAAGAATGTATTAGAGGCCTGCCATGTGCCAGGACCAGTGCTAAGTTTTAGGGAGTCAAAGAAAGGCAAAAATGGTCCTTTACATCAAGGAGCAAATCTAATGAAGAAGAAAAAGTGCTGAAATACTAGTTCTACGACTATGTAGCTGTAAGGAAGTATCCGCTCATACAGAGCCTTACCACTAGAGAGGCAAAGCACCAGCAATTGTGGATGGAACCAAAAGAGGTTCTCAAACTACAAAACACTCTAAATGTGTTAGTATTGATATCATCTCTGACCATAATCATCTCCCACCCAGCTGAGCTCCTCTAGCCTTCTCCACCATGACTGTACACTGGGTTCTTCTCCCCATCTTTCTATCTTCCTTGTGAGTGCTGCCTTTCCCCATTAGATTGTAAGCTCCTTGAGGACAGGGACTGCTTTTCTTTTTCATATTTGTATCTCCAGTGCTTAGTGCATTGTCTGGTACATAATGGACTCTTAATAAATATTTATTTACTGACTGATCAAATGACTAATAATTGTAATGATAAAGTAGTTAAGTGCTAACTGGCTTGAGTTCCACTAAATAGCATGCTAAAAATAACTTACAAAAGTAATTTACTCAATCAGTTGTGATAATGACTCAGGATAACAAAAAATCAGAAATAATACAAAATGCCCATCCAACCAAGATGGAATCTTTGTCCAGAGCAAATTCTTTGCTGGAGCTCTCACCAAAGAGTAAAACTAACCAGTATAAGCACTTCTCTTGAATATTGAAACAGCAAAAAACTATCCAATAAGAAGTGAAAGTTATAGAGAAAAAAAGATAACTGATTAATCTCTATACTAGATAATTAAGCCCTGAATATTTGATGACAAACTTTTGTGCAAATAAATGTTCCTCTCAAATATCAGTAATAAGGAGTAATCTTACCAAAAGGATTAGATTTTCTGTAGTGTAGAAAGTAAAAGTTACGTAAGGGATTATGCATTATTTGGTGTTTATATAATGTCCACAGTGCAGTGAAGGCAATGTCATACACAGCTATGGTAGACTCACATTTCTAAACTTAATGTATTCTGTTTTCAAGATTTAGGCACATGAGCATATGACACCTTGTTGATTTCTCTTTTCTTCTGAAATTATTCCATTAGAAAAGGATGCTGCACACACCATAAAAATCTAGAGTCTTCCTTTGTGTTTTTTGGACATGAGGTCTATTTTGTTGGAATTTGCATACTCTACTTATTATCACAATACTGTAAGCTTTATTTGTCTAACCTGAACACTTACAACAAATTCCAGTGCATTTTTTTAATCATCACTCTTAAACCAGTAATTATGCAGAGACAAAGCTAATCAACCAGGTCCTTTAGCTTTGTAATTAATTCTAATGGTACTGAGCTACATACATGTTATTTTACCAAGTAGAATAATGATACTGAAGCTGATTGAAACAGAAATTACTTAAGGGAGAATATAATGTTCTTCTACCCTTAGAGTATGTATTAAGCAGCTGTATTAGAAATACTACAGGGGAAGAACACAAAAGCTGATAAACAGTGATTTGCATGGCACAGAGCCAACCAATTGACAAATTCCTTCCCTGAAGCACCTACTATGTGCCAGGAGTTATGCTACTGCTCACAAGGAACTGGCATTCTACCGGGGGAGGCCACAAGCACATATATAGACAGACACAGAACGAGCTGAATAGTAAGGAAGGATTAGCTGCTGGGACAAACCACAACAAATTTTTACTCGAAGGGGATACTTGGTTTCTGTCTTGAAGGAAGTGAGGGATTCTATAAGGAGGAGGGAAAGAGGGATTTCAATGAAGGCTTGAGAGACCAGGATGTCTGTATTGTTAATGCATTTTGGCATAATGGAAGTTCTTTCCCAGCCATTAACAGGCTCATATGACCTGCTTGAGTCACATGGAAGCTTGAGTCACATGAGTCTGTGTTGGGAAGAGCCTGCTGAATGGGTAGAGCAGGAAGGGTGGAGCAGAGCTGTGAGGAAGTGGGACACCATAGTTAGAGCTGAGGGAGAGAGAGGAAGCAGGCAGCGAGCTGTGAGTGTTCTTTTGTGGGAAGGCCCTAGCAGGGAGAAGGCTTGGGGATGGTGATGCCCTCTGCATTGTTACTGTGTATAGACTTCTTTGTTGCTATGATGGATTTGGATTTCTGGTGTTAGGATTCAGCTTTCTGGTGTTTAAATAAATGTTTTGGTTCTGTCCTCCATGTGGAAAGTCTATAATATTTTGTGATTCAGAATTATGCTGTCATATTCATAGCTGCCATAGACATTGTGAATATCGCATTCGTGCTACAATATCCAAGGATGCAAAGAAGTTCCATGTGTGCAGAAAAGAGAAAAAGACAGTTTTGTTTGATCATAGTGTATGGAAAGTAGAGAAATACATAATAAGATTGGAAGGATAAAGAGGATGGCTGATTGAAAAGGGCTCTAAAAAACAAATAAAGAAGCATCTATTTTACTCTTGCATTTTCCATACAGGAAATCTCAAGAGAATGATGAATGTCTATTTTCCATCTGCAATCAGGTGGTCAGTCTTGAGAGCTCATACTTCTGCATATGTGATTTGTGTGTACATATGTACATGCATGCACAACACATATGTATATACATGTATATTTTGGACAGATACTGTAAACGGTGCATAAGTTGGGATGAGAAATGAATAAAGATAGGGCAAAGGGCTGAAATTCCTTTTAAAAATTGCAAAATCATTTTAATAAGTGAAAGTGTACCCCTGTAATAAAAACTCAGATTCTTCCAGAATATCTGTACTGCTACGAGCAGTTAGGCATGCCAAGACATTCTCTGGGAATTGTTCAAAGAGTAATGGAGAAGCCAGGAGAGCATCATGGCTCTGGAGTCACAGGACCCAACTTCAAATCTTACTTCTATTGACTATATGATTTTGGGCAAGTCACAATTTCCCTGGATCTGGGTTTCTTTATCTGAAAAATGAAGTTATTAACATATCACAACCAAGGAATTACGTAAAAGTGGAATAAGATGTCATCAAATAAATGCCTAAGTGAATAAAAAAGGACTGTCTTGTAATGAAAGCAAGGGCAACTGACGGATAGGCTGATATCAAGAAAAATCAAAAACAGATCCCAGCATGTTGGATGGATCCCCTGTGATAACCTTATGAGAGGACACGGCCTACAGTCACACAGGATAGGCAAACACAGTTGTTCCAATCTATTTCCCCAAAGGGAATAAACTTATCAATTACATCACAGATTCACTGAAGGATTTTTTTATAGCAAATTAAAATTTATGTCAATTACTTTGTGAGTTTTAGGAAATGTCTCTTGTTTGTTCAAATAAAATTGATGAATGTTAAATAAATTTGGTAAATTATAAAGTTCCAAGTTTTAGTTTTCAGATCAGCTAAGAAGAGGAGTAAGTTAAAATGATGTATTGAATTTCAAATAGTTATAATTTATAAAAGTTTATATATAACTGTATAATATTGAAAGATGTGAAATATATGTGAGAACATACATATGTATATGTCTCTGTGCATGTATATATATGGGCACCTAGGTGGTGCAGTGGACAGAGTGCTAGGCCTGGAGTCAGGAAGAC
This sequence comes from Bettongia penicillata ogilbyi, assembly GCA_023548195.1. Classification (NCBI taxonomy): domain Eukaryota; kingdom Metazoa; phylum Chordata; class Mammalia; order Diprotodontia; family Potoroidae; genus Bettongia; species Bettongia penicillata. The sequence goes on from JAJHZJ010000003.1 coordinate 4,425,103, forward strand.
TCATCTATAGGAGTTCAGGCCCTTACAAGCTGTGTGACCTTGGGCAAGTCACTTTACCTTATTTGCCTCAGGTCCTCATCTATAAAATAAACTAGAAAAGGAAATGGCAAACCACTCTAGTATCTCTGCCAAAGAAACTCCAAAATGAGTCACAGAGGGTCAGACACAATTGAAATAATAAGTGAATATTAACAATCTCTATGTACATGACTTGGGAGGCCCATGGTGGCTCTCGAGTACAGGGCATTCATAACTGATAGAATTATGGCAGTTCATTATGGTAAAACAGTGACAGCTGAAAACACAATTTAATAATCACCTTTACAATGAACACAAAAAATCGCATACACTAAGAGGAATTCTGATTATTAAATTTCTTGTTGAAAAACTAATAAACAACCTAGAGATAAAACATATACTATAGCTTTTTTTTTTCCTTTTTTGAAACACATTGCAAAATAAGATTACACATATATATTTCATTGCAATTTTGATTCCCTGTCAATTCACAGCTTAAAAAGTTAAGATATTAAACTAAGATATTTATTACCAACATCAATTAACCAAGCAAAATGCAATTTATTAAAAATAGATTTCCATTTAAAAATGTCATGAGAGTACTTAATTTTAAACAGTAAATTTTAAAGGGACTCACAAAGGCTATTAACATCTTTGTCAATGTTACTCCTCAAGAGCCAAATGGCCAGATATTTGTAACATTTCTGAATGTTGCTTAATGCTGTTGACAAAAACACTGTTTGCTTTATCTGTTAATTAGCACTGGATCTCAGAATTCAAAATATGACCTAGAAGTTCATTTTCAACCTGGACACATATTAGTTAGCAACCTGATTATATATGATTTTTAAATAATAAAACTTACGGCAATTACGTTAACTTTCAAGAGTTCACAAAGACATAATCATATCTACATAAAAGTAGGTGGGAATAGCTGATAACTGATATGTAAAGGATAGTCCATGAAATCACTCTCATATCTATAGCTACTGGCCTGCCTAGGTTCTGGAAGCTTAACGATGCACATAATGTTTATTCATTTCCCCAACGTTGGACCTCCTAAAAGGCTAAGAAATACCTTTCTCTAGAACCACCTAGTTAGTCTCCACTTTCCTGACATGCAGTATGCCTATGACTCTAGATTGTACTATCCCATACCATCCTGGAATTGGAAGGAACCTTGAGGACAATCAGGTCCTACCCTCTATTTTACAATTGATGAAACGGAGGCCTAGAGAAGTTCAATGACTTATCCAGGGTCACACAGCTGGAAAGCTGCTAGGCCTACATCTCCGGGCATTTGACCCCAAATTCAGCACTCTTCCTACTCTACCATGGCTGCTTCCTGACAGCCAAGAGCATCATTGGGAACGATTCCCAGATGGTTCTCCCACCGAACCCACACTTTGTTCAGTCTATACCCCTCAAATGTGTCCCTATTCCTGCCACTGACCATCTTCTGTCTGTGGTCAGGACGCTATTCCACAACAGAACACTGGACAAAACTTGAAAATATGTGGCCAAGTGTCAGAAGAATAAACACTTTAAATTATACTTGCCATTAGTAGAATCAAGTTAGCAATGAAAGGGACCTCAGAGGTCATTTCTAACCCAGTCATTCTGCAGACAAAGAAATTGAGGCCAAGGGACTGAGTGATGGCTTTTTACTCTGCTATCCATTGTCTTTCTCCTAGTCCTCTTTATGACCAATAAACACCCTTTCCGGGGGACAGGGTTAAGGGTACGGTATATAGAAATGTGACAAATGGTTTCCTCTGTGCTAAGTGAAGCACAAATGTGAAGATTGAAAGCCAGACTTTGGCCTAATCAAAACTGGCTACCTGACACAAATAATAACATAGTAAAAGACTGACTTCTTGTAGAATTTAAAGTCTACTCCAGAGTATCATATCCAATCTATTACACTAGTCAACAGTGATGCGGAAACACACAGTGTAATAGAAGCCAGAGAGGCCAGTTCTCCAGGAAGTAACTATTAGTGAAAACATAATAGAAATATAATACAAAATGTCCTCCAGATACTTTTAAAGGTTATCAAGATAATGATTTCAAATTTCCTCCTTTGTTTAGTGGAAAATCTTTCAAGATTTTTTTAACCATATGCAAAATGCAATAGCTATATAGATCTTCAGTGCTAAGTAACATCAGCCCCTCCAGTCCATATCACCTTTCCTTGCAATGGCTCTACTGACCAAATAACCGTGGTGGTAAATTAGTTATTGCCTTGGAACTGGGCTAAAGAATTGAAACTAATGTTACCAGGAATAAGTTAAATATCTTGTGAAGCATAAAAAATGTAAATTACATGGAATTTCTCAACCCCATGAACATCATTATCTCTTTTCTTCTAGTGACATCCTGCAACACAGATTCTACTAGCTGTCAAATAAAACATATTTAAAAAAACTGGCCAAGTTCCGGCCCTCCTCTTTATTCATAATGTAAATTGGCAAGTACCTTCCCTGAGTCTTGCCTAAGTGAAAATTGACAACTGTCAATCAGTCTCCTGAGATTCTAAGAGATGAGCATGTCTATGGAAAGACCATCTTAAGAAAAACAAGCAGAATTTCTCTGTATTATTTGGAACAGAAAATATTTTTATCTCCATAATCGTTGCTTCATATAAGGAAAATCAATATTGTATGTAAGTAATATTGACCACAGGTGGCTTTGTCTTCCTCAAGTGATTTAAAAACTTTGGCTCATCTAGCTACTGTTCCTGCCTTGGATGTATGCTATCATCAAATATTGATGTTGAATGAATTGAAAGAATTGAGATGGATGAATCTCAAACAGCCCTTAATATGGAGATAAGTAACTCAAGAGAAAGAGTGCTGGCTTGGGTCCTTGAAGAACTAGGTTCAAATCTCTTATCTGATTCTATCTGTATGACGTTTGTCAAGTCATTTAAACTCTGTTATCTGTAAAATGAGAGGCTTGGGTAGATGTCCTCCCTCCAATTCCAGTTCTGTGGACCTAGACTCCAAACCATAACCCTTATTCTGCAGTTTAGATACGAAAGACCTCAAAACTCATCAATTAGATAACATAAGTAAGAAAGAGGCATTAACACAGCTCTTGTGCATCAAGAATCTGCCACTGTACTTTGTTTCTAAAGTAGAATGTTATAAGCTTTAATAGGCTTTTGGTGACATATCAATTAGATCTAGTAATGGTAATCTATTTCATCTCATTTTCAGGAATGCTTATGTTTGGGATTTTTAGGAATATAGACACAAATTATAACATACACATCCATATATATATATACATACATATATAAGTAATTTTAATAGATTTGCATTTTTATACTGAGCTAGACATTTCTCTCAACAAGGGAAGTCTTCATTAAACACCCATCTCTTTTTTGTCAATTGACTTTATTCATTTACTCATTCCAACATCCTCTAATTCACTTGTGTTGTAAGATCCAACAAGTCAGAGCAGTCAGTTCCTTCTTGAATCAGAGTTATTGAATTTATAGAGGAATAGGGTATCGCTTCTTCAAGGAATGGTGAGAAGAAAGGATGGATAGTAAAAGGTTCAAAGATGTATTCAATTGAATAAAAGAAAACTAAGAGGTAGATGAGCAACCTTATTGGAAATGGACTCAATTTTTGCTGTAAAATATTAAGTGAAGTTATTTTCTGTGAGTAAAAGGGGTTGGACTGCAGTTTCAGCAGATATGGAGGTCCTAACATGACTACTGTGGGAAATAAGCATGAGAATATATAGGATAACCAGTGCCCCCAGTGAATGATTTTTTTGTAAATAGCATTCTTTTCCAATTACATATACAAATGGTTTTCAACATTCATTTTTTATAAGATTTTGAGTTCCAAGTTTTTCTCCCTTCTTCCTCTCTCTACCACCTCCCCAAAATGGCAAACAGATGAATTTTTAAAGAATGGATTCCTAACTGACAACTTCTACACAGTTAAAAAAACATTTTTCCTTCAGTAGTGCTCAGTGGCCAAAAAGGAGGAGAAAGCAAATAGTGACAATGACCCAAGCCACTGAAGGTCTACAAGGTGGGCACAGCAGAAGGTCAAAAGGGGAAGAAAGTTAAGGTAGAAAACTCATTGAAATATTTGCTTAAGGGAAGGAAGGAATCCACTGAAGCCAAATTGAGTCCAAGCTGCAGGAAGTAGAAATTAAACAATTAGAGGACTCCAATGCTGCAGAAAGTATGTTCAGCATACGACAACAATCAGGAACAATAATAAGGAAAGTTTGGCCAGAGATTGGGAGCTCCAAAATACAGATTGTATGGTGGAAAAGAAACTTGTGATGACACAGAGGCCTGTAATGGCAATTTAAATGGGAAGATCTTTCCCCTTCATTAACAGGCCCATGTGACCCGCTTAAATCATGTGCAAGTCTAAGTCACATGTGATGGGAGAAGCTTACTGAACAAGTGGAACAGGAATGATGGAGCAGAGGTGGGAGGCTAGTCAGAGCTGGGAAGGACACAGGCAAGCAGAAGCTAGGCTCCTAAGTCTGTTTGTTTATGGGAAGGAGTGGAGGGAGGGAAGGGGGAAGCTTGGAAATGCCTTTGTTCCCTGCAGTGCTAATGTGTATTGACTTCTAGGTTACTATGATTGATTTGGCTTTCCGGTGTTGGGATTTTGCTTTCTGGTGTCTGAATATATGTTTTTTTTACTGCCTTCTCTACAAAGACTCTGTTATACTTGGCAATTCCAAACTGTGCTGGCATACTCATAGCTGCTGTTGATGCTGTGAATATTGCCTGGGTGAAACAAGGCCACGGCAGTGATGCTAGGTGGGAATGTGGCAAAAGAAGTCAGGAGCATTGAGGAAGGCAAGAACCTGAGATGTAGGATTAATAGGATTATCAGATATAGGCAATAATCTCAGAATAAAATAATGGAATTTCAGATATAAAAGGAATCTAAAAACCAGTTAGATGGCTAAATCGGAGAAATAGTATAGAAGTGGCAAGACTGGTTTCAGCAAGACATTTAATAAAGGATGTCATCATAGCCTTGTCTACAAGGAGAAAAGTATACTGGATAAAAGAAAAATTAGATCAATTAAGAGGTGGTTGAACAACCCAAAGAGTAGCAATTAATGACAGATTAATGGATTTGTATAATCCTTGATGAGGTCTCTAGAAGAGAGTCACAGAGAATATGTCCTTGTTACTATTAAATTGAACACTATCAATAACTGAGGCAAAGACACAGAGAGCATGCTTATAAAACTCTCAGACAACACAAAGCATTGTAGATGATAGAACTGGGATCTAAAAGGACTTCAGGGGGAAGAAACCATATGCCATATCTATAAAGATGGCATGTAATAGGAATGAGTTAAAAGTATTACATTTTGTTATGTTACCACAAGTGATAGCTGAATCATAGGGTTTTGATATGGCAGCTACAGTCAAGAGTCATAAAGATGGCACCAGCTTCTCAAAGTTGGGAGAATTTGATAAATCCCCATTGGTATTTGGATGTTGCTGCTAATAATATTGCCCACGGAAAAACTTACACGGGTGGGGCTGAGATAGAGGCAGCATCTAGGACCGCACTGCTCTCAGTAGGTGGAAGTACCCTGGTGTCTTTTACTTTGTTTGAGTGGGTTTTGTTTCTCCTGTACTGTGAAAAATCTCCTTGACGAGAATTATGTGGCAATTTGTATTGCTTAAATGTCAAAGATTCTGTACATAAAAACCACCAAAGAGACTTGAGATAAATCTGTCTCAAGGTCAGTGAAGGCCTTGATTGTACCTTTTGAGTCATTTCCTCTTCCTTACAATATCTGATAGCCTAAATTTTAAAAATCAGTTCTATAGATATTGGATTGAGAAATGACAATTAGATGATCCATGTAAAAATATCAAAATGTTTTAATGAACATTGAGTCAACAGTATCATGGGAAAGCCAGAAAAGCTAATGTAACTTTTTCCCTCAGAGTTGTGATTTCAATGGTATAGCAAATTCCTGGGAAGAAAACTCCTTCCACCAAAGCAGATGTTTGCTTGTCAATTTATACGCTTAAAGAGTTGCCTGGGACATTGAGAGCTTAAGTAACTTGCCCAGGGTCACACAGCAAGCCTGTCATCAGTAGCTTCCTGACTCCAAGGCTGGTTTTTTATCTCTGAGGAAATTGTGGGAATTGAGTGAACCACACCGACTCTATCTTGTGACTCAGTTGTGGGATCTAGCTCAGTTCCTTTCTATTCATTTACAGGTCTAGTAGGGGTAGGGAGCCTGTGGCCTCAAGACCATGTGTCCCTTCAGGTCCTCAAGTGCGGCTCCTTAACAGAATCCATACTTCACAGAACAAATCCCCTTAATAAAAGGATTCGTTTTGTAAAACTTGTACTCAGTCAAAACTTTCAAAGAATTAGAGCTATGCAAACCTGTGATGAGCTGCCTTTGGAGGAACTGGGTTTAGCAAAGGCTGAATGATGACTTTTCAGGTATGATGTAGACAGAATTCTTTTTCAACTATGAATTGTATTTCTCTTTGGCCCCAGAGGAAAGAGCTAAGAGCAAACAGTGAAATTTGTTTTTAATTTTTAAAAAAAGTAAATTTAGTTTTTATGTCAGAAGTCTTACACTATCCAGTCAGTGTTCCTCCACTTTCTTTTCAAGTGAACCTTAATCTTTTCTGCCAGCACTATAGCTTCTTCTTCATCTGCATCTTCTCAAATTCTACCTTTACCATGAAATGCTGGAGACTCATGTGGTCAGCATGTAACCTGTCTTGATTTCCTTTAGGGAGTACTTTCCCATCTCCATCATCACCTCCCACTGTGAGCAACTGCTGACTTGTTTTTCAGTTTTATCAATATAAGAAGGCAGTTCAATACCCTAGACATTCACAGAAAAACAAGATCCCACAACAGCCCAACACACCTGGGCTGTGGAACTTGGTCATTTCCTCTTGGCCATTTTCAATACTTCCAGTTACGATCATTGAAGGTTCAACCACTTTGCTTGCAAGGTGCTCTCTGCCATGACAGCAAAGCACCAGGCATTAAAGTAGTTCACCTGCCACATGGGACACCCAGGGAGAAACATTCTCATCTTACAGGTTTAAAAAAAAAGTAGATTGTCCCCACACCTAACTTCAGTCTCAAGGTTTTCCTTACAATGAAGTCTCATAAATGCTATGCCACCTGCCCCAAGTAGGTCTACTATCTGCAAAGTCCCACATGAGCCATTGCAAACCCTACAGCTGTTTCCTCAACCATCACCTTACCCTGACCAATTCCTCCAAAGTAAAAGGGGAAAAATAGAATTGGTGCCATGATAATGCTTTCACAGACCTAGACACATCATAGTCATCTACACTCTCAAGTGGAGATCCTGCTTCTCCCAGCATCTCCTTGGTATCTGCCTATGTGAAATGCTCAGAATTACATCAAATTTGAGCTTGTCATCATAGTCCTCAGTGCTGCCAGGGTGGAGACTGACTCTCAATCAACCTAGTTATTACCTTCCTCCTAAGCCACCCTGAACGACATTCATCCCCCACACTCTTACAGACCCATACTTCAGGCTCAACTCTAGGAGATCTACACCAGTTACTGTTTTTTGCAATGTAGGTATCTGGTTCAAGCCCATTTTAAAAAATATATTGTTATAAAATTACAGAAATGTGCAGCCAATCTTTCCTTTATTCTTCTACTTTTGGATAGCATTATTTCAATTATCCATACATTCACAAGCAGAAAAGGGAGGAAGGAAGGATTACAACGTGTCATTCAAGTTTGACATTGTTTGAGATGTTCTTAACCCAGGAGATGAAATGACTAAATTCTGTGATTCTCTGATGTTGAATTTAATGACTAACATGAATTTTTATGTTTGGGGTCGGGGGGTAGGAATGGGTGAACTGCATTTCTCTAGTATCCCCTTACCCAACAAGCACAGAATTGTTTTCTGGGTATATATTTTCATATTTTTTTAAAAGGCATTTTACAAGAAAATGTTGACAGTCAAGTACTTGAACACATTTGTGATTTTATAGAAGTGACTCTCTTCACTGGTGAAGTACAACATCTCCATGCCTTTTCATTCTAAGAGACTGTTTTCCAAATCTTTCCATAAATCTTATACAGGAGCTTTATATATCAGATGCACCAGATGTCTTCATCTAGTTCTTTTAATAATTTGTGGCTAGCACAGAAGTACCTGAATTACACATCACTTTCATCTCCTTTTCTGATCATATTTGACCTTTTATAGTGCTTTTTGTCAAGGGATCTATGATCCAAACTTCTATTACCTCTAAAATAAAGACAACAGTTAAAAAAAACTTAAGTCAAAGTGATAATAATGTAAGTTGCTGTCTAACATTAATATTATTGATTTAATATTAATATTATTGATTCACCTGAATTGTACTAGCATCTTCATTAAAATAAAAATCTCAGTTTAATGGGTGTGGGGACCTAAAATAGCTCTTAATTTTATAGGATGATGCAAAATATAAATTTCAATTATTATTGATTAAAGCTAAGTTAGGAATACGTTTAATCTTTTATTTTGTTATAATATAATATAATAATTTGTAAATGTTTTAAACTACTTTAATACATTTGAATTATTATCATAACAAAACTGACCCACATTAAGTAATTAAGAAATAAAACCAAATGGTGTTTATCATCACTGGTAACTGAGGATGAATGGATGGGTAAATATAACTTATCTAAAATAGTATGGAATTTTAAATATGACAATTTACCTTTGAAATATCAAAAACATAAGAAATCAAAATAAAAATTCTAAATCTACTTTGTATCAATACACATCATCCTGGACATGAATTAACCAATCAGTGTTTGTCGAATGTTTACTATGTACAAGGCAATGGGATGTAATGATTGAGCATGTGTTTTTTTTTTACATTCAAAGACCATATACTATATTGGGGAGAACAAACATGTAAAATAACAACTAACAAAAGAAGTTAATTCACGATAAATGCTAAATGAATGATATATGAAATAATCACTATTGGTCTTCAGAGGAAGAAATGTAAGTCTGCCTTCAACCAAGTCCACCTGTGAACAAATATGCAGATTCTTTCATCAATATACCTTTAAGGGTTTTTCCTCATTTTCTTTACTTGTAGAAAAATTAGTATTTTCCTTGTTTGATTTGGTGTTCTATCATCGTTCCAAAGATGGAGAGATTATTACGTGCTAATTTGTGATTACCGATAACATTACAGATTAAAGAATAAAGAGAATGATTAAAATTCCACTATTTAAAAGCATTCCCAAAGGCACACTTCAGTCCACTTTTAGCTACAGTATATAAAACCTTATCTTATTGTTCTGGGATCCCAATGGAATGAGTTGTTTGGATGAATGGAACACACTGAATCATCCCTACAGTTATTAACTACATACTTTTCATAAGTATGAATAAAATGTTTCTATTGTATAAGGTTCATTAGATTCATACTTCATTCTTCCCACTGATTATCATGATAACAAAATACTTATTAAGTGCTTTCCTAAAAATAGGAAACTTCACAAGGAAACATTCTAGGGCTCATTCAAAAGGAAAAATTCTACAGGTAATACTAAGAGTGTGACATTACTAATTCTCCACACACTATATGTTTATTTAACAAAATTTGCTGATTCTTTTGGAGAGGGAATAACAACCATAGTATTTCTATAGTTACTATATGTTGCCCCCAAAACAATCTTGGGAGGTAGTTGCTGATATTGTCCCTATAAGATAAGGAAAACTGAAGAACAAGGAAAAAGTGGGATGAATTCTCTGGATCAATTCTGCTGCCATCACTTGCCATTAGGCTTTCATGTGACCAATCCAGGTCACTTCAGAACTCTCTGAAAGTTTGCTCAGATCAGTTGATGAAACATGATGAATGCAGAAGTATGCAATAAGCAGGGCCATTCAAAAATTCCAAAATTCTAAAGAGATCTATAATGCATCTTCAAGAACTCCTCTTCCCATTAGCAAGAAGTACATATTATCCTGGGGAAATTACTCTGAAGGAAAAAAAAAATACTGGAATTTACCCCTCATGAACTAAAATATATTTTTAAAATTTTGACTATATTTAAAATGTAATTCTTTGTAAAATGCATTCATTACTGTAACTCAGAGGTACCCAAACTTACTTGGTCACTGCCCCTTTAAAAAATTACTGAGAGGGGAGGAGCCAAGATGGCGGAGTAGAAAGACACACATATGCTAGCTCCAACCCACAGCCCATAAAATACCTGTAAAGAGGAACTCCCAACAAATTCTGGAGCAGTGGAAGCCGCACAGCAACAGAGTGGAGGAGATTTCTGTTCCAGAGAGACCTGAAAAACCGACCCCAAAGGTCCATCGCGCACCAGACAGCGGAGCCCACCCCCGTGCTGCCCTGGCTGCACAGCCCCAGAGGAGCAGATCCAAGCAGGCTTCAAGGATGGAATCTCCAGTGGCCTCGTAGGTCCCTCCACCTATAGATGCCAAAGGTCAGTGAGAGAGCTTGTTTGGCTAGCTGAGAGGGGAGCGGGGTGTCTTCATAACTCAGGCCCCCTCGGGAGGCAGTGGCAGAGGCAGCAGAGGACAGGGGCTCCCAAAGCAGACAGAAGCCCAGATCCATTGTTGAAGGTCTCCACATAAACTCCCTGAGGGAACTGAGCCCTGTGAGGCAGCCCTGCCCCCACCTGAGAACCTGAATTTAATCTTACCCTGAATAGCAGCCCCACCCACCCCTCCGCTGAAAGCCCTGAGGCTAGGGAGCAGCATTTGAATCTCAGACCCCAAGCACTAGCTGGGCTGATCTAGGTGGGGGTGGAGAGGAATCTCAGAAGTCAAGTAACTGGCTGGGAAAATGCCCAGAAAAGGGAAAAAAAATAAGACCATAGAAGGTTACTTTCTTGGGGAACAAGTATCTCCTCCCATCCTTTCAGATGGGGAAGAACAATGCTTACCATCAGGGAAAGACATAAAAGTAAAGGCCTCTGTATCCTAAACATCCAAAATAAATATTCAGTGGGCTCAGGCCATGGAAGAGCTCAAAAAGGATTTTGAAAATCAAGTTAGACAGGTGGAGGAAAAACTGGGAAGAGAAATGAGAGAGATGCAAGAAAGGTATGAAAAGAAGGCCAACACCTTGCTGAAGGAGACCCAAAAAAATGCTGAAGAAAATAACACCTTGAAAAATAGGCTCACTCAATGGGCAAAAGAGGTTCAAAAAGCAAATGAGGAGAAGAATGCTTTAAAAAGCAGAATTAGCCAAATGGAAAAGGAGGTTCAAAAGCTCACTGAAGAAAATAGTTCTTTAAAAACTAGCATGGAACAGATGAAGGCTAATGACTTTCTGAGAAACCAAGAAATCACAAAACAAAACCAAAAAAATTACTGAGTGTCCCCCTGGAAATCTACTTCCTTTAAATCATTAGTAGGTTTGTTTGTTTTAATTTGCTTAATTTCAAAAAATAGAATTTTTTTTAAAAAAATGACACATCTTAATATTTTTTTTTTAATTTATGGCTTTTTTTTCTGGATTGAAATTTTGGGATGCAGTATTGCATCATGTAACCACATTGTAAGTAAGTCATTACATGCACATATCCCTGCCAATGCAAGCTGGACTTCTTGACAATGAGCAACAAACTCATCTGCCACCACTTACTTGTTAAGACCTGTCAGCAGACTTGACTACCAATTGATTATAACTTGCATTTTGTGTTTATTTGGAAAATAATGTAATCATAACAACTTTAACTCTGTAGCACAACAGATGAAACATGCGTAAATGGTTTTCAAAACTTTTTAATCTTTTTTTTCCTTTCCTTATGTTTCCACAGCCCCTTATTTTTATTTAATACCACTCAACTGTACCTGAGGCTACTACTCCCCCCGATAATTCCAGCATTCCTCAGGGGGTGGAATCACCCACTTTCAGAACTTCTGCTTAACTTATTAAACAATGTATTAAACACAATTTAACCTATAATTAATAACAGCAACAGCTGACATTTATATAGTACTTTAAGCTTATAAAATGGGCATCTGGGTGGCTCCATAGTATGTAGAGTGCTAGGTCTAGAGTCAGAAAGGCTCATCCTCATGAGTTCCAATCTGACCTAAGATACTTACTAGCTGTAAGACCCTGGGTAAGTCACTTCACTGTTTGCCTAACTTTCCCCATACATAAAATGAGCTGAAGAAGGAAATAGCAAACCACTCCAGGATCTTTGCCAAGAAAACCACGGTCACAGAGAGTCATACATGACTGGAAAAGACTGAACAACATTCAGTTGTTAAATTAAACTTTCAAAGTACTTTCCCAATACAATCTTATTTGATGATCCTAATGACCCCTAAGAGATAGGGATTGCAAGCATCAGTCCATTTTATAGATTAGTTAGGGTCAGACCAGGAGGTTTCTGCAGTGGGTTTTGAATTAAATTTCTCCTGATGTCATATATAATACTGGATCTAAGGGAAAATGTTTTCAAATTCCCAAATAATAGATTTAAAATTAATTTTTGCAACACAACATATTAAGTTGTCAATAGTCTGTATTTGAAACCATTCATTTTCAATCTATGAATGCAGAGAGTTTATAATATAGTAGAAAAATAAAATGAAGAATTTTAGCAAATTCTTCTATTATCACAGTTTAGTCACTTAAATTTTCCCCTCTATTTAGTAGAAATTGCTGTGGTAATTGTGAGTGTTGGTGTCTTTGACTATGCAACTTTTAGTCCTAATTAGTTAGGACTTCTGTACTCTCTATCTTCCATATTAAGATATGTGTTGGTAAGAAATAAAATATTTCAAAATTTAAATCTTAATGATGGTGCATTACATAGAAAAGACATTAAAAAGCATTCATTTTAGTTGTGTTAGGTAACTAAAACAAGCAAAAAAGATTACCATGACCTTTAGAAAAAACTAAATAAAACCCATTGGATTTCTGCATTGCTTACACTATCTGCTTAAGGAGAATGTCGTTAATTCACTGTTTTAATTCAAGCAGTACTTTTGGTTGTTTATCAGTCATTTCAGTCATGTTTGACTCTTCATGACACTGTGACACTGCTTGGGTTTTTATTGTCAAATACGCTAGAGTAATTTGCCCTTTCCTTCTTCAGTGGATCCATTTTGTCAGGCAATCAGAGATCCTTGCCCAGGGTCCCACACTTAGGAAATTTCTAAGGTAGGATCTGAACTCTGGTTTTCCCGACTCCAGGTCCAGTGCTCTTTCTGAGCGACCTCTTCAAACACTACTGGATAATAACCTAAACGAACTTTCCTGAGCTAGGAGACCAACTGAATCATGAGGAAGGTAAGCCGGGGGGGGGGGGGGGGGGGGGGGGCGGGGCGGTCCAAAGGAGGGCAAACTCAGGAGGGTATAATACATTCTAGCTATAGCTCAGAAAAAAAAAAAAATCCTTAAAACAAAGAATTCATGAAAGGTTAGATTGGATCTAACACTCATTAGCTTCAAAAATCCCTGGTTAAATTCAATTCCTAAAAACAAAGCTTTGACATTTCAGTAAGTATCTACTGGAATGTTCTAGTACTTTCCTAACTTCCCCCAAAACCAACAAGAATGTCTCATTATAATAGCAACTTTATAGTGTCTATTACTCACAAAAGGTGAATAAAGCCTCTGCACTGCTTTTCCAAAGGTTTGTTTTTGTTTTTTTGACAGTCACTGAGAAATGGAAGAAGTACTGAAACCTTTTTTTTTTTGTTTTTTTTATGTAACAGTTTTGTTCTTCTCTAAAGGCAAAAAAATGACTAAGTAGTTTCACTGTGCAGGTTTTGAGAGGGCAGCCAGCTGGCTCACTTCCTCTTACTGGCACATGATATAGTCTGCAGCTGGGCTGCTCATTCTTATACTTCACTGGAAGCCATCCTGGTGGCTCCCATCCTCCCCAGGAGGCTAACCAGATGCTAATCCAAATTGAAACAGAATTCAGAAGGGTTATAAGGTTACCATATAGTGTCTAATCATTGCACATGTGTATGTATAAAATGAAGCTTTATTTTACCAACTGTTGCAGATGCCACAGGTACCTGAGCCTAATTCTATAAGAAAAATATCAATTTTGTGGGTTTTTTTTAACTTTTAGAGGAAAAGGGTAACTTAATTAAAAGAAAGATGACAAAATAAATTACCCACATAGTCACACAAAAAGGGAAAAAGTCATTTTACCTTGGACATTCAAGTTTGGAAATTTCATTAGAAGATTAATTGTATTCAAAATGTTATTGATCATTCACTTTAAAAGCTGTAAAGTAGAACTAAAGAAGTAGACAATTAGATGCTTTTTAAGTTGTGTCTCAATAACTATAATTTTCATTTTATACAAAAAAATTATAGTATTTCTAAGTCATGGAGACTAAGAATTATTCTGGAAGATACATATGGTTAACCAAGAATCATTGAATTCTATGACTTGTCTAGATAACATATCTTCCAGTGGGCTGGCTTCCAAAATATAAGCGTGCACTTTTGTAACTGAAACAGCATCACTGACATCAGCTATTTTGTCTTGACACTGATTCTAATAAAATTCATAATTGCAATATAATTTTAAAGCTTTAAAGATGTTCAATTTCTTATCCTATTAAGAATTGTTAGGCAGTAATAAAAACATCTGAAGTATCCATTAATTTTTCATGTAAGCAAACCTTATAGCACAAATAAAAACTAGATATGTATAACTTTTTTTAAATCCCTCCAAAATGATTTTATAGTCATAATATGGTATGAAAGGAAAATAGAACACAAATGATAAATTGAGAAGGAAAAAATGTCTGACTTCACATTATCACAAAAAAAATTATAATTTCAATCAATGTATTACAAAAGTAGTGTCAACATAGTTAATAACTGGATCATCTAAGTCAAATGAATGTTTCCATGAGTGACCCTGTCTTTTTGGAACTTAATATCAAAACATACTTGCATCAGATGCACCACAAAACTTCTTTAGTTCAATCTAAAGGATGACTAGAATACTGGTCATAGATAGGCTAGTCTAGGTTGTTTGATTGCATGGTTTAAAGGTCCGAGTTTATGACAGCAGTTTATTTTTGAGCAAATTCATATTTATCTGTTTTCAAGTTTTAGGCACAAAATGTAAGCCTAGCTCCCAGAAAATAACAACTCAAAGGACTATCCACTTCAAAATTTCCAACCAGGATATTCAACTTGCAATGCAGTATCTTATGAAATTCTATTGTATAAAGAAATTTCTAGCTTCATGGCCTCTATCTTTCCAAGATACCAGGGATTTTAATAAACGTAACCTTTTCCAAGTTTATATGAAGAGCTTTAATGACCCTGTTTTCACATTTATATTATTTGAATATTACATATACATTTATAAAATCTGAATATATGCAGAGATCATTTTTTCTATTTTGTTGTTAAATTTTCACCTCTGTTCTTAACCAGTCCATAGCTGATTATAAAATGACAATCACATCAGCAACCAATGATTCCTTGTTTAAGTTTAAGAAAATTCCATTTTTTGTTTTAGTTCACCGTTTTCCACATCCAGTGACTTCTGACTCTCACTTAAAAGAAGTTTTCATAATGTATAGATATGATGCTTATGAGTATCTTATAGGTTCTGTGGCTGCTTCTATTCCTTAATTCCAAACTGTTTGCTAACTTTTTTTTTTTTAACATTTCCCTCATTAGCTGTTTTTATACTGAAGTCATTGAGTATTAGTTTATATGTTGATTTGGTTTGGAGGATCTTCACAAATTCTTCACATTTTCCACTGTCATCCTCTGCTATAAATTATTGATACATAAAATGTCACTATTTTGATGACAAGATCTTTGCCTACATTTATCAAGAACTCTAAAATGTAAGATGATCACATATTCCATGAAATATCTCGTGTTGCCTACAATGAAACCAATTCTATCGGCTCCTTTATTCAGCTCTCTGGTGAGAAGATATGGGCCATCTTCTTTGTACCATCTGGTTTTATTTGCGGCAAAAATGTCAATATTGATGTGATTAAGTTCTTCTGAGGGAGTATCACCTCACTGGTCATTAGACAAGAATCTTCAGTTTAGAATGCCAATTGTAAAAGTAATATTTTAGATGGTCAGAAACAGTGAGGAACTTAGCACCTCTAGAATAATAAACAATAAAGTTGAGGATGATCCTATGTACCAAAACAAAGCAAAATAAAAACCATCATACTGATCCAACTGAACAGGTGCTGATTCCAAAAAATGGGAGATGAAAATATGGACATTTACTGTGATGATGACTATTTCTTTGAAATTTTACTTATTAAAAAAAAATCACTAGAACAAAGACAGACAAAAAGGCCAAGAAACTACTTTAAGCAACAAATATACTTTTACTGAGCAGAGGAACATGGTACATAAGAGCAACATTGGTTAAGAAAACAGGTTCATATGAAAAAGAAAGTCAGTGATGGGGAGGTGAAAAGGATTCTGAAAAAATTTGATATGAAACCTAAGTAAATGTAACTATTGGAAAAATACTGACATGAACTGGAAGAAAGACAACAAATGGAACTAAAAATAGAGGGATCTAATGGGCTTTTTATGATAAGCAATTATGACCCATAGCCATTAAAAATGAATCATCCTAGAAAGTCACAATGGAAAGACAGAAAAGCTTCCACATTTGGCCCTCACTTCCCAAGAACTAATATGTAATATGAAGAAACAAAAATAGCTCATGAGAAATGGGGTCTAAGAAAGTAGTTGGAAGCCTAACAAATAATATACACATAGGGTGATATCCATGCTGGAAATGATTAAAATGCTAGACATTCAGGGATTGATTTTTGATATACCTGAAAAGTGGGAAAACTCTAAAAAATGAAAAGGATCATGGGATTAAATTAGCATCCAAAACAAGATGACTGAGAATACATTAATGAGAATTGATCCATATAACAACATTTTCATTTTCATAAAAGCTTTCTGGAGAATGGTATATGTATCCATCAAAAAGCATCTTAAATGAAAATATGATTAAGTCATAGGTAGACATATGCAGACTACATTTTCACAGCCAAATAACTGGCCAATAATTATAGGAAATAAAGATCCTGCAGTGATGATAAATGTAAGACAAAACAAAATGACCACCTGACATGACAGTTCTTAAAGGCTGATAAAGATAGCTTTATGAATACTTTATGGTGAGATAGGGGACCCTGGCAGATGCAACCAGAGAGATATTCTTATTTTCAATTTTAAAAACAAGGCATAAACAAGGAGATGTGGGTTTACAGTGATAAGGCCATGAAGGATATACTATGCCAAGTCGAATGAATGAGGGATTTCCTATAGTTGATGATCTTGTCCTGATATTATTATGTATGGAGAACATGCCCAAAAAGGAATGTGTAAGAGATGCTCATAAATGAGACTTATGTTATTTCATACAGAAGCATCTCTTTTAGAGAGAAGACCCAAAAAACTTTTTTTTAAAAGGGAGTGTGTGCAGCTTTAATAAAAATTATACGGAAAATGTTTTGCTCCACAAAGAAAAATGGTTTCAGACCTACCTCATTGACTGAGAAATTATGAGACTCAAATGAGACAGATAATGTATGTTGGGGGGCAGGTAGGTGGCACAGTGGATAGAGTGCCAGGACTGAAGTCAGGAAGATTAATCTTCTTGTGTTCAAATCTGGCTTCCAGACCCTTACTAGCTATGTAACGCTGGTCAAATCACTGTTTGCCTTTGATTTTTCATCTGTAAAATGAGCTGGAGAAAATGTCACACAACTACAGCATCTTTGCCAAGAGAAACCCAAATGGGGTCATGAAGAGTCGGACATGAAACAACTGAATGACAATATCAGCAATGTATATTAAACCCTGTAAACCTAAAGCACTAAACCAAAAAAAAATACCATTATTATTTATATAGTTGGTTTATAAGATTTATAATATTAATACTCAGTGTGAATCAACAGTGATATTACAACCAAAAAAGGGTGAGGGTTTCTGTAAATGCTTCACTAAAAAAAAACTGCCAGCTATGCCCTTCCTAGACATTTTTAGGCTTTCAAGATCTTAATGTTTAAGGTTCAAAGGAACTGCTACTCCTAGAATCAGTTTTAAACCGAAGGAACCGTAGAAGGCATTTGTTCCAGAACGTCACAGATGAGAGAATTAGTCCCAGATGAGCAGAGCAATTTGATGCAGGTCACAGAGATGTTCAGGGACAGCACTGGTTCTCTACTAAAGTTTCCTGACCACTGGTCTACATCTCTTTTCACTTCTCAGTCCTAAGATTATTCTCCCTAGGAAAGTGGGTGGATAAAAATGCGTTATGTAGGTTGGATGCCTACATAGAAGCCATGATTTTCAATTCATGAACCTCTTTGTATGAAAACTGGATGACTACAGTAAGAGAAAAAGCTGCTTTCTTGCCTGTAACACTACCTGGGTGGTCTTGTGCAAGTGACTGCCATGGCACTCCCATTTTCTTCATATATAAAATGGCGGGGCTTGGCTAGACGGCCTCTGAGGCCCTCTTCATTTCTGAACTTCTGACATTATGATACTTAAAGTGACATACCTCAGTGTCTTTATCAGCTCTCCTGAATTATCCTTTTTTAAAAAATATCTTTTAAAAACTATTTTAATATTCTTTTCTTTTTAAATTTTGAGTTCCAAATCCTCTCCCTTCTCTGCTACCTCTTCCACCACTTTCCACCAAACAGCAAGCTATTACATACATGTGAAATCACGCAAAACATATTTCCATATTAGCCATATTTCCAAAAAAGCAAGAAAAATAAAGTGAAAAATTAGACACTCAAGAGTTCATCAGCTCTCTTTATGGAGATGAACAGCATTTTTTTTCATCAAAGTCCTAGGAATTGTCTTGGATCATTATATTGATCAGAGCAGCCATGTCTTTCAGATTTGATCATCATTTCAACATTGTTGTTAATGTGCACCAAGATCTTACTTTACTTTGCATCAGCTCCTATAGGTCTTGCCATATTTTTTTTTTCTGAAACTACCTCCCTAATCATCTCCCCCAGCACAACTCCACGACATTCATATGACACAACTTGTTCAGTCATTCCCCAGCTGCTGTGCATCCTTCTCAATTTCCAATTCTTTGCCATCACAAAGAGTTGCCATAAATATTTTTGTGCATTCAGGTTCTCTGAGGAGCTAAGGATGCAGTGGATGTTGGAATGCTGGGACAGGAGTAAGGAAGACATCTTTCTGAGTTCAAATGTAGCCTGAGACACTTACTATCTGTGTGACCCTGGAAAAGTCATTTAATACTCTTTGCCTTATCACTAAAATGATCTGGAGAAGGAAATGGCAAACCACTCCAGAATCTTTACTAAGAAAACCCCAAATTGGGTCACAAAGAGTCACACAGGACTGAAAAATAACTGAATAACAGCAAAAGTAGGTTCATTTCTTGGAAGGAGATATTTTATCCTACTACTCAGCCAAATTTATGATGGATGTGAGATGTGGGTCATAGCTCTCAGCAGAGCTTACAATAGGTGGAAGGAGTTTACAAAAGACGGAATCTGATCTCCTTTGTTTTTAGACACTGGCTGTCCAGTGAGTTGTCTCTTACTCTCTTATTGGGATCTTCCTGTTTTTTCATTTAAAAGGAAACAAATAAAAACAAAACCAATGCTGAAAACCTAACTAAAGTGGTTAGTCTGTGGGAGAACATCAACAAGAATTGCACTAAATGGGAGTTGGGCTACAAAGTGCCACGTTGGAAGGCATATCCCTTCATGGAATGGATCATGGAAGCTCAATGATGTCACAGACACACTGACATGTCATCATCATGCTCATCTTCATATTCACATTCACAATTGGAATAGTCAGGAAAGGCTGAGCATTCTGAAGGACAAGGAAAAGATAGGTCAGGACCACTCATAGTGCTGTGGTTTACGTTAAAGCAATAGGAGCATGATGTTACGAAAGTAAAGTTATAACTAAACGAGTTAACAACACTTGCTTTTTCCTTTGCTCTGTATTTTGGTAGTCTAACAAAAGTTCTGATTTATAAAGTGAATCCTTTTGTTTTTTCATGCATATAAATATTTAATGTTTACTATATAGTGCTGGTATGCTATTCCCATGGGATTCCATTGTCAAATCCCAAGCCCCATGCCTAAACCACTGGGCTGGCTCCACTATTCTGGAAAACAGCAGAGGGAACTAACCACTTTAGTTAGGACTTAACCTAATCTTCAGACAATTCCTAGAAGGTCCCTGGGGTCGTTACAATGTCACAATCTATGGCTCTGTCCCAGGCCTGCCCTCAGTCAGCTCCACACCAATAAGACCCTACTGCAAGTCCTGCCCCAGCTTCCTTTCCAACAACTTCTGAGCTTCCTCAATCCCACTTTTCATTAGGATCAAATGTTATCATGTCTTGTCCCAGATACTGACTACAGCCTCTGTCCCCCTCCCCCCAACTATTAATTTTAGCTCCCTTCCTCACTGTCCATGAACCAATTTTGTGCCATGATTTTTGACCCTGACCCAATCCATTCAAAAGTATTTTACTGCAGTGCAAATATACTCCAGAAAAAAGGGATAATCATAGTGATCGCATCACTTTCGTATGTGATCATCTTCTAAGTCTGTTTATTGCCAAGCTTATTCCTCTCCCATGAAAATTCTCTTTTTAATTACATAATAGTGGCTGACTTTCTTTTCATTTTTAATAAACCACTTTTCTTAAAGAACAAACTTTGTGACCTAGCAATTTATCCACCATTACTAATGATAATGATGATGCCTCGTTAAAAAAGAACTATCCTATGACTTATTTAGAATTATTTACTAGTTAATGCTGTCCTATGAAACTGACAACCTAACTCATAAATTGTGTAAGAAAATATAAAATTCACAATCATTCAGAATCCACAGCATGTATTTGAAAGTTACTTATTAAGTATTCTTATTTGATTGAAGGGCAGAAAAGGTCCAGTCGGGGATAAAATGCTTGAGTGTAAATTAGTCATCTACCCAAAGTGGCTTTATTCAGTACACAATTAGTAGCCACTAATTCTTTTAGAAGATAAATTACAAAAGATGTTCTCAATATCTCCAAATTGAAAACTTTTATTTTAAAATTTCTACTCCCCCCAAAATTCTCATATTCTTATAAAGCACTACATAAAAAAATCAATGTACATCTATCACTGAGAGATACTCCCTACAAGTACTAGAGAGTAGTTTTTTCAACACTCTGGGGTTTAAAAAAGCAAGGCAAAAGAAATGTAGAATTAATCCATTTTAGAAAGCATTCATGCCAATGAGAATAATGAAAATCTAACGTAACTTAATGAAAATATTATAAATACTAATCAACTTTTTAAATATTACAAGTACCATTTGTTTTTAAAAAGTGACCTATTTCCCCCACAAGTCAAAATCTTTAGGTTTCAATATTAAATTAGACCATGTAGAGCAAGTATTATTTGAAAGGAAAAGATATATATAATAACTCATCTTTTCATCAAAGAACAAAATAAATGTTGTTTTAAAAATTAACAAATACATATCAAATAAAAGTGGTAGAAGGACAAAGGGAAACTTTAACTGTATGTCCTATCTTGCTTAGTTTGCTATAAAAACCAACAAAAACTGTGGCTGCATAAATCTCTCTTTTTCAGCTTTATCGGCTGGATAAGTTTTCTTTTTTTTTTAAAGAAACATAAAGATAATATGCAATAGATAATAAAAGTTGCATTAATTAAAGAAAGACATTGTAAAACAGCTCTTCTATATATGACTATGCTTATTCAACTGTTCAGTTAAAGTTTGAGTACTAAATTCTAAAAGTGATCCTAAACTAAAACTGCTGGTGCTATTAGATTTTAAGGGTCTGTAAAAACATGTAAGATAAATGACACTTGCCTAGGCAGTTAGAAACAAAGAATAATTCAGATTCAGTTAGAAACAAAGAATAATTCAGATTACCTTTGGGATTACTTTCAGCAATATTGTATTTCTGAGGACAGACTCCCATGAAATGCATGCAGACACTACAGACAAGGCCTCACATTACCTTTGGTGCGTGAGGTATCCTATTCCTATATTCCTCAGATAAAAGATTTGCAGGCAAATTCTGACTCTAGAAAAGTCATGGAACCTAAAGCATAACTAGGAATAGAAGATGGACTGGTCACCTGTAAAGGGTGAAGGATAATAAATAGCCCAAATACTCCGTAATTACCTTCTGATACTAGGAGAAAACAAAGATGGCCTTGAATGCACAAGTTCTACCTGCTGTGAAAAACTCATGGGAGGAAACGATTAAGAGTCATATAAGATGGGTAGAAATTCTGCATCATTAGGGAGAATTCCCATCCACTTGAATATCTATGTTTTGCTAATGTTCTTTTGGAAACTTCACTTTCCAATGACTGTTCCCCACTAGAACTGGTGCTTGTAACAAAGAAGTACAATTAAGAAAAACAACTCAACCCATGGGCCACATCTGTTCCATTCTGTATCTATGGTCTAACACCTCTCTACCAAGATGTGGAGTCTGCTTCGCTGTCCATTTCATATTGCTTTTATTCTAATCCCATCATCCTTCCCCCACCCCCCAAAGAAAGTGGGAATCAGCTCCTGGGGCACTAGACTCTGAGAAGTTAGCCTTCCCTTTGTTTTGCCTAGAACCAGGCCTCCACATCACTTTCCAGATATTCCTATGCCATGCCACCGCCACTTTTTTCTATGTGCTGTCAAGCCCCCTTAGGATATAAGCTTCCTGAGAGCAGGGGTAGCCTGGTTTGCTTTCATTGGCATGACTTATGCTTTGCACAGAGCCTGAATACAGTGCTCATTAAATGCTCCATGCTACTGATCTACCAATCTCTATATCTACCTCCACAGTCAGAAACGGTCACCTCATGGATAAGATTCCCGGATGCTTCAATGTTGTTTTGCTTCACATTATTGTGCTTTTTGCTCTCCTGGTACTTCATTCTGCAGAAGTTCATGAAACTGTCCCATAGTTCCTCTGAACTCTGCATGTCTGCCATGACACCCCCGTAAGGCTACTTCTACAACTTGCATTAGAACTGACTGAGCCAGTACCCCCAGGGAGGGTGACATTAGAATCATCAGAATAAGAACTTCTGAGCTCTAGGGATAACCCTAAAAATAAATGAGTTTTCTGCTGCTCATGACACTCACCGGATGTCCCTCCTCACCACTCAACCAGCAGAACTCCATTAACTTCTAGAAAAAGCATATCATAATATTCATAATAACAAGTAAAGGAATAACCAGAATTCATATAGGGCTTTAATTTTTACAAACACTGGCTCACTTGGTCTTTACACAACAAACACAGACAGCTGCCATCATATCCCCATTTTATATAGGTGAAAACTGAGACAGAGGGAAGTTGAGTGATATGCCCAGGATCACACTGCCAGTAAGTGTCCAAGGCAGGGTTTGAAATCAGGTCTTCCCAATTGCAAATGCCACAGTTCAGGGCCAAGATGGCAGAGTAGAAAGATACACATATGCTAGCTCTTGCCCCACAGCCCATAAAATGCCTGTAAAGAAGAACTCTCAACAAATTCCAGAGCAGCAGAAGCCACAGAACAACGGAGTGGAAGAGATTTCTATCCCAGAAAGACCTGAAAGACTGACAGGAAAGGTCTGTCAAGCACCGAACGAGGAACAGAGCCCAGCCCGGCCTTGGCCACACAGCACTGAAAGCAGCAGATACCAGCAGGCTTCAGGGATGGAATCTCCAGCAGCAGCACAAATCCCTCAACCCACAGGCACCAAAGGTCAGTGAGAGGGTTTTTCAGCTGGCTGAGAGAGGAGGAGGGTTGTCCCCGTAACTCAGGTCTCTTCAGGAGGCAGCAGTAGAGGCAGTAGTGGACAGGGTTCCCAAAGCAGGCGGTAGCCTGGATTGATTGTTGAAGGTCTCATCTTAAACCCCTGGGGGGAACTGAAGCCTATGTGGTGGCCCTGCACCCACCTGAGCAGCTGACCTTAATCTCATTCTGAATAGCAGGCCTACCCCCATCAGAAGCCCCTGAGGCTCTGGAACAGCTCGTCTGAATCTCAGCCCCCAGTGCCAGTTTGGCAGAACTGGAGGGGAAGTAGTTGTGCAGAGGAAACTCAGAAGTCAAGTCACTGGCTGGGAAAATGCCCCAAAAAGGGGAAAAAATAAGACCATAGAAGGTTCCTTTCTTGGAGAACAGGTGTCTCCCCCCATCCTTTCAGATGAGGAAGAACAAGGCACACTGTCAGAGGAAGTCAAGGCCTCTGCCTCCAAAGGGGACTTAAAACTACACTCAGGCAATAGAAGACCTTAAAAAACAAGCTAGCAGCTTACTAAAGGAGAACCAAAAAAGTGCCGAGGAAAATAGCAGCCTTAAAAAGAGCTTAACTCAATTTGAAAAAGAGGTCCAAAAAGTCAATGAGGAGAAGGCGGCTTTAAAAAGCAGAATTAGCCAAATGGAGGAGAAGGTTCAAAAGCTCACTGAACAAAATAATTCGTTGAAAGAGAGAATTGAGTTCAGGGAAATGAATAACTTTGAGTTAAACCAAGCAGTTAGTAAACAAAAGCAAAAATTTGAAAAAAATAGAAGAGAATGTGAAACATCTCATTGGAAAAACAACTGACCTGGAAAACAGATCCAGGAGAAACAATTTAAAAATTATAGGACTGCCTGAAAACCATGATCAAAAAATGGCCTAGATATTATCTTCCATGAAATTATCAAGGAAAACTGCCCTGATATTCTAGAATCAGAGGGCAAAATAAATATTGACAGAATTCACTGATCACCTCCTGAAAGAGACCCAAACAGAGAAACTCCTAGGAATATTGTGGCCAAATTTCAGAGTTCCCAGAGCAAGGAGAAAATACTGCAAGCATTTAGAAAGAAACAATTTGAGTACTGTGGAAATACAATCAGGATAACCCAGGATCTGGCAGCTTCAACATTAAGGGATTGAAGGGCTTGGAATGAAATATTTCAGAGGTCAAAGGAACTGGGATTGAAGCCAAGAATCACCTACCCAGCAAATCTAAGTATAATACTTCTAGGGAATAAATGGTCATTCGATGATATAGACAACTTTCAATCATTCATGTTGAGGAAAAGACCAGATCTGTATAGAAAAATTTGACTTCCCAGGACAGGAATCAAGAGAAGCATGGAAAGGTAAACAGGAAAGAAAAATCATAAAGGACTCTCTAATGCTGAACTGTTTACATTACTACATGTAAAGAAAATATTTTTAACTCTTGAATCTTTTCTCAGTATTTGGGTAGGCGGAGAGATTGTACATACACATACACATACACACACACATACACATAGATAGAGAGTACAGGGTGTGTTATATCAGAAGAGATGATATCCACACAAAAAAAAAATAAAATGAAATAAAAATTAAGGGGTGAAGGAGAAAAATTCCAGGAAGAGAAAGGGAGAAATGGAACAGGGCAGCCTATAACTCATAAAAGAGATAAGAAAAATCTTATTCAATGGAGGAGAAAAGGGAGAAGGGGAGAGGGGAAAAATGAAGCTACTCTCTCCACATGTGGCTGAAGGAGGAAAAACATGTTCACTAAATTTGATATGAATATTTATGTCACACCACAGGAAAGCAAGAGAGAAGGCTACAAGTGGGGTGAGGGGAATGTTAGAAGGGAGGGCAAATGAGAGAAGGGAGTCACTAGAAATAAACACTTTCAAGAAGGGACAAGGTCAATTGTAGGGGAAAAAATAAGGGGGGATAGAGTAGGACAGAGGGCAACATAATTAGTATTATACAACATGATTATTATGGAAGTCTTTTGCAAAAGGACACATATTCAGTCTGTATTGAATTGCTTTCCTTCTCAGTGGGGCTGGGGAGGGAAATGGGGAGGGAGAGAAGTTGGAATTCAAAGTAGTAGAAATGAATGTTGATGATTTTATTGCATATAATTGGGAAATAAGAACTACAGGGAATGGGGTATGGAAATTTATCTTGCCCTACAAGAAAGAGAGAAAAGGGGGATAAGGGAAGAGACTGTACATTGAAGGAAGAGTAATCAGAATGCAAGTTATTAAGAAGCAGAAGGGGAGTGATGGGAGAAAAATTGGACATGTTACAAAGTGAGGTAAAAGCAATTAGTATCAAAACAACTGACTGAATTAATTACTTAGAATAAATGAATAACATCTTTAGTTTGGGGAAAAGAATTTCAGTCTAAATTTCCTAGAGGAAGGTGAGGAAGGTAATCTCAGGTAAACTTTGGCATTGATGGAAAAGTTAAGGTTTTAATGATAAATTTGATTTTATGATTGCTATTTAATCAGGTCAATTAGGTCAAGAGCTTATGAAATTAGCAAACATGTACAGAAAGGCATGTAGGCCACTTAAGACTTGCCTCAAAAGATTTTCCTTAGCCAAAGTGAAATTATAATCATATTAGAAACCTGGTTATTGGAACTTGCCATTTTTAGATGTTATGGAACTATTAAGTGACTGTTCTTCTGAGTCTAACTCTAGGTATGGACAGCAAGCAAGGTGGTCTGAGCCTCCAATCCATGATGCCAGTAAGCCTGTGACATGGTGGTATGAACTGCAAAAGGTGATCTCATGGGAAGGGTGGGAGATCGACTGTTCAGCCTGGGCTGAGGTAGGATTCTCCTGACTCAATTTCCCCACTGACACCTGGCAGACTTTAAGCCTGACTGAATGCAAGTGGACAATCTAATCTTGTCTGGAATTGACATGAAGTTGGGGAGATATTGTATCCCTGCAATGTCCCTACTCGTGGTGGCAATTTCCTATAGTCAAAAGATTTGCAAGCTTAATACCAGATCTATTCAATTATAGATTACTGGTAGGGGAACATCCAAGGTTAAGTCTAAAACTAAACTATTAGGCATAGGACTTTAGACCAACAGCAATAAGTTAGGGCCCTTTAATTCTTAGCAATACTGTGGAGACAACTAGGTCAAGAGCTTGTGAAGTTAGCAATATAAATATTATTTGTGTCTCAGTTGGTTAATGTTTAAAAAAAAAATTCTTTTGTGGCCCATATTGTAAATGCTTTAAAAAGAAGTATCTCCTGACTAAATGTTTGAATTGTTTTATCTGCTATAAACCGTGTTAAAAATGAAAAAAATAAAGATCAACAATTTCAAATATAAAATAAATTACTTGGAATAATAGGAAAAGGGATCCTCTCAAATTCCTTTTGAAACAAAAATGATACTCACACCTAAACCAGGAAAAGTAAAAACAAAGAAAGAAAATTATGGACCAAATGCCACAGTTTAGCCACTGTGCCCCTTTGAGAAGGTGGTCTATAAGAACAGTTAATTCATTCCCCTCATACCTAGACCACACCCCTATATAGACACAAGAAGCCCCTAGAGGGAGGGGACTCAGACTGAAGACCATACAGCACACACACAAAGACATGTGTAGCAAAGAGTGCCTTGATAATACCAGTAGAGAGTCCTTTTCTTCCTTTTGGAATCCACATGTAGTTTCCTTTTGGTAGCTCCCAGATGGGCTCTCTGTATCTGTGCCTTTCTTTTGTTCTGAGCGGGTAATCTCCTGGCAAGAAAGGTCATGGTCCCTGAAGCTGTTTCCTTCCTCAGAAGCTTGGTTTGTCCTCAGTGTGTCTTTCTCTTATACTGGCTCAAAGTGTGGTACTCAACTAATCCAGACTCATCAACACCTTAGCGAATGTTAGGGGGTGGCTGTCTCCCTCACTTTGCTGCCCTCTGACACAGATGCAAGAGTCTACCTCTTCAAGATGCTTCCAAGCCTGGAGCTCCCCAGGCCATAAAAGCTTTCTGTTGCACCCCCTTCTACTGAAATACTTGTAGCTATTTAAAGCCCTAAGAGGTATAAATATCGATTTTGGTTAGCAAATAACTATTCCCTTTTTGACCCAATCAAAGAGGTTCACATCTGGTAAAGACATCACCACGGTGTGAACTGTCATGTTTTCACATTTAAGACTTCCTCACTCTCTTACACTGACTACAATCCATTAATTGAGAGGGGTGCAGAACCCCTTACATAACTCAGTAATGATCCCAATGCATTGCCTATGTGCTATAATTTGTTTAGCCATTACCCCATCAACAGCACTTACTTTCCTAAAGGTTCTTTGCTACTACAACAATCACTGCTAGAAATAGTTTGTATATATAGACCATTCTATTCTTGTGGTGTCATGGAAAGAATGCTGGATCTAGAGTTAGAGAACATGGGCTTGAATTCTGCCCCTATCACTTTACCTATTTGACCTTGGCAATACTAAAATCTCCGGGCCTCAATTTTTCATTTGTAAAATAAATGACTTCTAAGGTCCCTTCTGGATAACTAGTGATACAGTAGACAGTCAGGAAGATGCCTCTTTCTGAGTTTAAATCTGACCTCAGATACTTCCTGTTTCCTAGCTGTGTGACCCTGGGTCAGTCACTTAACCCTGTTTACCTCAGTTTCCTCATCTATAAAATGATCTGGAGAAGGAAATGGCAAACCATTCAGGTATCTTTGCCAAGAAAACCCCAAATGGGGTCATGAAATGTCAGACACAACTGAAAATATCTCTAAACATATTATCATATGAACCTATAAAAACAGAAGCAGGAGAAACAGATTCATATTTTGAGAGCAAGAACTAGTGGGTTTAACGTGGGCCAGTTCTCATTAGTGGCCATCACTCTTATTGCTAGACTCAGGCCAGTTCCTCAGTTTTTCCTTCCTGCCCACATGTGCACACATAAATGGGGGTGCCTAACCTGGTCCCCCAGTTGGCCAAAAATACAAAAACAATATACATTTTCTTTGTACTTTCAAATATTTGGAGTTTGATATGTGACTTGTTCCAATGTCTAATAGGCTTATCCAGTGCAGTTGGAAAAGAAATCTCCTACATACTGAAAGAATTCTCTGGTTCATATATTTCTCTATAGGCAGTATGAATGAAATTTCAAATTTCCTTCTCCATAATAGCCCTTTCCTCAACAATGCAGACAAAGAGGCCAGAATGCATCACCAGTATCAAAAGTTTCTCCCAAACCGGTTGTCATGAACTTAAGCTAACATGTCCTGAGCATAGACAAGTTTTGCTTTTTGCGCGGATGATCTTATTCTGCTGGATGCCATGCCCTTGAACTCTTTGGTTTCCATGAGTTGACAGATGTAGTAAGTACTTAATAAATTATTTACCCATTTCCTTTCTGTGACTGGATAGGGAGCATGGTTTTCACCAAGAGCACATGGGATTTAGTAAGTGCGATGCCAGGTACCCTCAGAACAAATACTCATTATCTTCCTATCCTTATTGTCAGCTGGGAGACATGATGCTGACACTCAGGAGGAGAGGGCAGGGAGAGAGACAAAGCTACATGTCAGCAAAATTTGGAGGTGGATAAAATTCTAAAAATTCCTAAAAAGCCTTCCCTGGTAGAATGCAATTTTCTTTTCAGTAGGGTTTTTTTAAGCATTTGTATCCAAAGTGACGAGTACAGTGACTACAATGCAGCAGGCATTTAATCCATCCTTCTCGACTGATTGACTGATTCACTGTCTAACTCAGGGCTTCTTGAATGTTTTCCACTTGCCACCCATTCAGTGCTTCTTAAACTGGGGGTCAAGATGCACAAGAAGCACTGGACTCAATTTACAGGGATCTAAAGATAACGAGATTCAGAAGAGTCCTCCAACCTTCTATCCTTTGTGCAACATCTATGAAACATCTATGAGAAAATGAGAGCAACAATCACATGGAATGAGAAAGTGTGGTTGGGTTTCCATTTGCACCAGTGGAGGGACCTTACAAGGCAACCTTTTCATTTTAAAGAAAAGGAGACAGACTTAAAGAGGTTAAATGATTTGTCAAAGCTGAGAGCCTTCTCACTCCAGATTTATCACCTTCTAGCCAAGTGAATAACAATCTTCATTTATTCAATTGCTTGAATGAGCAACATTATGGTGGAAACGAAATTAGGAGTAAATTCCACCGCTCTGAGGGACATAGCCATGGCAAGACAACCATCTTCTCTGGCATGTTTCTTCATAAGTAAAATGAGGAGGTTGGATTAAGAGAAGCTTTAAAGTCTCTTCTAGTTCTGTTCCAGAATCCTATGACCTAATTTTCTTTCCTTTGCCTGGTAATTAGTGTCTTTCCCTGCATCTTTCTAGCTGTTTGTTATACTATACTTATCCTATACTACTACCTTCCAAGGACTCTTGCATTCCCACCCAAGTGGACTGCTGACTTTCCCTCAAATACTCTGTTCAAGATGTTCTCTCTGCCCTGCATGTTCTCTTTCCTGTCTTTAAAAATATAATTTTTGATTTTTTATATCACTTCCATTTACAAAATTGTCTTTCTTTATTCAGAAAGCCACCCCATAACAACAAAACAAACAGAACAAAATGAAAGATTAAAAAAGCCAATTCAGTAAAACTACCTGACAAAGCAACTGAGCTTTCCATGTTCGAGAAAGATAGTTTCCTACTGTTTAAAAGGCAGAAAGTGTTTTTCTCCTATTTTCTTCAGCTTACCTAACACTTTAAAAACTTGACTCAAATACTACCCACCTCCTTCAGAAAGCCTGCAGTGAACACTGTTTTATACTCCTTTTAACGCATCTGTCAGAGATTATTTCATGTTATGGTTTTTTGTGTACATGACATATTCCCTTAACAGACTCTAAGCTATGAAAAGGAAATTTCAAGCTCTGACATTTAGAGCTATGTGACCATGAGCAAGTCACCTAGCCTTTACTTGAACTACCCAACTCACAAGGCTAATGCAAGGAAAGGACTTTAAAAACCTTGAAGTATGATATAACTGTGAGCTATGTCTGTTGTTTCCATCTAAGCTATCCATCCCTATTGTTTATGGCACAGTGCTCTGTAAAAAGAAGGCATTTGGTAAGTATTTGTTTATTTGAATTAAATTGAAAATATATATGTAATTATACAAAACATAAAAAATTACATGAAATATATAACACATATAATGACATACATTTATATGTTTAATAAAATTACCTGTGGTATATTATATAATTAGTTGCAGAAACAGAATCAACAGATTTTAGTAACCAGTTATGTGAGAAAAGTCAAAATAATGTGAGATTGAATGAATACTGCAGAAATGCTATACTGTAGAGCATTTTATAAATAGAGGCCTTGACTTAATGCACAATACCCTGCTGATAGCTGGTCTATACTAGCCTGTATAGACAGTAAGGAACAAACATGAAATGCAGGTCGACAATTGGTGCTGTGCTGTACACCCACAATGTCATATTCCGACGTGTACATTTTTGTGTGTTTGATTTCCATGCCGAAGGGTCCCCAATGCAGAGATTCCTTCTCCCAAAGAAGAATGGTATTACATAGTCTTGAAGAGTTACTTGGTGGAACTGATGAAAGTTAAATACCTCCCTTTAGAGACATGGAGCCAGTATGTGTCAAAAGAATTTGAAAGCATTCTTCTCCTCATTGGCTTTTTGAACCTCTTTTGCCAATTTATTAACCTGTTTTTCATGCTTTTCTTGCATCTCTCTCATTTCTCTTCCCACTTTTTCCTCCACCTGTTTAACTTGATTTTCAAAATCCTTTTTGAGCTCTTCCATGGCCTGCGCCCCCGGATATCCACCTCGGATTTCTGGGATACAGAGGCCCCGACCTCCACGTCTTTCCCTGATGGTAAGAATTGTACTTCCTCATCAGAAATGAAAGGAGGAAGAAACATCTGTTCCCCAAGAAAGTAGCTTTCTATGGTCTTTCTTGAAATGAAAGTTTATTATTACATAATTTGAATCCTCTCTTATGTTCTGATATTCACATGGCATGCTTTTTTTCTTTTTAACTTTATATTTAAGTTCCAATATTTGAGTTTATGATACCTTTCAGGTTCTTTTCTCTATTCTGTATATGTGTTCTGGCATTTGAGTCTAAAATAAAATTTTTAAAAACATTTTTAAATAAGAAAAACTGTGCTAATATTCTAGAACCAGAAGGGAAAACAGAAATTGAAAGAATCCACCTGTTGCCTCCTGAAAGAGAGGATTCCTAGGAACATTGTAGCCAAATTCCAGGGCTCCCAAGTCAAAGAGAAAATATTGGAAGCAGCCGGAAAGAAATAATTCAAGTACTCTGGAAGCACAATCAAGATAGCATAAAATTTAGCAGCTTCTACATTAAGGGATCAAAGGGCTTGGTATATGAAATTCTGGAGGTCAACGGAGCTAGGATTAAAATCAAGAATCACCTACCCAGCAAAACATAGTATAATCCTTTGTGGGGAGTGGGAATTCAATGAAATAGAGGACTTTCAAACATTCTTGATGAAAAGACCAGACCTGAAAAGAAAATCTGAGACAGTGAAATTCACTTTTCACATGAGACAGAGGGCACAGGGTGAGCTGAATATGATGGGATACTATCTGAAAAATAAAATTAAGAGGTGAGAGGATAATGTACTGTGAGAGGAAGAAAGGGATAGATAGAATGGGATAAATTATATCACATAAACGAGGCAAGAAAAAGCTTTTATAGTGGAGGAGAAGAGAGGGAAGATGAGAAGGAACAAGTAAACCTTACTCCGGTTAGATTCGGCTTAAGGAGGGAATAACATACATCCTCAATTGCGTATGGAAATCTATCTCACCATACAGGAAAGTAGGGGCAAAGGTGATAAGGGCATGGAGAATAAAAGAGGGGGCAATGATAGAAGGGAGGGAAGACTGGGACAGGGTGTAATGAGAAGCAAACACTTTTGAGGAGAGACAGGGTCTAAGGTGAGAACAAAATAAATGGGGGGCAATAGGATGGAAGGAAATATAGCTACTCTTTCACAACATAACTATTATGGAAGTGTTTTGCATTACTACACAAGTGTGACCTATATCAAATTGCTTACCTTCTTAATGAGGGTGGGTGGGGAGGGAAGAAGGAAGAGAAAATTTGGAACTCAAAGTTTTCAAAACAAATGTTAAAAATTGCTTTTACATGCAACAGGCAATGGTGTATAGAAATCTATCTTGCCCTACAGGAAAACAGAAGAGAAGGGGAAAAGAGAAGGGAGAGCAAATTGGTGGAAGGGGTAATCAGAATGCACTCTGTCTTGGGGTAGAGGAAAGAGAGAGATAGGGAGAAAATTTGGAACCCAAAATCTTGTGGAAGTGAATGTTGAAAACTAAAAATAAATTAATATATCTCCAAAAAATTAATAATGCAGGTTAGCAACTATTTTGTCACTTAAAATCTTATAAGAGTTGCCCAAGGCATTTCACCCAAGGTCAAACTGCCAATATGTATCAGAGGCTCCTCACTCCAAGGACAGCTCTGTATATACTGTATTTGATGATGACAGAATATCATGAGTAAATGTTTTAGTTAATATATTTGCTTTGAGGACCTTATTACATTCTTCATACATACCAACTGTTAAAGAGTTTTACCACCATTATCAAGTGATACTTATTAAAGTTTCCACACGTATATAATATTTTCTTTCTAATACCAAATAGTTTAACAGTCATCAAAGTTTAATTTGTTTTTTAATTACAAAAAAAATTACTCTGGTAAATGTAATTCTTATCTGATTTATTACAGATAATTAAATTTATGGTAAAACTCTCTAGCTAGTAAGAATCACAATATAAAATGTAGTTTAAGCCCCTTGCATTCAAGGATGAGGAAACTGAGAGATGAAGTCCTTTGCTCAAGGACACATGATCTTGAATGTTTAGTCACATGACTATAATTTGAAGGCATTTCTTCTGATTCCAACTCCAGTTCAATTTCTACTCTCCCACATCTATATGCCTAGAACTCTGCTGTAGCAAGATAACCATCCTCTAATAAAACACAAAACACTAAATTAAAAAACTCTGTATCACAAGCATAGCAGCAAAGAAAAAAAGCATTTTCCATGGGTCTAGGTTGTAGATGCTAATTACCAAGTTTACATTGTCTAAGAAATTCACTGAGTTCATGGTGTCACTGTCAGATATAGGAGAAGGGTCTCCTGTCTCCTGTCTCCTGAAGGTTTTACCTATCTAATTTTTTCAGTAAAATCAATAGGTTGTATATAATACTTTTAATTATAGTCAATCTATTTTAGGAAAATATTATTAAATACATAAAAAGGAATAATTTAATAATCAAGAAACAGGATTCCAATTCTTCTGGAAAACCAAACAAAAAAATAGTATCTCAAGTAACTGAGACAAACAAACAGAAATAAACAAATGCTATCAAATATATGTGCAAGAAGACACACAAAAGATTAGAGAGTGTTTTGAAGATATAACATATGGTATTATAGGTATCTTACAGTGGCTGGGGTCATATATGAATTTTCATTAGGAAAAGTCAACATAAGGAAAAAGTTATCAGTAAACTCTGACACACTGTTGAAAATCTGTCCCATAAAAAAAAAAAAACTCCTTGATAAAGAGTACAAATTAATTAAAAAGCCTTTATGTAGGTGTTATTTAGTTAACTTCTTTCAACAAATACTTTCAAAATCTTGAATAGTAATACAAAGCAATATGCAAGGGCAGACACACAAATAAACAGGGCAGTATCTATGTTCATGTAATTTGCAATATAATAAATGCACTGCCATATAGTTAATGAAAGGAGAAAGAACAGCAAAGGTACTTTAAGCAGGTTATATACCTATGTTTGTTTTTAGTGTCTCTTTCAAAACACCATTTCATACCTGAAAACCTGAAGTGAGACAGGGGAGTTAGCTAATAGAAAAATGTGGGAAATTTATCAAATAAATAAAAATAAATGAACACAGGCTAAAAAAGATCAAATATTTTTTCCCCAATTAGAAGAAATCGTATACTACCTAAAGAACTAAAAAGAAGCATGGTTAAGACAAATGGATATATCTGAAAAATCTATAATTTATGAGGAAAAAATATTATTGGAATAATCACATTGGTGATATAATGTAAGTATAGAAAAATAATTTGCATAACATATTATTGATGAACAGACTGATATAATTAAATGACTTTAAAGTAATGTATCTTTAATAATTAATTACTAACAAAGGCAATTTTAAGGGGAAATTGAAATTTATGACTATATTCTCTTAAAATGAACTAAATAATTTTCCATATTTAGTTGCTACCTGGTTATATAATCTAATAATTTTTGGAATAAACTTTGTCTTAATATGGATTTTTGAAGCTTAATATAACTATAGTGAAGATCTGGATAGAAAGCAAAATATAAGAGCAATGTGTTTATTTTGTACTCTGACAGCATTTAAATTATTTGTATTAAAAATATTTTGGTTACTTTGCTTCATATGCCATTTACTCATCTATTTTCCTTTTGACACATTTCCAATCTTAATCATTCTGGACAGTCAAAAGATTTTTCCATTTCTGAGCTTTTCTGAGTCTATAACCATCTGCCCCAATAAGGGTTGGAAAGAATAAGTCAGTATTCACTTACTCCTCTCCATAATCTTAGCTTTTCTTTTTCCAATTCTGTCTCTCCAATCCCTTAACCAAGCATAACTAGCAGCAAACTACAACTGTTTCTGAGCAAGCTTGACCAAGGGAGCAAGGAAAACAGAAGTCTCTTAATTATCTGAGATTTCATTAGCTTTCCAATGCCAATCCTTCAGAAAAACAACGGAGAAATGAGTTGGGGCCAAGGCAACTGTTTCACTCCAACTGCTTCAGATTAAAGGTGATTAAAACCTAAGTCTAAAACTTGAAGGAAAATCTGCAATATATTTGCATCACATTTCTAAAATGTTACTAATTTATTTTCGTATCCTTCTGTCACAAACATACTTGCAATATTAAAATATTCAGATTAAACCTTCGTTTTAATTTCACAATTCATTTTTTGCACTTATCTGAGGGTGGTGTGGTTGTAAACCGTGCAAACAGTTTCTCCTTATATTTGTTAAACAATGTTATTTGAAAAATAAAAACTCTGAAGATTAAGAAAAGATGAAGAGGTAGCAACATTCATATGTAAATATTTTCATTTTTATGTAATTTTTCTAATATGTGAGACAAACCTGGAAATTATGCAAATAATTTCTTCATGCTATTTTACTTACCCCTGCAATGATGTGAGGACTTTCAAAAAAAATTGCATCCAAGATTTATGCATGTAACTATTTTTTTATTAATATTTATTTGAACTATCTTTTTAACATTAAAACTTTGAAAAATATTAAAACTATGAAGATATGATCTAGGTTATGTAGCTAACAAAAATGTTGCTAACATTAGGAAATTAAATGACCTTAGGAATGTTTTCCAATTGGTATTATCATACTAATGGCTATAACTTCTGATATTAGAAATGAGGATTTATCAGGAATCATGCTGGCTTATTTATTTCCTAACAACAATAAAAAAGGGAGAAATCAATTCACTTAATGTGGAAACACTTTGAAAGACTTTTTTTTTTTGTTTTACATGCATTTGATTCAAAAAGAAATGTTTAACTGTTTAAAAAATAGCTGGCTTTAATCATTAATCTCACTATTAATTTTATTAAAAGGAAAAAACAGAGGTGGGAGTAATGATAACTTTTTGGAGTGACATATGAAAAATAATGTAGTTAAATAGATATAACATATTTTGGTTATATGAATATTTCTATTCATTCTTTCAGCAACTTTTTATCTAGCACCTACTCTGTGCCCAATTTTGTATTAGGATAGAGTGAGAAAATACAAAGAAGCAATAGATATGGTTCCTACCTTCAAGGATCTTACATTATTGTCTGGAATACAAGACTTAGACACTTAAAAGATTTGAGAACATGAAAGGCTATAATAAAATATTAAATTATGTGTTACAAAATATAATCATAATAATATTCAAAACATAAAGAAATAAACATATGGGCTGGGGTTATCAGGAAAATCTAGATGAAGATAATGGGACTGAGCTGGATACTGGAGGATAAGTAGACAGGAGTAGGAATGAGCAAAGAGAATTCCCAATGAACACTGAATGAAAGGAGCAACTAGATTGGTGCGTATACAATAGCAAGCCAAGAAGGTTAAGTTCATGTGTGGGAGTAATAGAATATAAGGTCCAATAAGTGAGATTGGGCCAGATTACAGATGGCAATTAACTCTGGAACAAGGTGTTTATTTTGTTTTTTAATTTATTTTGTTAAAGATTCCCCAGCTACAAGTAAAAAAAATTAACAATCTTTTAAAAAAATTTGCATTCCAAATTCTCTCCCATCTTCATGATCCGACCCCCTCCTTGAGAAGGCAAAGAATTTGATATTGATTATACATGTGAGGACAAGCAAAATTTCCCTATTAATCATGTTATAAAAGAAAATGCAAACAAAATAAAACAATAAAGAGCTAGAAAAGTATGCTTCAACCTGCATTCAGTGTTTCTGAATGCTCCCTCTGGAGGTGGACAGCATTCTTTTCATCATGGGTCCTTAGGAATTTTCTTGATCAGAGTAGCCCTTTCCCATCGTGTAACACTGCTGTTACTGCACACAACATTCTCTCTATTCTGCTCACTTCACTTTGCATCAGTTCCTCTAAGTCTTCCCATTTTTTTTTCTAAAACCATCATCCCCTTTGTCATTTCTTATAGCACAATAGTATTCCATCACAATCATATGCCCAACTTATTCAGCCACTCCCCAAAGCATGGGCAACCCCTTCATTTTCAATTATTTGCCACCACAAAAAGAGCTGCCATAATTTTTTTTCA
The DNA here is from genome assembly GCA_023548195.1 of Bettongia penicillata ogilbyi. NCBI lineage: Eukaryota > Metazoa > Chordata > Mammalia > Diprotodontia > Potoroidae > Bettongia > Bettongia penicillata. Next base: position 4,462,897 of record JAJHZJ010000003.1, read on the forward strand.
ATTTTTTTTTTCTCTTTTCTTTGATCTCTCTGTATACAGACCTACTAGCATTACTGCTATACCAAATTTTTCTCCAGAATGTTTGGACTACTTCACAACTGCAACATACATCCATGTCCCTGTTTTTCCACACCCTTTCCAGCATTTGTCATTATCTTGTCATCTTAACCAATCTTATAGGTGTGAGGTATCTCAGAGTTGTTTTAATTTGCATTTTAGAGCATTTTTTCATGTGACTATTGATAGTTTTAATTTCTTCTTCTGAAAACTGCCTGATCTTATTCTTTGACCATTTATCAACTGGGGAATGGCTCTTTTTTTCTTTTTATAAATTTGACTCAGATCCCTATATATGTGAGAAATGAGGCCTTTAACAGAGAAATTTGCTGTAAAGTTTTCAGTTTTCTATTTTCCTTCTAATTGTGGCTGCATTGGCTTTCTTTCTGAAAAATATTTTGAATTTCACAAAACCAAAATCATTCATTTTATACCCTTTGCTAATCTCTACCCTTATCCCTAGATATGATCAGCACATTTTCCATGCTCCCCAAATTTACTTATCACCCTTTATATCTAAATCACGTATCCATTTTGACCTTATATTGTTATATGGTGTGAGATATTGGTCTACGCCTAGCTTCTGCCAAAGCGCTTTCCAGTTTTCCCATTAAGTTTTGTCAAATACTGAGTTCTTATACCCAAAGCTTGGATCTTTGGGTTTATCAAACACGAGATTACTATGGTCATTTACTACTGTGTGTTGTGTACCAATCTACTCCTCTAATCCATTATTCTATTTTCTTAGCCAGTACCAGACTGTTTTGATGTTCTTTAATGTATTTTGAAATCTGGAATTGCTGGGCCACCTTCACATGTTTTTCACTGAATTCCTTGATATTGTTGACCTTTTGTTCTTCCAGGTGAATTCTGCTGCTATTTTCCCTAGCTCTACAAAATAACCATTTGGTAGCTTGATTGGGATGGCACTGAAGATATATAACTTTGGTAATAATGCCAAAGGGAGCCAGGGGTCCACAGGAAGTCCATAAGATTTGAGTACAGGGAACCAGGAAAGTGAGGGTGAAAATAATATACATGAAAAGCTGGTTAGGGCAACCCAGCTTGTAAGAGAAAATCATGAATTCAGTTTTGTACATGTTAATTTAGAGGTCATGCTGGGGCACCCAAGTGGAAATGTCCTATAGGCAAATGGACGTTTTTATCACATTGGCTTGGCCTATCCATGAGCAACTAATATTGCTATTTCTCCATTTATTTAGATCTGTCTTAATTTCTGTGAAAAGTGTTTTACAATTGTGTTCATATAATGCCTGGGTTTGTCTTGACAGATACACTCCCAAGTATTTTACATTGTTTGTCATTATTTTAAATGGAATTTTTATCTCTTGCTGCTAGGTTTTTTGGTAGCATATAGAAATGCTGATGACTTATAGGGCTTTATTTCCTAAAATTTTGCTGAAGTTGCTTTTTCAACTAGTTGTTTTTTTCTTTTAGTTAATTCTCCAGAGTTCTCTAAGTATACCATCATCTCTTCTGAAAAAAAAGATAGCTTTGTTTCTTCATTACCTATTTTTATTCCTGCAATTTCTTTTTTCTTGTCTTATTGCTATAGCTAGCATTTTTAGTATAATATCGAATAACAGTGGTGATAATGGACACCCTTGCTTCACTTCTGTTCTTACTGAGAAGCCTTCACATTTATCTCCATTAGAGATAATGCTTGCTCTTGGTTTTGGATCAATACTATTTATCATTTTAAGAAAGGTTTCATTCATTTCTATTCTTTCTAGTGTTTTTAATAGGTCTGGGTGTTGTATTTTGTCAAACATCTTTTCTGGGTCTATTAAAAAACATATGATTTTTGCTGTTTTTGTTATTGATATTATACTAATAGTTTTCTGAATATTGAACTAGGCTGAACAAAGGTAAAGTTAGGTTGGTGCATGTACAATAGTAAGGTAAGAAGGTTGACAAAGTCATGTTTGAGAGTAGTGGAATATAAAATTCAGTAAGTGAGACTGGATCAGATTACAAATGGTTACAAAGTCTGGAATGAGGAGTTTTAACTTAGCTGATGAGCAACAGAGTCAGTGTAGGTTTCTTTTTTTCATAGGTGAATGACATGATTGAAAATATTTTTTAAGAAAGAGTATTCTGCCAACATCACACAGATTAGACATGAAGCAGAGAGATAAACTAGGAAGCTGATGCAGTAATCCAAGAGCATGAGATGATAAGGGCCTGTTACAGGGTAAGGATGGAGAGGAAATGACAAGACACACAGTGAAGGATTTTTCAACAGGAATCTGAAGAGGATGTAACTATGGTAATATTGAAGGGAGCAGGGGGTCCAAGAGGGATCTATAATTTTGAATCTAGAGAACCAGTAAAGTGAGAGTGAGAAAAATATACATGGGAAAGGTGGTAAGGCAAGCCAGTGTGTAAGGGGAAATAATGAGTTCAGTTTTGCACATGTCAATTTTGAGGTGATGGTGGGACACCCAAGTGGAAATGTTTTGTAGGTAAATGGAAAGAATGGAAGTGGAAGTGGAAGTGCAGTCAGAAATTGGGGATAGAGATATAGATCAGTGAAGAGGTAATGGCTGAGGACATGAGAGTGGATTTCTTCAAGAAACTTAGAGAGAGAAGAACCTATACTTTCTAAGTACCATGCCTGAATTCTGAATAGTTGCCACTAGGTGAACAATAGTGCCCGAGCTTTGTGGTCCAAATACTGTTACAGGTTATTATAGGCATAATTAACTGAGAACAAGGTGTTGGAGTAAAAACACAATTAGACGTCTTATAAACCGGAACTGGGAAGACCTGGCTCTCAAAGATCAGCTGATAAAAACCTCATATATATCAGCCAGCCCTTGTGACTCTCTGGCCAACCACATTATCACCCAGGTCACCCATGTGACCCTCATGCCCACTGCTCAGCCCATGGTGCTGCGATGTGAGCCTGAAGTAAAATGGGCAGAGAGGCGAGGTAGGTGCTGTTGATTGTAGTCCTGCCATGTGGCTGGAGTGGAAGATACAGGGCCAGGGCGCAGGCGAGGCAGTGCTTGGTCATTGCAGGACACCTCAGTTACTTGGTCCATGAGCTGTAGATCAAAATAAGGGGAGTAGACAAGGGTGCAGTCAGTAAGCCAGATCAAGATCAGAAAGCTGGAATAGTGATAAGACAATGTGAAGTAAACTCTTTTGTTGTGGTCACTGAGGCAGGTCAAGATCAAATAGCTAGGACAGGAATAAGGAATCAAAGAGTTAACAAAGGTATGCTCTATCCTTCCCAGAATCTGAAATAGCACTGAAATCTGTAGATTATTGGTTCATTGTATACACTTATTACATGTGGCTCATTAAGACAGAGTCTTTAAGAGTATTAAGTTTTGAAAGGCTTATAAGTATTTCTATAAGCTTTATTTTTTTTGCCAATATTAATTACCTACACTTTCAGCAAAAAAAGTACTCAATAAATTAAGACTTTATAAGGTAGAATTTAGAAAAATTTTATGACTTAAAGCATACAAATTAAATCTTACTGAAAATTGCTCCTGTTCATTCATAGTCTGATTTTAATGGTATGAAAGTTTAGATGTTCTGCACTATTAGCATCTTCAAAGGTATGCTCATGAAGACAGATATTCAGAAAAGCACAGCCCCAACTGCTACTGAATGGAGCCCCCTCAGCTCCCTGATTCTGTCACCCGGTGTTGGTCCTCGTCATCACTGCTAGTGCAGCAGCCTTCTGATCGGTCTCCATTTCTCAAGTTTTACCCTCCTCCAGTCTACCCTCTACTCAGCTGTCAAACTGATCTTCCTCAAGTGTAAGTCTGACTGTGTCACCCCATTACTCAATAAATTCCACTGGCTTCCTGATGCTTCCAAGAACAAACAGAGAATCCTCCATTTGGCATCCAAAGTCCTTCAAAACCTGACCCCTTCCCATTTTTCAGCCTTACTTTCATCCTCATATTATAGGACTTAGTCCCTTTGCACTCCACCTCCCCACTCAAGGCATTTTCAGCAGCTCCCTCCAACACCTGCAATCGTCTCCCTCTAAAGCTTCACTTCCTGATTCCCTTCAAATCTCAGCTAAAATCACACCTTTTCAAAGAAGCTTTTCCTGTGGCCCCTTAATACTAGTGCTTTCCTTGTTGTTTATCTCCAGTTTAATCCTGAAAATATTTTGTCTGTACATAGTATTTTGCAAATTGTCTTTCCTATTAGACCGTGAGCCCCTTGAGAGCAGGGACTGTTATTTTGTTTTGTTTTTTCCTTTCTTTATATTCGCAGTGCTCAGCGCAGACTTTGGCCCATTTAAAGTGCTTAATAAATGCTTGGTGACTGACTATTCCATGCATGTATTCTTGTTGGTCTGTGATTTGACAACAAATTTAGCTCGTCTTTCTCAACCAGAGTTCAGTGACTTGTAAAACCGGCTCAGTAAACAAAACCAGTTTCTCTCTGTAAAGCACCCACTGATATCTAACTATTTTTATCCTTGCATCGGCGTCTTCATTAGTCATGTTGTTGTGTTCGTCCTTTGTTGCTGGAGAAGACCATGGCAGCAGAGAAATGATGACATGACTGGTACTGGACTTGGTTTGAGGGAGGGAGGGCTGTGCAGGTCACCAGCCTCACTTCTCCTCTGGGATCCAGTGACCAGATATTCCTCAGGATGACTGGAGATGGCCCAGGATGCAATGGGAGACCTTGGCCCCTTTAGGCCAAGGTATATGCAGGTCCTCACTTAGGGTGAGGTAATACCCATTCAGAGGATGGCTCTTTAATGAGGCAAAGAAAAAGAACTAAATTAGGCTGGGAGGGAAACAGCAACAGTTACTACGGATAATCACTCTTAAGCCAGGAGGGTGATCAGTCATGTACTCCCACTTTAAACCTGGAGGCCAAGAACCATCATAGAAGGCAACTTAGCTGCATGACTCCTCCTCTCCTGAATGGGACACAGATACCCTACAGACTAAATTCACAACACAGAAGTCAAGTCTAGAAACTGATTCATATTGGTAAAATAGTACAAAGATAGCTAAGTTGTCAACAAGTATTTATTAATCTTGGCATGGAACAGATCCTGCTAAATACTAGAGCAGAGGGATGTGTCAAGAGAAGAGATGAGGAGGGTGGAGAGAGGAGAAAGATAGAAACAGAGAGAGAGACACAGAGACAGAGACAGATGAAAGAGAGAGAGAGATGATTGAGATTGGGCTGTGGAATGAACAGGAAGACACCATCATTCCTTTCTCCATTCCTAAATTAATAAGAGATAACATTTCACAGTCCCATTGGAAGTCATGAAGTTCCTGAAGGCATTATTATGATATTCTTTTCACACTTTTATTTTACTTTGACAGATTACATATAAAATAATTTAGCTAACTATTTCCCCTTTTTGGATTCTCTATTGCTTAATTCAAGCAACTCCTAATAACTGGAGGCCAAAATGTCGATATCCATATTTCAAATTAATAACATGGCCAGCATGGAAAGACCGAAGTATCCTGGGGTAGATATTTTCAAAGATGATCAGAGAGTCAAGAAGATTTTGCCCTATTTTTGAAGGAATGTTCATCTCTCCAACCTAATTAAAGTGCTTAGAAGTGTCCTTGTTTCTCAGACCTACTGTTTCAAAAATACCTGGATTGAAAGTGGGGTCTGTTACTTGTTCAGTTGTTTCAACTGTGTCCAACTCTGTGACCCCGTTTGGGGTTTTTGTGGCAAAAATACTGGAATAGTTTGCCATTTCCTTCTCCAGTTCATTTTACAGATGAAGAAACTGAGGCAAGCAAGGTTAAGTGACTTGCCCAAGATCACAATGCTAGTAAGTGTTTGAGGCCAGATTTGAACTCAGGTTTTACTAACACCAGGCCTGACACTCTATTTGTTGTACTGCCTAGCTACCCAGGAGTTGTTACGCTCCCTTCCAAAGATCAAAAGAGAAAGATTTATCCAATGATATCTAAAATACTGATAAAGATAGCTATCGAGGTACACTTCTGTAGTAAAAGTATGATGTTTAGTATTTAAAATTTGATTGAACTTATAGTCTCCTACTTGATATTCCACTCTACTCTTTCCCTTCCACAAATCCTTCTCAATACAGCTGCCAAACAGTCTTCTGAGAATGTCAGAAATGGTCAGTGATTCCCCATAGGATAAAATACAAATACTTTCACTGGACTTTTAAAGCCCACAATAACACGGCCTGAACATTGATTGTTCCAGACATTTTGTATTTCTACTCTACATTCCTGCCACACTGTGCAAGCACTTGCTTCCCTATCTCAATATTGCAACTCCCATACTCTTTCAAACTGTCTTTTAATGTGTAGAAAGTACTTTCTTCTCCTCTTTGCCTATTAAAGTTGGCTCAATCTGGTCAAAACAACTCCCAGCTCAATCCTTGAGTATCAAAGTATAATGTAAATCAGTCTAAGGATATGGCATCCCAGCTGTGGTAATATAGAATTTTGACTTCTTTTCTTCAGTGATGTATATAACTGCAGCTGCTGTGGAGAGGGGAAGTTAGGAACTCAAGTAATGATAATAATTTGTAACAAAATACTTCCTGTAAATTATTATTTGAACCTCAAACATGTGAGTAAAGTATTATAAATGCCATTATTCCTATTTTACAAGTGAGTTGGGTTTGTTATATGATCCACAATCAGAAGGTAGTACACTGCTACAGCTTAAGAGTCAGGACCCAAGATGCATGCAAAAGAGGTAATAATATGGTAATAATAGATCCCAGATTCAACCTCAAAGCTATGTATCTGCTTCACAATGAACTTCATTTCTGATCACTGGGGAAGACAGGCTATTAATAAGAATCTTCAACATAGGCTATGCCATATTCCTTTTTTCTTTGCTATATTTTGGGAGTTAGAAACAGATAATGAGGATCTCCTACTTTTGCTTATATATATTTTATATATATATATATGTTAACTTATTGAAAAATTATCATAACCAATAAAAATGGACTAACACAGGAAAAAAGTAATTATATAATTATTTTTAGCAGAACTACAATAATTTTGCCATCTAAAACATTTTCTACATTTACATAGTGTCATAGTTTACCAAGTACATTTTATATAAAAATACACACACACACTTACACAATCGCATTTGCTCCTTTCAATATTTGAGCCTGAGAGGTAGGCAGAATATAATTAGGTCTATTTTACAGATGAGGAAACTGAGGTTCAGAAACCTTAAATGATTTGCCCGAAGTCATAGAGATAGTAAGAGCACAGTCAGGTCTTAAACTCAGGTCCCTCGATTCTGAATCCACTACAAAGATTCTGTAAGCCCAATTTTGGAAATATGTGTTTATAGAAGTGGAAAGGCCATTTTCCCTGGTTGAGAGTACACACGAGTATTTTGAGACTATTTCTTGTTTGTTTACTAAGGGATGAAGAAAAGCAGTTTGGCTGCTGAGCAAGAACTGAGTATGTATTCAAGGACTAACCAGTTAACACCAGCTTCCTTCCTCTGTGTCCACCAGGTGTAAGGATCAGTGAAGCAGGGTGGGAGGATCTGTCTTTCCCTCCTTGCCCCACGGCTATCAAATAGGCCCATAAGCACATGTCCTCCTAGGCCAACCTGTCTGAGATGAAGCTGCCACCCGTTTATGTCTTCTTTCCTTTGACTATGTGATATCTCAAAGGGTCAGAAGAGCCACTAGTGATCCAGTGACTAAGCTTGGAAGGGATTATTGCCCTGAGGAGCAATAATCAATTCAACCCAGATCACCTGTGGATTGCCCCAAGCGCTAAGACACCATTTCCTACAGGTAAGGTAGCAATTCATCCACTGACCAGGCCACATCTACAAAAGAAAGTGGTAGTGGAAAGACCGTCACCTTTACTTTTAAGTTTGAGCTCTCTCTTCCCAGGGACTAAATTATACAAACCTGCAAGAGTAGGTCCCAGTTCAGAAGGACCTTTTTTGCTTTGGTTCTTGATACATCTTTTTATTATATAACCCCCCCACCCCCTTTGTAATATACACATACAATATATATATTTAGATACACAAAGTGGGAATAGGTTTTTCTCCTATCCAAAGTAAGCTGCACAAGAGCAGTCAAATGGCCATCCTTGGTACCCATTTCTATGTCAAGGAATAAGCTCAAAGGAGAACGTGAGGCAGATTACATACTTTCCATGCACTGGAAAACAAAGTGTTAACACTTTCTTGAATGTAAAGGTAAAATATGCCTGAAGCTGGCAAAAAGCTTTGCTTCAGAGGCCTTCTTTGTGCTTTCATATCAATCATGGCTCTAGAATTACAAGGGTCCTTAGAGATCATCAAGTCAGAGCTGGATGGGATATCTGTCGTGACGTAATCCAATCCCCTCATTTTACAGAGAAGAGACTGAGGCCTACAGAGAAGTTAACTAACTTACCCAATGATCCACTCAGTCATCCAGTCAAGAAGCATTGATATGGACTATGTGCCAGGCCCTGTGGAAGGCACTAGTAACTGCCAAAATCATTAGAATTGAGGCCCTTTGACGCCAAATCAAATCCTCTTTCCAATATACCATGCTGCCTTATTTCAATAGAGCTTTTAAAAGTACTATAAATCTTGTGACTTTATTAGTGAAATGGCATCCTATTATGAATTATTGCCAGAAAAAGAATGCAAACAAAATTGACAATATGAAACAATGAAGAATGATAATGATGATGATGATAATCCTTGACTCAGGTGTATATCTCACCTCAAACTTGTGAAAATTAATAATAAAAAAGCAGTAAAAGTCTACTACAAAAATAGACAATTAAATTATAAAATCTTGATTATAAACCTACTAGATTGAGATTTTAAATTAACTCATATGTCCTTTGGCATCAGTGCAAATATATATATATATATATGGATTGTTATTATATTGGCAAAGTAAGAATTGAACATCTTTTAATAAGCTTGAATGTTGTCTATGTTGTGAAAAAATGGGGGCATGAACCACAAAGTTCTTGATTTCAGAGTCAGTTTTTCTCATAGAATTCTTTCAGCTCACATCATTATTACTATAAATCATATACATGTTTTATTTTAGTTGAAATTAAATGAAATGCCAGCTATGATATAATTTTAAGACCAACAGCCATGCTTTCTGACCATGTCTATATTATCCTACCTGTGCTCTAGCCATTATTAGCACTCTTCCCACCCTCCCCCCTCCCAAATCTCTGGATCCTGTCCCTGGGACAGCAGGACAAGCTAGATGAGCCCAGACCCAGCCTGCCACACAACTTACTGTCATCACCACACAACGCCACAGTGTACAAGCAGTGTACAATCCTTCTTTCCTCTCTGGCTTCCTATTACGTGCTGTTCACCCATGCGGTTGCAAGCTCTTTGAGGGCAAGGGCTGCCTCACTTGTCTGTCCTTCTATCTCCAGAACTCAGCCTAGTTCTGGCACACAGTAAGTAATAAATGTTCTTTATAAATGTTCAATCCAGGTCACTCCCTACCCACCTAAGTTAAATGTAAACTTGCTATGGTAGCTATTAGGGTTTTTTATTCCTTCCCCAAAACATACTGTAGCCCACTCAGAAATTTCATTGACTTTTTGCGCTGAGTTTTCAATCCAACAAGCAGACAATAATTAAGCGCTTATTTTGTGTGAGGCACTAAGCTACACCCTGAGGATTGCAAAGGCCAGCGTATAGAAACAATGAGAGGAGACAGAGGTTTGTATTTGAGGGATAGCAAGGAGGCTAGTGCAGCTGGGTCACAGACCGAACAGAGCTGGGTAAAGAATAAAGATGACTAGACCGGGAAGAAAGGGTCAAGCAGAGGAATTTATATCTGGTTCTGGAAGTAACAGGGAGCCACTGGAGGTCACTATGCAGGAGGAAGTGACATGTTCATTCTGTGCTTTAGAAAAATCACCTTGGCAGCTGAGTGGAGGATGATCCAAGAGGTGATCAGGCCCTATAACAGAGGGGCTGTATACAAGTGGAAAGAAGAGGATATATTAGGAGAGCTGTTATGAAAATAAAAACAATAAGATCTGACAACAGATTAGATATGTTGGGGTAATCATGAGGAGTTGACCATGGTTAGCTAGGAAGGTAGTGGCTCTCTAAATAGTAAAAGTCTCTTTAAAAAGTTGGGAAAAGGAGAGAGTTTGGGGAAAAGAAAATGAATTAGTTATCTTTTGGATACTGTTAAGTTTGACATGACTACAGGATATCCAGTTCAATTTATCTAAAAGGCAGTGGATGAAATGGAACTGGAACTCAAGAGAAAGAACAGGGCTGGAGATACAGTTATAGACATAGATGTACAGATATGGACAGATACTGGTGTAGATATGTGTATATGTAAATATATATGTACATAATGCATATATATAATACATATTCTAGATGGATACATGTGTGTACATGTATACATACCTACTGTGGAATCATCTTCCATAGATAATATAATTATGCCCATGAAACTGATGCTATCACCAAGTCTGCTAACATAAACAAAAAAAGAGACTTACAAGCAGTGACCTGGACAAAAAGCCAGAAAATGAGACTCAGAAAAGCGTAACTGACTAGGGGCAAGAGGAAACCAGGAGAGAGAAGCGTCATGAAACTTAGAGAGGTGAGGAGGATAGGGTGTCTTAATAGTGTCAAATGGTACAGAGATCAAGTAGGATGAGGATTCAGAAAAGATTAGTTCACATGCCAATCCTAAAGAAAGGCAATGCCAATGAATATTCAAATTACTGAACTGCACTTATTTCACATGCTAGCAAGGTTTAATTAAGATTCTGTACGCTAAGCTTCAGCAATATGTGAATCAAGAATCACCAGAAGCAGACTTGATTTCAAAAAGGAAGAAAAACTAGAGACCAAATTGCCAACATTTACTGGATAATGGAGAAAGCAAAGGAGTTCCAGAAAAACATTCTGCTTCATTGATTACATTAGAGCCTTTAACCAGATAGATCACAACAAAATGTGACAAGTCCTCAAAGAGATGGGAATATTAGATCATCTTACTTGTCTCCTGAAGAACCTGTATGTGGGTCAAGAAGCAACAGTTAGAAGTGAACATGTAACATGACTGGAAAAGATTCTATATTTTTGCCTTATTTAAGTTACATGAAGGGTACATCATGTGAAATACCAGCCTTCATGAACCAAGAGCTGGAATTAAGATTGCTAGGAGATAAATCAACAATTTCGCATATGCAGACAAGACCATTCGGATGGTAGAAAGTGAAAAAGAATTAAGAAGGCTCTTGATGAGGAGAGCATAAAAGCCAGCTTGAAGCTTAAAGTCAAAAAACCAAAATCCAAGATTCTGGCAACTGGTCCAACCACTTCCTGGCAGACAGAGGAAGAAGATATGAACACAACATCAGATTTTATATTCTTGGGCTCAAAGGTCACTTCTGATGACAACTGCAGTCATAAAATTAAGACTATTCCTCCTTATAAAAAAAGCTATGGTAAATCTGGACAGTGTACCAAAATGCAGAGGCTACCTTGCTGAAAAAAGCTTCATATAATCACAACCATGATTTTTTCAGTAGCAATGTGCAGTGGTGAGAGCTGGACTATAAAGAAAGCTGAGCACCACAGAATTGATGCTTTTGAATTACGACGCTGGAGAAGATTTCTGAGAGTCCTCTGAGGAGCAAAAAGATCAGTTCAGTCAATACTTAAAGAAATTAATTGAGAAACTGACATAAATAATCAGCATTTCTATATATTACTAACAAAGCCCAACAACAAGAGATAGAAAGGGGAAATTCCATTTAAAGTTACAGCAGACACTATAAAATATTTGAGAGTCTGTCAAAACAAACCCAGGGATTATATGAACACATTTGCAAAACACTTTTCATACAAATAAAGTCAGATCTAAATGACTGGAAAAACATCAGTTGCTTGTGGGTAGGCTGAACTAATATAATAAGAATGACAATTCTTTCTAAATTAATTTACTTGGGGGGTGAAGTCAAGATGGCGGTGTAGAAAGAGGCACATGACTAGCTCTTCCCCCAAAGCCCATAAAATACCTATAAAGAAAGACTCTCAACAAATTCTAGAGCAGTAGAAGCCACAGAACAACAGAGTGGAGGAGATTTCCAGCCCAGGGTGACCTGAAAGGCTGATGGGAAACGTCTATCCCATAGGACACAGAGCAGAGCCTAGCCCAGCCACAGCCGTGTGGTGGGAGTCTGGGAGGAGGACGAGAGCAGGTCTCAGGGGCAGAATGCTAGGTGTTTGGGGGGAGGGGAGAAATTAGGAGAAAATTTGGAATTCAAAGTTGTATGGAAAAGAATACTGAAAACTTAAATAAATTTAGAAAAAAGAAAAATAGAAAAAAAATTAATTTACTTATTCAGTGCAATACCAATCAAGCTACCAGAAAATTATTTTCTAGAGCTAGAAAAAATAATATCAAAGTTCATCTGGAAGAACCAAAGGTCCAGAACATCAAGGAAATTAATGAAATGAAATGCTAAGGAAGGTGCCTAGCCATACCAGATCTCCAGTTGTATTATAAAGCAACAATCATCAGAATCATTTGATATTGGCTAAGAAATAAAAGGGTAGATCAGTGGACTAGGTTAGGTACATAAGACACAGTAGTCAATGATTATAGCAGTCTACCATTTAATAAACCCAAGGACCCCAGCTTCTGGGATAAGAACTCACTGTTTGACAAAAACTGCTGGGAAAACTGGATAACAGTTTGGTAGAAACTGGACATAGACCAATGCCTGACACAATACACAAGAATAAAGTTCAAATGTGTATACAATCTAGGTAAAAAAGCTGATACTATAAACAAATTAGGGGAGCAAGGGATTTAATTATCAGATTTATAGATAATGGAGAAACTTATGACCAACAAGAGATAAAGAACAATATGAAATGCAAAATGGATAATTTTGATTACATTAAATTGAAAAGTTTTTGCACAAGCAAAGCCAATGCAACCAAGATTAGGAGGGAAACAGAAAACTGGAAAAGAATTTTTACAACTAGTGTCTGTGATAAAGGCTTCATTTATAAACTATATAGAGAACTGAGTCAAATTTACAAGAATACAAGTCATTCCCCAATTGATAAATGGTCAAAGGAAATGAACCGGCAGTCTTCAGAGGAAGAAATTAAAGCTATCTATAGTCATATGAAAAAATGCTCTAAATCCCTGTTCATTAGAGATATGCAAATCAAAACAACTCTGAGGTACCACATCATGCCTACCAGAGTGGCTAACATGACAAAACAGGAAGATGATAAATGTAGGAGAAGATGTGGGAAAGTTGGAACACAAATTCATTGTTGGTGGAGCTGTGAGCTGATCCAACCATTCTGGAGAGCAATTTGGAGCTATGCCAAAAGGGCTATAAAAATATGTATGCCCTTTGACCCAGCAATATTGTTTCTAGAGCTGTATCCCAAAGAGATCATAAAAATTGCAAAAGGTCCCACATGTACAAAAATATTTTTAGCTACTATTTTTGTGGTGGCCAAGAACTGGAAATCGAGGTTATGTCCATCAATTGGGGAATGGCTGAACAAGTTCTGGCATATGAATGTAATGAATACTATTTGCTGTAAGAAATGACAAGCAGGTGGGCTTCAGAAAAACCTGCAAAGACCTATATGAACTGATACTAAGTGAAATGAGCAGAACCAGGAGAACATTATACACAGTAACAGCCACAGTGTGCAAAGACTTTCTAATAGACTTAGCCCTTCATAGCAATGCAAGGACCTAAAACATTCTCCAAGAATTCTTGATGAACATGCCATCCACATCCAGAGAAAGAACTATGGAGTCAGAACACAGAATGAAGCAGACTACTTTCTCTTATGTTATGTTGATTTGGTTTGGTTCTTCTCATGGTTTCCCATTTGTTTTAATTCTTCTATGCAACATGCCTAATATGAAAATATATTTAATAAGAATGTATATGTAGAACCCATATAAGGTTGCATGACGGAGCAAGGAGGGAGGGGCAGAAAATTTAAAAGTTATGGAAGTGATTGTTGAAAACTGAAAGCAAATAAATTAATTAAATTTTAAAAAAAGAAATTAATTCAGGCTATTCACTGAAAAGTCAAATACTGAAATACTTTGGCCCCATATGAGAAGACAGGATTCATTGAAAAAGACCTTGATTTTGGGAAAGACTGAAGGCAAAAGGAAAAGAGGCCAGCAGACAATGAGATGCTTGATAACATCAGGGAAACACGAACATGAATTTGGACAGACTTCAAGAGGCAGGGGAAGATAAAGGGACCTAGAAGATAGAGAGTCCACAGGGTCAGGAAGAATCTGACAACTACTACAACAACAACAGACTTTGGAGAAGGTCTTTTCATTTGAATGATCATAATCAGATTCTGAAGGATTTAGAAGAAAGCAAGAGGAGAGGAAGTGGAGGCCCCTTTTATGACCAGCTACCTCAAGGAATTTAAAGGGAAAGGGCTGGAGAGATAGAAAGCAATACAATCAAGTGAGAATTGCTTTATGCTTTTTGTTTTGTTTTGTTTCTTTGCTTGTTTGCTTTGGTTAGGAGTCTTTTGGTAGTTTCAAAGAACAAAGCAGACATGGATGTTTGTAGGCAGCCGTCAAAGAGCCATTAAACGGAAAGTCTGAAGATAAAGGAAAGGGGGGGTGATATTGGGAAAATCTGCTGAAAATGAAAGGAGAGTATGGGACCAAAGCAACATGCAGAGGGGTTGGTCTTGGCAAAGAAAAAGGTCACCTCTTCATCTGAGACCAGAGATACAGGAGAAAACAGGGGGCGGTTCTGAATAAAAATAACAGCAATAACTATAAAAGTATTTACATAGCACTTTAAGGTTAAGATATAGTATGTCATTTGACTCACAACAGCTCTGTTTGTAAAGTGACTATTCCCATTTCAAACAAATGCTGTGCAGTAAGGAGGAGGCAGGGAGAGTTCTCAGCAAATGACCTCAGTTTTTCAGTGAAAGAACAAACAAAGCCCTGCTTTATATAGTCTTTGCTGATTTTTTTTTTTCACTGATCACAGTGAACATTTAATAATCAGTTCTCCCAACCCCACTTTGAGCTGGCTCAAGGATATTCCTGGACTTAAGGGAAGAGGGAAAGTCTATCTCAGGCATGGAGAAACCTTGCATAACAAAGAACCCAGACACAAAATGGGAAATGTGAATATAATGAACAGCTGCTAGCAGGTTGGTTTGACTAGAAGAAAGAGTGACAAAGCAAAGTAATTTGAATAAGATTAGAAAGTTAGTTCAGAGCCAAAATGGGCCCGGGAGGAGAGTGGGGGTGAAGGGAAATGGCTGGCTTTAAATGTTGAAATAAGGATTTTGCATTTTATCACAGAGTAAATAAAAGACCCATCATGTTTTTTTGAGTAAGATCTGTATTCTAGAAATGTCCTATCCATTTGGGTGCACGGTTGATGGCTTTTTGATGTAGCATACATTTACTTTCCCAATATGATGGCAGTTTTCACCAACAAAACTCACTTCTAGTAAGTGAGAAGTGAGGACCAGCTGAACACAAGTCTATGGAGGTTATTTTTTGGTCAGAAAATTACCACCTTCATGAACTCAATGATTTAGCATTTTTTCCTATGAATTTGTTTTGTACTTTTATCCTTTTCCTCTAGTAAAACCATTTCTGAAGATGCATTTTTATTTCTAGCACAGGCTGTGGTGGAGAAAAATACAGAAGAAGACCATGCGCCAAGGAGTCTGAGAGCTCTCAGGCAGCAATGCTGATGTTACAAATAGAAGGGAAAATTACAGAGAGGATAGAGGTTTGGAACTCTCACTACATGCATGGAGGATGCCCATTTTATTGCATTCTCATGTATCCTTCACTACCTCATCACTCTAAAAGTATAATCAGGTTTAATTTTATAGTCAAAAGAGTAGGTTTAGTATTATTTCATGAGAAACCTTGCACTCTGCCACCCTCCACCCCCCCAAAAATGTCATTGGAGTAAGGATGACAGAAATTATTTTAAGGAGACAAAGAGCTTTTCATTCCATATAGACACAAATGATTTTAAATGGAAACACTTGACTGATGTAACCCAAGTGTAGAATTATAATGCTGTATGAGTTTCAGTTGAATTGCAATTAGTCACTCAATCAACATATATAAATGGCTGAAATCAAATCCTTTCTGTTTTTAAAGGAGGAAAATTGAAAGTAATATGGGGTCAATGGAATATGAAATGGGAGGAAAGTTTGCCATCTAAAAGGACAGAAATGGAGGCAGTTTGGATGCAGAGAAGATAACCTTTGAAGGTTTCACAATTTGACCAGTGTCAGCCCTGTTTTCTTTCACATTTGCTGAAACAAAAGGAACTTGCCCACAAAGTCATTTTGTCCAACAGCCAATGCTTTTCAAGACTTAAAGAATTTGCTTCCTTTGTGGGTTAACATGTTGGACTTCATGTAAAGGATCTTTGTTCCCAAAATAATTAAAGTATTAAACAATTCAACTGAAACTATGAAAAGACAGACTAATATTATCACTTTGTAAAGAGTTTGAGACTATAAATGAAATTGATCCCATAAACAAAAATCAATCTTATCACTGGATAGTAACACTTTTCATACTTATACCTCTTTCTTTCATCTACCTTTTTGAAAGGTCTTTTAAATTCAAATAATAAATTATTCTATGAACAAAAGCATCAGTTTATAACTTGTTCCTTGGTTAAATGTGAAGCAGTGAAATAAAATATTTCATACCTTTGTACCGGATTTCAGTTTTACTTTAGGTCTGGCTTGTTCCCTGGCTTCACGAATAGCTTTCTGGGTGGGACCCTCTGGCTTATCTTCTCTGTCACATTTGTGAACTACTATAAAATAAGACAATTTCATTTATGTGATTATTTTTCCTCTTCTGAAATAAAGTTGCTTCTAACAGAAAAATAATATCAGCTCAACATTATGATGAAATAAATAATAGTGAAAAAATATGCTACTTAATTATTTAATAGACCATAAGACTAGAGGAATACAAAGGAGATAAATGGCTATGAATTTGAGCTCTAGATGTGAAAACAAGAGAGAAAATGGGGAAGAAAAAGAAAAGATAAAAGAGAATATAAATATCTGACACAAAGTAAGTGGAATATTATTTTCTACATGAGATCTAAAAATGAGAATATGGGAAGAAAAATCTGTAATTTAAAACACCTAGAATCTAATCTCCTAATCTTTCCTTAATAATTACTGAATACCACCAACAGGAAATAACCTGTTGAAATTGAAAGAAAAAAAGATTTCACTTTTCTTCTCTTTATTGTTTTGCTCTGTCATCTGTTTTAACTGATGATTAGATTATAATGCTAAAAACATGACCAAGCGAGTCATCTCTGTGCTGAAATTATGACATGAAGTACCAAAAACAAACAAAAAGAATCAAGTGAAACACCTATAGAAATCTGGATGCTTGCCAGAGCCCGCTTCTGTAATGATGGCAGCAGTCTCATTCTATAAAGGTCTAGGGACTTGTAGCTCCAGGCTTATGCTAGAAAATAGGTCTAGGAGCATATAGGTGCTACACACCCACAAAGCCATTCCTAGTTAAAGGCTGAGGAAGGATAAAGTTTTCCCCACATGAGATGGGTCATTTGACAAGAAAGCAGACTGTGACATTTCCCTTTCCAACCTGAGACTTCGTAACTACCTGTAGGCAGTCAGTGGGGGTGGGGAATATTTAACAGTTACCTCCAATTTTTATGGTAAACTGTTGCCAGTGGACTTGGAAAAGGTAAATATTGTGGTCTCTCTAGTCATTGCAGCTGCTTAAGGTGATGGCAGAGTTTTGTGAAATACCCTTCATCTCTCATATCTATTTCTATAGTCTGTTAGTGGGCTCGGAAAACCATCTAAGTCCAGTATCATGGACCTCAGCTACTAACCCCCAACAGAGAAGATGAAATACACTAATGGTCAATGAAACTGGATACCAGTAGAGAAAGAAAAACCCAGTCCTACAAGGAAACCCATAAATTACAGGATTGAGGCCAGGTGTCAAGTGCCACTCTAAATATCTTTTGGTTCCATTTTTTAGAATGCTTGCCAGAAGTTGCAGGCCCCTAAAATAGAGGCATGAAGGATGACAGCTGAAGCTGTAAGAGGATTAAGTCATTTACTGTATTAGACAATGTTATCTACGATACATGCACAATGAACATACACAATTTCAAAAAGCAAGCCATGACAAAAGTCATAGATAAAAGTAAGCAATCCCTAGAGTGGCACTAAAGAACACATATCTCAGAATTGTTCCAGTACTGGCAAGGTGACAAAACAATATTTACACTAAAGGCAACTGCTTCTGAATAGTTTCTACAAGATAGCAAGAACCAACATGTTTTCCCTTTTCATCAAGGAAGCACAATTTTTGATTAAAACATATTTCTGAATGTGTATCATACATGTTTTGACAAAATAATAAAGATTCCCAATCACTAAGTTTGGACCACTTTCCTAAGGTTACAAATCACATGGAATTTAATTTACCTTAATTTTAAATGGCAGCTAGGTGATACAGTGGACAGAGTGCCAGGCCTAGAGTTAGGAACACTCCTTTTCATATCTGACCTCAGACACTTACTGTCTGTGTGACCCTGGGCAAGTCACTTAACCCCATTTGCCTCAGTTTCCTCATCTGTAAAATGGGTGGAAAACCACTCCACTATCTCCGCCAGGAAAACTCCTTACAGGTTCACAAAGAGTGAGTCATGTTTTCAGCAATGTTGCCAGACTCCTTCAATGAGGATGAAAATGGCATCAAGGTCAGCTACTACATTAAGAGTAAATTATTTAACTTGACAAGGCTATAAGCTAAGGCTAAAGTGGAAAGAGAGTTTGCTTGCAAAGAACTTTGTACTTAATGCAGCTTTTGAGGCTGAGAGGCAACAAAAGACTATGAATCAGTTCTCTTGGCCTGGCAACACCAAGAAAAGAGGTTCTCCACCATCTGTACGTGGAACCATGGGTTACAGCAGATAGAGAAATTGTGAATGTCGTGGATAAATTCATTTATCTTGGCAGTATTATTTTCCAGGGAGGTACCCATAAATGATTAGGTTGATACATGCATTACCATTGCTAGTTCAGTGTTTGGGAGGTTCCAAATGGAAGTGTGGGAGAGGAGATGTATTAGACTGCCTACCAAACTGAAGAGCTACAGAGCTCTTGCAGTTATCTCCTTGTGATATGACTAAAACTTGGACAGTATACCAATGCCCTGCCAGAAAACTAAAATGCCTTCATCTGAGTTGTCTTGGGAAGATTCTGGAAATCACCTGACAAGATAAGGTACCAGACACTAAGATATTTCCTTGAGCTGATTTACCAAGAATTTAAACTCTACTGCAGAGTGTGCAACTCCAATGGGCTGCCATGTTGTTCATATGTCACCCAAATGTTACCTAAAAGATTATTTTATAGAGAACTCACACAGTGATACAGGAAGATGACTTTTATCAGAATTGAAGAAAAGAATACAAATCTGGGAATACAAACAGGCAATTATGGAAAAAGTCTAGGCAAGAGCTAATAAGCTCCTGAACTAAGATGGTGGCCATCTAACTGGAGAGAAAGGATGCTATGGAAGTAGAATCAAACACAAATGAAACAACCCTTCTTCAGTAATTAAGAAAACTCTATACCCAAAATTCAGGGCAAATTTAATTATAAAAGGAAAATTATTTCTCCTGTACCAAACTAATAATAGAAAGGCAGAATATATCATTTTAAAGTAAACCTAATGAAGGAACACAGCTCTTAAGCAGGTGCTCTCAGTCAATGACTCTTACCTCTAGCATTTTGGTTAAACATAGTGCAATAAGAAGTGTGTACATGCTCATGCTGTAGTGGCTGATTGGGTCTTTCTATGGGCAACAAAAGCATCTCAAAGATATCAGAGAAAAAGAACTGGACATTGAAGCTCCATTAGAGGAGCTTCAAGAGAAGGACAGAGATTTTCTCTTAAACAATTCTTGCCGACCCAGAGAAGATGTCTGGAAAGGATGATGTTGAAATCCAGCTTAATGGTTTCCTCTATGACCTCATTAAGGAAGCCCAGAATCATAGAATGTTCACACCAGAAGGATGAATAGTGTTCAAGCTCATCATTTTCTATACAAGAACTGTAAGGGGACTGATGACTTCTCAAGATTTCTCCTCGGTTTATTCAGTGGCAAGGATGATGATGTCAAGCCTGAGGATAGACAGGTGAGCATCAGAGAAGGGATGGGAACATCTTCTTTTGAGAATGACAGGAAGAATCAAAAGAAAGATACAACGATAGAAGAAACAAATCATCCTAGACTGCCTCCACATTTTAGGGAAGGATGGCTAAGTAGGCAACTAGGAGAAAAGCATTAGGATTAAGGAATTTAAGGGGTTACGAAGAAAATATAGAATAATTGCCCTGGGAATAAACATATTAGGGAATAAAAATGAGATTACTAAAATGACAGCCAAGAATCCATGAGGGCCAGGCTAAAATTTACCAAACAGAGTAAATGGTACAAACATACACATGTGAGGGAAAATATTCAGATAATGAAAAAGTAGTTAATAAACAACTTTAAAGTGAAATTGCAGCTTTGTATATAGCAATTTATTGTTAATCTTTAAAAAAGGAAAACTTTTAAAGTTAATACTTATTAAGTGCTTATTACACACAAAGAACTGTACTAAAGACTCTCCTGAGATCTGTATGATAATCCATTAAAAACTGGCATAAGACCTAGAGCAGAACCAGTCTGGGTGACAATAAGTACCCTCAAAACAAGTTTCATCTCTTTAAAAAGCAGCATGGTCTTCAAAGTCCACTGGCCCCACTGTTCCTGACTGTCTGGCAGGACCATGGATAGGGCATGCAATCCTCTAGTTTCATGATATACTTCTTTCTCAGGGATTACTAATCAAATTAACTTTGACTTTCTGACTGAAAAGAGTACGCCAATCTATTTTATATAGTTTGACCAGGATCCTGTTATTCCAAGTGGCAGGCTGCCTAGGTTAAAGTTCCTTTTTCCCTAACTGCTCTTCCCAGTTCCCTTCCATTATCAGTTCCATTCCTCTGGTGTCCCTGTCTCACTCTCTCATCTTGCCCTCTGGAAATTTCATTCTACTCTTAACAAAATTCCCTTCATATTCGACCAGTGCTCTCCCCCAAAAAAGTGCTTTTTATATATTCTGTATTGCTTAGAATGTACACATACTGTATACTTCTTAAGGGCAAGAACCATTTCCCTTTGTCTCTGTATCCTCAGTGCCCAGCACCATATCTATCTTACAAAAAAGGCTTATTAAGTTGACCTGAATTGAGTGGTAAGGTGGTAAGTATACAATTAGGGTAATCAACAGGCCTCAAACCTGTCAGTGAATTGGGGGCTGTCTACCCCAAGCATGTGAAGAATTTCCCTGGCTGAATGAAACAGATGAGAGCAATTTGTTCTAACAGCCATGAAGGCAGCTGAAGCAGGCTCTGCAGAGTACTTGGAGCTTAGTCAGGCATCAAAGACACCAAGGTCATCTATGTCTCCCAGGCCATTGCCAACCATCTTGAGTTTTGTCCCACCATTGGACTTTAATGACTCAGGCAAGAAAGAGTGAGGCTGATGACTTGGTGCACCACTGCCTCACTTAAATTCAATTCACAGGCAAGTCAAGGCATCACCCTACGATGTTACTGGTCCTCTTTGAAAAGGAAAGACAAACACTAATACAATTAGCAGAGGGGGTGAGGAGCGCCAGAATGAGGGTAGAAACTCTGTGAATGGATAGAAAAAGTACAGAAGAAGGGGACAAGACTGGGCAATTGGTGAAGTATGAGGAGATGCAAAATAAGGAGAAGAGTGGAGGATAACTTCAAGTTTGTGGCACTGGCTGACTACAGAATAGAAAAAGGCTAAGGACTTAGCCAATAGTTACTTCATAATGTCAATGACTAACTGAGAATTGTTCCCAGCTTGAACAATTGTCTATGGATACTGTTTCTACTAAACCACCTGGAGGAAACAGGAAAGAAAATAATCCTGTATAAAGAGGCAAGGTAATCTATAAATTCAAATTTTACTGTTTCATTATTTTAAAATATACAGTAATTTACAAACGATTCTCAGCAAATACAGAGTAAATACATTTTCATGGTATAAACTGGACACCTCTTTCCCTCCTCACTCTCTTCGCCTGCCGCCTGCTCTCCCACTGTCGCCTCTCTCCCTTCCTTGGCTCCCGGGAGGAAGACGCTCCTCCACGCTCCAGATTGCAGCAGCGCCCAGCCCCCGCCGGCCCAGGGACCACACTGCGCTCTGGATCGTCGGCTTTGGAGAGATAGCCCTGGGAGTGCAAGGAACTGATGAAGTATGCCACGTTTTCTATGAATGAAAGTTCGGAAATGGTCTACACCAGAAGGAATCAAGAAAAGGAAGAAGGCCGTTATCCTGTCTCAGTGCAGACAAAAAATGAAGAGAGATCTTGGCAGGAGGTGCTGGCGACCATCACTGATCCTTTCAAGCATTTGTTCCATATGATGCAAGCTTTGAAACAATGTAACCAAGAAAAGAAGATGATGTTTTTTCTATGGGCACCAGAACTAGCATCTCTCAAAAGGAAAATGATCTATGCCAGCTCCAAGGAAGCAATCAAAAAGAAATTTCCAGGCATTAAACAATGAAACGTCAAGCAAATGGACCAGAAGATCTCAATCGGGCTTGTATTGCTGAGAAACTGGGAGGGTCCTGAATTGTAGCTTTTGAAGGGTGTCCTGTGTGGATGATCATGTCAGTGCCACTAGGATGAAAAGCTTCCATGTTTAATGTGTGTGTGTTCGTCCTTTGTTGCCAAAGAAGACCATGCCATCTGAGAAATGATGATATGACTTGCACTTGACTTTGTTCTGGGTGAGGGAGGGCTGTGCAGGTCATCAGCCTCACTTCTCCAGAGCCATCTCAGTTCAGTGACCAGATATTCATCAGGATGACTGGAGATGATCCAGGATGAGGCAATTGGGGTTAAATGACTTGCCCAAGGTCACACAGCTAGTGAGTGTCACGTGTCTGAGGTGAGAATTGAACTCAGGTCCTCCTGACTCCTGCAATGGTGCACTATCCACTGCTTAATGTATCTTCTTGCTAAATATGTAACACAAATATACTTAGGCCAGGGTTTCACTGAGGGGGAGCTGTCTTGTTCTAGATTAAAGTAGATATTATATGAACCTGTATAAAATAACCCTAAATAAATCTGAAGTCTAAAGTTTCAAAATAAATAAATAAATTTGGCATACACAAACACAATTCTTATCAACAAATAACAAAATGTTGAAATGAAAAGCTAAAACTAATAGCCTTAAGTGCTGCATTAATGTGTTACAGGTAGCAGTTTTTTTCTTTGTAAATCCTGCAAGTCAGTTTTTTCTTAAATTTTCATTTCTGCTAAATCATTTCCCAACTTAAGATTTAAACTTCATTCATCCTCCCTTATACATTAACATGCCAAAACTAATACAATGCAGTTTTAGAGTTTGATGGTCTAGGAAGTTTTTTGGAAACAGGTTTGCTATTTCACATTATCATATATTGAATTTCATATCTTCTTAAATAATAGCTGACTTTAAAATAACAATAGAAATAGCATCATCTTTCACAAACTTTTAGGCATCAAAAGTAATTTGTGGCTTGTTAGTATTCCACAAAGGAAAATCTTAGAGCAAATAAAAAAGACAATGAATCCTTTTTTAAATTATCCTGCATCTATGTAAACAAAAAATGCCTACATTAGAGCTGCCTAACTTGTTAAAGTAAAAGCCTTTAGTTCACATTAATTGGTATTTTAAGATGCACAAAAATGTGTGTAATTTTCCATAGATTCAAGAAAGATGCTTTTTCTGGTCAAGTTCTGTGATTTCATCCATGTGGGGAATGCCTAACATGGAAATTTCTTACACCAAAACAGATTGATTCCTTGTAGTCTCCAAGAGTTGCCTGGGCCAATGAAGAATTAAGCAACTTGTTCAGGGTCACACAATTAGGATATCAGAGATAGAATTCAAACCTAACTCTCCCTGACTACAAAGCTAACCGTCTTCTTCTCCACTAATGCTGTAGTGCTGCTGCTCAGGCTAATACCTCATAATATAAAAGAATTTTATAAATATAAATAAATATATAAAAAGAATTAATGATAATTCACTATTACATAACTTCTCCTAGGGTTTCTCTTATTCTTCTGAATATCCTATAAGAAACAAACATATAATCAAAAAAACTTATTAAAATAGCTCTGATTCATTAAAATTTTCTCCTGTCCTTGGAATTGATGGCAAGAACTCTGAAATATTTTTGTGAACTTGATAGCCCTGGCCTAATTAATTTTAAAGCCAAAAAAATAGATAAGAAAAGCACATAGCTATATCAGTACTGAAAACCTTAGACCTTGCATTACATTAAAGTTCCTTAGACAGTTCTGCTGTTGGGTGGTAGCCCTGATTACATATGAAACTATCAATGGAATAAAAGACAAGATGTCAAAAGATTTCATACCGGAAAAGGCACACAGAATTTGCAAGGAAGTCATTCCTAAAGTGAAAATCTTATTCTGTGCATTAGTGAGATTATGCCTTCATTTGTTCAGGTAAAATGTGAATTTTATATTTCAGGCTAAAGTTTGATAAGATATTAAAAAGAGTCAGCACAAAGTGTTCTCCAAATTTGGTTATGAATATCAAAGCAAAACATGATTGAAGGGAATATGTCTGAATATAAAATTAGTCAACATTTGAGAGTCACTTTCATAGAAGGAGTCATAATTAAGACATCATCATGCCATTTAATCACAGTAATGAAACAATTTGTGGAATCACTAAACTTCAGAACTGGAAGGAACCAGAATTCATCTAAGCTCAATCTTCTACCTCTTTTTTGTTGCGGGGAGGCCTCAGTTCATTCTCAACTTTAACATCTCTGACAGTCTTCTTACAAATTTTTGTCATTCTTTTGTCCTCTTTTCTTTTCTTTGTTTATATACTCCTTCCCCATTTTTTGATTCATATTCATGTAAAAGCAGGGTTCCTCAGAGACGTTCTTCTAGAGCTCTTCACTTGTTTATTTGTTTTTTAAACATCTCTTCGATGGGCTTTTCATTTTAGCACACTCCATCTCTCTCTCTTCAATCACATTCCCTCTTCTCTCCTGATTATAACGACCTGATTATAGCTTCCTTTCTCTCAATTTTCTTACTTAGCTCAAGTTTGGGGGTATGTTTACTAAATTTGTTTTACCTCTTATCTCAGGTACCTGGAGACTATGTCCTGTTTCCAAATTCCTTAACGTTGTTTGAAGTCCTGTAATCTAAAGAATAAAAAAGATATTGTAATGTTATGTTTCCTGTATTACCAGTAAAATTAAATATATGACTTAAATAGGCCCAATGTAATCATAAAATATCAAAATGGAATGCTTGCCTAGCTTAGAACTTCAAGCATCTATAATTACATCAATATTGGTACTCCTCCCTCCACTGATTTTAAGTTCCCCTAAAAAGCAGCTCTTAGAGAGCTGCTATAGTTGAATTATCTAACACTTTATGGGCATAATAATAATGATGAGATTCTCCAAGCTTCACATAAACAACATATAATTGACCCATTTCCAAGTCTAGATTTTAATTTGGTTGAGTCTGCTAGAATTTACACTCATATGGCACAGCTTTTGAGAAAACAAAGTCATCTCCACACAGTGATCATATCAGAGCAGAACTTTAATGGAAGGATAATTATTTATCTTGGATTAATTAGCTGAAGACTTGAAAAATGAATTCTTTATAAAAGTACCTATACTAAAAATAATTTATATGATTTGATGAATTTAAAACTTTTGCAATTTTAATAACAGCTTACATTTATCTAGTACTTTAAGGCTTACAATGTAAAAACATCACATTAAATCCTGACAACAGCCCTGTGAGGAATCTTGTATAGTATAATTATCTCTTTTTCATAAATGAGGATTGACACTCAAAGGAATAAGTGGCCTTCTCATGGTCACATGGCAGAAAGTCACAAGCTAGGATTTTGACTCCAAGTCCAGCGTTTTCTCCTACATATCACACTGCTGGACATTCATAATATAGCACTTTGTTATGTAAGATGTTTCCTCTGATTAAACTGACGTATAATTATTTCATTCAATCTTGTGATGCATCTATGAGATACAAGGCAAAGACTATACTATTCAAGGACTTATCTAAGGTTTAATAAATATTTTCAGTTAGATACTCTGCCCACTAAGACTCTCTGTTGACTTAAATACTGACATTAAAGATCATTTGTTTTGGTTGGTGAAATAGAGATCGAACCACCCCAAAATTATACTTTGGTTTTCTCTAATAAATTAAATCTTTAAAAATTTCATTCCTCCTATATAGACAACACTTTCATCTATTTTATTCTATCCTATTGGCCATTAGCAACATTTTTTATTAACGATTATCATATCATTCAATTCAAAAGGACAGATTAGTTTTCATCAAATGCCCTTTGGAAACAACAACAACTAAGCTTTCTATCTTCGGAATTCAAAAGGATTTCACCAGATCTTTATTGACTCATGGATCAGGAATTCATTGGTCATTACGAAATCCAAAATCCCTTTCCTCAGCCAATTGTTTTTTCTCTTTAGGAATAAAAGGAATTATAAATTAAAAGTTCTGATTAAACTTTCAATTATGAGAGATCACTTATCAACACTACAATTTATCTATAAGGATGTGGCAAATTTTGCTTACAGTTAATTGGCAGCCTATAGTATTGTGTATACTATGCTAAATTATTTTCCTTATTTATATATTACACTCTGATTGACTTTCAATATGCTTGAAAAAAAATAGCCTCAAAATTAAACATTTAACTATTCTTGCTACAGGGAAAGTATGAAAGAAGTTTATTCAAATTGGTGCTAACAGGTCTAAAAAAGAACTCTTTATTCCCAACATGGTCAAGGTTCCATGGAGGAAATAGAGATCAGAATGGGGAAAAGGAACTGCTACCTTATCTTTTTAAAATTTATAGTAAAGATCCAATTTCTTGATTTTGCTGAGAATAAATTTTGAGAACCAATACTTTGTTATATTGAAAAGTAAGTACAAAGGCAAGTAAAAAGAAAAAAGTGAACTGCTGGATTATCAACTATCTTGAATTATTTATGCCTCTGTTTTTCAAAGTATATATAATCATAAAATTTTATCACTGAGAGATGACAATAATGTCCATTTCACTTTCAGGTTCCACAAACAATGCAAGTATTTCTAAGTTAATAAAATAAACATGTTCCTTAAAAAAGTCTTCAAAGTAAATTTCTGTAAAATGAATCATATTTTCCCAATGATTTCCAGTATTAGTTAAGTGAATATAATCCTATGAAAAAAAGAGGGTCCACAAGGTAAAAAAAAAAAAGAGACAGAGAAGATATTGGTGGCACTGCAGGCATGCTTCTGTGAAAAGAAGGTAAAACTTTGATTTTAACTAGAAACAATCTAGGCGTTTCCTGAGATTATGTCTCACAAAAACAAATGGCTGATTTCTGCCAGAAAGGCCAAGAAAGAAGTTTTCAGGGTCAGTGGACCTGGGGTATGCCAAACCATAAAGAAGAGCTATTCAGCTCAAGGGCAAAAACCTTCTTAGGAATAGTTACTTCAGTGCTTAAGGGTTGGTACTTGGAGTGGGGGTTCACCCCTTCTGGTGATACATTTCTGATGAGGAAACTGGATACTTTTTGTGGTTCTGGGTATATTTTCTATTACCAGATTCTTAACGGCTAATTTTTGAATAAATACATCATAAAACTTATTGTAATCATGAATAAATAGCAAAGCTAGTTCTTATCATATGAACTGAAAGTCATCAGCAAATAAAATACAGAATCATCAGTGCTGGCCATGTACTCAATTTCAGCAGTGCAAGTCTTAACTAGAGGGAGACCAAAGGGTCTGCTACAGTCAGAAAGAAGGAAGAAAAAGCATCATGGGCTATCCTAAAGGATACGTGCCTAATATGATGCCTTACCCATCTTTCAGGGCATACCGAAGGAACGTCTATGAATCCTGGACTGCAATTACATTCTAGGTTCAAATGCAGAGAATACACGTAACTTAATTAGCTCTGGGATTGTCCTGGATTCCCTTTGAAATATTCTCCAATTTGGTACTTTGGTGGCCCACCTGGCCAGAAAATAAGCTCTCAGCTTTAAGTTTACAGTGGGCAGACCTTCATTTCTAGAATCAGGCTAGAACTAGACCAGGCTGTGCAGTATAGAAATAAGATGACAATTTATATAACACTTTATTTAAAAGCTCAAACTGT
Source organism: Bettongia penicillata ogilbyi (assembly GCA_023548195.1). Taxonomy (NCBI): domain Eukaryota; kingdom Metazoa; phylum Chordata; class Mammalia; order Diprotodontia; family Potoroidae; genus Bettongia; species Bettongia penicillata. The sequence continues at coordinate 4,491,335 of JAJHZJ010000003.1, forward strand.
TTTCTCATTTTTTTTCTCTCAAAAACTATGATATAGGATAGAAAAAATAGCTATTATCCCTATTTGAGAGTGAAATTAAGATACTGAGGAGTTAAATGATTAGGTGATCTTATCTATTCCTATGATTCAATTATGCCACCTCTGTAAGATGTCTCCCAAATCTACATGGGAAATATTTCATCGTGTCCCTGGGCAAGTATCACATTTCCAACTGCCTTCAGTATAGCTTTACCAAGATCTCACTGCACACATCCAACACTAAAATAACATCCTTCTGGCTCACCTTAAACCTGACTTTCCTTCCAACTTTCTTTTTCTGTTAATTGTACCAGAATTATTCCAGTCAGGCTTGAAATTTGAGGGTAACTTTTGAGTCTTCCCTATTCCTCATCATCAATATACAATTGATTGCCAATTTTTGATTGCTTTTACCTTCACAATATGCCTTGCATTTATCCTGTCCTGTCCACTAAAACTGCCACTGCCCTAGTTTAGGACTTTATTACTTGTTCCCTTTTAAACTATGACATCATCCTCCTAACTGTTCTCCTTGTCTCTAATTTCTCCTATCTACAATCTACCCTTCACATAGCTGCCAATTTTCCTAATGTACAAGTTTTGACAATTTGAATCTCCTACTCAGAACTGCTTATGTTCAGTTCTCATAGTATGATACAGGGAACCCTGGGAGACTCATGATTCTTTCAGGGGTCTATGAAGTCAAATCTATTTTTACAACAATACTAAGACTTGTAATTTTAATGAAATAATTATCAACAGATATAATCTACCTAAGGAAAAGCTCTCTGAGGGATCCGCAATAATTTTTAAGAGTATAAAGTGGTCCCAAGACCAAAAAGTTTGAGAATTACTGGCCTATAATAGAAAACAGATATTCTTCAACCTGAAGCTTAAAGTTCTCTATCTGTTCTCCGATTCCCAGCCTTTCCATAGTACTTTCCTTCATGCATTTTGTCCCAGCCATCCTCTAGTCTCAGCAGCACACTTTAATTCATCTCTTCCTGTGAAAATCCTTCTGTCTCTTCAAGGCCTAATTTAGCTTTTCTGACCCCTCAAGCAGAAAAAACCTCTTTCAATTCTCAATCATCTTTTGTCCTGGAGCACTACTGGTATCTCTCCTTTGACTGCATTCTACCTTTTATGTGGAAACTTTTTTTGTACACATTTCCTATTACTATCAGACAGTAAGCTCCTGGAAGGCAGGGGTCTTGCTTTTTATCTTTGTATCACCAGTACTTTGCTTGCACCCTGGCAGACACATAGCAAATGTTGGTTCAATTGAGTTGGCTTCCTAAGGTTACCTAGTTAGATAACAACAGGGTTGGCACTGGCACCCAAATCTCCTCTGATCTTTACCTCTCTGGCATTCTCCTAAGTCTATGTGGGAGACTGAAAGACAGTCCGAAAGGAGCCTTGTATGGGTTAGAGAAACATTAAGCCAAACGAACTACCAGCAGAGATGACTAGAAATCCCATTTACAAGAAGATAATGTATTTCAAGCTCTTTAAAACCATAAAGAACAATATAATGCAAGCCCTTATTGTTAACAAGGCATATAAAGTATCTGCTTATGGAAAAAATATACATATAGTGCTAAAAAATTCTACTTTTATAGGCTAAGAAATATAATAAATGCCAATGGAACTATATATTTTAATGGCTAAAATACATTGGTAAGAATGCTTCCAAATTCTTTTTTTTAATAAAGGCACAATTAATAGAACAAATTATTTTAATATATCTTGGAGAATACAGCAATGCTTGCTTTTCCCTAAATTCTACAAGAATAAGTTGTGGGGGAAAGAGGAGGATCCTTTTGTGGTAGCTTTGACTAATCATCTCATTACCTGACCAACTGCTTTGTCTCTTTCCAAGGAGGTAAGCATTTTCTGCCTCAGTAAAATATGGTGCCTGTCATGCAACACCCTTATAGTTGGCTCATATGATGCATAATGTAACTTCAACCTACGAAAAATAAAAGGCCAATTGCATTTTAAAGGGCAATTGAGTTAAATCAGTGATTTCCATCTAAATAGGTTTTTTGCACAGGATCACAAATAAACCATACAAAGGTCACCACATAAGAGATAGCAAGTGTTATTTTTTGCATGCAGCCTCTTCCAGGCAGTATGAAAAAAAGCACATTAGTCATGAGATAACTAGTTCTATATTTCCTACCAAAACCTTTTGCTGTGCTTGAATACATTTCAAGGTATAAGTCTGCTGTTTGTTACAACAGAGAAAACTTCATGCGTTTCCCATTCAGGTCCAAAAGAAAAAATACAAATTGTAGACAAATAAAGAAAAAATTTGCATCTATGAGGAAACAAACAAAAAGACAGTATGATAACTATAAAATAAAATTAATCTCTCCCAAATTCCTAACTAAAACAGGTTAAACATAGTAATAAAATAGAACTAAATATCAAAATATCCTGCCATATTATATTGTAGAATTTTTAAAATTCAGCACAGACTAACAAAATCCTGAGGTGTATTAGAAATGTGACAAAAAGGAAATTTTAAAATCTAGTTTTCCTAAGATAAATTAAGTTGGCAGTACTTTCAGTGTATCTTTTCATTGCAAATTTGGCATAACTAAATTTTTTTACATTGAATCACATTTTCCCATTGGATTTTTATTACTGATATTTTTCTTCTGTGTAGGAAACTCAAAATACTGAAATTCATTTCAAACCATTCATTTCCTCCTCAATTTACAAGTTCTTACAGAGCTTGCATCCAGGGTCACCCAGTGATCATGTAAGAGGCAGGTCTTTAACCCAGATCTTCCTGACTCCACTAAACCTGGTTTCCGCTCTCTTGATCTTAGTTACTACTAACAAACGTAAAGGCTTCTTTTTTTCCTGAAATGCCCTCCAAAATCCAGTAAAGATTATAAAATTTAGTTAAGAGTTCCTACTACTCAAAGAGACATTTTCATTACTCCATTCATAAAGTGAAGAAACTTTCCCTTGTCTACTAATAATTCTTAAAGTGGTTATAATTACATAAATAATGATATAATTTTCCATTAGGAAAAAATATTTCAAAGTTGATAAGTGTGTGTCATTTTAGAGCTTTTTATTTCAATACTTCGTAAGTAATCATGAAGTAAACTTTAATTATTTACTTCAATAAAGGAAACATTTTACAGATAATAAAGGTTTGCCTTGTTGAACATCCTATATACTCAGAAAACAAAATCTCTTCGCATGCCAGCTGAAAGACATTAAGACCTGGGTTGTTGCATTTTCAAAGTATCTTGTTAACAGGGAGATCAGTAGGTTTCCTTAGTGTTCAAACCACTGGACAATAGGGTAGGTAAAGGCAAGATCCTGAAATAAGTTTCCCTTCCAAAAGGAAAAAAAAAAACAGACAAAAACCCCTTATTACTGTGCCAACAGGTTGGTTTGGGACAATTTTGCTTTCAATATCAAAAAAAAATAGAGAAGGCTTAAAGTTTATAAAAGCCTTTACATAATTTTAGTTGAGCTTTTTAACCCTGTGAGTAGGTATTACTAATAATGGACATTACTAATGTTATTTTACATATAAGGAAACTGAGGTTCAGAAAAGTTACATGCTACATCTATCATCACTATCTAGTAAATTCCAGAAGCAAACTCTAAACCCAAGACTTCCTGACTCCAATTCCACCATTCTAGCCACTAAACTGAGCCGTTAGATCATGTAGTGTTTGATAAAGTGCAGGTCAGGAAGACCTGAGTTCAAATCTAGCCTCAGGCACTATCTTTATGACCCTGAGCAAAGTTTTTCACCCAGTTTGCCTTGGTTACTTCATCTGTAAAATGACCTGGAGAAAGAAATGGCAAAGCACTCCAGTATCTTTGTCAAGAAAACCCCAAATAGAGTCACAAAGAGACAACAAACACCACTACATCACATTCAGCAATGAATTATGAACTATGCCCCAGAAATAATGACATTTCTGAACTGATGCCATGATTCTTCAAGACCCAGCTACCGTACAACAGTGAGTTAACAATCCTACAACTCATGCTAAGCTTCTCTGTCTTGGGAGATGGTCCTGGAAGACACAGGCAATGAAGCAACTGGGAGTTCTAACTGCATAGGGATAATCTGGATCAACCAATGACAGTGAATTAAGAGGCTACAAGCCGAATAATGGATCAAGAGATGACATCGAGGTCAGAAAGACCTGGCCTCCAGACTTCTGACGCTTACTACTGGCTGTATGGCCCTGGATAAATCACAAGCTCTCAAGAGTCCTTGGCAACTCTCTAAGACTATATGTCAATAAAGCAGGTGCCCACCTACACTGATGAAGTTACCACTTTAGGAGTTCCTATATCACTGAAATCACAGCTCCAATCCAAAGGCCCAGGTTAGATGTCCATTACTTTATGAAACCTTTTGGATAGTTGTAGGAGTCAACTATACGGTGTCTGGTGAAATGAAGAAACAATAACTGAAGTTCCCAAACCATGCTTTTGACTAAGAAATTATAAGTAAAAATGAGGTTTCTCCTCAATACTTCAATTATTTCATAGATCTGTGATTTCACCAAAGTGGATATTCTCTCCAAAAGTGAAGATCTCAACCCATCCATGCAATCACTGTCCATGTTTTCCTATAAATCCTTCATGGGGAGAGGGATCCACTCCAATATTCTGGAGGCTCTCCTCTAATTTTCTTAAGAATCCACTGATAGTAGTGGAATGCATGGTCTATCGATTAATTATCCTTCACTTATGCTACATGCATAGCCCACTGCTTATTCCATTATGCAACTGTTATAATATCCTTTGTCCATTCAATCCAGTCTAAGCATTTGATCTAACCCCATTTATATAAGCACTATAGGTTCAAGGAATTGGGCTAGTTGCTGAGTTACAATGACAAACAAAATCTGTCTTCAGAGTCCATATTCTTTTGGGCAGCTACCTGTATACAATTCTTCACTGATAGGATACGATGGGCCAATCACTCCTATGACACCCATTTCTACTACCCTCTGAATTCTTTGGGGACTCAATGTGTGACTCACTTCATCACCTGAAGAAGACAGTTTTTAAAAAATCAGGTCTTTGTTTCTAAGAGAAGCTTAGAGTCATTAAAAGTACTGTGCAAACAGACAGAGGTAAATAGGGTTTTTGTTTGTTTTTCTAATGAAGAGACAATGTTGCATAGTAGAAAACTGTACTTTGTGCTTTGCAGTTAATTCTATGCATATAAACATGCAATCTGCTGGAGAACATTATTTACAAAAGCTTGCTTCTTTCTTTTCATGTCTTTAGCAAGAATGCTTTTATTAACAAGTATGTAGAATACTCTCATAAAGATTTTATAGAAAATAGGAAAATAGGCATATAGGGTCATTAGCTATTGATATGATTTATATTGCTATGTCTTAATAGTCTTTTAGGGGTAATAATGAGGTCTTGGATATTTTTTTAAGCATTTGAAATTCTTCAGGTTTTTTTTTCTCCTCCTACTTAATTCTGGGCTCAGAAGAACAGAAATTGCCTGACACATTGACACATAGTAGGAACTCAATAAATGCTAGTTGGCTGACTATATACTAATTAATCAACTCTATATAGATGTCTATTCACTGACCATCATATTCTGGATAAAATATATTATTCAGAATTGCTTATTTTTCTTCTTTTGAGTGATTATCGATCTCATTTCAGAAGATCTCCAAAGTTCCAAGGTTTGATATTAATGTTATCAAATAGGGAAGGGGAACCTGTGGCCTTGAGGAAACAAGCGGCCCTCTAGGTCCTCAAGTGCAGCCTATTGACTGCAGTCAATGGGCTGCACTTGAGGACCTAGAAGGTCACATGTTCTCAAGGTCACGGGTTCCTGACTCGTTCGAGGGTCACATCCACAAAGAGCAGTATCTAGAAGATTTCACTCTCTTTGGGGAATCCTCCTTCCACTTAGTCTCAGTACTGAACATTCTCCAGAATGGTCTTAAACACTTTTGGAGAACATACTGTCCATGGTAGAAAAACAAAGCTGAACAAAGATGTCTCCGTGATTATATGTTCCATGGCCTCTTGCATGATTTTAGTGATTCATGGGAAACAGTTTGATGAAGGGAAGCTTTTTAAAAAGTACTTTACAGAATCAAATAAGGAGTTTTTTTATAATGAAGAAACAATGCTGCATAGTAGAAAACTATACTTTGCTCTTTGCAGTTAATTTTATGCCGGAGAATATTATTTACAAAAGCTTGCCTCTTCCTTTTCATCTCTTTAGCAAGTATGCTCTTGCTAATGAGTATGTAGTTTTCGCATAAAGATTTTATAGATATAGGAAAACAGGGTAATAATAAGGTCTTGAATATTTTTAAGCAACTGAAGTCCTCTCTTTCAGATAGTTTAATAGTTTATAGTCATATCTAAATATATATATATATATACACATCTATAAATATAAATATAGTCATATCTATAAATCCAACCCCAGTCTCTTGCCCAAACTTGAGTTTCAGATCACCAATTGCTTACTGGATATATAAAATTGTATATTCTAGAGACATCTTAAATTTAGTATTATCTAAAACTGAACTCATCTGAATTCAGCATCATCAAATAATATTTGCAAAGCACTGAGCATAGTACGTAGCACAGAGGTATTTAATAAATGTATATTTTCTTTCTTTTTTTCATTTTCTAATTCTGTTTAAAGCACTACTATGTTTCCAATATTTCAGGTTCTTAATGTTGGCATCATCTTCAAACAATGGTTTCCATCCAGTTTCAGCTAAAATTCTAACTGGCCCTCTTAATTCTAGTGTTTCCCTCTGTTGATTATTTTCTGTTTATCCTATATAGAGGCTGTTTGTACGCTGTCTCCCCATTAGACTGAGCAGAGGGCAGAGCCTGTCTTTTGTCTTTATATCCTCAGCACTCAGCACAACACCTGGTACATAACAGAGGCATAATAAATGTGTGTCAACTGACTGACTTGAACTCACTATGGGGAAAACGGAGTTTATTACCTTTCCTCCCAAACCTGGTCTTCCTTCTGACTTTAAGCTTTCTGTCACTGACAATTCCAAAGGATCCATGATGAAAAAATGGTGTCTATCTCCAGAGAGAGAACTGATGAACTCTGAATGTAGACTGAGGCATGTTTTGTAACCTTCCTTTTTCTTATTTTCCTCTTTTGTTTGTGTTTTCTTCTGCAACATGCCTAATATGGAGATATGTTTTCCCTCACTTCGCATGTATAATCAGCATCATGCTGCTTGCTTTCTCAAGGCAGGGCAAGGAGGAGAGATGGAATTTCGAAATCAACATTTTTTAAATGATTGTGTATCATATATAAAATTTAAAAAAATATATTTGTCATATACCACCATTAGCCTAATCTCAGCCTAAACTTCAAAATACAGTTATTACTCTGACTCTTCTCTTTTCACCCCATCAGTTAACAAGTTCTTGTTGATTTAACCTTTGTGGTATTTTTCATAATTGTCTTCTCTCTGTTATTAGAGATGCAACCCAAATGAGCAGCTTGGTAGGCTAATGGAACTACTTCCTCCCAGATCTCCCTATGTCTATTTTTACCCCCACTTCCAATTAATCCTTCGCAATAGCAAAACACCAACCTTCTTTACACACAGATAGGGTCATAGTAGTCCTCCATCCAAAACTCTTTAGTGTCTTTCTTCTGCCTAACACTCAGTCCTTTAATAAATTTCATCAGTGTGAATTTCCTTCCAATAATGCAAATCACAGGCCTACAAATCACTACCCAGGCTTTGAGTTTCTCTATACTTTGCTCCAGGTCAGGATACTCAGGGAGGACTAGCATCTCCAGTGTGACAGCTCACTGAGGCCTTTCAGGGCTGCTCATCCACTTCTGGCATGGTCATCCAACTCTCACCTCTGGTTCCAAAAAGCTACAGCATGCACTGTGGCCACACACTGGTAAAACTGTCTCAGCAGACAAACTAAAGTAGGTTGAGGGAAACCAACAGCCCTCAAACCTGTTGGTGAGTTAGGGGGATGTCTAGCCCATGTGTGTGAAGACTTCCCTCAACAGAATGGATGGATGAGAATAATTTGTTCCAAAAGTCACTGAAGTAGATGCTGAGGAATACCGAGAGCCTGGTCAGACACTGAAGATGCAAGGGTCATCCAATGCATCACGTGTCACAACCACTCATCTTGGCTTTTATCTTCCCACTGGACTTCAGTGACTCAGGATGAGAAAATGAGACTGTCAACTTCATGCAACTCTGCCTCACTTAAATTCAATTTGAGAGCAAGTTAAGACATGACCTGATGATGTCACTGGTCCTCTTCAAAGCCAAAAATAAACAACACTTTGCTGCAGTCCTAAACTGTCCATCACTCCCATGATCTTCTCACTTCCTCAAGTGGACTGTAAGCTTCATAAGGGCAAAAATGAACTTCCCTATATCTTCTAAATTTTTTGGATTGAATTAAGAAGGAATTTACCTTTTCCTTATTGTTACGTATTAAATAATGATAAATTTCTATTTCTTCGTAATTTATCTATATTCTTCAACCCTTTTACAAGTACTGAAGTCAATACCTAGCATGGACTAAGAGTAGCTGGAAATGTCTGACCATTTAGTTCAGTTTTAAGATGGCTGTGACTTTCAAAAGAACTTGGACAAAGTAAACTGAAAATACTATCTGAAGACTTGGTATTGACTTGATGATCATTGATTTTCCTTCCCTATTCCCAAGCTACTATCTATTAAAAAAAAGAAAAAGCTTCTATGAAACTTCTAGAGGACAAAATTGCAAAACTACCAAATGTCACAATTAGTGTCTAGAAGTCATTTTCAGTCTTGCTGAATAACAATAACAAAAATATTAATGATAAGTATAGCCAGGAATAAACTTTCACATCTCTGATACTGACATCCTTGGTGATTATTAGGGAGTGAAGGTATGGGAGAGAGTGGGCCAGACTTGCAGTTGAAAAGTCATGAGTTCAAATCCTACCGCTAACTTTTAATAGTTTTATGACCTGACAAAAGTTACTTAAGTTCTCTGAAGCTTAGTTTCCTCATCTATAAAATGGAGGTAATAGTACAACCCTATCAGGGTTGCTGCAAGTATCTAAGGGATAATCTATTTCAAGTACTTTGCAAAACTTAAAGCATTAAATAACTACTATTATTATTATTGCATGTTCCCAAACACCGCTCATAACTGGTTCCATAGAGGAAGCATAACCAGCATGGAAAAAGAAGTTCAAGAAATCTCAGGTGATGACTGTGAATGTGTTTGTCCCACGATATTCTTTTTTGAGGAAGAAGTATCTGGTGTTATTACACTTTTTTTTTTGTTTTCTACAGATGGGAATGAGTTGACACCCATTTTGCCTTTAACATGTGTACCACAATGAAAAATGAGCTATGGAAAACTGGTTTCCAATGACTAGTAACCTGTTTTATGTTAAAAAGCACATTCATAAATCCCTTCTGTCTAGTAACTGTTAATGAATATAGGATTTACAGGCATGTATGCACATTTTTTAAAAGTTTGTGGGAAGGAAAACACTGTAAAATGTTATATAAATGCTAACTGTTATTATAACTTTATATTTAGTAAAAAAAAATTCTAATAAAATTGGAATTAATTGTATGTACATTTTAAGTATATACTCAGTGCCTTGCACTAAATCCTATTCCAATGTCTCATGGCAAAAATAAATCCCTGTGTTCTCAAAGTTTGTGCCAACGGAAGCAAAATTCTAACACGGTCCTGGCAACAGACTTCAACCATCTATGAACCTGACAAGCTAACTATGTGTAAGTTCATCATTACTAGTCTGGTGACTAGAAGGGAATTTCTCTTGTCAAGGCAACTCATGAAAGAAAGAAAAATTCAGAATGGCCATTATCCTTAGTCTCTTCTGTTTCTGCAGCGAATGGAGGCGGAGTAGCCAAAAAAGGGACACATGACTTTGAAGAATCATAGCTTTATACTATCTATAAACATTAAGTTAACTGTTGGTACTTGAAATTTGGGATCCTTTTCCAACAATAACATACTACTAAAGAAACTGAACTACATAAATCTTGAAATTCTTGCTAAAAATGAAACCTAAAGACAAAAAAAGGCTACAGCTAAATGAAAAGATAATTCACATAGTCTTTCTTAGACAAGCAAAAAAAAAAGGAGTTGGTGTAACAGAAAGCACCCCAACATATACAGGGGGGGCCTGTTTCTTAGACCTGCATTTATAAAAAGAAAGGCAACTTTTGAGAGGTCAACAATCACTTTAATCAAGAACATGTTATCATTCACTTAGTTCAGGGGAAAAAGTCAGCATCCTAAACTTCAGGGAAAATATAGAAAAATCAAAGGTCAACAGATATGCTTCCAAATGTCTGACTTAAGCAATACATACATTATAGATCAATAGACAGATCCAACTGTCTGACTATAATTACTAGACAGGGAAGCACCAACATCTGGGTTTTCAAAGAGAGGGGGCTCCTTAGAGGCTTCCCAGAGTCTCATCTGGCCAAACAAACATTTCCAATCAGTAAGCCCCAAAGTAAAATCTCACCCTTAAGGGTATTCAAACATTTTTTTTAGAGCCAGAGGGTACCACAACCATTGAGAACTAGTGCCTCATCAGAAACTTAACAAAAGGTGTAGGCCTTCCTAAAAATCTTTCCAGGCCCACCAATAAGTGGAGAAGATCTTCAATCACATTAAAATAATTAACAATATAAATACATATACTGATTCTAGTTAAAGAAATACTAGTTGTACTTTATTCATTGGTTGATAAATGCAAGATTCAATCACAGGCATTTGATTATACTAAAACAAAAACAGCAAAAGATCCTAATTGGCTTGTGATGACAGTTGCTAAATAAGGTTTTCTCGTGCTTTAAAGGTAACAAGAAAGATTATCTTTTGGATTATTTGGTCATTTTGTATTATGGTGCATGTAATAAATATCTACCAAAAGACCACGATGAAAATAATTAAAACTTAATTGCTGAGAGGCAGCACCTCAGCTAAACTCTCCCAACATTCCCCTTCAAACATTTAAAAATTGCCCCAAATCAAATTTTGGAGTGGCAGACCCAACAAAAGGTTAGGGTGAGATATTCTCTGAGTCTAGGGCAATTAAAGGAGGTTGGAAAGAGAGGTCTGTGACACCAGTGGGGCCCTAGCCAGGAGCTCACCTGGCAGCATCACTAGAAGTGGGCCATGGAGGTGACCACAAGAGTATCAACAGCAGTACCTTCAAGAGCTCCCAGTCTCCCAGGAAATAGTAAAGGGGTCAGACAACTGGTCAGAAATAAATAAAAAGGAGCCCTTTGCTGGCAATGGGTGCAGCTGGCACTGACTGGAAATTCCATTGCCCAAGTACAATTCCAGGGTGGAGAGGAGTGCTTGTGTTGGTCACAAGGGAGCAGGGGCCCTGGTCTCAGTTCTAGAGCAGAAAAGGGCACTAGGGCATGTGAATCCAAGATAATAGCAGTACTTCTTAGGTAAAAATCAGAAGAAAGCAAAAGATCGGTGACAACACCTCTCCCTGGATCATACCACCCTAGAAACACTGAAAACTTGCAGACCCCCAGAACTGGCTCTAAAAACAGCAACACCAAAAACCCTGAAGCTTGGGACAGTGCCTCCCCACCTCCAGCAAGCAAAGACCAACTTTCAAGTAAAAAAGTAGGCTGAAAAAGTGAGCAAACAATTAAAAATAAAGGTTCTTAGCCATAAAAAAAACTACTATGGTGGCAGGAAGACCAAAACATAAACTGAGAAGAAGATAACAATATAAAAGGAGTTACAATCAAAGTGTCAAAGAAAACTGCTAATTAGACAAAAGGACAAAAAGAATTTCTGAAAGCATTAAAGAGATAAGAATAGTAGAGGAAAAAATAGGAAACAAAGTTAAAGTATGATGCCAAAAAAATTATGAAGAATTAACAGCTTGGTAAAAGAGTCACAAAAATAATGAAGAAAATAACATGTTAAAAACAAAAACAAAAACAGAAATGGCCTAATGGTAAAAGAGGCACAGAAATCCGGTAAAGAAAAGATCTCCTAAAAAAACAGAGTAGGCCAAATGAAAAGGAAGGTACAAAAATTCACTGAATAAGAGAACTCTTTAAAAAGAATTGGTCAAATGGGAAAAGAGGTACAAAAGCTCATTGAAGAAAATAGTCCTTTAAAATTTAGAAACAGGCAAGTGAAAGCAACAACTCTATGACACATAAAGAAACAAAAGCAAAAAAAAAAGTCAAAAGAATGAAAAAAATAGAAGAAAATTTGAAATATCTCACTGGAAAACAACTGACGTAAAAGGAGATCAAAGAGAAAGAATTTAAGAATTCTTGGATTACCTGAAAAGTCATGATCAAAAAATAAAAATGAAAAGAGTCTAGGCATCATATTTCAAGAATTTATAAAGGAAAATTGTCCCATTATCTTATATACAGAGGACAAAAAAGAAAGAGATCCCAAAAATAAAAACTGAAGAATACTGCAGCCAAATTCCAGAGCTTCCAGGTTAAGGAGTAAATATTGCAGCCTAAAAGAAACTATTCAACTACCATGAAGACATAGTCAGGATCACACAAAATTTAGCAACTTCCATATTAATGGAGTAAAGGCTTGGAATATGAAATTCCAGGAGTCAAAGGAGCTTGGATTAAAACCAGGAACAATCTACTCAGAAAAACAATATATTCCTTCAGGTGGGGAAATGGATATTTAATGAAGCAGAGGACTTGCAAACATTTCTGATGAAAAAAACAGAGCTAAACAGAAAAACTGACATTCAAATATAAGACTCAAGATATGCCTAAAAAAGCAAACATGACAGAGAATTCATATGTGAGTCAATAAAGTTAAGCAGTTTACATTCCATTATGGGAAGATTGTACATGTAATTCCTAAGAACTTCATCATCAAGAGGACAGTCAAAAACAGTCTACATAGAAGACATGGGTATGAAGAGATTATGTTGGAATAGTCTCAAGAAAAAATGAGAATTAAGAAAAATTTGACTGTTCTGATCAATATAATGATCCCAGACAACTTCAAAGAACTCAGGGTGAAAAAATGCTATTTCCCTTCAGAGAGAGAATTAATGAACTCAGCACAAATTTAAGCATAACTGTCTCACTTTTACAGCTTTTCAGTGCCATGGCTCAGATGGAAATATGGTTTGTGTGATTTCATACATAGAAATGATATGCTGCTTGTCTTCTCAGTGGCTAAGGAAGGAGGTAGGAGGGACTGAGAGCATGTGAAACAAAACCATTTTAAATGTTAAAAATAAATAATTTCAATAAAACTTAATTGCCAATATCTTTTGCAAAAGGACAAAAAAGCATAGAATTTGAACAGATTTTAAGCCCTTCAGATCTGACCCCTTCAGTCCACTGACACTGGGCTTCTTGCTCTTCCTTACCCAAGATGCTCCATCCCCTCATCCTGTGCTTTTGCCCAGGCTGTGCCCCATATCTGTAACGCGATCCCTCCTCAACTCCACCTCTTCGCTGCCCTGGATTCCTTCAAGACTCAGATCTAAGGCCACTTTCTACTAGAGGTTCTTCCCACTACACGCTCTACCATTACCACCCATTGCTTTCCCTCTGGAATGACTTTCCAGTTATATCGGCTATCTCTTTATTTACATAGCTGTGTGCAGGCTATCTCTCTGAATGAAGCCTGAGCTCCCTGAGGCTAAGGAACAGGCTCTTGATTTCCTTCTCTCCTCAGCGTCTGGCATTGTGTCTGGCGCAGTGTCTGGCGCATTGATTTCCTTCTCTCCTCAGCATCTGGCGCTGTGTCTGGCACACAGTAAACACTCTATGAACATTTGTCAGTTGATTGGCTGATTGAAAAGTAAACCAATACGTTTAAACATTTGACTATCTCAATGCAAAGGGAGTGATACAAGAAGATAGCAATAGTAAACATTAGATGGATAAAAGAACATAAAACAGAATTCAATAATTCAATAATGAAGCTGAGAAAGGCCAAGGATCATAGGTTACATAGGAGTTGCAATGTCAAGAAATAATGAATACTCCCTTCAAGAAAGTAAGCAGTGGGCCCTGGAAATGGCAAACATCCAATTGCAACCATAGCAAATGAAATGATTATATTTCTTTTAACAGATAATAAAGAATAACATGGGAGTCAGATCTGAATCAGCTAGCTAAGGATATTCAGAAAATCAAATTGTTAGACCAAATATCCAAATAAACACAAAGAATTAACATAAGTAAAAGAAAATACAATTAAAGCAACCCTAACTCTACCTATTTTATTTAAACATAGAATTGATGTCACTTACACCACTATTGTAATGATTTCCTATTGATATTTAGTCAAAGGAAATTTGTTATGAATCCTACAGACCCTAAAAACCACTTAGTCAACAAACATTTTTGACTTACTTGGCAAAGAAAAAGGTACAGCATTGGTTTTGAATATAAACTTTTCTATAAAATCTTGGGAGAAAGGTGACAAGTTATGGAAAGCATTGCTTCATAAAGGAGAAAAGGAATAGATGAAAAAAATTTAAGAGAGTTTGATAAGAGGTTCAACTCAAAGAGCTTTTAAAGATGAAACTAGGACAAGAAAGTGATAAAAGAATGAAATGATCAGCAATAATTTTTATAACTTTTTTATCATCAAGAATAGTACGGATGTCATGTTTGGCCTCTAATATCACAATTCTGGATAGGCTTACAAAGGATGGGAAAATGACCCTGAGAAAAACAAATATGGGCAAAATATCTGACAGTATAGCTGGGGACAAGACAATGAGCCCAGGAGTCTAAGTCCTTCTCTAAAGCACTATTACACATCATCATAACTGTCCCACAAGCACATCACTACAACTCCCCTTAAAGGAGCAGCCCCAGACTTTTTTTTTACATGGGAAATTGCATTAGTGAGGGATCTGAGCTCATTGAGAAATCTCCTCCTAGACTAAATCAAGTATAAATGGAAGATATTAGTGGTATCGGGAAAAGAAGACCTTTCTATAGTTAGTGATAACTGCAGATCACTCTATTTGTAGATAAATATGTTGATAATAATAATGCCTTCAGATCAAAAATAAAATCCTTTGTTAGACTTTCAAAGCCTCCATAAGCTGGTCTCTTGCTATCTTGTCTACATCTTACTGCCTTTCATAAGATTACCAAACATTTTCCCTAGTTATCTCCCATGCCTGGGATGCTGTCTTCATCTATACCTTCAGACTTCCCTGGCTTCTTTCAAGTCTAAATTACTGCTTTCTGTAAGAAGCTTTTCCAGATTTACTCTTAATACTAGAGTCTTCCCTCGGTTGATTGTCTCCAGTTTAGTCTTACAGTTAATTTGTGCTTGCGTGTTGTCTTACCCACTGAACTGTGAGCTTCTTGAGAACAGGCATTGTAATTTTTCTTTCTTCCTGCTCCCAGAATTGAGTGATAACTGTCACATAGAATGTACCTAATAAAACGAGGTAATAATAGAAAGTCTCCTGAAAAAGATTAACAATTACTCAAGAATCTAGATTATCACATGCAAAAAAAAACCCTAAGTATATGAAGAATGACTAATAATTATAACCTGCAGAGTTTGACATAAAAGAAATGAAAATGGAAAATTATTTTGGGTCCAGTATTGAACAGGAGTAGATAGGCAGCTGTGAACTTTTTTTAGTGATCTCAATCTGCTCCCTGAAAACAGACCTATCTTTCAATACTAGTATTTTTCTGGAGATAGTATGGGGACATGAATAAAATACCACTTGAACATGTGAAGTTAAAGATCAAACAGAACAAGAGAGAGGTATGAGGGGTGTGTACAGACTGCAACACCTTTCCAACAAGGAATTATGAAAAAGTGATGCAAAAGATACCATCAAAGAACTATATCCTTAAAAAGAAGAGCCAAGGATGACCAATAGATGGCATACCTTGGGGAATCTCCCTTGCACTGTCAAAAGAACTTGGAGAAGACTTCCAGGACACTTCCAGTGAACATTGTTTGGGAAAGCAGAAATAAGAGATGAAAAAGATGGGGCTAAATGAGAAGTAATTTGTTTCACTTGGGGAAAATAAATTATATTTATGAAATCACATATCAATTAGCATATAAGGATACTAGAATGTATCTACATTGTAGGTTGACTGTGTCCATTTGAGTTTTTCATAGGTTTCATGGTGAAGTTATTGTTTTTAATAATAGCAATGTACTTCAACAAATTAAATATTGAATGCCTACTTTGTGCTAGGTACTGGGGTTATAAATATAATAGGGAACATAATTGCTCACCACGAGGAGATTACAGTTTAATAAGCGAGGGAAGACAGAAGAGTACCATGATAAAATTATATTATAGAGTTAGATTTAGAATCAAGATGGACGTGGATGTTAATTCTGCCTCTGACACTCTCTAGCTATGTGACCATACAAAAATTACACTATTTCTGTGTATCCATTCATCATCTATAAAATAAGGAAAACAAAACCCATAGAAACTATATCACAGGGAGTTGTGAACATAAAATGAGATTCAATCCAACCTGATCTGACTAAATTTGAAGTATTTAATAACCAACTGTTATGCATCCAATAGAGATTAACAAAGTAAACATCAAAGCATCTTTGACTTTCAAGAGATTTATGTTATACTATGGAGGTACAATATAGATAAATATGAAACACACGCATACATATATACATACATACATATACACATACATAATTAAATATAAAGCAATTTTAGGAGAAACACTAAGTACTGGTGAATTGGGAAAAGCTTTATCTAGGAAGTAGTTCATGAGCTAAGCCTTGATGGGAACTAGGAATTCTAACAGACACACATGAATGAAAGACTTCTTTACTCTGACCAATACAATGATCTGAAACAACTAATAAACTCAGTGAAAAATGAAATATAACTTTCTCATTTGTTTTTTTCACTATATGGCTAATATGGACGTATGTTTTCAATGATTTCACATATATAACTGATATAATTTTGCTAGTTTCTCAGTGGGTGAGGGAGCTACGGGTAGGAAGGACAGAGAGAATTTGGAATTCAAAACTGAAAAAGAGAAGAATGTTAAAAATAAATAATAAATTGAAAAATGAAAGACAGATGAAGATGGAGGTCATATTCTAGGTTTAGGAGACAATCTTATGCAAAGAAATGAGGTGGAAAGTGGAATGCCATGTACTAAGAATAGCGAACAATTTAAGCGAATCAAAGAGTGCATGAAGGGAAATAATATGAAATCAGTCTGGAAAGATAAACTGGAGACAAAAGATGAAAAGCTGTAAATGACAAAGTAAAGGAGTCTGCATTTTATACTAAAAGCTTGAGGGAGCCACTGCAGATTCTTAATCAAGTCGGAGCAATATGGTCAGAACTTCTGTAATAACAACGTGGCATTTGTGTAGTAGATGAACTGGAGAAGACAAACTGCAATCAGGAAGAACAATTAAAGTGCTGCCGCCATAATGAGTTGACCAAGGCCTGAACTAATGTGGCAGCTATGTAAATGAAGGGAGAAATGGATCAGGGAAAAACTACAGAGAAAGGAGGAGCAAGATGCAACAAGGCACATGGGGGTCAAGGGAGAAGGAAGGTTCAACAGGTGGAAGCTGCTTACCTGAAACACTGGTGATGTCCTTCACAGAAAAAGGTTATAGGGTAAAGGTCTATGATAAATGATAAAAGTCATAAGAAATAGGTTTTCTTCTTAGGCATTCAAACATACAGACTCTCATAAAATGTCCTAACACTGATAAAGTGACTAAAGTTTCTATCTTTGCAATGATGTTCGATACCAGACTATGATCCCAGACAAGGTATAAGTGCCAAACACAGCCTAAGATACATCTGTGTACATCTGTTGCTACCCCAGGATACAGAAATGGGTTAGCACCAGTTCCAGAGTGTTCTCTCAGCCTGGACACCAAGAAGCCAAAATCAGGATCACAGAAAACTTAGCAGTTACCACAAGGAAGGGAAGAGAGCACAGAAAAAAAGGTCTCAACTGAGTAAACACTTTGAAATGGAAATGCAGGAGTCAATAGATACAAACAAAAAGGTATCCATATCTGATCATTTTGAAGGGATTATCTGAGGAGGTTCACATGCTAATAAGGGAAGAAGAAACAAGATTACCCAGAGAACCTGAATGTCTTAAAGGGTTGCAGAGAAAGTAAAGTAAGACAGGTAAAGTCTTGGGGTCGTTTTGTTATGTTTTGTCAGTCTCAGGAGAAGAAAGAAATGGGAGAAATAGGACAGGAATACTGGGGAGGAAAAAAAAGAAGAGGAAAATCATCTCATAATAGGGATGAGGAGATGAAAAATGTGCAAACATGGGAGAAATTTTAGGGGAAGAGGCTTCACCTTCATCTGAAGCAAAACAAGCCTGAACAAACATGTATGTGCACACACACACACACACACACACATACACACAAAGAGTCCAGGGAGTTACGTGGTCAGATCTACACTTCAGGAAAATCAATCTGACAGGTAAACGAAGGGAGGAAAGATGAGGCTGGGAGACCAATCAGGCTATTGCAGTGGTCCAGGCAAGAGATGAGGACCTGCCAGAGGGTGGTGGGAGTATCAAGGAGAGAAGAGGGCACATACAAGATATGGTATGAAGGCAAAGTCAATAAAACTCGCCAAAGACTGAATATAGTGAATGAGAGTGAGAAGAAAAGGTGAGCCTCAGGGACTAGAAAGATGGTGGTACCAATAGTAACAGGGAAGACAGTTTAAGATGTCTATGAAGCATCCAGTCTGAGATGACCAGCTTAATTTAATGACCATTTAATTTAAAAGGCAGAACAAGACAAGTAATGGCTCAGTTATAAGCAAAAGAAAATACAGTATCAGAGGAAGAAAGACAGATTAAAAAAATAAAGGAGAAAAAAATGAAAGCCCATGACTGGGAGCAGAGGAATGGGGAGTTAAGAAGGCAGTAGAGCAGAAACTGATTGCATAATTTATAGACCACATATTTGGAATACTCTTTTTATCACCTCTTTTTTTGTAAAGAGAATGGGGAAAAAGTACAAGAGGGGCTAGGTGAAGGAAGATACACAATTATCAAAATCTTGCATGTGAATATGATGAATTCACCCATATAACAGAAAATGATAGCAAAATTATCAAAAAGCAGAATTCAAAAATTTTACAAGTGACACACTGAAAATATAAAGATGCACACAGACTTAAAATAAGAGTCTGAAATAGAATATATCACTCTTCCAAAGAACTGAAGCAAGTGCAGCAAGCATGAATTCAGACAAAGTTACAACACAAACATATAATAGAGAAAAGTAGGGAAACTGCACTAGGTTTAACAAGCACTACAGATAAAATAATATCAATATACGCAACTTTATAGAACTTTAAGATTTGCAAAGTGCTTTACAAATATTGTCTTATTTTATTATATATATATGTATATGTACATATATATGTAAAATCACATGCCAAATAGCATACCATCTAAATATTTAAAAGATAAGTAAATTAAAATGCAGGAAAATAAAGATGATAAAACCTTGATGTATCTGCTTATCCACCTTTTAGACTTAGACAAATCTAATAAAAATATAAACAAGAAAGAAGAACCACATTAGAATTTTAGAATAATTTGAGATGATAGCTATCTGGTAAATACTGAACAGAAACAGAAGACAGTTCACCTATTCTCATATATGCCTAGCACCTTTACAAAAACTGACTAAATACTGGGACAAAATCTCTCACAAACAAATACAGAAAAAACTAAACATACCATTTACTAATCAAAATGCAATAAAATCATATTCGATAAAAGCCCCTTTGAAGAAAGAAATAAAAATAACTGGAGGCTAACTTAATTATTAAAACTGGTATGTTTAAAAACAATTTTAAATTTTAAAACAGAAAATGACAATAATGAGATTGAATGTTATCTAAATGATGCAGCTAAATCAGTTCTTGGGGAAAATTTTACATAGCTAAACATTTTCATCAGCAAAACAGAGGAAAAACAATTCAATTAACTAAACAAGCACAATGAAACCTGAAAAGCAACGAATTACAAACCTGCAACTAAATTGCAAAGTAGAAATTCTGAAAATGAAGAAGAGAGTAATAAAACTGAAAGGCAAAAACTTTTAAGTTGGTAAATACAACTGGAAATTTTTAAGATTTATAAAATAGATAGTTAGCTCCTTACTCACTTTAAAATGAAGGAAAAAATCAAATTGTTTACATCAAAATGAAAAAGTGTTGAAAAGAATAAAAGAGAGAATAAAGCATTAAAAAAATTTTCTCAGTTATATGCCAACCAAAATCTTTTACATACTTTAAAAATATAAAATACAAAAATTAACAGAAGTAGACTATAACCTAATATCAGAAAAAGAAACTGAACAAACTAGAAATGAATTCCAAAGGGAAAAATTCAAGACTAGATGGATTTATATGTGAATTTTATTTTTAAAAATTCAAAAAATTAACTAATCCTAACATTTAATAAACTGTTTGCAAAAAGAGGAAGAGAAAGAACCATTCCACACTTTTTATTGCTTTGATGCCCAAATCAGAGACAACAACAGAGAAAAAAGCTATAGTGTCAATATTGCTATATATCCCAATATCCCAATAATGAACACTGATACTAAGATATTCCATAAAATATTAGCCTATAAGGCTACAACACATTTAAAAGATTATACACTACATTCACTCATTATACCCTATGACCCTAGATTTATACCAGGAGTGCAGGTTTGATTCAATAAAAGAAAGACTACAAACTGAGCAGACTATGTTAATAATGGAAATAACAAAAATCACATAATTATATCACAGATGTTGAAAAGACTTTTAACAAAATCAAATATTATTTCTGTTAAGAACTCTAGGAATAAATGACTTTTCCTTAATTTAGTAATATCTCTCTACAACAATGCATTTAGCTGAGGAAGGCTGAGGGTCTTTCCAGTTCAGGGATAAAACAAGGATACTCATTATCACCACCACTATTTAATATTGTGGTAGAAATGATAAATTCAGCAATAAAACAATAAAAGAAATTGAAGGAATAAGCATAGGCAAAGAGGAAGCAAAACTATTGCTTTTGCAAATGACAGGATCATGTATCTAGAGAAAACTAAACATTCAACCAAAAATTAAATGAAAAAATAAATTTGACAAAGTTGCAGGATATGAAATCAATTCACACAAATCATCAGATATTTACTGTGTTACCAACAAAATCCAGCAGAAAGAGATAGAGATAGAAATACACACAGTTTGTATAAAATACATGGGATTCTATCTACCAGGACACACATAGGAACTATATGAATGCAACTATAAAACACTTTGTAGAAATAAAGGCATACTGAAATCATCAAAGAAGTACTAATTGCTCAAAGGAAAACAAAAACAACTTTTAAAGACTTTAGACCTTTGATCAATGCAAGGGTCAACCAATATTCTACAGGAATTAAGATGATGCATTCTCCTAACCTACGGACAGAGAGAAGTGATAGACTCAAGATACAGGCCTAAGTTCAAATTTGAGCTCAAATACTTAATAGCTGTGTGACCCTGGGCAAGTCACTCATTTTTAAAAGAGGGACAATTACAGCACCTACTTCAGTAAAGGGAACAAATGAAATAATGTATATAACCACTTTTCAAACTGTAAAGTAAATACTAGTCATTATTATTATATTATTAAAAAATAAAAAATAGTCAATTCAGAAAAATAAATTTCTAATATATCTAAAAATATTTCTCACTAAGAAGAAAAAAAAATAAAACTTTATAAAAGTCAAAGAGGTAAAAAAATAAACTTTCAGCCAATACATGGTACCATCTTTATGTCCTAAAAAGTTTATGTATTGGTGCTGATTCTTTTTAGAACCGATAGTTTTTCTACAATGTTCACACAATTAAAAAACAAAAACACTTGCCCATCATGCCTATAATGTCATTTTTCTTCTCATGAGATTTATAGAACAATTACAGTATTTTGACAACTAATCAGTTTCTGTCTTGAACCTCAAGCTATAATCAAGTCACTAAAATGTACACCATTTATATTCACTTAACAATAACTGAATTTTAAAAACAACAAAATATGCCAGCAATAGTGACTTACCCTTTGAGATCACTAATAAGACTGTTCTTTTCCTGAACTATCCGTTTATGGTGCATTCGATGGAAATCACGTTCTTTCTGAGCTTTCAATAAATCTTCTCTAGCTTTTCTACAGATAAAAATATGACAAAAAAGCTGCCGTTCAATTACTCACATTACTTGCATTCCTGAGAAAAGAACACTAACAAGATAACAAGTCATGTAATCACTGTCAGTCCCAAACTGCGTGTTATTGAAAAGTCTATGCAAAATTACTTCCTGTATAAGTCTTGGTGATGGTCCATTATCTCATCACAATTAATAATTTTGAAAGGAACAGAAATAAATGCTGAGGAAACCATGAATCCTAAAAATAGCTCTCCCAGATTATATTTAATGTATTCATTGATGAAATGACAGAAAACTAGCATATAAATATTGCTATGAAGCCTCTTTCATAATATAAAGATATTAATCATATGTATATAGCACTTTAAACAGTGCGAAGTACTAAATACATTCTCTCATTTGATTGAGACTGACACAAGGAGAATCAATGGATTTAATGCATACAATCCTTACAAAAAAAGAAAAGTATTATCTTTAAATCTCAACTTTTGAGTCATTTAAAAATATATTTGATTAATGAATTTTTGTTTGTCTTATGTAAATTGTTAAACATCTACCTCACAAACAATATGAATGAAGTTCAGTTATTATTAGTATGACTGCTAACGTTCATAACCAAACCAACAGACACTGAAGGGTCTAACATGTGTCAGGCACTGGGGTTATGAAGAGAAAAAGAAAACCACTCTTATTCTCCAGTAGTTTACATTCTATAAAGGAATAAAGCATGTAAATGTTATTAGCTTGTACAAAAACAGACATCTACAAGGTAATTTCAGAGGAGGTACAAGTAGCAGAGTAAATAAGAAAGGCGTTATGTGAAAAGTGAGACTTCAGCTGAGCTTTTACAGAAATCAATCCATTGTAAATAAACTGATTTAGCCATTTATTTTAGGGTTCAAATTATTCATCAGGAATAAAAATTATTTTCAAGTCCAACAGCATTTAAGTATAAAAGTGAGAAGTAATCTGCTGTAGTACATGAAGAATTTTTCTTAGGGTCTGGAAAACTTGAGTTCAGGACCTGCTTCTGACATTCCTGCAGTGTAACCATATCAAGGTCACTTACCATGTCAGCATCACCCACTGAGAAACTGCAAGAGGTGAAAAACAAAAGGAAGTACATTACAAATGTGGCGGGCAGCTTGTGCAGAGACGCAACTATAGGAGATGGAACGGCATACTGAGTTCAGCAAAGAGGCCCATTTCCTAATAAGAAGTATGTTAAAAGGAAATAGAAAGTATTTCCATCAATATTTATAAATTATCAATTTATTGCTTTGAAGCTGCATTTTAAAATGTATTTGCACTTATCTGAAGAGAAAACAAACTTTTTGAAGTGACTATATTTTTGTGCTATTAAACTTTTTCTAGAAACTTAAATTGGTACTCTTTGTGTCTTCACAACTGTTGAATTTTCAATAAAATAACTTAAGTGTATTTCTGGTGATGTTTCTCCCATTTTGAATTCGCCAATGCCTTTTTCAGAAAAAAATACATAAAAAAATAAATCTAAAGAATACAGTTCTTTATATAAATGGTCATTTTAATTAAATCTATAATAGAGATTCTGAAATATTCAAAGGAACTATTTTGAACCAAACCAATATAGTAATATTGCTCATCTAGAGTAAGATGACATAGCAGAGAACCCAAATGTTAGATTTTTGTTGCATGGTGTTGCTCATGTAATTACTTTCAAGCATATCAGTCTAACCTCCTTTTTATCAACATCATTAAATAATATTTGCAGGCATCAATTTACCCATACATGGTCTTGTGCTAAATTTTAAACTATAATTAATGCAAAAAGTCACACTTTCTTAACTTTTATGCTATGATATATACTATAACCCAGGGCAGCTAAGTGGTCCTGTGGATAGAACACCAGAGCAGGAGTCAGGAGGACCTGAGTTCAAATCTCACCTCAGACACTAGGTGACCTTGGGCAAGATACTTAACTCCAATTGCCTCACTCTGGGTCATCTCCAGTCATCCTGATGAGTATCTGGTCACTGAATTCAGATGGCTCTGGAGGAGAAGTGAAGCTGGTGACCTGCACAGCCCTTCCTCACTCAGAACAAAGTCAAATGCAAGTCATGTCATCATTTCTCTGATGGCATGGTCTTCTTCCTCAACGAAGGATGAACACACATACTATAGTCCAAAATATGACTTTTCATAAGTAGATGATTCAGAATCAGGGTAACTAGGTGGTGCAGTGAATAGAGTGCTGGGCTTGGAGTTAGGAAAACCCAAGTTCAAATTTGGCCTCACATTTTCTGTGTGACCCTACGCAAGTCACTTAACTCTATTTGCCTCAGTTTCTTCAACTCTGAAATGAAATGGAGAAGGAAATGGCAAACCACTGCTGTATCTTTGCCCAGTCTAATGTTAATAAAATAGGAAGACCTTTCCTGACCATTAATAACCCTAACACATGGAACCTGTGATCACATGGAACCTGGGTCACATGGAGTTCATACTGGGAGCTTGCCTGGGGGGAAGGGGGAGAGGGAGAGAGAGAGATAGAGACAGACAGACAGACAGACACAGACACGGAGAGACAGAGAGAGACAGAGAGAAAGAGAAAGAGAGAGACAAGCTATGAGTGGGTAGAGGGAGGAATCGGTTTAGTGGAACTTGCTTTTGTTGGGAGGCCTGACAGAAAGAAGGTTTAAGATGTCAGTGTTCCCTGGATTAGTGATAAGTACCCTGTTAATCTTACCTCCTGATAATCTAATCATGTCCTAAATAAATATTTTGCTTTTGCCTTTGAGGAAGAGAGTTTATTATATTTTGCGAATTTACCCTGGAAATATGCATGCATATTCATAGTGGCTACTATGGGTATCACACTGGCATTACACCAAAAAAACCCCAAATGGGGTCATGAAGAATCAGACACGGCTAAAATAACTGAACAACAACAGAAAATGTCAGAACTGCATATACCATATTCCTTTCAACTAACAGTGAATAAGCAGAGCCCTGGTATAATGCATATGCACATGTATAATACTGTTAAATTCTTATACACTAGTGTGATATATGTATTCATACAAGGCACTATGAAATTCATTAGCCCACTTACTGATTTGCTGAACTGGCTACAAGTATCTCAAAAGCTTTATTTGTCAACATAAGACATGTAAGTAACATAAAAGTATTCTTGGACTGGATGCCATTTTATTTAGATGACCACTGCCAATCCATTGTAAATCAACTGATTTAGCTATTTATTTTAGAGTTCAAATTATTAATCATGAACAAAAAATATTTTCAAACTTAACTACATTTAAGTGAAAAAGTGAGAGGTAGCATGTGGAGTCAAAAACCTTAGCTCGAGATCTGCCTGTATGACATATTCCAGCTGTGTAGCACAGGAAGATCACTGAACATCTGTGTCTCCCAAGCAATTCTCTGTGACCATAAGTTACAGACAAGTACTGATCTGAATAAATGGAGGTGGTTTACATGTTAGTAGTAGAGTAATGAAATCATATGTTTGGAACAAAAATGCCATGATAGGATTTCATTCATAGTGCAGCATCACTGTCCTACTTTGCTCCATGTTTGAAATTATTCCAGTTACCTTTAAAAATACATCAAAGGAACTTTGAATACTTATCAAGTAATAGCCTACCAGATTGTTTTATGTTGGTGACTATGATTCACTGAAATTGATAATGGTATTTTTTTAATTCTTCAAATGGAGTTAGTACATTATTCTCTTGCCATTAGACAAAAGACCATATACAGTGCAACTATGTTCAGGGAAAATACCTTCTTAATTTAACAAGTAATTACCTAAACACTAAAGCATGATTTGATGGCCCTCATTATTATATTAGTTTCCACAGCTATGCATGTATCTAAAAGTCCTGAAATTAAACAGACCTTTGGAGAAGCTAGGTACTATTTGACCTTTTACAGAAGTGAATTTCATAAGTGAAATACAGACTCCATTAAAATGCATTTCCTTTTACTTCTTCAAAATTTATTATCATTTGGTTTTGGTTTTCTTCTTATTATCTTATTCTAGCAGAGGCTAAAATAAAGTGTTTTAGCATTTTACAGGATACTGCTTTTTTTCCTAGTTAATACTTGCTCCTTTGATTTCCTCCTTGATATTTCTAATTATCTTCACTATCTTTCAATATTTTCAATTTTCAATCTTTTACAATGTCTGCTATATTTCTCTTAACAGAAACAAATGAAAATGAACTATGACAATTTAAATATTGGTGGATTATAGTAGATAATATTATATACTATCTGTTTAAGTTCCATAAGGCCAGTAAAACCCAAAGGCTCTTTTAAGTAGCTATCATAGAGGCCAAAAGTGTTCATAGGTGCTCTATCACAAGAGTGACTAAAAAACAAAGAATTATGAGTGGCCACTTACCTCCAAAGTATGCTTATTTTCATAAACAAATATAATTCTACTGATTCACCATCTGTAAAGGTGACTCCACTGTGAAATCACTCCAAATTGTTTTTCAAGTTGCACAGTAACTGAGGACACACTTACACTCTCACATGCTCCAAATGAATATTTGTTTAAAGGACAGGGATAGTACTCAAAAGAAAAATTATGGACTATTAATAATCATTTGAAAGACTGCTCCAAATCACTAATGATGACAGAAATGAAAAACTGAAGATTCACTTCACACAGAGAAAAGTGGCAATGATCACAAAGGATATGAAGTCAGTTGGAGGAGTTTTCAAAAGACAGGCACACTAATTAATACACTGGAATGAAGAACTGGTATGATTATTTTGGAAAATCATTTTGAATTACATCAAGAGTGGCTGAAATGTCCATATGCTCCAAGAAGGGCAAATAAGGACAAGCCAATCCGATAGCCACCAAAAGAGTTATGACTACACTTTTTTGTGGTAGCCAAGAACTAGAAATGAAGCAGATGTCCACTGATGGGGAATGTCTAAATGAAGTGTGATAGTACTCCCAAAGACAGAAGGAACATGAAGAATAAGGTAAACAAAAAGAACTGATACAAAGAGAAGTGGAGCCAAGAAAACAGTATCTAACTGTAACCATGTAAATGCTGAGCATAAAAACACTCAGACCTGAATGTACGTC
The DNA here is from genome assembly GCA_023548195.1 of Bettongia penicillata ogilbyi. Classification (NCBI taxonomy): domain Eukaryota; kingdom Metazoa; phylum Chordata; class Mammalia; order Diprotodontia; family Potoroidae; genus Bettongia; species Bettongia penicillata. The sequence continues at coordinate 4,518,733 of JAJHZJ010000003.1, forward strand.
ATATAATGGCTGAGTTTCTCCTTAGAGAACAGAGATGAAACCTATCTCCTTCCCTCTGTTTCAATGGACCAATATACACACTCCCAAATCTGACCAGTTTAAATCATATTGTTATTCTCTGTTCTCCTCTTAGTATGTCAATAATTCTCACATGGTCCTTTCTCACCAATCAAAAGGGCGTGCCTTTCTACATCTGACTCCTGAACAGGCCTTTTCATAAAACAATGCTTGGAAATTCACCGTTTCCTGAGCAGTCCTTTATTTTTCTTCCATAGGATTATATTACTTTGCCAGGTAAGGGATTTTTCTTTGTAACACTGTCTCAAATTCTCATCTTATTTACTGTGGCATGTAAAGTCTTATACGATACTTAAACTCTTTCTTTATTGTCACTTGCATTACACTGGATGTCCACTGATTGTGAAATAGCTGAAAAAAAAATGTAATATATGGAAATAATGGAATAATATAACAACAAGGAATTCAGAGAAACAAGGGAAGACAAATATGAAAGAGCATACAGAAAAGAAAATAGAACCAGAAGAACCACCACAAAAAAAAATTCAAAAGAAACAATACTGAAGACACGAGAATTATGATTCAATTTCATGACCAGATTTGTTTCCAGAGGACTAATGACTAAATATGCTTCCTTTTGGAAAGAAAAAAGTTAACTACTTTGTACTTATTTGACTACCTTGTATTATTTTGAATATAATTTTCTATACATTGAATAATCAAACCGAACGTAAGCTTTGTGAGAATAGGGCTTTGCAGTTTTTTTCTTTGTATCTTCAGTGCTTAGCCCACCCAGTGCCCAGCAGTAACAGTCAAGAAGTCTTGAATTCAAATCCTGTGAGCAGGTCATTTAACCTCTCTCAGGCTAAATTTCTTCATCTGTACAATGAAGGAGGTATACTAAATGGCCTCCAAGGTCCCTTCTAGCTCTCAGTCTAAGATCATAATATCCTCTTAACATAGTTGGTGGTTACGTTAGCAAGCTTACACGGTAGGTCGTTACATAGTAAACTGCTTATTAAGTGATTCCACTACAAGTACACTCCACATGGTATCAGAAATGTTTACATCTCTTGCCTCCTATTCATTTCTCAGTCTCTTTTAATCTGGCTTTACACACCATCATTCCAACAAAACTGCTCTCTACAAGGTTATCAATAATCTCTTAAATGCTAAATCCAATCGATGGTTCCTATGTCTCATCCTTCTTGGCCTCTGTGAAGTTCTTCACAATGATGGCCACCTCCTCTGGGATACTTTTCCATTACTGAGTTTTAAAAACAGATTTTAAAAAATGCTCCCAGAGTTATGGTTGACTACTTTGGTTAATCAATTTGTTATTTTTTTTTAGAACCAATAAGAAAACACAGGTCATAAAACATCTTGTTTACACATCTAAAACCTCATCACCATTACACTTAAACATCTTATAATTACACTGAGGTAAAGGTAGAACACCAGTCTTATACAAGCAAACTTCATATATTTAAAGGAACAGGTAAACTTCATATATTTAAAGGAACTCTTCATGTAAGAAGCATCACATTTGTTTTGCTCTAAAATTGGTAATATTTTGGTAGAGCAATAAACATTCCTTTAAACTAAAGCTAACATTATTTCAAGAAATATTCTATTTTAACATTTCTTTTTCCATTCCTCAACCTATTTGGATTTCAAAAATTATACACAGGAACTACTTTAATGGAGAAAATTTTGAGCTTTATATATCTAGACACAAATTCACTAAGAATGCAATATGATTTCACTAATTTTTCTCGGCCCATAGGTAACAACCTCAGTGAACTGGATGACCATATAAGATATGACTCAAACATAACTCTTTTTGTATCATTAAAAATGTATACTTAATGAGAGCACACAAGGTTACAAGCAGACAATGTAGAAGTCCATTTCCTATGGAAGTATTATTTAATCAAAAGATAAATCCTGTTACTTGCTCTAGTAAGTGAGGTTAGGTTAGATCTATTAGTAGCAAAGATTTATAGTTTCACAGGAAGATGATAAAACTGTCATTGATATTAAATAACTTCCTCTCCTTCCTATATTTAAGTGAACAATCTCACCAAAAAGAAAAGTAGCAGAAGAAATTGTGAACACTCTTTCCTTTATTTCTTTCCAGACTATAAATAATGCTTTCTCTACTTGGTCTCTCAAACTCATCCACAGGAAAAATAAAACCAAGATATCACATAGAGTAGGTTGTAGTGAGAGAAGCACTTTGCAAAGCTTAAAGTGCTATATAAATATGAGCTATTATTATAATAAAATGGTAGTAACAGAAAATATGAATGTTAGGCATTTTCCAACAGCTAGCCTTTACATATAACAATGTTCAAAGGTTTACCCATTTTTAATTTGATCTTCTTCGTCCTGTGAGATCAGTACTTCTACATGCATTTTAAACTTGAGAAAACTGAGACTCAGGGAGATAAAGTGACTTTGTGCGGTCACACAACTGGAAACTCCAGAGGCAGATATTTCAAACCAAAGTATCTCCTAATTTCAAGTGCCATAAATCTCTAAATTATACTATCCTGTCTTTCACATGCCAATTCATCACCCATGAGTTTCTCTTCAACATCAGTCTTATAACCCTAGCCAAAAGACTCCAGAAACAGAAAAAACAAAGAAACACACAATGAGGACTAAGACCAGACCTACGATAATAAGGCAGATTGGGGAAGTTTAAGCAGATGATAGATTATAGCAATGTCAATTTACTTAAGATGCACTTGGCAGTGAGAGTGCCAAGTCTGTGTTCATGCAGGAAGGCCTCAATTAGGATCTCAAGTTTCTGATGTCATGATGTGGACTTGGGCTCATGTCAGCAAAAACAGAAATGGATGTTTTTAGCCCTGGTGGTGAATTTGTGGATCAAGAGGCCCTAAGGCCTAGAGTTGTACGCTAGCTGCCCTGCAGGAGATGACTATCACTAAGATCATCCTATAGCTGAAAAACTAAGGAAAGCCAGGCCCTGGCTGGACAAAGATCTAAAGAGGTGGAGAACCTGTGGCCTTGAGGCCACCTGTGGCCTTCTACATCTTTGAGGGCAGCCTTGTGACTGAATCCAAGTTTTACAGAAAAATTTTTTTATTAAAGGGATTGGTTTTGTGAAGTTTGGATTCAGTCAAAGGGCCATATTTGAGGCCATATTAGGCCACATGTGGCCTCGAGGCTGCCGATTCCCTGCTCCTGCAGTAGACCTTATGAGATGCTCAGACAAAACAGGTCTGAGGTAAAAGTAAAACATCTATTATATATTCCCACAATGCTGTATTTACCTTCTACAGGAAGTATGAATGTAAAATGTTTTACATGTTCTATATTTGTTCATGTATACCTATAAATTTTAGGTCCTAAGTGTTTTCTATGGTAGAGCAAATAAATGGATACCCCTTTTATGCAATGAATAACATTTCTAAATAGGTACAACACTTCAGGAAGACCCTAGACATGAGCCAAAGTAAGCTTTGTTCTAGAAATTTTCCCAGATAGAAAGAAAAAGCTGACTTTTCCACCCCCAGAATGAATTCAGGACTATGTGAGACCAGAGCAGAGCCTGCTCTTTTGCTGGGACTCTGAGCCATCATGTACAATCAAACAAAAATACACTGTGGCTTACTATTATACTATTAATAGAATGGTGAACTGGTCCAACCACTGAAAAAGCAATTTGGAATTATATCATCAAAGTGACTCAAATATACAAACCCCTAAAGAAGCCAAAGAGAAAAAAAACAAACCTCTGTGTATTTCAAAATATTCACAATATAGCATTTTTGTGGTACTAAAGAAATAACAATAAAGGTGCTATCAACTGAGGAATGGATAAACAAATTATATTACATGAATGTAATATAATGGAGTATCACTGTGCTTTAGGAAACAACAAATACGAAGAATACAGGAAAAAATGGTAAGGAGGTTTATCTTCTTGAAAAAGCATAATCTGAAAAACATACAAAGTGTCACAAAAATGTAAATAAAGGGAATGGACGATAAAATGAAAGTGAACACTGTCATAATGACCAATAATGGTTTCAGAGAAGAAATAAGAAAATCTATCTCCTTTGGAGACGTGGGAGAGTCTCCATGTAGAAGGTTGTCAATGTGTTAGAAGGTTTTACTAAACTATTTTGGGGTCGGGGTTCTTTTTTAATCTTCATTGCAAAGGAAGGTTTGCAGTGCAGTAAGGAAAAGGAGTCAATTTAGAAATATGACATAATAATAAAAGGCATTATCTAAAATATTTTAAGAGCAAATGAATACCACCGTGCATTAAAAAAGACTGAGGGGTACGAACAGAGGACAGAGATGACCTCGCCAAGTTTTATGTTTGCTCTATACCAACGAAGTTAATAGAAAACTCAGCTTTCTGATTCTAGCCCAGTTCCTCTTGGAATTTTCTATTACATTGATTCTGTTTGTTTTTAATTGATTTGTTTTCAGTTTTCAGCAGTCACTTCCATAAGGCTTAAATTTTCTCCCCCTTCTTCCTCCCTGCCTCCCCAAGACAATATGCAATCTTACATGGGTTCTACACATACATTTTTATTAAACACACTTTTACATTAGTCATATTGCATAGAAAAATTAAAATGAATGTGAGAAACCATGAGAAAAACCAAAACAAAATAACACAAGAGAAAACAGCCTGCTTCATTCTGCATTCCAGTTCCATAGTTCTTTCTCTGGATGTGGATGGCATTTTGCCTAGAGTCCTTGGGAATGTTTTAGTCCTTGCATTGCTGTGAAGCGCTAAGTCTGTCAGAAAGAGTCCTCACACACTGTGTACAATACAAAAATGTACAATGTTCTCCTGGTTCCGCTCATTTCACTCGGCATCAGTGTGTCCTTCCAGGCCTCTCTGAAGTCTTCCTGTTCATTATTTCTTATAGCACAATAACAACATTCATAGACCACAACTTGTTCAGCCATTCCCCAGTTGATTGGCATCACCTTGATTTCCAGTTCTTGGCTACTACAAAGAGCGCTGCTAGAAATAATTTTGTACATGTGGGACTTTTTCCAATTTTTGTGATCTCTTTGGAATAGTCCTAGAGCTATACTGCTGGTTCAAAGGGTATGCACATCTTTGTAGCCCCCTTTGGGCATGATTCCAAATTGCTATCCAGAACTGTGGGATCAGCTCACAGTTCCACCAACAATGAATTAGTGTTCCAACTCTCCCACATCTTCTCCAATATTGATCATTTTCCTGTTTTGTCATGTTAGCCAATCTGATAGGTGTGATGTGGTACCTGAGTTGTTCTGATTTGCATCTCACTAATTAATACTGATTTAGGGCATTTTTCATATGACTACAGATAGTTTTAATTTCTTCCTCTGAAAACTGCCTGTTCATATCCTTTGACCATTTATCAACTGGGGAATGGCTTGTACTCTTGTAATACATTGATTCTTGTTTCTTCATCCTCCTGAAGCCCATCTCCTCAGACCCTTGGCTTCCATAAACCTCCCTTTTCCTAACCTCTAGAACCTCAGCATTTTCCTTCACTTCTCTCCTCTTACTAATTCATATTTCTTTCTCCTAGACTACAAGCTGTCAGTGATAAAGTCATTCATTCTAGCAATATGAAATATTCTGTGATATTCTGCCTTCTAACAGGACAATCCCTTTTACAACGTTACTAGACAAACTAGTTTTTAATGACTGGTCACTGAAAATGCATAGAATTATATTTTTTTGTTAAATGTGTGACATAATGGAAAAAGCACTCCTTAGATCTAAATAAGGAGAACTGGCTTTTAATCTTATTTCTGCTACTTGGGATTTGTATGATGTTATAAGAGCTATGCTTGTTTGGAGTGACTAACTGGTGGGGCTGTCACAGAGGAGCAGCTGGGTTGTTGGGCTGCTGTACCCATACACTGCTGAGAGCAGACCGTGACCACTCCTGGAGCCATTTTCTCTTCTTCCTGCTGCTACCATCATCTAGATCTTCCTTCCTCTTTTCTGTGCAGATCCACTCCGAGACAGGCAAACTGAGCTGGTCCTTTAAGGGATGGCCATTTGGCTTCTTTGCTACCAGAAATGTAACAGACCTGGGTGGGGGATGGTGGCTGGTGGAGAACAGAGTAATGCCCGAGTGAACCTTTTTTCCTGAGTTACCAATGTGGTAGCTATAGAAGCAAATGGAAACAGCATTTACACCTTTTTAACTTTGAAAGGTATAGTCTTTTAATTTACTATTACTGGAGTTGTTTCTATTGTGTTTTATTATCCCTGAATAACTTATTATGTATCAAACTCTAAACCTGAATTGTGGGACTAACCTAGCTTAAATCTTATCTAGAATATCTGGCACAAACCACAGCCATTGTTTTGTAATGGCGCTATATTTAAATTCTGTTTTAAAGTGTGGAAAAGCTGTTGTCAAATAAACGTCTGAGGTAATTGGCTGATCTGACACAGCTAAAAGCTCACCTTTTACAAGAAGTCTTTCCTAGTTTCCCTCAATGCTAGTGATTACCTTTCTTTCATCCTGTATGTAGTTTGTACGTAACTGCTTGCATGTTGCCTCCAATATCAGACTGCAAACTCCCTCCAAACAGGGCCTGTTTTTTGCCTTTTGTCTCGTCTCCCCAGTAATCAGCACAGTGCTTTGTACATAGCAGATAATAAATGTTCTTTGACTTGTCTAATATCCTGCAGTTGGAGAACTGTATGGGATACATTTGAGAGTCCTTTCAGTTGAATATGGAAAAAGTTCCCATTCACCCTGTGGGATTAATGAGATAAATGCTTGTGTACCTTCACAGGGAAATTTTAAAGTATTACCTGGCTCTTATTGACGGCTTTGGAAAAACTGCATTACCAAGGCAAAGAGAGTGAAGATCAATTGTCCTTGTGTATTGGGCAATTAGAGACAGAAGTGAAGGAGCTTTTGTCCTTTAAAGACAATGCCTTGAAGGCAGAAGAAAGATTAAAAGATCTGATAGATGAAATAAGCAAAAAAAAAAAAATCCTAATAAAGGTGGGGCCTGATAGGCTAAAAGTAAAAGGTAACATCTCTGTCTCATATTCTCCAGAAGATGTGTTAAACCTAGTCAGGATTAGAACTACAAAGGAGGAAACCAGAAGCAAAGTTAATCATAAGTGAGAACTATAGCATTCGGTAATAGAACCATGGGCTCACTTATTAATACCCTCACCAAGATCTAATTTCACAGGGAGTAACTTCAGTGGGGTTAGTGGAGGGAAAGTGTCACAAAATGAACAGACTATCAATATCAAGGAACTTGGGTCATTGAGAAGAAATCTGAACAGTAACCAAGTGATATAGTAATATTTATGTAGTGCTTACTATGTGATAATTACTAAGCACTTAGCAATCTTTATCTCATTAGATCCTCTTAACAACCCTAAGAAGTATATGCTATTATTATCCCATTTATACAACGGAGGAAACTGAGGAAACAGAAGTTGTGACTTACCCAGGGTCGCATATCTAGTAAAGATCTAAGGCTAAGTCTGAACTCAGGCCTTCCTGACTCCAGGTTCAGTGCTCTGTGCACCACGTTGTCACCAACAGTGGCTAATGAGGCTAGACTAACGGGAAAAAATGTAAATTATTTATCAACTGCAGGGTTTTATTGCCCGGGAAAGTTTAGAGATGACTTACTTTTACAAATGCTTTTACAGGTGAATCAACAGAAGGGTTCATAGAGATTACCTTTTTTGTTCTTTTTAGGTGAATAAAAGAGAGTTCTGTAGACCTCATTAATATGAATCTCTTCTTTAGTTCACAGTAGAAGAAAGCAAGGGAGAAGGAAACTTTTAAGAGAGATGAGTTTAGCAAACTGGATTTGTGCCTCTTTCCCCAAATCCCCACAACTTGTGACCAACCTTCTTTGTGTATAATTAGAACCTGCTTTTTGGGCATATTCCTAACTGGGGCTTCCTGATATACGAGTATGTACGTCTGTGCAGGTCAATTGTCCATGCAAAAAGGGCTGTCCACACTTAGGCATGGTGAAAGGCACAAGGAGAGGAAGTCCAATGTCTGCTACCATGTCAGATGGGCAGAGTGTGATGATATTTTTTCACACATTGGAAACAAAGCATATACTAGATACAGGGGAAGGGAATCTGAGGCCTTGGGGCCACATGTGGCCCATTAGGTCCTCAAGTGTGGTCCTTTGATTCAATCCAAACCTCACAGTTCAAAAAAGGCCATATGTGGCCTTGAGGCCACAGGTTCCCCACCCCCACTGAGAAGAAAATGACTGGGGATATTAACAAAATTTTATCAGAACATTAGAGAACAAGGCAATAAGGTTCCTACTGTCCTGCCAACATTTGGGCAATTCCTATAAATCTCTATTTCATCTGGTCATTCCCCCAATGATTTTGGTTTTTCAGTCGTTCAATATCCAGGTTGGAGTGACTACTGGAATGAATCACCACAGAGTGACAAACCAAATTCCCCTAAAGCTCAGACTTTTGGCTGGGGGATTAGTAAGGAACAAGAGACCATCTGTAAGTCTCTGTAGTCTGGAAAGTGGGAGGGAATTCCAAATATCTAAGGGACTGCTAGACACCAGAATTGTTACTCATATCACACCAGGAAATCTTCAATGGCTTCATAAGAGCAACTCCCATTTTTATTAGAAGTTGTGGGGCTAAGACCAACAAGGGAAAAAAAACCCTTGCCCAGGCAGAGACTGGCCAAAGATGCCCTGTTAGGGTCTCAACTGCGATGCCTGATTGGGGAAGTGTAGGCATGGGTATTAGGAGATCCTGGGATTTATGGCCTAGACTGGGGTTAAGGGCCAACAAGATGTCACCTAAACCATCCTATGTATTAACATTAAATAATACTTGGTTCCAAAGGGTGGCAACTGAAAGATATTCTCTCTATAAAAGAGATAAAAGAGTTTAGAGTATTTTGTTACATAATTTCTCTTTATAATAACTTATATAGTAAGTAAATAGCACATACATATACCTTTTGCAAATTGATAACAGTTGTTATCAAAGTTGTTAGGCTAATTTCCATAGTCATTTTTTACCTTGACTATGAATGTGTTGCATTCCAGAGCTGGACTTACCAATGTCAGGAATATCTTTTCCATTCCAAAGACTAAGACTAGTCAGGAACTGTTTACCTTTACTTGGGAAGGAGTACTTTCACTTTCTCATAATTACCTGAATTTTCTTTTATAGTCATTTTGTCACAGTATTGATACCCACCACTTTACTGATGATGAACCAAACCAGATGAGGCAATAGTAAACAGGCCCTAAACTGATAAATGACTTGTGAGAAACAAGTGCAGGGAGATCACCTCTAAGGTTTTGTCCACTACAGTTAAATTGGGGTGAACTTACTTCTTGGAAAGAACTCAAATGGTTTCAAATATAGCCTGAAGTAAGTTACCGACTCATCCCCTAGAGACTAAAATAGAAGCTCAGAATCTTAATAGACCGAATTGGGAACCACCAACAATGGCCCTCATTTACCAGGTTACTAAAAAGTATACTGTTTTTCTGTGGTTACCATAACCTTATAACCTTAGAAAATCCAGAACTGGCTATCCTTCAGTATCATCCACTGAATATTCATTCTTGGAGTACATAAGGGCCAGGATGAATGGAGCCTTTAGAAGCAGATAACAGTGAGCAGATTAAATGACCATTAAGCCACTGGAGCACTAAGCTCCCTAAAGCAGCTCACTCACCATAGCACTTGTAAAACATTTCCCTGCCCTTTCACTGAATCCTAGCTGTAACTGAACTGAGAATGGAAGATCACATCACTACCTTTCCTCCAGAATTACCCATTATAAGATGAGTGATACACAACAGTTCCTACAGCAAAGATGGGGAAGGCACAGAAGGCTTCCATTCTTAAATGGAAATAGTATGTCAAGATTGTATTTGCCTGGGGTACTTCAGGTATCAGTGCCCTTCATGAACAGGTTACAACCCTAAGACCTCTATTCCCAGCACTAATATTTTGCCTCCTCTGTTAGTTCAATGGGCCTCTATGCATAAGGATCTAGTTCTTGACAAACATTGTTTTTCTGGATTTATGAGTGGTTCTTCCTGTTATCAGACATATACACAAATGAACTCTGGAAGGCATTAATCTAACAACTGGAGATACTCTGAGGGATGAGGGTCCTAGGAAGTCCTGCCAGTGGGCTAAACTTCTGAACTCTATGCCTGGCATGTAAAAGAGCTTTAAGGGATGGAGAAAATGAGGTTTTTATTTATATTTATTCCTAGGGAGTGCCTATGAGTTTGGTTGAGTGGGCTGATGCTTGGAAAAAAACAGAACTGTACATTTAAAGATGTTTTGAAGTAAAGACCCAGTGAGATATTCTGAAGATACCCATTGCATGCAGTTGTTTATAAAGCATCAGACACATGATATACCCTATGCTAAAATTTTAAAATTAGGTTGATTCTCTTATGAAAAGAGTAGAGATTGAGAACTAAATCCTTCATCAAACAAATGATCAATAGACATTTATTAATCATATACTACGCATCAGGCACTGTAAGGGACGCTGGGGATAAAAATACAATAAATGAAACAATCCCTACTCCCAAGGAGTTTACATTCTAACAAGAAAACAATATTGAGAAAATAAATATAAAACTCTATGTTTTAGTGGGCATTGAATCCTGTGATCCCCTATTCAAGGATGATGCAAATACTTGTGCTCAAAGTCAATAAGAGCATCTGCTTTTCAAGAACCAGTGTGACAAAATGACAGGATTTTCAACCTACTGCTGACTGACTGACTGTGCCCTCCTCCTCCTTAACAGGGCAAGAGGTTTAACTCAATTCCTAAATGAACTAGCTCAGTTTTAGCTCTGTTCCTACATGGCCTTGGTTCCTCTAAGTTCACTTCAAATAGGGACAATGTTTCCACATGAGTCCTCTGCTGGACCAGGGTACTATGGGTCACTTTAGGAGATCACGGCTTATTCTTTTGGGCACTGATGCTGTGCTGGATGCAAAAGTCAGCCTAGATACCAATTTTCAAATTATGATAGTCTTTGAAATTCCCAAGGTTGGAGGCTCCAAACATCGAGAATGGAAAAGAATAAATGCAAAGGCCATGGAGGCCTTGTTTCTCAGGAGCCGTAGGCCACAGAGGGGAAAGAAGTCGCTGAATCATCTCTCCAGATGCCAAGAGTAAAGAAGTCATCTCTTTCCTCGAGATACAAATGCAGCATGGTGCTGTGTTTCTTCTGTGTGATCAGCAAGAAGGGCTCTGTGGATCTTCACAGAAGAGGAGCAGCCAGAATCCTTTGCCTATACACTAAAGACAGCAAAGTCATGTTCACATCCCTACTGCGGCTGTTGCCAGAGTCTTCCTCCTTTTCCTTTTGCATCTCCTCCTTGCTTTCCCACCCCAATCAGTGCCTTACATAATAGGCAATGACTCGAACAAAGGTGAACTAGACTGATGCTTTAAGGGGCAGAAGGTTATTTGGCTGCTTTAACACCTGAGGTATAAAGGGATAACCAAGAGAGAAAAAAATCAAAGGTTATACTTGAGTTCCCGACTTGGTGACTGTGGAGTCAGAAAGGGGCAACATTTTACATATACTTTAAACTTTGGAAGTTGTGTTCTTTTAATTCTTTGCCTTTAGTAAAGCTGTGATACATTAATGCTTCACTGCATTTTAATCCCAAATCTGAGCCAGTGGCCTGGCCCAACATGTAAGACTTTAGGAATCTCTCTGTGCCTTAGTTTTCCTATCCCTAAAATAGAGGAATATATAATTTCTTCTTGTCCTAAATATATAATCCTACAATCTTGTCAAAGAGATTAGTCACCAATTTGATAGTTTAATCCAAGTTATCTTTCTGACCTGATAATGATTAAATATAAGCACTTAAAATACCTGTTGATTCACTGAGTACCCAAGACCCAGCCCACATCATTCCATTTGAAAATCTCTAAATGTGACAAAGATGCAGAACAAACTAAACATTAGTTAAGACCATCAAATCAAAGGTTGCAAACAACAGTGAAATACTTCTTCCTGCTCCACTGCAGATTAGTAATTGTAATTTGTAATGCCCTTTCAATTCCCTGGAAAATAAAAACCAAGTCATTCCTAACTTTCACCCCATCAATCAACAGCATTTACCAAGTACATACTATGTGCCAGGCAATGTGCTAGAAACCGGCAATACAATGCTTTCATTCAACTAGGGTAAACATCTGTGTGTGTCACCCACACAAACATTTATGCACAATAAAAACAGGATCAATACAAGTGAGTTTAAGAAGGGAAGAGCCTAGGATTCATTGTTTGGGGATGGAGGAGAGGAAGTCTGGTTCACAACTGTGATTTCACTCACGCAGAGAGCTCCCTGGTAAGCAGATTCTATCAAAGCCTATGTGTAACTATTCTGAAACTTAGAGTTTAAGAGACCTTGCCTAGGGCACTGGAAATTTAACTGATTTGCCCAAGATCACACAGAGGCAGGGCTTTAGTCAACACAAAGTAATTCTGAGGTAGCCCAGGGCAACTTGGTAGTACTGCAGATAGTGCATTGGGCTTGGAGTCAGGAAGACTCCTTTTCATGGGTTAAAATCTGGCCTCAGACACTAGCTGGGTAGATCTAAAAAAGTCACTTAACCCTGTTTGCTTCAGATTCCTCCTCTGTGAAATGAGCTATAGAAGGAAATGGCAAACCATTCCAGTATCCAAAGGGGGTCACAAAGAGTAGGACACAACTGAAAGAAAAAAGACCCAACAACAAAGTAATTTTTTAAAATATTTGAGATAGCTATGAATTTGGATATTACTAAAAATTACAAATACAATTTTTCTCTCTTTTGCATAAAACTTTAAAACACCATAAATCAAGCAAATTTTAATAGGATGCCATTTTATTTAGACAGTTCTGAAGTAATCCTGGTACTTTTAGTGTATTTACCAAAGAATGCCTCATGATAAACCATCCCACTTCCTTATTTTTTTCCTAAATGAAAGATGAAAATACCCCCTTTTTTTTTCTTTTCATCAAGGATGAAAAACAGTCTTTGGTTCCCTTGATTGTGAAATTTTAGAAGAGATATGGCCATTTGCTTAATTTGAAATCTGAAAGCTTGTCAATATGAGTTCTGCCTCTCACAGTGTAGAGAACAATCCATCTTACTCTCACAACATTCATCTACATCCTCCCATAAATCCTCTAAAAGGGATATAGCCCAATATTCCTCTGGATCTTTTGACATTGCATAGTTACTTTGATATTATTACATGACAGATCTGCCTCCTAGAAATATATTCTTTTATTTCTTTCATTTTTTTCTTTCATTTCTCCTGCACAACAAAAACAGCTAACATTTATACAGTTTAAGTGTTATAGTGTTTTACATATGTTATCTTATTTGATAACTGCACAACGTAATAGCCTATGCAATTTACCATGTGCTTCTTCACTGCCCTTTGAATAACTTACAAATTAATTTTTTGGAAACTGCTGTATTTCATGACTAAAACCACACAGCAGCACCAGAAAAATGCTGATAGGCCTTTGTGGAAGAAGCTGAAGTTCATAAAGCTATGCTCATTATCGTGGGTCCTACAGCCATTATACTTAATGAATTTCCTCCTTATATTTTGAGGCAGCAAAATGATATTTGGTTTTCTCATTTTTATCAACTAAACACAACATTTCTATTTCTAAGAAATTTCTAGGAAGGAATGTAAATAAAATGAAAAAACCAAAAAACCCCACCGAAATCCAATGAAAAGTAAAGGATTTTCATCTAGAGTAAGAATTTCAAATAACAGCACAACTTTCAATGAATCCATTTCCCTACCACTGACTACTGTGGACCCCAGATTTCTTGCCTCAAGAAAGTAGCATGGATAATTGTTTTATTAGAGATCCTATCTCAGAAGGTATTTTCCTTGCCCTATATCCTCATCCTCACCAAAGCAGCAGAAAACTGAAATATAGCAATAATTTGTCATAATCTTTCAGGGTAGGGGTGCCTCAAAATGAAACATTACTTTCATGTATAGGTTTGGGATCTGAACAAATTACAGAGTAGTATGATGCAGCATTGGGCATCAATCTGGAGCACTGAAACTATACCAACCAGTACTTTAGGAGCATTATGAAAACAAGCCACTAGGATTTCGGACAATTCAAATTACAGATAACATGTAAATATGCAAATATGAAAAACATTACCATAGAAAACACATATAACACAGACTAACACATATTCTGAGGTACGTATGCCAACTCCCACTGCCACAGGTGAGTCGGGCAGGTGCTCAGCATTTGACTACTGTACTACATTCCTTCAGGGCTCCAGGGCTTATCAGCTAAGATACACTGCAGTCAGTCAGCCCTAAGTAAGTAGCTTTTAGTAAGAAGCCTCTGTTAAGGTAGTACTAGTAAGAACAGTTAGGACAAAACAAGCTCCCACAAGTCTGGGACAGACGCTCCCCTAAGTACCTACCTACCCACAAGCACCTACCAAGTCTAGGAGAAAGCAGTCTCAGGATCAGAGAGGTTTGGTCAAAAGGGTAACACAACTATGGCTTTCTAGAAGTCCATTTCGCCACTTTGGACTCGGGAAGTTCCCCTCAGGCCTGGTGTAGTCTTTTTGTCAGATGCTTTGTGGGTCTCACTGCCAACACTGCCTTCAGCTGATCCAGGGATCCCATTAGGAAACTGAGAAATCTGACATCCTCCAGACTTTTCTAGCTTATAAGGTCTTTCTCTAACCAGACGGGATGGGGAAGGAGATCTAAGGCAAGGCTAAAGCTGATATCTCTATACCTCTTCTTTGCTAGGCAGTTCTTCCTGAGAATTTGTTTCTTTGAATGCCAAGTTTCCCTAACTTCTGGAATGACTAACTAGCTTAATAATTTATCAACAAACCCTAATGCATGACCAAATTTTCTAGGACTATCCAAACAGGATACTTGTATAATATCATTCTAGTTCCCAGGGTGTTTTGCACTCAGCCTAAAGCCTGTGACTAAGTTTGCTTGAATGGGCATCTCATCACTTACTCTAAGTGGGATATGGTGATTTGATTGAGTATATCAATCAACCTCACTCACCCTTACTTAATCCCCACTACCTCAACACCCCGCCCCCAAGTTTTGATATTTGCTGTTCCTCAACAAATTTACTGGAATGTATTTGGCAAAGTTCACACTTCCAAATTGTAGATAGAAGGGTCTGAATTATCCATTTTCAAAGGCTTTTCAGGTGTCTTGTACTAAAATTTCAGGAAAAGTATGTTATGCCGTGCAATTTATAATCAATATGTTCATTCAATATTCTTTGATACTTAGAAATACACAAAGAACAATTTAGGAAACCATTACAATTTTCCAATGTGCTATTGTCAAATGTTTTGCTTGCAAAATGTTCTTCACTAACCCCAAAACAATAAAGAAATGAAAAAGAAAAAGCAAAGAAAATCAAACCCACATTTCATTAGGAAAGTCTAGTTCCTTAGAAGATTCTCTGATCACATGGGCTTCACTCTTCCAGGTACCTTGGGTTGACTATAAGTCAGACCTTCACCCATTAACAAAAGAAGAAGAGAAGCAGAAACGAGCAACCAAAACCAGGAAGGAAGAAGCAGCCCCATGGGAAAGGACACCGACAACCATCTTCCAGTGTCACTCTTCCCACACACCATTTTCCCTGAGGGGCTCCCTCTCTCTTTTCACTCTCGATGCCACTACCCGGCTCCCCTTATTGGGCAGGTCCCACCACCAAAGCTTTGAGAGTCCAGAGAGGAAGGGCATCAGGGTCACTATAAGAACAATTTTTTCCAATAGCCATAAAGGAGGCTGAAGCAGGAATTGTAAAGTGTTTAGAGCAGGCCTGCACAACCTGCAGTCCACCAAAGGATTTCCTGGACATATTCCTCTACATTTCTTTTACATTTTGCAGGCCACCTGAAATCCTCTGGCATGCCACAAGTGGCCCACACTGCAACCTGGCTCATAGCAAGTTGTTCTGACTTTTGTCTTGTCATTGGACTTCTGATGAGTCTGGAAGAAAGAGTGAAACTGATGACTTTGCCAACTCTGCCTAACTTCAATCCAATTCAAGACATCACCCGTGATGTCCTCAGTCCTCTTCCAAAATGAAGGATGAGCACCAACAAAAGTAATTCAACTTCATGCCCACCACTGGGCACCTTCTCCAAGGTCCAAGAAAGAAACAGAAGTCCACTACATACCAAAATATTCCTAAGCCTGTGTCTGTGCTTGTCCTGCTTTAACCTCCTTGCCTTCATACTCTCTGATAATGGGGTTCTTCTTCCCTGGACCTCTACATAAGGTCATATTGGATTCAGCTTTGAAGAATCTGGCTTCTGATAAGCGGGGATGGAATCTTTTCCTCATCCTCTGGCTCTTTATGCTCCCACTGCAGTGCACTAGGGGAAATCACTTAAAGCTTAGCATTCGATTCATGTCTAGGATCTTTCCATTAGGTAAATTTGGATGGCCAGGCATGCCCAGGTAACCTGTGGCTTACTGGCCTACTTTGTTTTGCTTTGCTCTTCTGTCCTCTCCCATCCTGACTTGAAACCTTAAACCTACTGTAGCCTGAAACTCATAGACTTGATCCCGGCCCAAACTCGACTTCAGGGCTGTTTCCCAGGCCCCTCCTGGCTACAGAGTAATTAACAATCCTAACTGTTTCCCTTCCCTTCCAGGTTGATTTAGTTATTCTTTTTTTGCTTATTAAAGGGGCCACTCTCTGACTACTTCTTAAACAGGCCCATTCACCACATGGGTTTCACCCCACCCTAGCAGGTTGGTTGGTTGTTATCCTTCGTCTTCAAAGAAGACCAAAATGACATCACCTTTGTAAAGTAAAATTTCAGTGTGCCCCACCATGGCTGATCACATTAATATGAGCTAGGAATGCTCTACCATAGGCTGGGCACAGATAGTCCATTTGAATATTTGGGGTAGATATCCCAAATTTGCGCATCCTCCGTTTACTTTGTGCTGTCTCAATTCTGTTTTGCTCAAAGAGCACAGCACCTTTTCTTATGTGGGCATGCCATGCTGAGCAGTCCTATGCCAGTGTCTCCCATGTTGCATAGTCAAATCCAAAGTTCTTGAGAGAGACCTTGAAAGTATCCTTGTGTTGTTTCTTCTGACCACCATGTGATCACCTCCCCCATGCCAGTTCTCTATAAAATAGTCTTTTTTGGCAAGCATACATTTTGCATTTGAACAACGTGACCAGCCAATCAGAGTTGTACTCTCTGAAGCATAGTTTGAATACTTGGCAGTTCAATTCAAATGAGGATTTCAGGGTCTGGTACCTTATCCCGCCAGGGGATCCTCAGAATCTTCCTAAGACAGTTCAAGTGGTAGAGATTCAGTTTCCTGGGGAGCTGGTAGACTGTCCATGTTTCACAAGCATATAACAATGAGGTCAGCACAACAGCTCTGTAGACCTTCAATTTGGTAGTCAGTCTAATACTACTTCTCTCCCAAACCTTTCTTTGAAGCCTCCCAAACACTGAGCTAGCTCTGGCAATGCATGCATCAACCTCACTGTCAATGTGTACATCCCTGGAAAGTAGACTACCAAGGTAAGTGAACTTATCCACATCATTCAAAACTTCTCCATTTGTTGTAACCAATGGTTCCACATATGGATGGTGTGATGGTGGCTGATAGAGCACCTGTGGTTTTTTGGTGTTAATTATTAGGCCAAAATAACTAAATTAATATTTAATAATTACTATTAAAAATAATAACAAAATAATACCTCATCCTAAGTGAGTACCTGAATAAGCCCAAGGCCAAAGAGGCCAAGGTGTCCCACTGCATCCTGGGTCATCTCCAGTCATCCTGAAGAATATCTGGTCACTGAATCCAGATGACTCAGGAGAAGAAAATGAAGCTGGTGACCTGCATAACCCTCCCTCACTCAAAACAAAGTCAAGTGCAAGTCATGTAATCATTTCTCTGATGTCATGGTCCTCTTTGAAAATGAAGGACAAACGACAACAACAAAAACATTAACAAAAGCCAATTTAATGTGAGCCTTCTCATGTAGTAACACTAGTATACTAGTACTAGAGAGTTAGGGACACAGAGTCTTCACCTTAACCTCTCCCAAGCAGGGATCCTCCATTACGGGCTCAGTCACTGGCTGGGAGGGGGAGGGGTGCTGAGGCACATAGCCTTCTCCTTCCCCTTTCCAAAGTGGCCTCCATTCAAACTCATATAAACATTCTGGTTTAACCCATAATTAACTTTAATAAAAAGAAGTCAAGTTTCCTATCTGAAAAAAAAGTGGTATTCTACAAAGCTTTTCAGACCATGTGGAGCATTTAATACCTAAGGGAATTAGGGCCAAGGGTCAATTAGAAGCCACCTTTTCACCATTCAGGGAGAAATTCTGGGTGACAACTCTTCCATGATTCCCTCATTGCCTAAGTCCATCCAACTGGGGTCTAGAAAAAAATTTCTAAGTGGCCCTTTCTCCACAACTCCAAAATTTCCTAGGGGACACTGTACTATAGGTAGTCCCTTTGAAGTTCAGGCAAATGTCCTCTGGGTCCCTATTGCAAAGAGCATTCGAAATTTTTACAATGAATCCCTGCAACGACAAGGGCAATATTAACCAAGAAATGCAGGCTCTGTTAAAACTAAAACCAAAAACAAATAACCCCTAAACAAGAATGAGGCTCTCACTAAAAGGGAAAGGAAGAGGAGGAGGGTCAGAGGACCAGGACTGTGCTACTGTTGTAACCAAAAACTCAAGGGCTGAGCAAAGTCCTGAGAAAAAGTTTGTTCTTTCCTCAACTGACTCTCCCATTTTCTATCTACAGATACTATAATGCAATCTTCTCTTCAGTTATCAAATACTTGTAGGAATCTGAATTTTATAGGATCTTGAATCTTGCTTCAAACACTAAAGAAGCCAGAAGTGAACCAGAGATAGGTATAAATTTAAATTAAAGAAAAGAACCCACTGTTTACCTGTTTGGAATTTTCCAACTGGGGGTTCAAGCAATTGTGATGGAACTTCTTGTCTAAAATTAGGCTAAATATGTAAAGGAGGGAACCAGTTAAGGGGCCATTATATTTCTAGTAGGCCTAAAACCAACTAATTATTTAACAGAATATTACAATGGGAATTTTTTTCCTCTAACAGAAGAGTGGTACCTTTCAATTTTAACGGTTTTGCATAGTAGTTTATCTGTCTGCTTTATGAAATGTTTAGGATCTTTTTGACTTCTTTCATTATATAATTATTCTATTACCATTCTGTCCTAAAACAAATGTACTTGAAAGACACAAAAAAAATTAGCAAGATTCAACAAAAGACCAACCTAAAAAAGTTTGAAGAGGATTATTACTGACGTTTTTCAATGATAGTAATTCAAGATAACCATTTATTAAGGTGTATTGGGGGTTCAATCAGAATCAGCAAGAGTATCTACACTGATGAAATTATTATAGTTCTTCATAATATTAAATCAAAGACTCAAAGAACGTTAGAAATGAAATGAATTTTAGAGATTTTTTAGTAGCAAAACCTGGTTTTACACATGAGGAAACTGAGGTACATTTAGGTCATGTGATTTGTTTAGTCACATAGCTAAGTTCATAGATCTAAAGGATTCCTTATTTGTTTATTTTTACTTTTCAATATTCATTTCGAGAAGATTTTGAGTTCCAAAGTTTCTCCCCATCACTCCCCTCACTCACCCTGAAGCACAGTGCATTCTGATTACCCCTTCCCCCAATCTACCCTCCCTCCCTTCTACCACACCCCTCCCTTCCTTTATCCCCAATCTTCTCTCTTTTCTTGTAGGGTAAGAGACATTTCCCAGCTACATGCAAAAACAATTCTCAACATTCATTCCTGAAACTTTGAGTTCTAAATTTTCTCCCTTCCTCCGTCCTCTCCACCCATCCCCACTGAGAAGGCAAGCAATTCAATATAGACTATATATATGCAGTTTTGCTAAAGACTTCCATAATAGTCATGTTGGGAAAGACTAATAGTATTTGCCTCCATCCTATCCTGCCCCCCATTTATTCTATTCTTTCTTTAGACCTTGTCTCTTCCCAAAAGTGATTATTTATTACTCCTTCCTCCTATTTGCCCTCCCTTCTATCATCCCCTCACCCCAATTATCCCCTTCTCCCCTACTTTCCTGTAGTGTAAGACAGATTTTCCTACAAAATTGAGTGTGCATGTTATTCCCTCCTTAAGCCAAATGTGATGAGAGCAAGCTTCACTTTTTCCATCTCACTTCTCCCCTTTTCCCCTCCACTGAAAAAGCTTTTTCTTGCCTCTTTTATGAGAGACAATTTGCCCCACTCTATTTCTCCCTTTATCCTCCCAATATACTCCTGTCTCATATCTTCACTTTGTTTTTTTAGATATCATCCCTTCCTATTCAACTCACTCTGTGCCGTGTGTATATACACACACATATGTATATATACATACATGTACATATATACATATATATACATACATACATATATAGTCCTACAACTACTCAAATGCTGAAAAAAGTTTCAAGAGTTACAAATATTATCCTTCCATGTAGGAATATAAACAGTTCAACTTTAGTAAGTCCCTTATGATTTCTCCTTCCTGTTTACCTTTTCATGCTTCTCTTGATTCTTGTGTCAAAAGTCAAATTTTCTATTCAGTTCTGGTCTTTTCATTAAGAATGCTGAAATTTCTCTGTTTCATTGACTCACCATTTTCCCCCTGACATATTATACTCAATTTTGCTGGGTAGGTGATTCTTGGTTTTAATCCTAGTTCCTTTGACTTCTGGAATATTTTATCCCAAGCCCTTTGATCTCTTATTGTAGAAGCTGCTAGATCTTGTGTTATCCTGTTTGTATTTCCACAATACTTGAATTGTTTCTTTATAGCTGTTTGCAATACTTTCTCCTTAACCTAGGTAGGAACTATGGACGTTGGCTACAATATTCCTATAGGAGTTTCTCTTTTCAGATCTTTCAGGAGGTGAGGTAGATTCTTTCAATATTTATTTTGCCCTCTGATTCTAGAATATCAAGGCAGTTTTCCTTGATAATTTCATGAAACACTATATCTAGGCTCTTTTTTTGATCATGACTTTCAGGTATTTTCCAGGTCAGTTGTTTTTCCAATGACATATTTCACGTTATCTTCTATTTTTTCATTCTTTTAGGTTTGTTTTGTAATTTCTTGGTTTCTAATAAAGTCATTAGCTTCCATCTGCTCCGTTTTAATTTTTAAAGAACAATTTCCTTCAGTGAGCTTTTGAATTTCCTTTTCCATTTGGCTAATTCTGCTTTTCAAAGCACTCTTCTCCTAATTGGCTTTTTGGACCTCTTTTGCCAATTGATTTAGCCTATTTTTAAAGGTGTTATTTTCTTCAGCATTTTTTGGGTCTCCTTTAGCAAGCTGTTGGCTTGTTTTTCATGATTTTCTTGCATTGCTCTCATCTCTTCCCAATTTTTCCTCCACCTTTCTCACTTGATTTTCAATATCCTTTTTGAGATCTTCCATGGTCTGAGACCACTGCATATTTTTTTTGGAGGTTTTGGATGCAGAAGCCTTGACTTGTGGGTCTTCCTCTGATGATATACGTTGTTCTTCCGCATAGGAAAGGATGGAAGAAAATACCTGTTTCCTAAGAAAGTAGTCTTATTTTTTCCCCCTTTTTGTGCATTTTCCCAGACAGTTACTTGACTTTTGAGTTCTTTGTCAAGAGGAGGGTATAATCTGGGGACCTGCAAGTTCTCAGTTCCTCCAAGGTGGCACAGTCACAGGAGAAGAGTTTACTCCTCTCCTGGCCTGTGTTCTGATCTGGGAGCTACCAAAGCTTTTCTGCCCAGGATCTGCAAGTAGAATTCCCTTTCCTGAGCCTCCACCAGCTCCATCACGCCAGCATTCTTCCTCACCCAAGGGCTGCCACTCAGGACTGAGATCCAGATAAGCAGCTCAATTCCCCCAGATTCTTTAGGCCAAGGGCTCCAAAAATATATGCTGCTGCTGCTGCCACTACCTGGGGCCAAAACTAGGGAAGGACCCCGCTCCCTACTCAACCAGATGAAAAAGCTTTCTCACTGACCTCTGAAGCTGTCTTTGGCATTTGTGGGTTGAGGGATCTGAGAACCACAGCTGCTGCCAGGGATTCCACCCCCAAGATCTGCTCCCATCCTGTTCTGGCCGGTGCCACCTATCCAAGGCTGGGCTGGGTTCCATAGGCTGTACTCCCCTGTGCATCTCGTAAGATAGACCTTTCTTATCATCCTTCCAGGGTACCTTGGAAACTTCTTTCACTCTGTCATTTTGTGGTTTCTGCTGCTCTAAAATTTGTTTAGTCACTTTTTACATGTATTTTATGGACTGTGAGTGAAGAGCTAGGGTAGGTGTGTCTTTCTACTTTGCCATCTTGGCTCTGTTCCCCCATCTAAAGGATTCTAAAGAAACATGTAAAAGCAAAGACCCCAACAAACACAGAGGGGCCTGCTATCACAGGTTCTCAGATCTGCTTTTCTGAAAGAAAAGGCAACTTTTGAGGGGTTACCAATCTCTTTTAATCAAGCATATATATCATTTACCAATAAGAATAAGAAGAGAAGAGAAATAAAAATCAACAAACAGGCTTCCAACTGTCTGACCATTACATACATACGTACTTACCAGAGAAGGAAGCATCACATCTGGGTTTTCAAAGTCAGAGGGCTGTTAAGTGACTTCTCAGAATCTCATCTGGCATACAAACCTTTTTCCAAAAACCAAACCCCAAAGTAAAACCACACCTCAGACTCGTTTATGTACTTTTTAGAGCCAGAGGGTATCACAACCCTTGACAACCAGTGCCTCATTAGAAAATTAACAAAAGGTGATGGCCTTTCCACAAATCTTCCCTAATCAAATTCCCATGTGGCCCATTAATAGGTGGGGAAGATTTTCCCATTTAGAAGCAAAATTATATTAACAATAAGCAAAAAGACATTATCAATACAGAACTAAAACTGAAAGGGACTGCAGGTACTTATATTATGACTCTCTCATTTTATATATGAGGAAACTAAAACCTAGAAGAGCTAAAATTGTCTTTACTCCTTTATTCCAGTTTCAGAAACAGGTGACCCTTTTATTCACCAAGGCCACTCCTCTAAATGTACACTTGAGCCACACCCTCTCATCTTCTCCAGGAAGCTGCACCCACAATCCTCTCCCCTTCCCCCACAATCATCTCCCCTTCCCCCACAATCCTCTCCCCTTCCCCCACAATCCTCTCCCCTTCTCCACAATCCTCTCCCCTTCTCCACAATCATCTCCCCTTCTCCACAATCCTCTCCCCTTCTCCACAATCCTCTCCCCTTCTCCACAATCCTCTCCCCTTCTCCACAATCATCTCCCCTTCTCCACAATCATCTCCCCTTCTCCACAATCATCTCCCCTTCTCCACAATCATCTCCCCTTCCCCCACAATCCTCTCCCCTTCTTCACAATCCTCTCCCCTTCTCCCACAATCCTCTCCCCTTCTCCCACAATCCTCTCCCCTTCTCCACAATCCTCTCCCCTTCCCCCACAATCATCTCCCCTTCCCCCACAATCCTCTCCCCTTCCCCCACAATCCTCTCCCCTTCTCCACAATCCTCTCCCCTTCTCCACAATCCTCTCCCCTTCTCCACAATCCTCTCCCCTTCCCCCACAATCCTCTCCCCTTCTCCACAATCATCTCCCCTTCTCCCACAATCTACAACTTCTACCAAACTAAAGAGTTTTGCCCTGTCATATGCAAAATCCTCTAGTCTTTCCCATCCTAGAGGAGAAAAAACCTTCACTACACTTTATTATCCTTTCAATATGTCCTTTATTTCTCCTCATTTAACAATTAAACTCAGATAAAAACTGTCTACACTTGTTTACTTTCACTTCCTTTGCATTCAATCATTTCCTACATAATATGGCCTTCAATTACCAAAGTGAAACTTCTCTGTTCAAAGTTTAAAAATGAGCTTTTAAAAATTGTTTTTATTAAATTTACTTTTTATCCTGAAGTTAATCACTAGAAAAGAGAACTGCCTCATACACAGCAGAACACAAAGTGAAGATTCCTATATGAAATGATAAATCTCCATTTCAAACCCTTTGCTTTAAAATGAATAAATATGTATGTATGCATGTATGTGTGTGTCTAAAATCATACACATTACTTTCAAAATTGTCCTGCTTATAGGTGCTGCAGTGAGAACTTCCTTCTGTAAGGTTTGAAAACATGTTCAATAGCCCTTTGTTTGCTATCGTTATTGCTAATTCCGCCGCCCTCCTGCCTCACTCTGCCTCCACCAAGGGAAAAAAAGCCTCTTATAAAAATTAAGCATGACCAAGCAAAAGGAATCTACATGGTGGCATGTCCACAATGCATGCCTCTGTACCTTGTGTCTGTGACGTGTTTGTCAAGAGGAGGAACATGCTTCACCATCAGTCCTCCGGAGACACGGCTGGTTACTGCTTTGATCTGACTTCTACCGTTATAACGTCATTGTCCTAGTATAAGCTCTTCTGGTTCTGCTCACTTCACTATGCATCAATTCATACTAACCAGGACACTGAGAGTTTAATAATATCTCCTTATATTAATACATTATGATTCCTTCAGCCATTCCCCAATTGTCCAAGGCCTTAGTTTTTAATTTGGGTTTTTTTTTTTTTTTCCTTTTCTCTTCTCCCTTTTAATTCCCCCTTCAAGATTAGGAAGCTTGTTTTGCTTATAACTATTCCCTACCTGGTAGTATCTTCTCTTAATCCCATCCATCTCCACTTGTTTTCCTGTTAAGGTTGATTCATTTCCACAATAAATTATGTGTATATTTTTTCAATCCTCCTTTTGTCTGTTTTAGGTGCGTGAGATTCACCCGATGCCTACTCCTCACCCCTTCTCCTTCATGTCTGAA
Organism: Bettongia penicillata ogilbyi; assembly: GCA_023548195.1. Lineage (NCBI taxonomy): Eukaryota > Metazoa > Chordata > Mammalia > Diprotodontia > Potoroidae > Bettongia > Bettongia penicillata. The sequence goes on from JAJHZJ010000003.1 coordinate 4,543,723, forward strand.
GAGTCTTCTCACATTTCCCAAAGATGACAAATAGCAAATTCCATCCTCCTCCAATTCCTCCTTTCTACATTTTGCTATCCTTTCTCTTTCTGCTCTCTAAATTCTCAGATCAACCCGATCAACCCAAAAGGGCCTCTCTTTTCTTCAACTCATCTAATACCCTCTGAATACATGAAGGTTCTGCACATCAAATTATTAACACCGCATCATCATACAGTTCCTTCCATCAAATAAATTTACCTTTTTAGCTTTCTCTGGACCCTTGTATTTATATTTCAAAATTCCAACTCAGACGTTGTCTTCTCACTAGAAATGTTTAAAAGTCTTCAATTCCATTAAAGATGCTTTTCTTTTCCTTTTTGATTATACTCAGTATTGCAAGGGGTAAATTATTATTGGTTGTATAAGTCTCTCTTTTGTCATTTGGAATACTATATTTCACCATCTCTTATTTTCAGAAGCTGCCAGGTCTTTAGTGATCCTGACTCCAGTCTCTTGGTACTAGAATTCCTTCTTCTGGATTCTTGCAATATGTATCCTTTGATGTGGGAGCTCTGAATTTTAGCTATGATATTCTTGAGACTTCTCCATTCGGGGTTCCTTTTTGGAGGGGACTGGTGGACTCTGTCATTCTTTGTTTTGCCCTCTGGTTCTAACAGATCTGTGCAGTTTTCATTCGTACTTGCTGTGCATGGACTGAGTCTGGGTGGAAGATCTCACTATAGATTGTCGTTGCATCTGTTGATCATTATTTAGTATGGAACTAACTTCAGGGTTTTACTCAAGTAAGTCTGTGGAAGCTGGGCAGTCTGGCATCCATTCAGACTGCCATCTTGATACCAATGATAACTGCCAAATATGCTGCTATTTTCTCAATTATCCTTCTCAAATTTTCTGCAGTATTTCACATTGCTGACTTCCATTTACGCCTGGATACTCTCTTTTTCCTGGGCTTTTATGATTCTGATCTCCCTCAGTTCTCCTGACAGTTCCTTTTCTTTTCCCTCTCCATTGTCAGTTCATTATCCATATCATTCTTCCTAATCTTGGTTGCTCCCCAGGGCTCTTTCCTGGATACTCATCTCTTTTCTCTCTATATGAAGAGGGTCCATAAATCTGTTTCACAATATTTTGGTTTAACTGTATTTCAATATATTTGGTTTCTTTTGTAATCTTATGTGATCCTATGTATTTCCTATATAATCCTATGAATTTTATGCATTTAAAAACTTCGTTTGGTGAAGGGGTTCGCAGGCTTTGTCAGACTATCAAAGGGGTCCATGACACACACAAAAATATTCAAAATATCTGTTATACTATATCACTAGCTCCCAAGGGATAAATTATGTCTATGCAGATGATTCCCAGAATCTACATATCCTGCCTTAGTCTTCCTTCTGAATTCTAGTCACCAGCATCCTGGTGGACATCTCAAACTGAACGAGCTGTATAGGCATCTCAAACTCAAAATGAATGTTCTAAACAGAAGTCATACTTTCCCCAAAACACACACTTTTCTATCTTTCTATCACTCTTTTTCTATCCTATTTCTTTCAAAAGTACTTCCATGCTGCCAATCACCCAAGATTACAACCTTGGCATTATCCTTAATTTTTCATTCTCCCTTGCCCAACTCAACCAATCAATGACAACATCCCATACCCATACAATATCTCTAACATTCTTTCCTCCAGATCAGATCATGGGGACTCGGATTCAACTGAGAAACGATTTAACAACAACCATCTTCCTAGGAAGAATATCTCCAACTTGTCAAAACGTTGTCAAACTTTTTCAACAATTTTGCTTCATGAACTTGCCCTCTCCTATGCTATTCCATGCATTTCATTCTGGATCACAGAATGTCCAGGATCACAGAGAATCAACTGCAAGGATAACCAAAATTATTTTACCACTCTGACATGCTTAAAATTTTATAAAATATCAGTTTAGTTAAAATGAGTAACAACTGTGAAAGTAATAGTTGTAAGTTATAATTTGAAACGTTAGTAAACAAAAATGTACGAGCCAGACTCTCCTACAATTATTTATTTGAATGATACCTGATTTAATCATGGTTGTTTTTAACATGAAATTAATAATTTACAAGGGAAATGGTTTATCATTTTGATTACAGTTATTAGCTATAATATTCAACTGAGCAACAGTGATTATCTAATATCTCTATGGCAAAACTTTTTGTGGAGAGAATACATCTATGAAAAAAGAAAAATTAGCAAACATAAGCAGTAGTGGAAGGGAAATCAGATTATCAGAACACTACACTGGGTACCATTCTATGAAAAATATGCTATCAAGCTCCCAGCACACCCATTAAGTAGCAATAAAAATTCTGAATAAACATAAAGGCAGATGCTGTAATTTATTTTTTAAAAAGTTAAAACAGAGGACTATAGTTTTCACAAAATTTCACTCTTACACATCCATGTATGCTCATAGTATGGACAGTATAAAACTCATGAATTCTAGAAATTAGGTATAGCAGATACACAACAAGCTGAATACATGAATATGTCACTTAGTTTTTGACCTGCAGCCATATATTGAACAGAATTAGGTTGTAAATGTTTCCTCACCCCTAAAATTTTCTCTCGTCACAGTATAAGGTTTCACAAAGTCTTATATGCCTCTAATCTATACATGCCACTTTTCTCTTATATCTCTAGTGTTCAACGCTATGCCTCCTGCAGAGCATGCTTTAATAAGCTGTTTAATGAATTAAAAAACTGAAAACCAAAGTTAGAGAAATATTTTCTTTTGGGATTTAAAAGTGACTGGTAGGAATTAACTGTCTTAAGAGTGATTGAATCAACAAACGAACTGACCCAAAATGCTGGTTGCACACACATTTCAAATCCCAGTCCTCCCCATCTACTTTAGTCCCATGCTGCCTCAGTCTTATGGCTGCACATACACCAGAAAGTAGGGAAAACACCCATTTCCTTTAAGAGTGTTTTTTTAAAGCCTAAAGGTTAAATCTTCATTCTCCCCATTATTGTTTCTTTTTCTCTGGAAGCAGTGCAAAAAAACTGGGATCATCATCTGAGGAGAAAAAAACTCCAATGCATAAAATATTACAAACTTTTTCAATAACTTTGCTTCATGAACCAGCCATCTCCTCTGCTATCCCATGCATTTGATTCTGAATCACAGAGTTCCAACTGTGATGACAAAGCAATGTTTTGATGCTTTGATGTTCAATCAGGAATTTGTCACTATATTTGATTCAACTCTGACCTTAAATGAATATAATTTAGTTTTACAGATAGACGTAAAACTCACTTATAATAAACCTTTTCTCCATATGGTAACCTCTATTGGTTAGTTTATTCCAATATAAATTAAGATCATTAAATATAAATTAACATACTCAGCTGCATCCTTATAGTGCTTTAAATCCTTCTTCAAAATTTTGTTCTCACTGTCCAAAAGCATATTCTGAGTGTACACATCTGGAACAAATCCAACATCCGGAGGTTTAAATGAACCCTTCTGAATTAATTCATACCTAGGATAACATAAAATAAAAGCATCTTGTATCAATTCATTCTACTAATTTAAATCATACTTAAAATAAAAAGAGTATGTTATCAGCTGGTATTGTCTTAACATTTATGGTTTACTTATTACCCATAAAATATTTCATATATTAAGAAAGTTACAGATTTTGTATTATCATAATTATCACTGTCCTCCCTACTACTGTCATCAGGAAGCCTGCCCTGTATTAATATCTCAAATTATTTTATGAGATTAAAAATAATTGGCATACAAAATTATTTATTTAGCAATCTACAAAATATCTCATGTCTTATATTTTCAGGAAATTCTAAGATATTCAAATGAAAGGAGATGGGAAGAGATGAATGGAGAGGCAAGAGATTCTTATAAGATTTGATTCTACTGATTAAAGCACTACAGGGTAGCTTGAACCACATCCTGTTGGGTGTTGAAAAACTGGTTTTCAAATTACTTTATAATCCCATTTGGTAGTTTTTCTGAATAGCGTAAACACAAATACATTACAAGTAAATTACTAAGTTTATTTATTTAACTTTTAAGTTAAATAAAACCACTAAACTATTGAGTAGAAATCTAAGACACAGTAGCAGAATTACAACTTTGGAATAACTTTAATAAGTTATTAGATTATAGAATATCAATGTTTCCATTGGCCAAAAGCAAGAACTTTATATTATATTATGAAAATATTAGTGCAAGGAAGAAGAACAGAGACAACCTATCAGAAAGAGATAAAGTATAATTAACACTCTGGGGAACAGAGGAGTCTGCAGTAAAAAAAGGCAAAGATGAGCTGCTGGTGCTTCTGAATTTGCTCTATTGTGCTATGGACAAAAGGGATCTCTAAAGCAGTGACTTATTGAAGCACAACTAGCCCAAGATTCCCCGGTCAGACTTCATCCATGTTATCATATATCAGGATGCAGCTTCCTGAGCTGTGAATCATTTGAGATTTGACCTGTGATAAGCAGAATGCTCAGAGGCACAGGTGATTCTGTGCCAAGATACTTCTTTCAAAAGGGGCAGCTAGGTGGTGCAGTGGATAGAGCACCAGTGCAGGAGTCAGGAGGACCTGAGTTCAAATCTCAACTCAGATATTTGACACTCACTAGCTGTGTGACCTTGGGCAAGTCACTTAACCGCAATTGCTTCATCCTGGGTCATCTCCAGTCATTCTGATGAATATCTGGTCACTGGATACAGATGGCTCTGGAGGAGAAGTGAGGTTGGTGACCTGCACAGCCCTCCCTCACTCAAACCAAAGTCAAGTGCAAGTCATGTCATTATTTCTCTGATGACATGGTCTTCTTCGACAACGAAGGACAAACACACACACTTCTTTCAAAGGTTATTTACCCTTGCAAAAGGGCATCTTGCTGTAGAGGTCATTGACATTGTTTTTGGAATATCTAATTTTTCCTTTTGGTTTTTTTGACTATTCATATATTTGTGATTTTAAAACTCTAATAACATTTCGATATAGCTGCTGTCAAAATAATCTTTATAAAACACAAGTCTGACCCAAATGACTCACTTGTTCAAAAGACTTTCGGTGGCTCCCTACTGCCTCTAAGACAAAATAAAATCTCTTCAGATGGGCATTTAAAGAATATGGCTTTAATATATCTTTCCATCCTTATTCCATACTGCTTGCCTTTATTATAGTCTACATTCCAGCCAAAATGGGCAATTAGTTTGTTCCCACCTCAGTGCACAAATTATTTCCAATGCCTGGAACACATGCCTTCATCTCTGCCTATCAGTCCTTCCTTTCTTCAAGGCTAAACTCAAGTGTTATCTCCTGTGTGAAACCTTCCCTAAAGCCCCAAGTTGGTAATTCTCTCCCTCTGTTCAAATAATCTTGTGTTTAATGTACTTGTCTGTTTACATTTGACTCCTCTTCCCTCCTCCAGTGGATTATAAACTCCTTGAGGGAAGGACCAATTTTGTTTTCTGCCTTTGAACCCCCATTACCTTGCACATTGTAGGCACTCAAAACAGTTGGCAAATTGAACTCATACAGAAGTTTTGTATTTATTTCACTTTATGAAATTCTTCAAAAAAAAACATGTGATTTTCATCCTACTTTCTCTTTCATGTATTTTGATCTCACACTCAACTCAGAAGAGAAAATATAAGCCCCACTGTCAATAAGGAGCAATTCTAAACTTCTGAACGTATGGTTAAACAATCACTACAACCTCAAGTTAAAATTTTAAACACTTTATTTACTCTGAGAATATGAGTGGAAGGTGAAGTTAAAGCCTTGTTTCCCAGGGACTCTTCACATCCCATTGGAATACAAGATTCTGCCAGCTTTCCTGGCAGGTTTTGAATGCCTGCCAAAGGCATAACTGAAGTGTTTCTTCTGTTTTAAATTGTTTTTGTTTTTTAAAAAGATTAACTCTTCTTATAACTATGCTATAAGAGCAAGATAAGGTTTCTTTGTTTTATAAAATTTTGAAATACCAGACTCTCATTATAAAGCTGGTGACAACAATGACTTAACCTGGGCTGTTAAAAAAAAAACCTACAGAAGATGCTTTATAAGGAGTTTACTGATGTCACACAATGCTACAGTTCATTTTCTAAAAATATTCTATAAATATAGTTATGACTTATTTTAGTGATGTGTTAAAGTTAATCTGTTAATCTAAAATATAAAATCCAAAAAGAATACTTGATAAATTCAAAGAACTTTCTAAAGCATAAACAAATATTTTTCTTTAAATCATTTTCATACTTATGGCTAAGAATTAAAACTCATCCTCAAAAAGACCCTCAAATCTGTCTTTTCCTAACAATGAAGAATTTTATAATAACCATCTTTTGATATTTATATTGAAAAATAATAATTTAAATCAATTTGCAAAAATACTTTCCTGTGTATTTTTAAAATAATCTAAGGATGTATACAGAGACTTATAGAACCTAGAACTAGAAAGAGTCTTAGGAAAGATCTAGTTCAATGTACTCATTTTATAGATGAACAACCTGAAAAATATCACTTAACCTCTCATGGCTTCTAACTTAATTTAAAAAAAAAAGTTTATACTGGATCTCTGTGATATTTTCTAGTTCTAACATTATGTAATTACACGAGTATCAGAAAAGTTAAATAACTTACATAAGATACACTTAGATTTAATAAATCCAGTTGGAATTCAAAGTCAGGTACTCTGATCCCAAAGCTAGAGCTAGAGGTCTTTCCAACACACCATACTACTACTCTCTGAAAAACAATTACTCCCACTGAGGTCCCATTTTTCCTAGAAACTCTTTAATATTTCCCCTATATTATGTACATGGAGTTAGAAGTGGGACAGAAGATACAAAAATAATATTTTTACCCTCAAGGAGCTTAAACTCTCATTAAGGAAAGATGATAGATATAAATCAAAATACATATGCATATATCATAAACAAAGTTCTGTGAGAGATCTAATAAAGAATATAATACTCCTAGCTGGGGAGAATCACTCATAGGGAAGGTGGCTCTTGGTCTTTCAGAACAGATGTATTTTCATTAGATAAAGATTGGAAGCAGGATGCAAGGATAAAGATTATAAGATTGTAAACAACATTTCTGGCAATAAGGAAGACCACGACCAAAAATATACACTTAGGTGGGAAATAACAAGGAGCGAATTCAGGAAATGCCTGGTTCACTTGGGCAGAATGTTAATAAAACACTATTAGGGTAACACTTGTGGCCTATTCAGTTAGCTAATTCACTAAGAGAACCATTTTAATTAATGGCTCAGTTTCAACTTAGGGGCAATAAGTCAATAAAATGAGGAAAAAAACAGCACCCCCCAAATTTTACTTCAGCTGAATTAACAGATGACAGCCACCCCATAGAACAAAACAAGGGTTTAGTACAATGCAACCTTATACGTGTCTGTACATCCTATTAACCATCCTTTCATTAACTCTTTCCATAATATGCTAACAATTACAAAAGAGCAGGTTTAAATATCAATTTCATATTCCCCTAGGGAATTGCAGGATGCTAAAAATGTGACTAGCAGCATCGCTTCCAAAGAAGAAATAAGAGATGACGGTGGCTGGATTTAACAACCTTTGAACTCTTAAAAGGATGCTCCTGAAGTGTGATGTGAATTTCAAAATTGTCTAATTTGAAATATAAGGATCATAGAAAGTCCTGTAATCAATAATTTAAATAAGGTCATGTAAGTCAGTAACACTGATGATACAAAGTCCAACACAGAAAATTGCAGAATAAAATTTATGAAAGTGAATTTTTAAAAATAGCTTTCTATTCCATAATTTCCAAACTTTTAAAAAATTGTATTTTAAAAGTATATCTCACATACATTAAAAATAATATTCAATTTCCAAAGCTATGCAGTTGTTGCTTGAATGACTTCAAATGGGAGGGTGTGAGCACTAATATTTCTCAATATTTTGAAAAGCTACTGAAATATATTAAATATTGAATATACTGAAGTTATTAATTTAAAAATTCCAGTTTGTATTCTTTTCATAATCAATACCCCAAATGGACATGTATTTTTTAAAAAGCAAAATCCCATGAAAACTTTGGTGGAGGGGGAGGAGAAGAAGAAAGAGATAGATCTGTATCACTTTAACTCTTAGAAAACGATGAGCCATTCCAAAGGCTTCAAAATGTTTAGATGTAACTAATGTAATTATTACTCTTAAACTTCAATATGCATTTGCCTAATCCATGAACTACTGCACTAAATAAAATGTTCAACTGCTTTAAATGCATAATGTTTTACCATTCATTTTGAAAGCAGTTAAGAGTTCTGGTCATTCCCATTTTGATGAGGAAATTGCAGAGAAAGTCTTCTACCACTTCGGGTACTTCAGACAATGATTGCTTAGTAGGCATAACTGTTTTCTGGGCCTGCAATTTAAATTTGACAAAATATTACTTTTAAATGTATACAAATTCTGATACACACCAAGAGAAGAATTCTTTGGTGGACCTCTGAATTCTATATACTAGCATTTAAGTAAATATCACTGATTTTTATAATAAATGAATTATTTTTAATATGTTGCACTTTTATCATGGTGACATCTGTTTGCAATGGAGGTAACTTTTAATTCTGACTACCCTTATCAACAAATGGGTACAAATTAGACCAGCTTATGTAGAACTGATCAGAATCAAAAATGTTCAGACAGAAGAAAACTTGAAGCACAAAGTCTATTATTCATTTTATAAATGAGGACACAAGCCCAAAGAGGAGAAAGGGATAACATGTTATGGAGACAGAATGAGGCGTTGGCAACTAAATAGAAAGTTGTGGGATTTTGAACCTTGGCACCTGAGAAAATGGTGATACCAAAAGTAGAAAAAGAAGTTTTGTGAAGTGTAAAGATAACCACAGATGGCAGCTGTGGCCATGAAGTTAAAAGCCATGTGCTCCTTGGAAGGAAAACTATAGCAAATCTGCACAACATACTAAAAGGCAGAGACGTCACCTGCTGACAAAGTTCCATAAAATCAAATCAATGGTTTTTCCAGGAGCAATGTATGGCTGTGAGAGTTGAACCTTAAGGAAAGCTAAGTGGCACAGAATCAATACTTTCTAATTGTGCTGCTGGAGAAGGCTTTTGAGAGTCCCTTGCACAATCAATAAATTCTTAAATTAATTGAGGGTATTCACCAAAAGGCCAAATTCTGTAGCTGAAATACTTTGGCCACATAATGAGAAGACAAGACTCATTGGAAAAGACCCTAACACTTTCAAAAAGATCCTAACACTGGGAAAGAGGGAATGGCAAAGGATGAGAGTAACAGACAGAGTCACGGCAACAACATGAACTTGAACAGACTTTGAAAAATAGAGAACTGAAGGATCTGGCGCAGTACTGTCCATGGGGTCACAAAGAATCCCACATGACTAAATGAGCGAACAGTAACAACCAATATGCCTAGGCCAGGAAAGAGAATATATTTAACTCTAAATGTGCTGAGTCTGAAACGATGATAGGCCTGCCAAGTGTAAAAGTGATGCACATGGAAAGGTGCAGATGTGAACATAAAGTTCATGAGAGAGATTAAGAAGAAATAAATAGAATTGAGAGTCACTTCAGTCAGTCAACATATTTATTAAGTAAAAGTCTGCCATGTTCCTGGCAAGAGGCTAAGCACTGCAAATACAAAGACGAAAGACAGGCTCTGTCCTCAAGGAGCTCATGCTCTAAAGGAAGGGCCCACAAGCCAATAGCCATTTACAAGCTGCAAAAAAGGGTCACTGAGAAGAAGAACGTGTGAGAAACTGTAAGGTGAAAGAAGACTGGAAAGGGAGGAGGGGAGCACTACAGGGTTTATGAAGAGCTTGGAATGCCTATCCTGGAGGCAATAGGGAACCATAACGGCCTGCACCTGAGTAGAAGCAGTGTCAAAGGAGATAAGGTGGCATATTTGATAGCAGCTGCAAATGTAAAATGGCAGGCCTTGGAAAAGATTGAATGTGGGAGGGAAACATAGTGAGGAGTCAAAGATGACATCTCAGTTGTGAACCTGAAGGACTGAAAGATTGGTGATGCCTTTAATAGTAACAGGGAAGTTTAAAGAAAAAGACTACTGAGTTCAGTTTTGGACATGTTGATTTTAAGATGTGTACAGAACATACAGAATAAGATATCTGTTTGGAAGTTGGAGATGCAAGATGAGAGGTCAGCAGAGATTAGAGCTGGACAAGTAGATCTGAAAATCATCAGCATAGAAAAGATAACTGAATGCATGGGAGCTAATGAGATCACCAAGTGAAGTAGTACAGAGAGAGAAGAGAAGAGTGTCCCGGACAGAGTCCTACGGGATGAAAATACAACAAAGGAGGTTGAGCAGGAGAAAAGTCAGGAGAGAGTGGTATCCCTAAAAACCTAAAGAGAAGAGAGTTTCAAGAAGAGGATGCTTAAAGGTTACAGAGGCCTCACAGTCTGCAGAGAGAGCGAGAAGGATGAAGATTAAGGAAAGTCCGTTGGATTTGGTAATTAGAGATCATTTGTAATTTGGGAAAGAGTTTTGGTTGAATGAGATGAGAAATCAGATTTAGAAAGCTAAGAAAATGAGAGAAGTAGAAGTACCTATTGTAGATACCTTCTCAAGAAGATTAGCCACAAAAGGCAGAAGAGAGATGGGATAATTGTTAGCAGACACAGAAGGATAAGTGACATTTTCTGAGCATGGGGGAGAGTAGGGTATGTTTGTAGGCAGTAAGGACGCTGCCAGTAGACAAGGAAAGTAGATAAGTGAGAGAACAGGAATGGACAGGGCAATCCACTAGAGGAGATGAGATCAAATGAGATCACTTATGCAGGTAGAATGGTTTTCCTTGGCAAAGGGAAGGGCCACCTCTTCATGGGAGACAGGAGTGAAAGAGGAGATAGTGGGAGAAGGAACCTGTGTGACATGAGATGAGGAGAGATAAGGGGGCTCAGGGAAAATGGTCCCAATTTTTTAAAATTTATGTATAAATGTTAATTAAACCAATAGAAGAAGATAAGTTCCCCAAGGGAGAGAGTAAATCACTGGTATTTTACAGTGATTTAGTTGCCACAGCAGCAGGTCAGAACTCAGATCACATGGAGCTCAAAAGCAAGTGGGAAGACATAATTTGAAGAGTTATGTTTTGGCTGAATACCAAAGGCAAGAGATACCTGATGATCAGCCCACTGATCCAGTCCACTGGTACGCTCATATTAAAGAGATCTACAGGAAAATCTGGATGGAGCTGGAAATACACTCTCATCCCAAATTTTGGGGAGGATATGAATAAGAGTTAGTAAGATGGGCCAACACCAAAGGGGCTGCACTATTGGAAGTGTCATGTCAATAAGAAGTTCATGGCAAAGGGTTTAGCTAACTCTGTTGCCTCAGATCCTCTCGTTATAACACAATAACTGAAATTTAATTTGTACGTCATCAGAACACATACATATGCATATACATATACACACGTACAAGAACAGAACACTGAATAAAAATAACAAAAATTGCTTTCCCTATGTTGCATACTAACATCCATCCAACTACCTGAATATACACAAAGGACTATGAATTCTGGAAATTTTTTAAACTCAGTGCTTCAGAAACTATAATCATAAATTGGCTTTCAATTTTGTGAATTTATTATTTTATAATGCAATCCAACTTACCCTACCTACCCCTTTCATTTTTTTCAGTTCCAAATTCTCCACCTCCCTCTACCTAGTCCTCCATCCACCAAGAAGGCAAGAAATATGATACCCATTATACAAATGAAATTATGCAAAACATATTACCTCATTAGCCATGTTAGGAGAAAAAGGCAAGGGGCAGAGCCAAGATGGTGGAGTCAAATCAGGGACATGCTTGAACTCTCACTCTCCCCCAAAACCCTTCAAATACCTGTAAAAAATGACTCCAAATAAATTCTAGAGCAGTAGAAACCACAAAATAACAAGAGTCCTGGAAGGTCGACAGAAAAGGTCTGGTGCACCACTCTGAGAAAGGAACGCAGGCCAGTCAGGGCAGCGCTGACACAGACCTGGCCCTCCAGCAAACCCAGAGCAGGCCTCAGGGCACTGAATCACTGGCAGCTGTGGTGGTTTCCTGACTTCTCAACCCACAAATGCTAAAGACAACTTAGAAGGTCAGTAGGAAAGGACTGTCAGATCTGGGTGAGAGAAGAGTGTGGTTTAGTTCCAGCCTCAGGGCAGCCATAGCAACAGCATAGGCTGCTTCTGGAACTCTCAGCCCACAAATGGTGGGGGAATCCAGCAAGCAATCAGAGGGGGATTTCAGGGATCTCTTTGCAGATGCTCAGGCAATATTATCTTGCTTTGCCTGTCCTTGGAACTGGGTCGCAGTCCTCAGTGGCAGTCTTGGGGCAAGGAGGTGCACTGGTGTGGCAAAGTTTGTAGTGGTTGTGGAGAGGGAACCTCCTCACAATTCCAAGGCAGAAAAGAGTGCTTGTAGTCACTCACAGACCAGAGCAAACACCTCCCCTTTGATGATAAACTGTTGGAAAAACTAAAAATTTACAGATTCCCTAGAAGTATCCCTGAAAACAACTGCAAAAAAATTTCAGAAGCTTGGGACAGTACACCCTCGAATACTGGAAGCGGAGTCCTACCTTAACAAAGAGTTAAAAAGTCAAATAATTGGCTGGGAAAATGAGCAAACAGCAGGAGGAAAAAAAATCACACTACAGAATCTTACCTTGGTAACAAGGAAGATCAAAATAAACAACCAGAAGAAGACAACAAAGTCAAATCTCCTACATCCAGAGCCACCAAGAAAAATATGAATTGCTCTCAGACCACGGAAGAGCTCAAAAAGGATTTTGAAAATCAAGTAAGAGAAGTAGAGGAAAAATTGGGGGAAAAAGCAAGAAAAATAAAGTAGAAGAAAATATGCTTCAATCTGAATTCAGAGCTCATAGGTTCTATCTGGAGGTGGATAGCATTTTTCAGTATAAATCTTGGCACTATCATGGATCAGTGTACTCATCAGAGTAGCTAAGTCTTTCACAGTTGATTGTCATTACCATATTGTTATTATGTACAATGTTTTCCTCCTTCTGCTCACTTACTCTGCATGAGTGCACAGAAATCTTTCCAGGTTTTTCTTTCTTTTTCCAGGTTTTTCCAAAACCATCCCTTTTGTCATTTTTCAATACAATCTATCACAATCATAAGCCAAAACATATTCAGCCATTCCCCAATTGATCCAATCCCCTCAGTTTCCAATTCTTTGCCACCACAAAGCTGCTGCAAATATTTTTATTCATAATTATTTATAAACTTATATTATTTATACATATTTGGTGTAAATAGGGGGCAAACTGGATTTAGTGCTAGACCTGAAATCAGGAAGACCTGAGTTCAAATCCAGCCTCAGATACTTATTGGCTGTGTGATCTTGGGCAAATCACTTAAGTATGTTTGCCTCAGTTACCTCATCTGTAAAATGAGGTGGAAAAGGAAATGGCAAACCACTCCACTATCTTTGAAAGAAACCCCCAAATAGGGTCACAAAAAGTTGGATATAACTAAAATGACTGAACAACAAATAAATTTTTGTACACATGAGTCCTACCCTACCCTTTTTGACAAGCTTAAGGCAAAAGGCACCAACCACCATTAATGTTAAATGGAAAATAGAAATTAAAATCTTCATTATGTAGCAAAAATATTACCAAATAACTCAAGTACTAAGGGAGGAATAATATAGTATTTCCTGATTCCCACACGAACTTTGTTTTTCAATTATACCAGACAAACTCTTAGCAAGAGCATGTCCTGATGTTATTTCTCAACTAATAAATGGCAGAATGCCTTTAATTACAATTTGTAAAGGACAAGTACTATTTATAAATTGCAAATATTTAGGTTCATTTGTCAATAATTCTTTCCAATACACTTAACCTTTCAAATTAATTATCTTAAACTCAACATTAAAGAAACACGTTCACATATTGTTTTCAAATACGAATACCTGATGTAAAAATTAATTAGTATAAAATGTGCCAATGTCATTACAGCATCAGAATCCATTTTTCTTAAGCTCCAACAAACTAAAAATCTCACTAGGCTTGGTCATTTTTCTCCTTAAGGCAGTGCCCACAGACCCTCGGTGGCTTTTCACCCATGCTTTGGAGCAACATTCTATTTCAAGAAAGTAGCAATTACGAAACAACTAAGTTATGCAAACTTCATAGTTAACAAAGAACTGATTAATAACTTCTCTTTATCCCCAATTTTTATTCAAGACATATTTTGCACTTTAACAAAGTTTTACTCCATCTTATTTCAAAGACTACAGTCATTGTTAAATTTTTAGCAAATTGACAGACTGTGACAAATTCACTTTTTAAACTAAATTAAACACATGCCACCAGTTCTGAAATTTTTCATTCACTATTCCAACACTAGTTTAGACTGTCACAAGAGCGGATGTATTTATTTAAATGACAACTAACCAACAAATTGTTCATCCCTTGATTTTGTCACTGAGAAGCTCTTACATTATTCTTACTTAGCTTTCCTTGTCCTGATTAGACCCTTCCTTGCACAAAGTGAAGGCTAATAAAAAAAAATACACAGTGCAAAACAACTATATAAAATGAGTAATGTCATAGTGATAAAAACATACCCTCTTTGTAACTAGACCATAGAAAATCATAACAAATTGGTTATTTCATAACAGGGAAATAATCTTTGCAATAAAAATCCCATGGTACAACTTAATGCTAATTTTTGAAGGTTTTAAAACACAACTGTATAAACACTAAATGTGAATAGGATAATAATATGTTTGTGATAAAATGCAAGTTTAAATTCATATGAAATAGAAAACTTAGAGCTAGTTTTCTATGGTCATAATTTACCGACAGATTTTCTAAAGCTCCCCTTCCACCAAAGAGCTTAAGAAGCATCTCAAATACTGTGTAATTTCTTAGACTTACCTAACAGTGTCAGGGACAGTCAGGAAGTATTTGGATCTCACTTTTTTATCATGACTGATGCTAAGAAACTGAAAAAGTTAAAGCTTTTTTTCCCCTGTGAGCAACCTCTGCATGACATCTGGTATCAACAGCATATCAACGACCTTTGGTGAAATACCTAGAGGCACTTTGCTGGACACCAGGCCTGCAAGGCTCCATTGCTAGAAACTTAAACATAGATGTCACACCTAAAAGGAGAGGGGAGCTAACTGCACAGCTAAGTTCATACGAAGAGCCAGAAGTAATCAGAGAAGGAAACAGTTTCACTGAGTCAGTCAGCCATCAAGTACTCATTAAGCAATTACTGTGTTCTGCCCACTGAGTCTAGCAATGGGGAGTAACTAGACATACAAGCTGTATAAAGAAAGTGATCATGAGCAAGGCCTAGGAAAGGCCTCCTGAGCATTCCAAGCATGATAGTAACCTGGACAGGTAAGAGGGAAGTGTGGAAGAGAGGAGGATTTGGAGGAGAATCAGAAGTTTGGTTCTAAACAAAATGACTTTGAGAAGCCTATGAGGACATACCAGTTTGATATGTCCATGAGGCAGCAGCTGGAGGTGTATGACTGTGGCTCAGAAGAGAGAGTAAAGCTGGATGTAGAGATCTAGGAATTATCTCTACAGATATGATCATTGCACCCATGGGGTGCATGCAATGAGATTACCAAACAAAACTGTACAAAGAGGAAAAAGGAAGAAAACCTAGGACAGGTTAGAGGCTTGAGGGTCACCCTTGGTTAGCTGGTATGACATGAGCAAAGCTCTAACACAGGTAACTGAGGAATAGCCAGACAGAAAGGAGGGGAACTGGGAGAAATTTTATTTCCACTGTGAGTAGGGAAGGTGAAAGTAATAGCATCCAATAGAAAGGTACTTCCAAAATAAGGAAATTAGGCAGTAGAGAGAGTCCATTCCAAGAACATGGAGTTTGGAGAAATCATAAGAAGAATTATCAGTCACCTATTTTGGCTCGAACATAGGGCAGCAGTACGGAATATAGGGAAGTAGTATGAAATAAAGCTGGCAACATAATAATAACTCAGTTACATATCACTTTCAAGTCTATGATTCACCTTTGAAACCACCCAATCAAGAAAGGAGTTAAAGTATTGTGATCCTCATTTTACATGTGAAGAAACGAAGGCTCAGAGAAAGTGAGTGGCTTGTCAAAGATCCCCTGACTAATAAGCGAACCTCAGTCCCTCCTACCTCCAAGGTCTATCCTATAGCACCGTGTAGTGTCACTGAAGCAAGATGAAGATAGGATATTAGAGAAGAGGAAAGGAGTTTCAAAATCAATGTTCATTTAAGCTACAATCTTAAAATAAATTTTGACCAAAAAGTCCACATCATTGTAAGAGACAAGCCTTTTTTTTTTTTCTGGAACTAAAGGAAGTTCTTGTAAGAGGGACAATGGGTAATAATGAAAATATCTCCAACTACAGTTTTGCAAAAGTCAAAGATACATTTAAATGGATAACTCCTTGAACTGACACTCAATAATGAGTAAATACATATAGTATTAAGTAACTGAGTGGAGGCATCTGAGGGGCTGAAATAATATAGTTCAGGTATTTTGCTTTCTAAGAGAACTTGAGAAACCTACAAGTATAGTCAATGTCTACTAGGTTGTCTCACAAATATTCAAATATCCAATGTCTCATTTAAATCCTTGGGGCGTACCAGAGATCAGTCAATTTATGACTTAATTTTTTAATAAGTATAAATACCTTCTGAAAGATCAGAATCCTAGAATATTAGCACTTGAAATATTAGTTCTTAAAAATATTTAGAACAACCCTCTCATTTTTACAATGTGGAAACCCAGAGCCACATCCATGAAATAATAGCTATAAGGAAAACAAAGTTTATTCTGTCATAGAAATTAAACATGAGACTAATGACAGATAGAGCTAGTCCATTTTCTCAGAAAAGATTTAAATCTTCCTAAGTGGTTGGTTAAAATTCTGAAACTGTAAGAAATGAAATGGGTGATCTCAACTTGAAAAACCTTTTAAGTATGTTAGCAGCAAACCATGTACATATGAACTTCAACATGTTCCCCTGTGGAATGTCTGGATACAAGAGAAGTCTGTTGCAAAATGTACTGATTAACAGATGAATAGAATTCACTGTTGTATGGCATTATCTAAAGTTGCCAATTTAAATTTGAGGGAAATGCATAGAAAACACAGTCTGAATTTTGATATAATTGAAACTGAGCTAGACTTTCTGATAATCAAGAGAATTCATTATTTCTTAAGATGATTCCTGTCCTTAAAGCAGAGGAAGAACTCCCTGTCTTTTAAAACACAAAGGCATAATATCAAACTCACCTAACAGAAATAAGGAGTCCCTTACATAGAGATTTAAAGAAGACAGATTAGTATATGGTTTTGTTTGACACCATTTGGTAGGTCATAAGGCCACTTCTACCAAATCTTGGTTTTAATTAATATTTATTACAAATAATATGTATTACAGTTTACAAGTTCCAGGGATCTATATCAAGGCTATATACAGTCTGATCCACAAACAGTTCTTGTCTTTTATGTCAGAAGCTAATGACAAATTTATAAATATTGCCTTAAGTACTTGATCAGTAAGTGTAAGATGAGGTTCAACATCTTAGATGAAAGTTCAAAGCATGGCAGTAGGTAGCATTACCAAGAAACTTCAATTACCTACCTATTTAACAGTCCACACTTCATTTCCCTGTTTGACCTATTTTTACTTCACCATCCTAGTTCAAAAATTCTTGCTTCCATCCATGCCTCAGTGCCAAAGTCACTATCATTGCCTACCCAGTCTAAATAACTATTCTGTTCCATTAACAAATCTTTACTTCAATTCTAAGAATTTTTTTTTTGCCTTACAATGACCTCCATCACCATTAATTGGTCCAAAGAAAGCATGTAAAACAACATTTCTCAACAAAAGTAGTAACTCTGGAAAAATGTTGTAAATGAGTACTGAGGATATTATAGTGGAATCTCATCATTACACATTAATAATATTATTGGAAAAGTATGTTGGTCAAGGCAAATTGTTCTAAGGCTCTTTAGATGACAAAAATATGTAGTCCTCAATTCACATACTGCTATTCTCCATTCTAACCCTCTGAAAGTAATCGTAACCCTAGCAGGCTGCTGGACGTCTCTGCACACACAGCCCCAGCCCCAGTCTGGGCTTGGCAGGACAAGTCCTAAACTGCTGTTAACTCTTTTCTGAATAAGACAGAGTAGGGAGTAATGATGACCCACTATGGAACAGCTCTGCCTGAAACCTGATTACTTCTCATGTAAAGTTTTCTCGTGGGAATTCTCAAGGAAAAAAAAAATCTGGCATGAAATTTTAAGGAATTATCCAGTGGATTTGTGAGTCTATAATTAAAGTGATAAAATATTTTTAAGACAAGATGAACAGAGTCCAATCCAGAGGTAACTATACCTTTAGAGTAAATATGGGTAAATAATTTCCCACTACTGAGGTCCATTGCTTATGAAAGAATCTAATTAATCTTGGCCAAGAGATTTTTCTACAATCTTTTTAATTTTATGTGATGTCACATATTACTGAGTGTATATTTACTGCTTCCCAACTAGGGAATCTACCCTGGAATCTACAAAATATGAAGACACAAAGCAGGGTCTATATCTTTTAGTATAATAAGTTTATTCAATAAATGGAACACCAATCTATAAATAAGTTACGAAACTACTGTCCTCCTCTTTCCCTAATATAAAAATACATAATACATAACTGAGGAAGAAAAGCACCCTAAATAATGTTATAGTAACTATAAATAAATATTTATAAATAAGTATTGATTTGTAACGATTCACATTTTAGAACTTCCCATAATCCTATGAATTGGATGCCACCTACATTTTGTCAACTTCCGACTGATGTCACTCTAATAAGTGCATTTAGGATTATCTTTTAGGTCATTTAGGCATTGTCTTTTTCCTCTGAGCTCAAAACAGTTAAAAAAAATTAGTACATAACGCTCACAAATTCTGGTGATTTGAGTCTAATTCAGTTAAACTGATGACAAATCATTTATTGAACATCAACTATAGGTCAGAAAAATTGTACTGGGCATTGTGGGGAAATACAAAGGAAAAAAAAAGACAAGACCCCTGTTTTACTACCTAATGGGAAAGGCAGAAAACACACACACACACACACACACACACACAAATATCAACTATTTAAAAAGTTGATGTGCAGTATGAAATTCAAAAGGTATGAGATTCTGTGCATCACTGATAAAAGAACAAGGAGTAATGAAGTCAGCACACCAGGTGGGGTTAATTAAGGAGAATATGAAATGCATTTGACTACAGGTAAGAAGGAGGGTCATGGCAAAAAATAAACAACTTTGGGGATGGCAAGAGCACCAAGCACAAACGTCAACAAACATTACTTCTCCAGAGTAAAGAATCTGATGGTGAACAAAAAAAAAAAAAAAAGAAAGAAAACAACATGGTAGTTAGACCAGGATGGCAGATGGGTAAAGTGTAGTTAGTAAATAAAATCATTTTTGTCTGTACTTTACATGTAAACATCATTATCAAACTATCCCTGTTTCACACTTAAAAAATCAGCAGCAAAAAGTTAAATTCCTTCCATAATTTCACATAATCACAAGTTCTACTGTGGGAACTGAGTGAACCACACTGACTCCATCTTGTGACTCAATTTGGGAGCTCGCTTAGTTCCCTATTAAATTATGGGTTTAGTCCAATTTCGGTCTTGTGAGAAAACTTTATTAAGTTATAAGAATTGTGAGAAATTGTCATTGCATTGTTCCAACCCAGCCCTGCATGGCTAGAAAGCTAGACCACCTGTCTCTGCTGCTTAAAGGACCTCAGTTATGCTGACCGGAAACCCAGATCAGATCAGAAGACTAATGCAGAGTTTTTTCACAAGCATACACCTGAAACAATCCGTAGGTCTTATCTGAAAACTGGCCCCACGCTGGTCAAGCAGCTACTGTTTCCTTGTTCCTTTGATTGAATACAGACACTTGAAGGAGGTGGGACACTTTTTTTTTTCTGGTTTCAGGAAATACCTCTTCACTCTTCCTCTTCCAACTCAGAAAGAACCTGATCCTTCCTACAATTACAACTCAGATTACCTAATCTTGTATCCTAGTTTAAACTGCTTGCTTTCGATGCATAAAAGTCGGTGTCCCCCTGTCTCTGGGGAGGCCCAGGCCTGATCTGTTATTCCATCGCCATGCAGGGTCTCCATAAATCAACAAGCTCAGAAACTTGACTCAGATCTGACCCCCCACACTGCCATGCCACGCTCCCTCACTCGGGAAGAGAATCCTTACCATAATATCCGTGTCTTCTTTCTTGTCTTGAATCAGCTGAAGGGCTTTTGTCAGATCCTCATCACCTTCTGGAATACTTAAGTCATCTTGTTCTGATACCTAAGCCAACAAACAAATAAGGAAAAAATATACATACCAATACTTTCCTTCTCGAATCTGCAACCCTAACACAACGTCCCAAAGTAAAAAGTAAATGAAGGACTTTGTATTAGGTTGTGTCTCATAACGGGCAACTGACATATATGAGCTGGGTTTTTGTTGTTGCGGCTTAATGTAATAACTATTATGAAGTGCCTGCCATCTACTTTCACTCAAAAATTCAATTAAAAATATCTATAAAGTCCTTATTTGCAAGTACTGAGCCAGATACTAGAAGAGACAGAAATTTAGATATGTAAAAGATACTTTCATGGAATAGTCTAGCAAAAAAATAACAAGGTGTTAAAAAACTCAAAATCCCATTGCTAAGCAAATACCACTTTTCCCACTCTTTCCCTACCAGTAGTTTGTCAAAATTAGTAACTACTGGGAATCTCTCTTTTATTATCTGAATTAAAATAAGAGAGCCTTCTAATTGCTGCTCTCAAGGACCACTCACTCCTTCAAGAAAAGCTATTGTATAGTCAAGAGTAAAAAATACACCTTGACAAAGTAAACGTCCCCTCAGCTGATGGGTGATGGTACAAGAGATGTCTCAGTAAACTGACATCCAGTTTTCCATCACATTTACAGAGCCATCATCTTCAAATTAAAGCTTAAGGCATTAATACATAATTAAATTTTTCTTCGACTTTTATCTATGTGGTGAAAAGGCAAAAAACTAATGGCAATGTAATGATTTTTAAATATCTCAAACGGAGAGATTTTTATTAAGATTATAGTTAACTCCTGATTATCTATGTTAGTGAAACGCTCATTAGTATAAATAATTCAAGATACTTCTTTTTCTATAACTGTCATTACTTCTCTGCAGTTAATCTTCCTACTCTCTCTGCATTGATCTGTTTCTAACACTATGACTACTACATTAAGAAAGGTATTTCTTCCTGCCCCACTTGGGACAAGACCAATTATCAAATGAGGTGTTATTTGCAAAGCACTTATCACAGGGCCTGGGACATAGCAGGTGATTCACAAATGCGTATTCTCTTCCCCTTTCCCACCAGTGGGAATATAGAAAAGGGGAGGTATTAGAGCCAAAATATTCACAGGGTAGAAGTGGGTCCTAGCCCCAAATATTCAAAGAGTAAGGAAGGAACCTGAGATCCAACTAATGGCAGAAAACCTAGCCTAAATCTACCTCTATTATGGGAAGCCATACCAAGCTGAAAGAAAATAAATGATCCCAGGAAAAATGACATTCCTCAATACGGTTATACAATGCAGGCAATCAGCTTACTGTACAAGGTAACTAAAAGCAAAGCTAGATATGTTATCTAATATAAACATTTAAATATATCCCATTTCCTTCTAAACTAACTGACATTAGCTAAATTCATTTGAAACCCTAAACCAAACTGGCTTCTTTAAAGGCATTACAAAATTACATAAAGAAAACAAAAGAACAAATCCTATTTAAGTGTTTCAGAAAAGTTTTGTTAAATGATTATTCTGTAAGAAATACTGCCTCAAATAGACAATGCCATACATTTACAAACTGAGAATACGAGAATCATACATTACCTCGTCATATGGATAATCATCTTCAGATGCTTCAGTTATACTAACTTCTGAAAGTTCTGTCAAGCAAAAACTCTGAAATATGGCACAATTTCAAGTGACGATGTAAAATTCATTTAACCTTTAGATTGAATAATAATCAACTTTTTTTATTTTTGATAAATTAAGTTCTTAGTTATCTTTGTCCTCCAAGGTATTCTAAAACCCAAGGATATATTTTTTTAACAAAATGTTTAATTACATCCCTTCCTATGCTTAGGAAAAGTATGAATACAAGGTATTTCACAGAAGCTCGTTTTATTTTTGGTTTTCTATAGCCTCTCAAGTCAGCTCTTCATTTTGTTAGAAGCACTGCAACTGAGCAGGCACAGTTATTCTAGACTGTACTTTAAAACATTTTAATGCCATGTAAAATGAGTTTTATAAGATCCACTATTTGGAGGTAATTTTCCCTATATGATAAAACACAATCCAATTTGGAGTGAGTACCAAGGCAAAATTTTAAATGGGGAAAAGAAGTAAGAATACACAGAAATGTCACTTAATAGAATGAAGAGCTATCCTGCTAAAGCAAAGTGAAGAGTTGGTTACTCAAGTCCTTAACCTGAATGGCCTGAATCACCCTTTGGTCCTAAAAATCACAAAATAACTTTACAACTCTTTGGTTTTGACTCTTTCCTAGAACTCTCATGGACTCTGAAGAAAAATCATGCTAAAATGAGAAACAAGGGATAGGCAGACAAGTATAATTCAATATTGAGTGAATTTCCAAGATATGAGTTAAAATTAAGAGGCTTCTAATAAAATTTAATTCAGAATGCAATGATGTATACCTTTTCAAAATTAATTTTAATTAAAATTATAATATATTTTATATAAATATCTCAGTATCAAAATATGATATCTGTGGTTTGTTTGGGTTTTGTTCTGATATATTCAGGCCAAATATAAAAGGTGTGAACAATCTCACAGGGGGCTGAAATACTCTTTCTGGTATTGGCTATAAAGAGCTTTTTAAAAAGTGACTATCTGTAGTTTGTTGCTAATTGTAAAAGGATTCCCTACCCCAGCGCCCTCTGCTTTTCTATATTCTGAGAATTAGTTGGAAAATTAGTCCCTCTAACCAACTTCCTCTTTCTGTAGTAAGCACCTTTTGGGCATTTTTAAATTCATTTTTCTCTCCTTTTTTTTTGAAAACCATTCATTGTCTCACCTTCTAGTGACAAAGAACTAGGCTTGAGTCCTGCCTTAGAGACATAGAGCACATAGACACTTAATAATGTCCAGTGGCCTAGGTAAATCTGCAAAATTATCCATTATACAGGAGGTGCTGATCTGCATCAGTGGAGTTTCTATACCAGGAGTTCTCTAGACCAATGAAACTGGAGATGGGGAGGTGATGGGTGGGGTGGAGAAGAGAACATTTTTCTAAACTGATCGTTTCACTTGATTTGTCCAGTTCTTTAAACTTTTAAAAGGAGGCTGTTACACTTGACATTACAACCACCTTCAGATCAATCACCGGTGTGAGGTCTCCACAACCTCATCAGAAAAGGCACCGCAGTCTTGCCCAATTCATGCTAACTCTTAGTCTAAGTTATCAAATGCTATTATTTGTCAAACATAAAAGCTTCACCAAACAGTAATATGCAAAGCAGATATGGCTCAGCAGGCAGCTCATAATCAACAGTGAATATAAAAACTAAGTAAAAACTACTAAGTTGTTACGCTCTGTCCACCTAATCCCAAATACATTTATTTCTCAATCTGTGCTTTCAGTCATTAGGACTCTACTTTTCTCATGACTACCACTAAAAATATGATAAACTATTGTTAAAAAGATTATTTAATACTACAACTTTAACTATAAGGTGGTGGACACCATATGCTTATCTTGAGAAACTAGTTCTCCCAGAAGTTTTTTAAGAACAATGACTTTCAGCATATTCTATCTAAGAAAAGGATTATGGAAATCTCACTGAGATGGGCCTATGCAAGCCTGCATCAGCTGGCTGGGTGATGTGTAAATGGAGATCCGGGGCAGAACCCGAATAAATCAAAGGCGGGAAAGAAATGCAGGTGCCAAACTGGGGACCCAGTAAGGAAGCTGGATCTGGAGCCGGAGGAAGCTTGGCGATAATCTTCTCCTGTTGGGTTGGGGAGACAAAGAAGTAAATCAGGTGTGACATTAGTGATGTCTGACAACAAATGCAGAGGCAATTTGAGAATGAGTGCCCAAATAGTTTAATATAATACTAATTCCATGTTATAGCTTATAATTGTTTTACTATGAATTCACTTTACTCGTGTTTTTAGTATTTTTATTATTCACCTTAAGTTTTCAGTCACTAGATTGTATTAAAGAACAAACAAACAAAAAAAACAGCAGAAGCTTGGGAGTCATGGCTTTAAAGGGTCACTGCCCTAATGGTATCAATAGGACTCAGAAGGAGCTGAGGAGAGCTACAGCCAAGAACTGGCCCAGGAAGACTACACAAACATGGCGCACCAGAACACCAGAACGTTACGTGACAAAGTAACACCAATAAAATAATAATTACCAACAAGATAAGAGTATGGCAGAGTGGAAAAGCAGACTACGATCTGGAAGGCCTGTGTTCTAGATCAAAGGTTTAGAGACAGAAGAAATCTAAATAAATGGTCATTCAGTCCAACTCAAAGTTGTAAACCGAAGAACAATTTTCAAACATGCTGAAGGAGGAAAAAGCAGTGTGATCTTGTGAGAATCATACTGAATTTGGAATCTGAAGGACCAGGCTCTTCCTAATATTAGTAAAATAATAATTTAACCTCTCTGGAGCTCAATTTCCTCCACAATAAAATAGGAACTTGTATCAAATTCACAAGACCACCACAAAGATCAAACATGATATTGCATGTAAACTACATACATGTAACTCTACAATCTGTCCCGTATATTGTTCTCTCAAACAACAGCTCTTTGTGTGCATGACAAAGAGTCAGTCAATGGCACAGAATCCCAGTAGATGTGTGGTTGATTATATTTTCTAAGTGATTCTCCAAAGTGCCCGTACATGCGAATAGCTTTGTATTATACTTGTGAATAGCTTTGTATTCATCATCACTTCAATGCTAATATAGAGGGGTAATCTATAATCTTATTTAAACTATGTCACCACACATTTAATTTCCCTAACAGCCAGAGCTAATTAATTTTGCAAATTGCTCTATTAACTAAACTCTATGTAACTCACACTATTCTTCCTAACTCCGAGCATGCCCCTCACCTCCTTGTTTCCCAATCTGTTGCCCAGAATTATTGCTTGGAACAAACTATTTGTCCCTGCTACCTCTTCCTATACTTCCAGCCCTATTCCCTTCAGCCCTCCCTTTTCTGCAGACCTACCTCACCCAGCCCTATTCCCTTCAGCCCCCCCTTTTCTGCAGACCTACCTCACAGACCTTTTCCATTTTATCCATTCCATAGGACCTCATTCTATTATAAAGTCCTCCATATAACTGAACTATTTATCAAGAATTTTTTTTTACCTCCTTACATTACCTAAAACCTGGCTTTCTCCTAAGGATACCATGTCCTCTCCCCTCCCCATCATCAACAACCGTTTTCAGCTCAGGAACTTTTCTCTCCCAGTTACCAGGACAAGAAGAGGCACTGGCATACCCTTTCCTTCCCAGGGCAGGGTCCAAACCATGTTTCTTCTGTAACCAATATAACAATTTCTCCTGTTTCAGCCTCCATGGTATGATTCCAACTTCTCTGTCAAACTCCTCCCAATCTGGCCTGTCCCACCTGGCTCCACCTGGCCCCACCCAGGGCCTGCCAGGTAGGGAACCCAACTGTCCTCTATGATGTCAGTTTCTATGTGTATGAAGAGACATACAAAAGCAGAGCAATAATACTAGCCTGGCCATACGTCAAAATATCCCTTGGTGGGGGAAGCTAACAGAAAATGTGATGAATTCCTAAGAAGTGCTTAAGATATATTAGGGTATAGCCATATACAAAAGAAGATATGCAAAAAAGTCAAAGGACAGGAACCACAGATTCTGGGAGTCTTCCCTATTAGGCTTCACTCTTTCTTTTGAAAAATATATTTTGAGCACCATTATTTATAGCTGTCATCTACCAAACCCTAGAATACACTTAACCCATCTCAAAAAACCTCCACACCCTGCTCACAGTCTTTGTTTCACTGAATTTAGAGGCAGAAGAGTCATTCTCTCTATCACATCCCACCATCATTTTCAATAATTTCAAAATCCATGTTGATGACCATTATAAAATCCAAACCAAATAGTCATTCCTTTGACATTCCAGGGACCTGAGGATTTTTTTAATTTTTTTTCCTAGATGCAACAGGAAACCTATTCAAAAAAATTTAATAAGCCAGGGTCATATCTGTGTTTTAGAAATGTTAATGTGAATGCTAATTGGGAGAAGGCAGAAAATGTAAGAGAGAAAAACTGGGAGACTGTTACAGTAGTCCAGGAAAGAGATAATGAAGACCCAAAAAAAGGAGACATCTGTGAAACAACTAATCAGCTATGACAAGTATAAGAGCGAGGAGTCAAGGCTAACTCTAAAGCTATGAATCTGGGAGATTGGAAGGAGAGTAATGTCTCAAGAGAAAGGGTAGGAGGGATGTTTCTGAGAAAAATGAGTTCTACTTTGGACTACAGGATATCCAGGTAGAATGCCCAGCAAGCAGTTAGTAACACAGGTCTGCAGTTCAAGAGGGAGCATATGGCTTAATATATGGACTTGGGAGTCATCTACATAGAGATAACTGAATCCTACATTTAGTGAATAAGAAGAGAATAGCTATACAGCTAATGTTTGAGGTAGGATCTGAACTAAGGTCTTCCTGACTCCATGCCATATTATCTTTCACATAATATTTGAAATATTTTGAAATTTTGAAAATTTAGATGTATTTAGTGAGAATAATTAATAAACTCATTTGTTTTAAATTACTGAACTGGTCCAAAATTGGTTTCAATTAAATTACTGGCAACTGTATCAATAGATCATTGACTAACAGTATTCAGAGCTAGAAAGGCCCTTAAAGATCAACCCCCTCATTAGCAGATGAGAAAGAGGTAGTTCAGAAAAATGAAATTACAGGGCTTTGGAAGCAGAACAGATTTACGTTTAAGATGAAGTAAACACTCATTCAACAAAATAGAGGACTTTCAAGCATTCTTGATGAAAAAACCAGAGCTGCTAGAAAATTTGACTTTCAAAGAAAGACTCAAGAGAAGCATGAAAAGGGAAACAGGAAAGAGAAATGATAAGGGATTTATTAAAGTTGAACCATTTACATTCCTACATGGAAAGATGACATTTGTAACTCATGAAACCTTTCTCAGTGTCAGGGTAGTTGGAGGGACTATCTACATACATACATACATACATATATGTGTGGATTTAGATATATATCTCTATATATGCATCTATATATGTACATACACATACATAAATATATACACATACATAAACATATACACACACATATACAGAGGACACAGGATGAGTTGAATACGAAGGGATGACATCTAAAAAATAAAATTAAGGTGTGAGAGAGGAATGCACTGGAAGAGGAAGAAAGGGAGAGGTAAAATGGGATAAATTATCTCACATAAAAGAGGCAAGGAAAAGTTTTTATAGTGAAGGGGAAGACAGGGAAGGTGAAGAGGAATGAGAGAACCTCATGCTCACCAGATTTCATTTAAGGAGGGAATAAAATACACGTTCAATTACGCATGGAAATCTAGGAGGGAAAGGGACAAGGCGGGGGATGATAGAAGAGAGGGGAAGTAATCAGAAGCAAACACTTCTGAGGAAGAACAAACATGACTGTCACGGAAGTGTTTTGCATGACTACACATATATAACCTCTATCGAATTGTCTGTCTTCTCAATAAGGGTGGATGGGAAGGGAGGAAGGGAGAGAATCTGGAACTCAAGTAAAAAAAAAAATATTAAAAATTGTTTTTACGTTCAACTGAGAAATAAGGCAATGGGGCAGGCAATGGGGTACAGAAATCTATCTTGCCTTAAAAGAAAATAGAAGGGAAGGAGTAATCAGAATGCACCACAGTCTTAGAGTGGGCGACGAGGAGGGATGAGGAGAAAATTTGGAACTCAAAATCTTGTGGAAGTGAATGATGAAAACTAAAAATAAATCAATTATTTTTTTAAATGAAGTAAATGCAGAACATAAGTCTAAGTATAAACTAGTATAAATTTTAAGTATATGAGGAAATAATACAAGTTTATGAGAAAAGTAATTTTGTTGCACTTTATAACAAAAAAGATATTATTCTTCTGTGTTTTCAACAAATTCTTTAAAGCATTTAAGAGAATTGGTGTGCATAACTAATTTGCTAAAGAGCACAAAGTGAATAAACAGTGATTCAATTAACAATGACAAGCCTTAAATTAAAGATGGAAGGATTAGAGCTAGGGGAAAAAATAACCTATGGAGTCTCCATCTTCAGAGATTTATATGAGACTAGAAAACTTGTGTTTTGGTTGGTGAATTCATCCCCACTGCCTGAAAGCAAACTATCTTTAATTTTAGTCTTACCTTAGCCCTACTGAGCTATCATCCTAAAAAAGAAAAAATCAACTTATGTTCCACAATCTTTCCCAAATCTGTATATGTTATCTACAGGTTGATTACTTATTGTATGGGGTATGCCCTGAAAATCTTTAATCCCTTTTTGGTTTCTTCCTTCCGCTAGCACACTAAACTTCTGTGCTATGAGTAAGTACTGTCAAGTAATGCAAACTTAATTTCAACATTAGCCCACATCAGTCTTATTTGAAGAGTTAAATCAGATTCAATACAATCACATAAGGCACTCTGTTGCCAAACAAAAACTGTACTATAATGTGAAAAATCCAACCAATGGAGGGCATCACCCTCCATTCCTCAAGCTTCTCTCTTACCCCTCAATTCCCATCTGTGTCTAAGACCCGTAGATTTTACCTTCTTAACGTCTCTCACATGCATCCTTTTCTCTTTCTTCACCGCCAACACCTTGGTGCAAGCCCTCATCACCTCATATCTCTGCTATTGCAATGCTCAACTACTGTGGTCTTGCCAAAGCTTCTCCTCACTCCAGTCCATCCTCCAGCCAGGTATCAAAATTATCTCTCACCCTCTCATCTACCTATAATCAATAAACTCCAGGGTCTCTGGATCTCCTCCAGCATCAAATGTAAGTCTCTGGCATCCAAAACCATTCATACCTTGTCCTCC
Source organism: Bettongia penicillata ogilbyi (assembly GCA_023548195.1). Lineage (NCBI taxonomy): Eukaryota > Metazoa > Chordata > Mammalia > Diprotodontia > Potoroidae > Bettongia > Bettongia penicillata. The sequence goes on from JAJHZJ010000003.1 coordinate 4,573,053, forward strand.
TCTCCAACCTTTCCTGTAGTCCATCTTATAACCACCTCCCCACCTCCACCCCCACCCCCCACTCTGATGTAGTGACCCTGGCCTTTGTGTTTCTTGAACAATATACTCCACTCCAGTCTCCAGGAGTTTCCACCGGCTGTGCCCGATGCCAGGAACGCCTTCCCTCCTTATCTCTGCCTCCTGGCTTTCTTTGGGCCCTAACTAAAATCTTTTTTACAGGAAGCCCTGGATGCCTCTGAAGTCTAGCCCCTTCTCTGGGTTGGTTATCTCCAGTTTCACCTGTCTCTACCTTCCCGGCCCATCTTCATTTACTACTGTCTCCCCCATGAGACTGAACTCCGTGACAGCGGGGACTGCCCGCTGCTGTTCTTTAGATCCCCATCCACATCCAGTAGGCGCTTAATAGATGTTTTCTTGGCTGGTTTTCAGAGGAGACTGCAGACTAGAGCTCGCCCGGCGCTCGCCCAGGAGAGCAGGAAAGGGATGTGTGTGGGTGGGTAACCCGACGTGGAGTGGGGGACCCGAGCGGAGGCGGGAGATCAGACCCCCGCCCATTAGCGAGGAGGCGCAGACGCGGGACGCCGCAGGCGGCAAGGTGGGGGATGGGAGTGAGGCGCCCGGCCCGATTCCCGGGGGGGAGGGGGAGGCCCCCGGCCCGGCCCCTCCCTCCGCCGCACGAAGGATACGCTCCAAGTAGTAGGCGCCCTCCGCCGCCACAGCTTCCGCGGCCTCCTCAGCCGCCATGAAGCTGGTCCCCGCCGCCGCCTCCTCCAGGGGCCTCGGCCCCGACAGCGTTCGCTTCATGACTGTCCGCTCGGCTCCGGCTCAGCCGCCCGCCTCCGTCCCGGTGCGCACAGTCACTCCGAGCCCGTACCCCCACCTCGCCTCGGCTCCCACCGCCGTTCCCAATAGCAACCCCCCCCACCCCGAGCCGCTGGGCCCACGGGCCGCCCCCCACCCCCGACCCTCCCCCGGGCTCGGCCTTGCTCTCGCGAGAGGCGGGGCGCCGCGCGTGCCAGGGGACGGCTCCGGGCCGGGCCGCCTTCTGCGTCTGGCTCGGTGGGGAAGAGGGGGCCGGAGAATTTGGATGGGAGTGCGCCGCCCCATGCCTCCCCGCTCGGCCCCCACGTGGCCCGCGCACAGGCGCCTCCCGGCGGCTTCCTGCGTCGGCCGGGCAACCGGCTCCTCGTTACCTAGCGACGGGAGCAGCGTGGGGGCGGGGCTTACGGAGCTCCGCCCCCGGGGCGTGCCCGAGGCCCCGTCCTTCCTCTTACCCCCAGCGTTCTCCGCGGCCCCTTCACACAGGCGCACGTGCACACACCCCCACACACTCGGAAAGTTTAAGCCCTCAACACGGAGATGCGTAAGCCTAGCAAAACTGATCCCCATGCGAGAATAAAAAAATGTTGCCGAACAAACAAGGTTAAAGAGGCAGGAAGAAAGGCAGATGAAGTGTGAATGTGAGTGTGTATGCGCGCGGGTGTGTGCGTGCGTGTGTGTGCGCGTCTGTGCATGTGCATGCGCGCGTGTGTGTGCGTGTGTATGCGCGTGTGTATGCGCGCGTGTGCGTGTATGTGCGTGTGTATGCGCGTGTGTGTGCGTGCGTGTGTGCGCGTGTGTGCGTGTTTATGCGCGTGTGTGTGCGTGCGTGTGTGTGTGCGTGTATGTGTGTGTGCGTGTGTATGCGCGCGTGTGTGTGCGTGTGTGCGCGTGTGTGTATGCGCGTGTGCGTGCGTGTGTGTGCGTGTGTGCGTGTGCGTTCGTGTTTATGCGCGCGTGTGCGCGTGCGTGTGTGCGTGTGAACTTAAAGGATCCTGCAGGAGCCTTCTCTGCGCCACGCCGCATCCAGGCTCCTGTGAATACATAATAATCAAACTTTTTCTCTGCCTTTGAGAAGTTTACACGCCGCCGGGGGAAGCCACACCTTCCCGTGTACACCAGTGCAAAGCAGTGGCGGGGGAAGTCCTAGGGGCTAGGGAGGCAGGAGAGAAGCTGGCACCTGAAATGAGCCTTGAAGGACAATGGGAACCGTAAGGGGGAGAAGCGAAGAAGGCGCGCATCGCATGGAGTGGGCTCTGGGAGCCAAGTGTTACATTTTCAGTGTGAGCGTGTATATTGCAGAGCCTCAGGTACAAATGAGGGCTCCTGTGATTGTCTACACTTTAAAAAGGGATCAGGAAAGTTGTCCTGATGCAGATTAAACTCCAGTGTTTTGTGCACTTTGGGAAAGGTGGTTGTAAACGCTTACCTGCACACCATGATGGTATCAGCAATAGAATGTAGGCTTTTTTGTCTGCCGTGGGGAAAGCTTGAATAAAGAATGCAATAAACACCAATCCTGGACAGTAGGCTGGCACCATCGTTTGAAGGGCTTTAAATGACAGAGGACCTTGTACTTTATACCCAAGGAGTAATAGGAAACCATGAGAGGTTTTTGAGCAGGGGAACGGCATGATCACCTTGTGATTTACTTATATCAATTTATTGAGCTGAGCCAAGGGTGACTTGGCAAGAGGAAAGACTGGAGATGGAGAGACCAAATGTCATATCCACCTCTTCATGACCATATTTGGGATTTTCTTGGCAAAGATACTGAAGTGGTTTGCCATTCCCTTCTCCAGTTCATTTTACAGATGAGGAAACTGAGGCAAGCAGAATTAAGTTACTTGCAAAGTTCACATAACTAATAAGTGTCTGAGGTCAGATTTGAACCCAGGAAGATGAATTTTCCTGACTCCAGACCCAGTCCTCTATCCACTGAGCCTCCCAGCTGTCCTCAGAAACCAGCTGGAGGGTATTAAAATAGTCCAAGTGAGAGGTGATGAAAGTGTGAACAAAAGCTGTGGCTATGGAAGGGCAGAAAGGGTAGTGTGGTTGTGAAAGAGGTGGCAGAGAAATTGACAAGACTTGACAACTGGATATATCTGGGGTCCGAGAAAGTGAAGGGATCAGAATTATGAAACTGGGTGATCAGAAAAACAGTCTGCTCTCAACAGAAATATGTTCATAGCTCAAAATTGTTTGTGATGACTGTGGTTTTGTAAATGTGCGCATGTGGATATGAGCTAGTCTCTGTGAAGAATTTTTTCTCCATAAAAACCAAGGGAGCCTGTCTAAACTTTTTGTTTCCCCGCATTTTGAATTTTTGATTTTGTTAATAGTCCTTTTATAGGTATAATTTGATTAAATAGGAACTGAAGAACTAGTTAAGAAATGACATTGGAAATAGGATTTGTATTTAGGGACCAGAACCAAATATTTAAGAAAGACAGGCTACTGGTCAAAGGTGGAGTACGCCAATCAAGGACTACTGAAAATGAATTTTCCTGAAATTTTGCTAATTAACTCGAAAAGGAAGAGGGAGAAAGAAACATAGTAGAGCAAATAGTTATAGAAATGCCCATTCACGGAAGGCAAAATCAAAAAGCCAGCATTGCCTCATGTATATCATGTGTGTATCAAAGTGTATATGTCTATATATTTATGTGTATAGATAGATCTATAGTTTTATACACACAGACACACACACACACCTACACATACATACAAGTGCATGTGAGTTCCAAAGGATGAAGATAAAGGGAAATTCTTTAAAGAACTTGATAGGACCTTCCTAATTAAATCAATATACACTTTGATAACAGATGATTTCTGTATAAAAGAGTATGAGTAACAAGTGAGGTGACCTATACATCAAAATGCAAGGAAATAAATTTGGCCTCATAGATTTAATTGAGATATGGTAGAGTGGTACAGTAGAATTTTGACATGAATATAATTCTAAAAGGCTATGCTTTATTCAAAATGAATGAGGGACAGTTTAATATCATTGTATAAAAATGTGTGGAAACCCCAGAATCAAGATGGAACTATGTGGCAGAAAATGAAAGAAATAATGTCATTAGAAACCACCTGCACTGAAAGAGGAAAAGATAAGGAGGCTGGGAAAGAGATCAAAAGCCTGGCATGAAGGCATGGTATTATAGTGAAGGGGCGCTTCAGTTATCCTGCTATAGCACCTTCTCTACCCAAAGCAGGAAGACTAATGATTTCTTGACTTGTTTTAATGCTAGTTTTATTATTTAAAAGGTGTAGGAAACAAAGAATAGGACTTTTTAAAAATTTAATTCTCACCAATATGGAGAAATTTATTGCTGAGCTGAAAATCATGGGAGTTTTTGCAGGGAGAAGCCATTTAGTCTCTAAATTTGAGATGGAGAAGGAGAGGAAAGCTCATCATATGCTGATGTGCATCACAGGTCTGAGAAGAACACAAATAAAGAAATAAGTAAAAGCAAAGGCAGAGGCTTGTGAAATAAAGTTTTATAGGAGATATTAGTCCAGGAGAAACAGGAAAACCTCAAGAATTGAATTCTAAAGATTCAAAGAGAAAATTCCATTGAAGACAAAAAGATAATTGTCAAAAAGAAATGATATAAAACCTGCAACGGGATAGATTGATGGTTAATATACATACTTTCTTCATCTACAAGTATCATCGCCAAGATGAGCATAGCCTTAGGTATCATGGGGTAGAAAAATGCAACCCTTTATGAATACTGGAGTCCAGGTCACATGATACCCCATAGCCAACATTTAGATACTACATGAGTTCAATTTCTAGTCAATGTGTCTTCATCCAACATTGGTGATAGAGTTATAGAGTTAGAGATTGAAAGGACCCAGAGACCATCTGCTCCAGCCTCTCATTTTACATGAGGAGACTAAGTCCAAGAAAGGTTCATTGATTTCCTAGGTTCATAGGCAGGATTTGAACCCCAGTCTTCTGAGTCTAAAACCAGTACATTTTCTACTATACCCTACTGATGATTATGATCAGCTGCAAACTCCTAGATATTCAAAGGATGGCCCAGAACTTGAATGACCATCAAAAACCAAATACGTTGACATGAACTCATCAAGGGCAGCTAGACAACAGCGTATTATCTCCCAGTCTGTCTTGGGTATCAGTTAACTATTGATTATTTTTGTTCTTATCCTTCTAGTCTGAATTATAATTCTCCTTGGCTAGAGAAAAAGAACCAACTCTGCTTTCTCTCTGAGAAAAGTTCCTTGATGGTAGAAATTATCTTACTTTGCTGTTGTCACTTGGTGGATAGAGTGTTGAATTTGGATTCAGGAAGATCTGAGTTCAAATCCCACCTCAAACATTTACAAGCTGTGTAACCCTGGACAAGTCCCTTAACCTATCAGCCCCCATTTCCTCACTAGTGAAATAATAACAGTTATAACTTGAACCACACCTACCTCACAGAGTTGTTGTAAGCATCAAGGAAGATAACATATGTAAAGGGCTTTGCATAGCTTACGTATGATGTAAATGCTAACCATGATTACCTTGCTTTCCCACGTTCAGCTTTCCAGACATTAGATCAGGATTTCTTAACATGGGGTGCACTGACCCCTCCCAGGTGTCAGTGGATGGATATCAGGGAATCCACAAACTATGTAAGTCCTGGCTGCTCCTGTTATTATATCATCCCCAGCCCTTGCAGTATCTGGTGCATAGTAGGCATTTAATAAATACTTGCATATTGATTTGTCAGTCTGCTTATTCATTTGTTTTTAGCTATATTAGGATGAGAAAAGTATATGGACAGTGTTCAAGGCAAATATAACCCCAGAATAGAAAAGGAAAAGAGCCAGAGTATCTAGCCCATACTCACTGAAAGCTGATAAATGATTTCTAAAAGCAAGGACATAGACGGAAAGAATTGAAAAAATTAGTAAAAAAAAAAAAAAAAAAAAAAGCAGTTTGGTAGGTATGTCATGAAGGGAGGGATAAATGGCTTGATATATCTCAAGGGGGCTACATTATATCCCAGAACATTTAACCACTTTACAAGTTGGTTTGGTTTGGTTTGGTTTGTTTTGGTATGGTTTTGAATAAATCCATTCATGAAGGTCTTACGTTTCTGGTCCAGGATCCAAATGATTCCAACTTTAAACCTATGATTGTATGAGCTGATATTCCTAACAATGACTGAAGTATACCATCATACAAATAGAATTAGGAATTTTTAGAACTATCTGGAACTTTAGAAATTGTTTAAGTTAGCCTACCATTTTGAAGATAAGTAAATTAAGGTCCAAGACTGGAACCTTGGTCACCCGATTCCCAGTACACTGGATTGTAATACATAAACATGTGTATGCTTGTGTATATACATGTGTCTATACATGTGTGTATGTATTTTATGGATGGATATTTGGATAGGTAAGTACATTATACAGAGTTAAGCATCTCAGCTTTTCTTAATTTTTGAGAATGGTGTGTAGATGATACATGTGTGTATCTATGTATATGTACATATGTATATATATGTACACACTCTAAAGAAAAGAAATTATGCAATATACTTTGTTCTTGAAAAAGTGGGTTTTTCCCATGCGTTTTGATTCTTAAACTATGGTCATTTCCCAAACATACCTCCCATTCTCCTCCTACCACCTACACCACAGAATCCTCCCTTACAGCAACAGAGTTATGTAAAATCAAGTGCAGTCTGTTTTAGAAAGAGTTACATTATAATGGTTAAAATATCATTTATAAAGCCTGGCATGTAAACTCAATTATCTAGAAAACAAAACAATCTCAAATAACAAGGTAAGTTATTCATTCTCCAACCCATTCCTCAAGAACACCAGCAGCTGACGCTTCCCAAAGGTTTGCTAATGCCTGTTGGATTCTGCTCCTTTTGCTAACTTTAGAAAGGAAAAGCTACCCAGGTAATTAATAGCTTAGTTGTCATTTGTACAGATCCTACTGAAGAAGAAACATGAAACATACCCAGCCTAGCTTTCTGTGAAGCCATTGCTTTGCTGATGGTCACTTTAGAGATCTTTGCTTATTTATTTTTTTTTGTATGCCTTCTGATAGATTGTAGGCTATTTTTTCAAATAAGCAATTGAAAAATAATTTTATTAGCATTTCCTTGAAGGGAAAGAATTATTTTTTATTCATCATATCACATTGTTATTCCCATGCTATTTTTTGTTATTTTAATTACATAATAAAAGCATTATTAGGAGAAGGGGAAAAACTGACTATAAGATCACAGTATTTCTCCTTTTGAGTTAAAATAAGCCCCCAGTCAGGATTCCCTACTTGTTTTTAAATCTTTTTCACTTTCTTGAATCAAAAGAGAAAGTCTTTTGAATTTGTATGAATGAAGAGGGAAATTGCTAGCTTCCTTTGAGCGTAATCTTGAAAGGGCTTGGTAAAAGTACTGGGAAAACCAGGGAAGACGGTGAAAATTAAGTAGCAAGCTCAAAGGATAGCAGATGTTGCCAACCAGTTTAAATGAACCATTTTTATATTAATAAACCTTTTTTTTTCTTTTTAAATGCAAAATAGAGAGGAATCCAGCAATAGATTCACTGTTGGCACTTATAGTTCCAAGAAAGGAAATAAATCTCCCAATGGAAGAATACAATAAACCAGCCACCAGATATTACTTGCTTGAAACTTCAAGTGTCCCAAGAATCAAAAGATAGTATAGTTGAAAGGCATCTTTGAGGTGGTCTAGTCCAACAGTTTCATATATAAAAACACCGCAGATTAGGAGGATAAATGACTTGCCCAAAGTAACAGTTTTTAGTAATGTGGATCAAACCATCAATGTTCATGTGGCACATTATATGCATAATAGGACTAGGTCTGGATTTGGAGTCAGAAAAACCCCTCCTTGGGCCTTAGCTTCCCCATATGTGAACTGAAGAGGTTAAACCAGGTAACTCCTGTGGTACCTGCCAGCTCTAGACCGATCATCCTAAGCATGGGAAAATTTTTTGAGTTTAATGGCAACTATTATTACATTTGTAAAAGTGTGTATCAAAATAGCCAGCTTTAGTTAACAAGGGCAGTAGAAATCTTGACAAGTTTTATAGGGAATCTTAATTGTTTTCTTGGACCTTTGAGATGCATTATTATGAAGAGACTCCTAAGCATGTAAAATACCAAGAAGAAACTTATGCTGTTTATTGCCTCAGATAATGGGGTAGCCATTCAAGGGAAGTAATGTTTGATATATGGTATGTAAAACACCTCCTTAGTTGTCATACCTCTTTATAAATAATAATAATGAATACAAGTTGTAAAAAAATTCTCATGTTCATATAGTCTGAATACCTGGTGTGCATATATCATCAGTCATTTTTAAAGAACTGTGCACTTACGGAAAAAATCAGGCCAAGCCTGCCCAAGAACTACAAAGATATCCTCTCTATACTTAGGTATGGCAATTTGTAATTTTGAACTTTGCTATTTAATTATAATTCAACATGTTACACTCATCTCACATAGAGTACTAAGTCCACACAAGGAACTTATTAAATGTTAAGTGTATGATATATACATTACTTTAAGATGCATTACTGGAGGAATGAATTAATTTGCAAATGAACAGGAGACTTGCCCAAATTTTTACTTCTTCATTTCACTGATAAAGTTTCCCAGAATAATGTAAGATCTTTGAGGGTACAGAGAGTTTTATTTTTGTCTTTCCATCTTTAGTGTCCAGTACAATGCCTGGCACTTGGAACTCGATAAACGCTTGTCAGAATGAATTGAATTTCAGTAGTTTATCATGTGAAAAGGTGTCATTTCTAAGAATAAAAAGAATGAAAGGAAAACTAGTTATTTCTTTTAAAAATAATAGTCCACACTTCAGGTAGCAAATTGATCTTTTAGTATTTGGTATTTTGTCTTTTTCTTACTAGGAATCCAATTAATCAATCAGTTGAATAAGATCTGTTGATCACTTAGTTGGGAAAATAATATAGGTATATTTGGGGATGTGAGACTTACTTTGGTATACAAAATCTAAAATATTTTTTAGTTGTTTGGGGAGGTAAATAAGCTGAAGTTCAGGATATTACAAGGCAAAGGAATCATTGGTTTGTAATATTAAGTTTACTGACTATACTGTTAGTTTGAAAATGAAGTATATATATATGTATGTATATATATATATTATATATATATATATATAGTTTGTTTATTTAAGGGACCATAACACAGTACAAATGAAAAAAGCATTTATTCTTTGCTTACTGCAGGACAACCATGGTGACTGCAAATAGAAAGGCAAGACAGTCACTGCTTTCCAGGAGCTCACATTTTAATGGGGAAGATAATTGAAGAGTTCAACCATGGGGCACATGAAAAGACCAGGTTGCTCTTAGGATTCAGTGGATGGGCAGAAGGCAAGGTCCAGTGGTCTTCCATCTTATTGGAAGGATTATATTTGGTGATTCCTGGCTCATCCAGGTGGAGAGAGTGACTATATATTGCCCTCTCAAGGAAAATGGACTGGAGATGCAAGCAAACAAACTTTAGGAAGGGGGAAATCTGGGTTAAGGTTCTCAGTTGATGGGGATGAAGGAATTTTCTCTATTGTGGAACAGGAAGGAAGGAAGGAAGGAAGGAAGGAAGGAAGGAAGGAAGGAAGGAAGGAAGGAGGGAAGGAAGGAAACATGCATTAAGCATCTGCCATATTCCAGGACCTTTACAAATACTTTCTCTTGATCCTTGAAACAACATAGGGAGGTAGGTACTATTATCTTCATTTTACAGTTGAGGAAACTGTGGTTAAATGACTTGATTAAAGTTACACAGCTAATGTATCTGAGTCCAGATTTGAACTTAGCTCTTCCTGAATCCTGGAAGATAGTCTCCTCATTCCCTCCTGCCTACACAGCCAGGGGAGCTATGGGTGAACTCCTAGTAGAAAGGAATAGGGAGACCATCTTACAGTCAGGAGGAGGCAGAAAAAGGAAACACTGCCAGAAAGGTTGTCAGAAAGGTTTCCCCTGGCACCATATTCTGAAAGTTAACTTTTTAAAAAATCACTATATGTTGAAATTTAACTTCTATGTGTTCTCATGAATAAAAGAATCACACAAATAGATGTAAAAGGGACTTCAGAGTTCATTTGAAAGGAGAGAGAGAGGCTGGCCTTACTTGACAGATGGGGAAACTGAGGCTCAGTGAGGTAAGATTGCACAAGGTTGCATAGATATTATATATCACTGAGACACACTGATTACAGAGGACATTTTGCACAGGGGCTAGTGGTGTTGGAGAGTGTCATGTAGAAAGGGGGTAGCTCTGCAAACATTTGGGAGATAAGGGGGAGCTCACTCCAAATCACCATTTTTTTGGTAGTTTTCCATTTTAACAAATTATTCTTGCTGATTCTGCAGTTTCCTTGCAGCTGAAGCACTGCCAGTGCTCTTTAAGTTGTATGCTCTGGGATAACAGCCATATTGCCATGACCTACATATAGCTCTGTTGAAAGTGTTTATATACTCACATTCACCTTATATAAAAATGACCAATTTTAACCTTTCCTTTCCATCCTCAGGAAACAGTATCTATGCCAAAATAAGGCCATAATTAGTTTAAGATAATGAAGCAAAGCTAAATGCCCAATTAAATTTCTATTTCTTCTGTGTTATCGCTATCAGAAGCACTAAAAAAGTTATCTCTGATATGCTTATGAATTTTATACTTTATAAGAGATTTAAATTCTAATTAGCTTATTAAATAAAAATAATCATTGCCCCTAGTAGATAAATTTCCTGCTCTAAAACTCCCCCAGATTTAGTGTTTCCCAATCTCCTTCTCTGTACTTTTTCTTAAACACATCTTCACTGTTTCCAAGACATATCAGGAATACAAAATTGTGATATTGCCAGGAATACAAAATTGTGATATTACCAAGCAGAAGGAAACATGATAAATTAAGTCACTATTGGACTAGACTTTCTTTATCAGTATGTAAGAGTGAACTTAAAGCCTTTTCAGGCTTTGCCAGCCTTATAAGCCTATGGAAAACCAAGAATGGGGTCACGCAAATAAATCATAGATCTAGAACTGGGAGGGACCTCAGAAGCCATCTAAATAAATAAACATTTATTAAATACCTACTATGTATTGGATGCTGTTCTAAGTGCAAATACTAGCAGTGTCTGATGGAGAGTCATCCAAGAGAGGCAAGGCATCAGGAAGAGCTATCATGTCCAGAATGCCATCCATCCAAGACTAGCAGAAAGAAGGCCTGGTGGCCACAGCCAATGGCATTCCTAGAAGATATTAACATCCTTAGTGTTAAAGGCTTGAATTGCTCTTCTAACCTATGTGTGTCCTGGTGTTAGAAGTGGCATATACTCTATCAAATGTGTACCATTCATACATGTTCCCTACATGTATATAATTTTTTTTTGCCATAAAAGTACTCGTATTTGTGGGAGAGTCTATTCCTGATTTAAGGGGTGGTGAAGATTTTATTTTTATTTTTCTTACCACACCATGTTATTATATGACTTTGTTTAGAATTATGTCCTCCATCTATTCCTGGTAAAAACATTTGTGGGGTCTCTTGAGCTATGGTTTTAGCATATGGGAATTCAAAAGAGAATTGTTACCAAAAGGTAGACTTTCTCTGGAGTGTCCTACCCTGTGATTTGGGAAGGGACTGAGATGCTCCAAGATACTACAAGTAAAATGAAGGGGTTAGTCTAGGTCCTGATATAGATCATTTCCCACTCTAAAATTTTATGACTCTTTGAGTCCCTCTAACCAATGCTTCTTTTACTAGGACAAGGGGAAAATATCCTACAGCTGTCATCATTTCTTTTTTCTGTCATTTTAATTGAATTCTAATAATGTACCTTCTCTGCTTCTAGCATTTTTCTAGTTTCTATTTTACTGAGTTCTGCAGAGCAAGAACCCCAGGCCTTGTTTCTCCTAAGAAAATGAGAATATTGGGAATTCAGAAACACAAATTTATATAATATAAGGTCAATTGATAAGAATGTACCTAAAACATATCAAATTTTCTTTCATTTATGGGCAATAAGTTCCTTGACATAGATTTCTACTTATTCTCATAGAGTAGAAAAGCAGCATTAATACGGAGAATAGTTCATAAATATTACATAAAGGGATTTTATATGCCTGATGATGAGAAAATATACTGTCTCCCAACCTTCTTTTCTTTTCTGTTAAGTAACCTGAAGAATCAAATGGCATAATAGATGGAATCCTGGACTTGGAGACAGGAAGCCATTAATTGATATCCTTCCTTTGACACTACCTGGCTGAGTTGACCCGTCCCGCAGGTCAACAATCGTGGGTCAGGGACGCTGGAGAGTGCCGGGGGAGCTGGGCTCGAGGGGGACCCGGGGGACCTTGGAAGGCCACGAGGTCCGGGGACAGGATCACGGAGAGGAAGGAGACATGACTCGTTGCTGGTGTAGGAATGTCTCTCTTTATTAAGTCCAGCGGGGGTTTATATAAACAATTACTACAAGGTCATATCCTGGGGGTGGAGTTTTTCATCTCATTGGTGTGAGCCCCTCCAAACCAAACCAAAAAAGGGCACGATTCCCTATCCCGGGTCGTATCCCCTTCTGGTTGGTTGGTGGCTGCTTAGTCTCAGACCAGGAAGTCTTTCTAGCGCTGGGCTGGCAGAGCCACGTGGCAGGTCAGGACTTCCTAGTACTCTCTTCCCCCCAGGAAGGGCCCCGGTCCATTGTGCCCTTAACAACTAAGAAGAGGGGAAGATAGTAACCGACAATTCAGTCTCCAGTCTCCAACATGTCCCCCGTTTTTATTTAAAAAAGGGTAGGTGGCTGGCCTGTCTTAGGCTATGTGGCCTGACTCCATGCCTGGTACCGAAAGTGGGCAGGGCCCCTGTCTTAGGCTATGTGGGTGGCCCCCACCTCCAGCATTTCTGGTAGGTAGACCCACAATAATCCCGTCATTGGGTACCTCTGCAGCCAATGGTATGATTATCCAGGTCATGGGGCCACAATATTCCCGTCATTGGCGCAGTCCACAGCTTCCCTGTCGGGAACATAGTGGAGGAGATTCATAGAAATCAGAGTAAGGGTAAGGTATCAATATCACACACAAGGAATAATGGGAGCTAAGATGCTCAAGGATGGGGAGAGCAGGGGAGGGGTTGGTGGGCTGTTCAGCAAGGGGAGCAGAGTCTCTTCTTCCACCGCCGGTACCAAGGTTCTTTAAGGAGATCTTCGGTAAACTGAAGCCGGTTATCTGGGGGCTCAGGGACGTCATGTTCCTGTAGCCTGCTGTAAAATATATGTCTCTTCCGGTCAATAGCTGAATCTATCTGAGATTTAACAAGGGTGGTTAGTTTGTTAAAGGCCCAAGGGCCGAAAGAAATGAGTAGGAGAAGGCCCAAGAGTGGTCCAAGAAGGCTAGGAAGGAGTGTAGAAAGCCACGGGGAGGCGGAGAACCAGTTCTTATACCAGGATTCTTGTTGTTCCCTCTCCTTTTTCCTTCTTTCTAAGCTCTCTCTGACCTTACTCAAGCTGTTTTCCACAAGTCCTAGCCTATCTGAGTAAAAGCAGCACTCTTCTTTCAGGGCTGCACACAGACCTCCTTGTTGTAAGAAGAGGAGGTCCAAACCTCTTCTGTTTTGTAACACAACTTCCGCCAGAGATGCTACTGAGTTTTTGAGGTGCTGTAATCCTGTCTGCAGTTCCTCTAGATCTTTATCTATAGCTGCACTAAGCTGTGCTATCTGTCTATCATTTTGAACGAGGGAGGCAATACCGGTACCCGTCCCTACAGCTCCTAGACCCAAAAGGACGGTTAACGTTAATGCAGTTAGTGGTTCTCTTTTTACCCTTTGGGAGCTTCCTCTCCCTTGTTGCCAGATATTTAGGAAGTCATCATTTGGGTAAAAAGTGACATGAGGGAATAAAACTACCAATACACAGTAATCACGGGAGCTGATGAACTTGGAGATAACTAGAAAGGTGGTAAGGCCGGAGGAACAGGCAAAATAGTGGCCAGTAGGCGCAGAAGCATAAGTATGATGCTCAGAGACGATTACAGTCTGATTGCATATAGCCTCAAGCTGAAAAGGGGGGAGCATGTTGGGGCCCAAAATGCAGGTGCCAATGCCAGTAATTACGCTAAGTGTCAGGCCTTGTTTTTTGTCGTTACCCCACCTAAGTTGTGAAATCTCTGATGTATAGTTGGGTGCACCGAACTGAGCCATGCCTTCATAAAAGGGGGGGGCGGAGGAGTAGCAGACCCAGCATCCTTCAATGAATGATACGTTTAGAGTGTGTAGGGTTTGTATGGAGGCATTAACCAGACTTAGAATCATGGAGGCAGGCGGTGATGGCCCGCGGAGTATAGTAGGGCGGAAAAGAGTGGTGTTGGAGAGAAAGGGGATCGCAGTGGAGGGATGAGGTTTATTTTTCAACGCTGAGTTGTGAAGTGAATAGTTGGGTCTCATTTCTCTATTCGGGCCTACGGCTACGGGAGGAGAAACAGGAGGAGTCTTTAGAAGTTTGAGGGAGAAGGTGAGGCCCCAGTCAGAGCCAGTTTTGTACAACCTCAGTCCCCAAGAGACACCTTTCGCCCAATCAGAATATTTTTTGCCAGGTTCAGTAAAGTCAATTTTGAGTGGGTTGCACCAAGTGTTACATTCAGCCGGGGGGCGGAAGCCAAACACATGAGGGTTCGTGCGCGTATAATTTGCTTTAACAGTTATCAGGTCCCAGGAAGAACTGGGAGACCAGTAAGTATCCCCTGTTGTTTCACACCCCCATGATTTACAGAAAAAATCAGTGGAGGAACCACAGGAACCAGATAATCTTTGGGGTCGGTGTTTTGAGCCGGGGCAGGCGTATAGTGAATATTGTCTTAAAACGCCTCTGCGATACTTTGACAAACAACCTCCTTCGGAACGTGGAGACTCGGGAACCCCCTGACCCAGGTATGGGGGAGTGAGGGGGGCAGTAGAACTAAAATATTCAGCAACATCCCACCCTTCCTGACCTTGCGCCAGTCTGCAAAGATCCGGGTTTAAAGTAGACCAAGGAACGTCATGAGTGATTTCTGACTTTCTCCAAACCACATCTCCCCACGAATTCTGAACTATCCAGGTATAGTTAAAAAGTTGATATTGGGAGGAGAATGCAGGGGAGATCAACAGGGGGAGGATAAAGTGGACAAACCTCATGGTGGGTGTCTCCCGTGGAGGGGGGAATATGTTACCACGCGTTCCTCTTTGCGGTATCTGTTTGCGAGCACCTGAAAAAGAGCAGAGGGATTCCTTCTCAGGGTTTTCCCCTGGGCTGGTTGATAATTTTAACCAGGCGTTCAGGCAACCATCTGGCATTTTGTGCACTAAGGTCATAGATGCATGCATGCCCTTTGCCCCAGATTAGGACAGGATCGGGACCGTGCCACTGATTTGTAAGTGGGTCCTTCCATTTTACTTGGGCATAATCATCGGCCGTAGAAGAATGCCAGAGGCGATCTGCTGGTGACTTACCGCTCTTATCTAATGTTAAAAAATTTAGTACAAACAGAGCATGATTTAAAAGGGTTCTGTGGTTATTGGCCCGTAAATAAAGTTTCTCAGATCCTGATTGTAGTTTTGACAACATTCTCTTCAGAGTTTGATGGGCACGTTCAACTATCCCTTGCCCCTGAGGGTTATATGGGATACCAGTAATGTGCTTAATGTGTAGGTAAGCACAGAACTGCTTGAAGGATAGGCTGGTATAACCTGGTCCATTGTCAGTTTTTAGAACTTTTGGTCTAGGGCCAATTGTCAAGGAGGCCATAATGTGATTAATGACATGTTTGGTGGCCTCCCCTGTTTGTAAGGTGGCAATGAGAAAGCCACTGAAGGTATCAATAGAAACATGGATGTATTTTAGTTTACCAAAGGGTGTGAAATGTGTGACATCCATTTGCCATAATTCTCCAGGGATCAGGCCTCGGGGATTAACTCCAAGGTGTGGTTCAGGAAGGTGAACGAGACATCCAGGACACTGTTTCACAATTTGTCTAGCTTGTTCTCTGGTGATTTTATAAAGTTGGGCTAGGCTGTGTGCATTAAGGTGATGTAATTCATGGGCTTTAGTGGCAGCCTCAAAAGGAGTGGATCGCAGCATTGTGGAAAACAAGGCATATTTAGTGGCTGCATCTACAGTGCTATTTCCTTCAGCTAGAGGGCCAGGAAGGTCAGAATGCGCCCTAATGTGGCAAATGAAGAAAGGATGGCTTCTATTTCGTATCAGTTTTTGGATTTCAAAGAACATTGAGAAGGCATTAGTAGAGGGCTTAATATAGGGGACAGTCTCAAGTTCAGGAACCGAATTGGCTATGTAAGCGCTGTCAGTGTATATGTTCATTGGGTCAGAGATATGTTCAAAAACCCAAAGTATGGCCGCAAGCTCTACCAATTGTGCAGATTTATAAGGAGTGTGAAAGGACGTTACTACAGAGTCTACAGATATAGCGGCAGTGCCTGAGGATGAGCCATCAGTGAAAACTAGCCGAGCTTCTTGTATGGGCTCTATTTTTGTGATTCTGGGGAAGGTTACCGGATTATCCTTGAGAAACTGGATTAGTTTATCATTTGGGTAATGGTTATCCAAAGTTCCCTGAAAAGATATAGAAGAAACAGCCCAGGTGTCATCATTCTGTTGTAGCCATGATATTTGTGTGGAGGTATAAGGGCAAACAATATGATCAGGTTCCTTTCCAAATAGTTTAATAGAGAGTGATCTGCCTTCCTGAAGAAGAGATGCGGTTAGAGAGATATAGGTGGATAGTACCTTAGTGGGTGTTGCAGGGCCATGAATCCAATATAAGGGCAATTCTTGCCAAAGCAGACCCGTGGGGGAAAATGTTGTTGAGAAAATTAGAAACCAGAGTTTCTTTTGGGGGTTGTAGTATCCTATTTTTTGAACAGAAATGGCATGATTTATCTTTTGTAGTGCTAACTCCCCCTCTTTTGATAAGGCACGCGGAGAAGCTGGATTAGAATCACCTCTAAGGGTGTCAAAGAGAGGCTTCAGATCACCAGTGGTGATTTTTAAGTAGGGTCTGAGCCAATTAATATCTCCCAGGAGCTTCTGAAAATCATTGAGGGTTTGCAAGTGACTTGTCCTAATCTGTGCCTTTTGAGTAATGATCTGGGAAGAATGAAGTTCAAAACCGAGAAAAAAGAAGGGGGAGGCTAGCTGGACTTTATCAGGGGAAACATGTAATCCTCTCTCTTGTAATGCATCGACAAGAAGAGAAGTCACCTGTAAGAGCTCTGGTTCTGAGGGGCCAGCAAGCAAAACATCATCCATGTAATGAATGATATAAAGATGTGGGTATTGCACGCGAAAAGGGTCAATTGTTTGAGCAACGTATTTTTGGCAAAGTGTAGGACTATTGGCCATACCCTGAGGAAGGACTTTCCAATGGAAACGTGGGGAGGGTCCTACACAATTAGTTATGGGAATGGAAAAGGCAAACCTTTTAGCATCATCGGGATGAAGGGGAATGGAGAAAAAGCAATCTTTAAGGTCAATCACCACCTTTTGAAACTTCGCAGGAATAGCAACAGGCGCGGGAAGGCCGGGCTGCAGGGAGCCCATTGGAACCATTGTTCTATTGACTGCTCGGAGGTCGTGGAGTAGTCTCCAAGCTCCGGATTTTTTCTTTATTACAAAAATAGGGGTGTTCCAAGGTGAGTTTGAAGGCTCTATATGGCCAGCATCCAACTGTTGCTGTACTAACATTAAGGCAGCCTCTAATTTTTCTCTAGGGAGGGGCCACTGGTCGGTCCAGACGGGTGTATCAGATTTCCAGGTGATTTTGTCCGCCTGTAGGCTGGGAGGACCAGTGGCCCTTAGAAAAAATGCTTATAACTATTGTTTGAAAGGCCAAGGCTCGAACGACCGGGGTGTGGCTGTAGCTGCGGCGGTTGGGTGAGACCTTGTTTGTTTTTTCCCAGTCCCTGACGAGGTAGGAAGCCTTGGTTCAACATAACAATTGAGCTGGGACTGCACATAATGATCCCCATTTGAACTAGAATGTCTCTTCCCCATAAGTTAACGGGTAAATTAGGGACAACAAAAGGCCTAACAGTTCCCTTATTACCTTCCTGATCTTCCCATTGTAAGAGTTGAGAGGACTGCATAGTGTTGGAACTCTGCCCAATGCCTTGTAGGTGGGTTAATGAAGGTTGCAGCGGCCAAGAAGACGGCCAATGGGCTTCTGAGATAACAGTGGAATCAGCCCCAGAGTCAAGGAGGCCGAGAAAGGTTTTTCCCTGTATTTTAAGGGATAGAGTAGGCCTCTCTTGGGAGAGAGCTTGTGCCCAGTAAATGTCCGAGGAGCCGAGTGTTGATCTGCCTCTGTTACGATGAAGAGCTGGGAAGGAAGTGTCCATAGGGAGGGGTAAAGCCCGTGCAATGCGTTGATTGGGTTGAACCCGAACAACGTCCCCGGAAGCAGAAGCAATTATTTTAATTTCCCCTGTGTAATCATTATCAACGAGAGCAGGGTGTATAGTAATACCCCTGAGGGTTGTGGAGGCACGGCCAATGATAAGAAAAAAGAAACCAGGGGGTGGTGGACCACAAACGCCTGTTGGGATGGATTGCGGGCCCTCCTCTGGCCTCAGTACTGTATAGGTGGTGGCACACAGGTCCACTCCTGCGCTACTTGCTGCTGCCCTGGAGAGTTGGTGGCAGGGCATGTCCCCGTGGCCAGCTGGGCCGGGCCTTGAGGGGTCCGGGGTGGACCCCGCCAGCCGTTTCCCGGCAAGGGGGGAAAAGGTTTGCCCTCCAAATCATGAGTGGCTCTGCAAGCATTGCCCCAGTGAAAACCTTTTCTACAGCGGGGACAAGGAGTGGCGGGTGTGGCACGTTTCCGCGGGGCAAAGGGGTTATTTTGCCCCATGGGGCACTGCTTGGCAAAGTGGCCCTCAGTTCCACACCTAAAACAAGGTCTAGGGCCGCTGGTTGTGGCTGCCCCAATAGTCAAGAATGCCTCAGACATAGTTTTTACAGGGTTTTGCAGTGCTAGCACAGCTTGGGACATTTTTTCGATTTTAGAGGTAGTGGGGTCCTGAACATCACGACACAACTTTATCATTTCATTTAGGGTTTTGTCTTGCCATTGTCCATTAAGTATGTTTCTACATGGGCCACTGGCGTTCTCAAAAGCCAACCTTTTAATAATCAGATCATCAGAGGCCGCATTACCTAGGGTCCTTTCGGCCGTTTCTAACAAGCGGCTCACAAATTCAGAATATTCCTCATCCTTTTTTTGGGTAATCTTGTTCAGGGGAGTGAAAGGGGAACCAGTCATGGGCAGGGCTCTCCAGGCGCGGTTAGCTGCCTGGTTAGTTTGCTCTAACAGTCCTGCCGGTAACTTCTTTTGTTTCTGTTCGAGGGCAAATTTCCCCCTTCCTGCCAATTTTTCGAAGGTCCAATCTTTATTACTTTTAGATTTCAAATTCCTTTTTTCAATAATTTGACAATTATATTCAAATTCCGCCTTCCATGTCAGAAATTGGCCCCGAGTTAGGGCTGCTTGGGCTATTCTAATCCACTCTCCTGGCAACAAGTAACCTCCTTGCCCCAGCGCTTCAAGAGCGGACAATGTAAAGGGTGCATTGGGGCCATATTTATTCACTGCTACATGAAGATCTTTTATATTTTTAAATTTTGGGGCTTTATATCTAGGAGAAGCGGAAAATTTCGTATCTTCCTCGGAGTCCAAGTCTTGTTCCCCAGAGTCCGAGTCTCGTTCCCCATTATCACCCTCTTCCCCCTGACTATCTTCCTCAGAACCTTCATTCCCCCCACCATCACCTTTTGAGCCCTGTCGATTTTCATCTGAATCCCCGGGGTCCTTAGGCAAAGTTTTGGATTTGTTTCGGAGGATCGGGAAGAGGAGGGCTTTAGACTTTTTGAGTGGGCGGGAAGTATTAGGAGGAGGAGTGGTCATGGAGCTGGTTGTCATGGGAGTGGACAGAAGGGATTTTTGTAAAGACGCTTGAAGCGTGGAGAACTCCCTGATCATCTGCTGGTACTGGTTTTGAATATCTAAGGTCTTTCTTAGCTCTATCATACGACCGGTCAAGTCCTTCTGAATAAGGGAAAGATCCATCGCGGGAGGGAACACATAGGGAGGTGGCGTGCAGGGCTGTGTTATGAAGGCTTCTTGGGGATTGTATGCCGCGGCTTCTGCCTCTAAATCAGCGGCTTCACCATCAGGGAGCACACCATCCTTATTAGGGGAATCAGCTTTTAGGGGATTTTTGTGCTCCGTGGGAAACACGGGGAAGGTAAGGGTATTGGTAGGGAGTGGTGGGTAAATAGACCTTATAGGAGGAGGAGACTTGACTTCCCCTTTATTCTCGGTAGATGGGGGAGGTTTTGCTTCTTCTTTATCCCCGATTCCCTCTGTGTGAAAAGAGGATACGGAAGCCGCGCGAGAAAGTGGCGCGAGACAGGATTCCGCTTGTACAAGTAATTGGCGGGTATTCTTATCTCCTGTTGCTTCCTCGATAATTTCATTAATTAAGGTCCAAAAGGAGAAAACATTGATAGGAACCGATTCGGGACCTTCTTGTTTTAATTTGTCATTAAGATCTCTCCCGACTTTCTGCCATTTGCCTGGGTGAATTTCTGGACCATTAATAATGAACCAGGGACATACTTTATCTATAAAGATGAAAAATCTCAAAAGGTCCTTTTTCTTTACTCTTATTCCTCTCTTTTTGAAATTATGTTTTAAGTCCTTAACAAAAGTCTGTTCTTTGGACAATTGAGATCCCATGGTGTCGATAGACGCGAACACTTACCTTAATGAATTCTCAGGGGTCCGGACGAGTTGGGGCGTCTATCGGGTCACTGTCCAGTGTTCGTACTGCCCCACGTTTGGGCGCCAATTGACCCGTCCCGCAGGTCAACAATCGTGGGTCAGGGACGCTGGAGAGTGCCGGGGGAGCTGGGCTCGAGGGGGACCCGGGGGACCTTGGAAGGCCACGAGGTCCGGGGACAGGATCACGGAGAGGAAGGAGACATGACTCGTTGCTGGTGTAGGAATGTCTCTCTTTATTAAGTCCAGCGGGGGTTTATATAAACAATTACTACAAGGTCATATCCTGGGGGTGGAGTTTTTCATCTCATTGGTGTGAGCCCCTCCAAACCAAACCAAAAAAGGGCACGATTCCCTATCCCGGGTCGTATCCCCTTCTGGTTGGTTGGTGGCTGCTTAGTCTCAGACCAGGAAGTCTTTCTAGCGCTGGGCTGGCAGAGCCACGTGGCAGGTCAGGACTTCCTAGTACTCTCTTCCCCCCAGGAAGGGCCCCGGTCCATTGTGCCCTTAACAACTAAGAAGAGGGGAAGATAGTAACCGACAATTCAGTCTCCAGTCTCCAACACTGAGTGATCCTATATGAAAGTTATTTATGTTCTTAGATTCTCAAGCATTCTCTAGCACTATATATTATATCCTTCTAACACTCTGATCCTTAAGGAAATCAGATGTCATTGATGTAAACAAACCAAATTACTGTAACCTTTTCTTTGAGAAATTTGGAGTAGTGGCAAGAGTGCTAGATTTGGAGTCAGGGGATTTGGGTTCACATCCCAGATAACTGTGTGACCTTTATTTAGCAAATCCCTAAACAGCAGTGTACCTGTGTTTCATCATTTGTAAAAGGAGGGACTGGGGATAGATGGATTCTAAAATCCCTTCTAGCTCTCAGCCTATGACCCTATGGTGCTGCAGCATGTTAGCACATTTACTTATATGCCCATTCTCTCTCAATTCAGTGGAATAATTATGAAATTTTTTTCTCCTGCATAAGTTTTTGGTGGTAGGATATTGTCTAGAAGCCACGTAAAAATTATATATATAATTTAACTAAGGTTTGTGGGTTTACATTTAGAGAGGAGATCTCTGGTGACAGAGCAAAGATTTTTTTTTTAAAGGGGGGGAGTGGGGGAGAGCCAAGAAGGCAGAGTAGAAAGCCAGACCTGTAGAAGTTCCCCCACATAGCCCATAAAATACCTTGAAAAATTACTCTAAACAAATTCTACAGCAGCTGAAGCCACAAAATGACAGAGTGAAAGAGATTTCCAGTCCAAGACAGCCTGAAAGGCCAATAGAAAAGGTCTATGGAACTGGGCATGGAACAGAGCACAGCCCAGTATGGACTACATGGTGAGGCAGGGACAGGACCAGAACAGGCTTCAGGGAGCCACCTGCAGCAGCAGTTCCCAGATTGCTCAACCCACAAATGCCATAGACAGTTTCAAAGTTCAGTGAGAAAGCTCCTTCACCCAGGAGAAGGGAACTCAGGCTGGACCCTGGGAATGGCCACTGCAGTGTAAATGTCCATTTTTGGAGCCCTCCACCTAAAGCCCCTGGGGAAATTGAGCCATTGATCTGACTCTTAACCCTGAGCGTGGCCCTGCGGTGAGCAGGAGCAGGAGCCCTGGGGTGAAGAAGGGTGCTGGTGTGGTGCAGTTGGAGACATTGTGGAGAGGGAATTCTACTCAGATTCTGGGCAGAAAAGTTTTTGGTTGTTCCCAGACCAGTGCACAGGCCAGAAGAGGAGTAAACTCCTCTCCCTTGATTGTGCCACCTTGGAGGAACTGAGAACTTACAGGTTACCCTCCTTTTGATAGAGGACTCAAAAGTCAAGTAACTGGCTGAGAAAATGCCCCCAAAAGGGGGAAAAAATAAGACCACAGAAGGTTACTTTCTTGGTGAACAAGTATTTTCTTCCATCCTTTCTAGTGAGGAAGAACAATGCATACCATCAGAGGAAGTCAAGACTTCGGCATCTAAAACCTCCCAAGTAAATATGCAATGGTCTCAAGCCATGAAAGAGCTCAAAAAAGATTTTGAAAATCAAGTAAAGGACATGGAGGAAAAATTGGGAAGAGAAATGAGAAAAATGCTAGAAAATCATGAAAAGTGAGTCAACAGCTGGCTAAAGGAAACCAAAAAAATGCTGAAGAAAATAATACCTTTAAAAATAGGCTAACTTAATTGGCAAAAGAGGTTCAAAAAGCCAATGAGGAGAAGAATGCTTTAAAAAGCAGAATCAGTCAAATGGAAAAGGAGGTTCAAAAGCTCACTGAAGAAAACAATTCTTTAAAAACTAGAATGGAAAAGATGGAAGCTAATGACTTTATGAGAAACCAAGAAATTACAAAACAAAGCCAAAAGAATGAAAAAATGGAAGATAATGTGAAATATCCCATTGTATAAACAACTAACCTGGAAAATAGATCCAGGAGAGACAATTTAAAAATTACTGGACTATCTAAAAGCCATGATCAAAAAAAGAGCCTAGACATCATCTTTCATGAAATTGTCAAGGAAAACTGCCCTGAAATTCTAGAATCAGAGGGCAAAATAAATATTGAAAGAATCCACATCACCTCCTGAAAGAGATCTGAAAAGAGAAGCTTATAGGAATATTGTAGCCAACTTCCAGAGTTCCCAGGTAAATGAGAAAATATTGCAAGCAACTAGAAAGAAACAATTCAAGTACTGTGGAAATACAATCAGGATAACACAAGATCTAGCAGCTTCTAAGTTAAATGATCGAAGGGCTTGGAATGTGATTTTCCAGAATTCAAACAAACTAGGATTGAAACCAAAAATCACCTATCCAGCAAAATTGAGTACAATACCTCAGGGGAAAAAAAATGATCATTCAATGAAATAGAGGACTTTCAAGCATTCTTGATGAAAAGACCAGAAATGAATAGAAAATTTGACTTTCAAACACAAGAATCAAGAGAAGCATGAAATGATAAATTGGAAAGAGAAATCATAAGGGACTTACTGAAATTGAACTGTTTACTTTCATATATGAAAAGATAATATTTATAACTCTTGAGACTTTTTCTCAGTATTTGGCTAGTTGGAGGGATTATACACACACCAACACATACATACACATACACAAACACACACACACACGCACACACACACACACACACACATATATATATATAGACAGAGAGCACAGGGTGAGTTGAAAAAGAAGGAATGATATCTAAAAAAATAAAATTAAGAGGTGAGAGGGGAATATATTGGGAGGAGAAAGGGAGAAATGGAATGGGGCAAATTATCTCTCATAAAAGAGGCAAAAAAAAGCTTTTACAACGGAGGAGCAAAGGGAAGAGGTGAGAGGGAAAAAGTGAAGCTTGCTCACTTCACATTTGACTTAAGGAGGGAATACTATGCTCACTCAGTCTGGTATGAAAATCTATCTTATACTACAGGGAAGTAGGGGAGAAGGGGACAAGTGGAGTGGAAAGAAGGATAGAAGGGAAGGCAAATGGGAGGAGGGAATAAATGGGGAGAGACAAGGTCAAAAGAGAGAATAGAATAAATGGGGGGCAGATTAGGATAGAGGGAAATATGGTTATACAACATGACTATTATGGAAGTCTTTTGCAAAATTACACATATATAGCCTATATTGAATTGCTTGCCTACTCAGTGGAGGTGGGTGGGGAGGGAGGAAGGGAGAGAAGTTGGAACTCAGAGTTTTAGGAACGAGTGTTGAGAATTGTTTTTGCATACAATTAGAAATAAGAAATACAGGTAATGGGGTATAGAAATCTATCTTGCCCTACAAGAAAAGAGAGAAGATGGGGATATGGGAAGGAAGGGGTGGGATATAAGGGAGGGCATATTAAAGGAAGGGGCAATCAGAATGCAAGGTATTATGGGGTAGAGGTAGGGGAGAGATAGGAAGAAAATTTGGGACTCAAAATTTTGTGGAAATGAATGTTAAAAACTAAAAATAAATAAATAAACATTTAAAAAATAAAAAGATTGAAGTGGCAGAGTTTTTAAAATAAAGAAAAAGAGAAGGGTAGACAGGAGTAGAACCTAAATTAAATGTGTGTGTACAGGAGAATAGGATATCTTTTAAAGGATGCCAGGGTTCACATTCTCCCTGTTTCAGTAATAAAATACCTGTGGGGAATAGAATGTTTCTGTCCTTTTAACATACACTTACATAAACAAGGCATCACAAGAGTCTCAAAAGCTGCATTAAGCAGCTTTGGTGGCTGAAAATAGCAATAAGACTTTTGGGACACCCTGTATTATAACTTGAGCTATTTTCAACTTAAAACAGCACTGATATTTTGAGGACAACATTTCTAATAGAAATATCATGATGCCTCATAGCAGGATCCAATACTTAACATAAAAATTTATATCTCTTAAGGGGCTCCCTGAACTTGTTTTACATGCCCTAGAATGATTAAAGTTCATGGCCTTGAACTTGTTCCTGTTCTGAGTCTTCCGGAATTCAAGTCTGGTCTCAGACATTTACTAACTCTGTGACCCTGGGCAAGTCACTTTACCCTGTTTGTCTCAGTTTCCTCATCTGTAAAGCTAACTAGAGAAGGGAATAGCAAACCACTCCAGTATCTCTGCCAATGAAAACCAAATGGGGTCATGAAGAATCAGATACGACTGAAAACACAGTGTAATAGAGGAAAAAGTTCTTGATTTGGAGATAGAGAATGATTTGGAAGTAGAGAATCTGGGTTCAACTCCCAGCTCGGCCATTTATTCTCAGTTAGACTTTAAGCAAGTCACTTAATTGCCCCACTCCTCATTTTTCTCATGGGAAAACCTGGGCTAGATGAGCCCTTGTGTCGCTCCCTGACTCCAACTCTATGTATGATTTTATGATCTAAATGAGAAATAAGGGAGAAATGGATTTAAGGATGGAGAGAATTAGAAGTCTAACGCAATGACTATCCAGGCTGAGGACACAGGGGCTGGTGACCTTCAACAGCCTCTGACTTGTCCTGACTTGGGAGTTTGCCATGGGTTCCTTGCCCTGAAGTTGCCTGTCTCTTCTCATTATCCACCTCTGCCTCAGATTTCTGAGGAAAAATTCTATGTTGGACTTTAGTCTTCATGGTTCTCCTCAACAGAGCAGGAAGACTTTAAAAAAGAAAACAAAGGTACCCAGAATATAAACATGAATCAGGCATGGAATATACAGTTTTTTCCCCACCCAGAAAGGGGAATGATAAGCAATAAGGGGTCACAGAATAATTATAATCAGTTGAAAAACATGTATGCAAGATTCCTGAAGACATTTACCACAGGGATACTAATTAAGGATTTAGCCTCCGCTGGTGGCAGCTCAGTACGGTACCAAGCAGACTCTCTTCATTTAGTGGTCTCTGCGGGGGATTCCTTTCCTGTCCATTCCCCAAGGAGTAATAGAATTCCTTCCTGAGAGTCCCCAAGCGGAGACGGTAGGATGTTCAAGCTGGAAAGGTTCTGAGAAATCAGTGCATTCATTTCATCTCACATGTGAGGAAACTCAAGCTTAGGGGAGTTCTGAATGAGTCACCCAACAATGTACAGAGTCAGTGGCAGAGCTTAGACTTAGAGCTAGGTTTCCTAAGCTGCAGCTCAATAGTACTTCTAGAACTTTGCTTCTTTAGAGTAGACATGCATAAGGAACTATAGAGAGGGAGGAACAAAACTACACAACATGGGAAGGGAAGAGGAAATAGAAAGATTTAAAACAGCGTAACAGAAAATCAACCAAAGCAAAAGTAATGATGATATATAATATCTGTGAAAATGATACTTCTGTACGTAATGGAACTATCAGCCAATGAATTGGAAACTGACTTTGCTATCTTACAGAGTCCATGATTTCTTCCATAACATTTTAAAGATGGTCTTCTTTTTTTGTCTCTTAGTTTTTCTTCCTCATTTAAAATAAAAACAAAAAACCTTCTTTAATTTATTTTGTCTTTTTCCTAGCTTTGTTACTGAGTGACTTTGAGCAAGCTATTTATCCTTTCTATCTCTTGATTTGGATTAGAATTCAGGGGTTCTTAACCTGGGGTCTGTGGCTTTTTTTTAGTATATTGATAATTATTTCAATATATTTCATTTCTTTTGTAATTCCATCCACAGATTCTAGAAAGGGATCTGGCTTCTCCAGACTGCCAAAGGGCTCCATGATACCTTAAAAAGCTAAGAATCTCTAATCTAGATTATTTCTAAGATTCAATATAATAGTTGTGGTTGCAATTTAAAATTGAAATATTTAAATACAAATTTATTTAATTCTTGGGATTGTGGGGAGCAGAGCAGGGAAGAATGAGGAAGTTTCTAGATAAGTGGTATTTTTGGAATATTTTGGAATCCATAACTCCTGCTGTGATAACTCCCTACTCATCTGTAACTCACTGTTTTAGGAATTTGTTTTACCTGGGGTATCAAGAGGTTAAGTGACTTGCCTATGATCAAACAGACAGCAGGGTTCAGAGGCAAGACTTCAACTCAGCTCTCCCAGATTCCCAGGCCAGCTTCTCACCCTCTACACTAGATTGTATCATATACATGCTTTAGAACTCTCCCCCCAAAATAATTAAACCCTGAAGTCCTAGTATAATGTACCTCCATTTACCGGTGTATATGCATTAGAACTTGCCTTGCTATGAAAGATGCTAAACAGAGAGAGAAAGCCATGTTAGAATTTTGTGAGCTGATGAAAAGACATTCAGTCCACTCACACCCACTCATTCAATACCTTCCAGGATGCCCGGCAGTTGTAGGGCACCTCTGTACCTCCCCTCATGCCTTGTAAATCTAGGCTAAGTAGCCCTGGGTAATCCTGCCTGGTCTCTCCTCTCTTTGTTACCAAAGATGCTCCCAGCTGAAAACCCTGCCAGTAAATGTCACTTTAATTGTCAGCACTGCAGGAGTCAGATGGCTTTGCTGGCAGATAGAAACAACAGTGACATTACCTCCGTCCCCAAAGTAGTTATTATTTACAGTGTCCTGGGAACATAAGTGAGAGGAAAGGGCAGCATTGAGGTAGGTCTTCAGAAAGGACCGCATTGCAACAGCTGCCTACCATTGCACCTAAAGAAATCGTCATTGGAGCAGAACTAGCCGAAGTAACTCATAGGCTGCTGACCCTTTCTCTGCCGATGAAAGATTCAGGGTGACGTTATGAAGCTCTTTCATTCTTAATCCATTCAGAGGCTCCTCAGTTAAAATAATCCCTATAAATAATAGATGTTTGTTTTGCTTATTTTAAGTAACAGTTGAAACCCAGACCATCAGATTATTATCGATGCCAGGATTGACAGGATCTTTCTATTTCTTGCCAGGGTGGGAGATGAGACAATGGTCTGTGAGCTGCCAGGAAAATTCCATTCCCTTAATAATTGCTCTTAGGAGCAGAATCTGATCCAACATAGCAGAGACACCGGAATGATGGTTGTGGAGCAGAAGAGACTATTTATTGCTGACTCTTGGTAGCTCTTAAAGGAGAAGGCCCCTCGAACCTACAGTTTTATTTACTGCCCTTAGACACTTACAGTGGAACTTGCAAACTGCTACGCAGAGCTTTCCTGATTTCCCCCAGTCCCAAGTGCTCTCCTCACCCCAAAATCTGTTTATGTTGTGTAGATACGGATATGCTTTCTCCCCTGATGGAATGTAAGCTTTCTTAGGGTAGGGATTGCTTCCTGGCCGTCTTTGTATTCCCAGAGCCCAGCACCTCTTAAATATTTCATACACGCTCGTTGATTGATTAACTGATTGGATAACAAAAAGGCAATTACTAGTTTAGGAATGAGATCTGATCATATGCACCCTAGAAACCTCTTCCAAAAATTCCTTTTGTAGAAGCAGAATGAAAGGGCAAGTGGATACCTAATTTTGCTTAACTTCTTGGTGCCCATGTGTAAAGGCAATCAAACAGGGGTTTTTGTTTTACTGGAAGTGCCTTGGATTGAACTGTGATTCTGGAGGATCTCTGCCACCCATTGAGGGTCCTGTGCTTTGTGGGAAGCTTGATTAGGAGAGCTGTTTTGTAGAAGGCTCCCAACTACCTTGTGCTATTTCTATTGAGGCAGAGGGTCAGAGGGTTATGCCCTCTGGCTCTGAAAGTGTATAAATACTCAGGGTGAGGTTTTACTTTGGGCTTACTGCCTGGAAGTGGTTCTTTGGCTGGAGAGACTCTGGGAGGCCATTAAGGAGCCCTCTGGCTAAAACCCCAAAGTTGATGCTTCCCTCCCTGGTAACTGTATATGTATGGCATGGTCAGACATTTTGGAAGCATGTCTGTTGATTTTTGATTTGGATTTTCTCTGATATCTGTGCTTGAGTAAAGTGATTGTTTACCCCTTGAGAGCTGCTTTCCTTTTATGAATGTAGCAGGTCCCCCTGTGTATGTAGGGGTGCTTACAGTTTCAACAGCGAATACTTGATTATAAAAACCGGAAGAACTTGGCCAAAAAGTTACAGCAGAAGGACTTGTTTTCCTTCTTTGTGGAGGTGTGAAATAGTGCAGATCACATGTACTGTTAGCCTCCACTGCCATGCTGGTTGCTATCGCTGAATTGTTTTTGTTTTCATTTTGTTTTCAGAGGTTTTGTTTTTTATTCTTTATCTTAAGGAGTGGCTTCATTGATTCCGGGAAGGAAGACAGTCAAAAAGAAAGACAATGTGAAAAAGAGTTTTTTTAAAGAAGTACTGAGACTGTGAGATTTAAACCTCCTAGTTATTGTTAAGTATCCCTTGCTTTATGGAATCAACTTAGCTATAATGCTAACTGTAACTGAATTTCGGTAAATTGAATTTTATTTCCTAACTCATTTTCATCTTCAAATCACAGCCTTATTCCCACCAGGAAAAAAAGAATCAATTAAGCATTTTGGAGATGTAAACAGTGTCCAGTGTGAAAAGATTAGAATCGTTTAGCAAAGCAAGATTGTTTTATTATTGACTTCATTGCTTACAAAGTATTTGAAAATCCTTTCATTTTTCTGCTTAGGTGACTATGACGAACTGACTGACTTTAAGCCCTTATTTTGTGATATCCCACAGGTATCTACAATTACCTCAGGGGCATAGAAACTTTTCCCAAAACTTCCAAAGTAAAATTAATTTTAATTCACTTGAATTTTTAAAATAAAGATGCCTTATTTTTGTATTGTTCACTTTTAGGTGAATGAAGAAAAGATTGTTTAAACAAGCTAAACCATAAAGGCTCACAACTGCAAAGGTTGAACTTTTCAAGAGCAAAAATGTTTTTTTTCCCTTAAAAAATTGTCAATAGACCTTCTAAAATATTCAGTAAGCTATTGTGCTTATATGAACACAAATCACTGCTATTACTTAGGTTGGAGAGCACATTTAATAATTTTATAGAGTATAAATAATAAATCAACTACTCAAATCACTAAGTGAAATGGAGCAGCCACAAAATAAATCAATATCATGTCAAGACCACAACCACTTCATTTCAAGCTGACACATTTTTCCTTTGGACACAGTTTTGTGTTGTGAAATGGCCACTATACTCCAAAGCAAAACTTCCTTATATCCTGACCAGTCTCTGCCCACCATCATTATTTTGGTGGTTTGAGATTCTTCTTCATCTTTACTTTTTGCCCACTTTTTTATTCCGCTAAGGCTAGTGAAACCAATAAAAGCATTTGACATCGAATTCTGACTTGTAAAAAGTGTTATGTAAACTCCCTCGTTATGGAAAACATAAAAGTTGTGACAGCTTAGCAAACAAAACTACTCTGAAGAGGCAGCTTTAACCTGATCTCCTGAAGTGATCTCAATCCAAAGATTGGAATCCTCCAAGGGAATTTTTATCTCATCAAGAGGAGATTCCTTTTTAACAATTCAGATTGCAATCCATCCAGGCTTGCCCTTCTTTTGTGACTCTGATCCAATCAAATCCATTAACAAGCCCCTATTTATTATAGGCTACCTAGAACAATGGAAAGAATGTTGAACTTGGAGTTAAAAGACTGTGTGACTTTTACTAAGTAATGTAATCTTTCAAGGCAGATTTTTTTATCTGCAAAATTGAGGATTTAGACTTTGGTTTAGAGTTTGGAAAAGCATTGCAGCTATTTGACAAAGCTCTGTTCTAGGAACTGTAGACACACAGACAAAAATGAAGCATGCTCTGCCCTCATTGAACTTACTTTCTGTCAGGGGAGACAGCATGTATATATACATGTGTATATATGTACATATGTACACACACATATATACATATGCCATCTAAATATGTACATATATAAGTAAATATACTCAAAAAATAAATATTAGGTATTGTGGCATGGAGTGGAAGAGAGGCACCAGTAGCTGGGAAGATGAGGAAAGAACTCAATATAAAAGAGAGTGATTGAGCTGAGGTTTGAGTAGGGATTCCAAGAGTCAGAGGTCATTTGAACAACTATAAGGGAATTGCCAACCCTCACTCTCTTGGGTGGCATTCACTAGTCATGGCTCAGGTAAACTGAGGGGATACTGGTAAGGCATGAACAAGATGGCACTGGGAGGAAGGGTTCTGCCCCTGTTTACCAGAAGATACTTCCTGGAAAGTAGAAGTAAAAAATTTGCTTGAACAAGCTAAAACTTGCTTGAACTGCTTGCGCAACTAAGGCTATAAAAGTGTATGAGCTAGCTGGAATAAACGGAGTTGTTCACCATCTCGTCTCCCCCCTCATTCATTGCTCCTGGTTCACTCCACCAAGACTGATGGCCACTGCTGGTCAGAGTAAGACCTGTTGGTCGGGGGGTTTGGGCCCTAACCCTGAGCAAACAACCATGCCAAGCAGAAGCTCTGAAACAAGGTCATCTGGCTGGCTCATAATGTACATGAAAAAGAATCATGTGTATTAAGTCTGGGAATATAGGTTGCAATCAGGTTCTGAAGGGCTCAAGTAGCCTGAAAAGTCAATAAATCACCCCAGAGACCATGGGGAACCACTGGAATTTGAATAAAGAATGGATCAGACCAGTGATTTGAAAAAATCACTTTGGCATCTTTGTGGAGAATGGATGGGAGAGAAGGGAGTCTTGAAGCAAGAAGACCAGTTAGGAGGCTCTTCCCTTAGTGAAGACAAGGCAGGAAGACATGATGAGGACCTGAATTAGAGTGATGACTGTGAGAGTAGATAGAAGGGAAATGATGCTGGAGATGTTGCAGAGTTAGAATTGACAAGACACAGCACCCAATTACGTGTGCAGGGTGAGGGAGATTGAGAGTGACTCAAGATTGTGAACCTTAAGTGTCTAGAAGGATGCTGGGGCATCTTGAAGAAACAGGCAAGTCTAAAAGAGAGGAATTTTCCCATAAACTCACCAGAAAGGAGCCACCTAACCTGAGGAGAGGTTTTCCAAATTTAACCAGACATTGGCATTGTTTTTCAGGAAATCCAAGGGATGACTCAAGCCAATGAGCAAGATATAATTAATCTAGACCAAGGATTCTTAACATGTGTGTGTGTGTATGACTCTGTTGAAACCAATGGACCCTTTCTCAGAATAATGCCTTTGAATCCATAAAATTAAATACACAGAATTTTAAAAAGTTAGTGAAAATAAAAATGTTTTGTTTTGTTTTGTTTTTTGTCAGTCAAGTTTACAAACTCACTGAAATCTATCCATGAGTCCCTTAGGGGCTTGTGGACTCCATTTTAAAAATCTTTGACCTAGATCTTATTTACAAGTAATGATACCTTTTTTTTAGTTGAAAAAGATATATCAGTTGAATTCATTTCCACACCAAAAATAGGTTAAATTACATGTGTAATTTTTTTTCTACTTCAGATGAAACCTTTCCTTGTGCATTCATATGAGTGATTCTGTAGAAGCATTTGAAATAGTGATTTTTGAAAGAAAAATTGTAAGGTAAATATGAAATCAATGAACAGACTAAAAGTAAAAGATTAATCATAATCCATGTCTAAGTATAAAGATGTTGATTTTTCTCATACAATTAAAAGAAAAAATACATATGTATTTATAAATATTCATTAGCTAAAAAAGTTAATACAAAATTAAGAAGGATGGAAAGCCTAACTAAAGTCAGAGAGTTTTCAGAACAGTTCAAAATTTTAAAGACAGTAAAACCAGCTATCTAGAATCGTTAAGGACTAAGTCAATTCCCACAGTCTGTTTTTCTATAAAACTGAGTACCCTTTAAGGACTGAAACTTTATTTTGGGCATTTTGCTAGAAAATTTGTTAAAACAGAAACCTCTATGTTTTCTTAAACTGAGGATACAAAATAAAATCTCATCTTTTCTTAATGACCCAAGAGTCATAATTATGAACTGCCATTATTATGTTACATGTTCAGATGCATGTACTCAGGGTTCATTGATATCTGAGTTATTATAATAAGAGACTCTAAATTATTTTTTTTGAGTTCTTCTCTCTGTCTTTTATGTTTTTCCCCTCCTCTCTTGCTGCCAGATCTCACTGTTGTCAAGTGATCCTGCCTTTAAATATCCCTGACTAGTTTTAATTTACTGTGGACTGAGGAACTAAATAGCTAACCTTACTAGACTTGCATGTATAGTAAGAGTAAACAGGTATAGAGAAAAACTTTGATGGGCTTTTCGTTGATTAAAGGATATGAATTTCAGTGTATGGAATCTGGGATATTTTGTCTACTCAGAGATGCTCTTTGTTGTTTAGTCCCTGCTTCTCAACTTATTCCATCCAAGTAGGTGAGGTTGCTGAATACCCAAGTTTTTGATAACTGAGATATCACTGAAAAAGCACACTGAGATCAACACCAGAAAAAAATTCTCAAATTAATAATAGTTTAAAACTCTTTGATTTTATGATAAAATATTTTCTGAGTTTTGAAAGAGAGCATTCATTGCTCTCCCATTCTTTGTATATAATTTATGTCAAATAAAAAAGGAAATTTACTATTTTGTGTATTTTGTTATATACACAATACATGTAGGGAGGATCTACTGTGAAGGATCAAAGGGAGAATATAGAGAAAAATCACACAGCATAGGAAGGGTTTCTTGGGTTGTGATATGCACTGATGAAGAGAATACCCAAATTAATGAGTTGGATTTGTACATAGAAATGTTCTTTTTTGGCTCTTTGCATTTAAACTCAAAATGAATGAAAATCTAAAAAAATGAATGAGTTGGCAGATTCAATGAAGTGTTGACATATTGAGGAAATGTGCTTCATGTTAGGAAGAGTGACCATTTATAAGATTTAAAATTTTGGAATCATGGCATTTTTGCAGATGGAAGGTATTATGTGACTTGGACACATAGTTAATTAGTGGTAAAAAACAAAAAACTAGAACTAGAAGCCAAGTCTCCTGGTAATTGGTAATAGAGTGATCAAGAAAGTGTATAAATCAGAAGTTGTTGCTTCTTGTTCCAGATTGTTTCCTGGATTTTTGTGTAATAGAAAGCGATTCACAGAATCTCAAGAGTTGAAAGCAACCTGACGGGCCATCTAGTCCAACCTGTACTTGAATCAGAATCTCCTCTACAACATAGCAGGGAAGTTGTTATCCAGAGCCCCACCTCCTTTCAATGGGAAGCCCATTGTTTATCAAGGTAGCCCATTTCACTTTCGGACAGCTCCAATTTTTTGGAACTTCCTGACAAGTTGAAATTTTCTTCTTTGTACATCCCATCCACTCACCCATTGCTCCTGTTCCATTCCCTATAGTCTGGCAGAAAAAGTCCTTCACACCCTTGAGGACAGCTATCATAGCATATGGACTGGTTCTGTGATGTTGCTGACATAGGAAAGTCCCAGATGAAGAAATTCCTTCTATGAATTCAGGGTGACAATTGATTGGCAACCTATCATCTCACATTGCTGCCTAGAGCAATGAAAGGCTAAGCGATTTTCCCCAGTATACATAAACTGGGACATCTATCATGTCACCCACTTTTTTCTTCTTCTGACTAAATCAATAATCAATTGATTTATTACTTGATCTATACCAATGAAGGGAATACATCAGACAGCAGATCCATTGAAGTATTGCTATATCAAAGAAAGGTCCCTCATGGCAGAAAGAATGGAAAAACAGGTGGACTCTAAAATATTTTATGTGTATTTATAGGACCTAAAAACCTTAGAATCATAAAATTTGAGATTTGGAAGACTATTACAAATTCAGCATTAATAAGCTTAATAAGCACTTGCTGTGTGCCTGGTGCTGTGCTAAGCACTGGAGATACAGTGATAGAAGGGATGTCATCTCTGCCATTGAGGACCTTGATGGAGTAAACCTATGCAAGTATGTACATACAAAATAAATGAGGGGTAGTTTTAGTGGGCAACAACTAGCATGATGGGGGGCGTGGGAAGATGAGGAAGAACTTCTTGTTAAAGGTGAGTTTCAGCTGGGTCCTGAAGGAGATCAGGAATTCCAAAGCAGAGATGAGGAAGGAAGAGAGAGCCAGGGTGAATCAGCTTTAAATGCCAAGCAGAGGAGTTTATAGTTGTTCCCCAAGCTCCTTCAACTAATTAATCTCTCCATAGCTCAGATTTGTTTTGTTGTCATTATAAAATGAAGTTACTAACCTCAGAAACTTATTAAGAACCAAAATACTCACAAGTCTTTGGAAGAAATAATCTTATATGTCACTTTCTGGTGACTTTTCAGTAAAAGGTTGAAGAAGCTTCCCAATACATCAAATATTGCTCAATTAGATCAGTTTTCCCTCCACCAAAGTTCTCGTTCTGACTCGAAGTTCCCTAAGGCAGAGGGCCAGCTCAGGTAGGTCCTCCCCAAAATGGAAATCTTCAAGTATATTCTGGCAGTGTTTTATGTGAAAAGTTGGAGGATCAGGCTGGCTATCTTCAGAGAAGGTTCTTACCAGAAGGTTGGCTCCATGTTGTCTAAAGAGGAAGTGCAAACTGGGATGAAATCATAGAGCTTTCATCTAAGAATGCATCTGAAAGGTATTGTGGTATAGTGATGGATCTCTTCTCTCAGAGTCAGGAAGACCTGGATTCAAGGCTTCTTTCTGACTTCAGTGACCCTGGACAAGTTACAACCCCTCTCAGTTCCCAAGCAACTCTAAAAGTTGCAGAGAAGGTGCCAATCTGAATTGGTAGCGGAAATTCCTCTGTGGGAGTACCCTATAATGATGAAATTACAGCTCTATTTTTAAAGGCATCTAAATGGGCATTTGAAAAAAATTTTAATGCTAAGGTCAGTTGGGATCTCAGTTTAAATGGGGTATTTTCCACTTATGCCAAAAAGTGACATTTTCCATGAATCAGATTCTGACCTGTTAGAATTACAATCTAATAACAGGATTGACATCAGGCCTATCAAGAAGTATATGAAATACTCAAATCTTCATTTAACATGCAATTATTACTTTGCTGAAGTGCTAAAATGTACCAAATAAATCTATCAGGTTATAACTAATACTTGAGTCCTTCTGAGTTCACATAATTTTATCTTTGGGTTAAAACAGCCCCAGAGCAGATGGATACAACCTCCTGATTATTCACAGTCCCTAAACAGCTAACATTACTCTGGTTATCTTTCCTTCTTCCTATGCGAACTTACAACTGCTATTTCTAAACTACAATGTACTTTGTTCCCATGTGTATACACTAAGCTTCTGGTATAACTTCTCAGAACACAACAGATGTGTGCTGGGGGAGCTTTCATACACAAAAGAACTATTTAAAATTACATTATCCCTATTAATAATGCAAATCACAACAGAGGAAATGCTATTTCTAATTTTTTTTAAGTCAGTCCTGGAGGATTTTTAAATCAAGGTCCAAGTTGTCAGATCAGAAGGTGCTGAAGTACTAAATGTACTAACCTAACCTCAGTCAGAACCTCTCAGAATTTAGAGCTGGAAGGAACCTCAACTACCTTCTAGTCAGCCCCATTTGTTATTGCTTGGCCATTACACTCTTCATGACCCTGTGTAGGGTCTGCCTGGTAAAGATACTGGAGTGGTTCTCCATTTCCTTTGGCAAACAAGTTAAGTGACTTTCCCAGGATCACACAGTTAGTGAGTGTCTGAGGCTGGACTTGAACTCAGTTCTTCCTCACTCCAGATCCAGCACTCTATCCAATGAGCCATTCAACAATCAAACCCATACCTGAAAGGAATATGCATTGTGATATATTTGATAACTCTTCCTCCAACCATAGCTAGACTTCCAATGATGGGGAACCTGTCCCAACTTAAGGCAATCTATCCCATTTTGTGTAGCTTTTATTGTAGGAAGGTTTCCTGACATCAAACCTAAATGGGCTTCTTGGATATCTCCACCCTCTACTGCTTTCCTCTGGGGGCCAAAGAGGGCATAATAGTCCTTGAAATATTTGAAGACTGCTCTCTTATCTGTCCTACCTACTCCCCCCGACCCAGGATCTTTTTAGTCAGACTATAAACATTCCCAGTTCCTTCAACCAGTTTACTTAGGATTGTGACATAAAATAATTGAAATATAATATGCTCTGGGAAGAAACAGGCATTTGGGGGGGGAGCATTCCTGATAATGATAATTAATTTAATTTAATTATTAGTACTAATGATAATCCATGCTACCCATCCCATGACAGAAATGTACTGGACTCAAAATGCAGATTGAGATTTACCATGAAAACCAACAGGAGTGTATTTGCTCAACTACATTTATTTGTTACAAGGTTCTGTTTTACTTCCTCCCTACCATGGAGAGGGGGAAGGTATTAGGTAGATAAAACACATTTTTGTCAATTTGAAAAACTTTAATTAAATTATAAAAGAGAAGAAAAAAGATATTTAAAAAATGGTGTTGAAAAGATGGATCTTTATTTCAGAAAGGAATTTGTAGTCATTAAAAGTGCTACATATTGGCAAAGCCAAGATGGCTGAGTAGAAAGACGTACAAACACATGGTCTCCGCACACAGTCCATAAAATACCTGTAGAGAGGGACTCTCAACAAATTTTGGAGCAGCAGAAGTGGAGAACAACAGAGTGGAGGAGATTTCCAGCCCAGGGTGACCTGAAAGGCCCACAGGAAACATGGGTTCCACTGGATGTGGAGGGAAACCCAGCCCAGCCTAGCCTTGGCCTTGTGGCACAACTCATGAACAGTCCTTGGGGTCAGAATCTCTAGTCCCGGAATCCCCAGTCCCAGTAGCAGCAGTTCCCAGATCCCTCAACCCACAGGCGCCAAAGGTCAGTGAGGGGTTTTTTTCAGCTGGCCAGGAAGGAAGAAGGGTCTTCCCATATCTCTGGCAGCATGCAACGGCCACAGAGGCTGCATATACAGACTGCTCCATTGTTGGAGCATAAAAATCCCTGGGGGCACTGAGGAGCTGATTCTTACATCAGCCCTGTGTGGAGACCCTGGGCAAGCTGGTCTTTGTCTCACACTGAATGGTGGCCCTGCCTATCCAGCTTATCTGAAAATCATTCCCCAGTGCTGACTTGGTGGAACTAGAGGTCGGGTGCCTGTGGAGAGGAAATGCTGCTAAGATTCTGGGCACAAAAATCCCTCTCTGTGTCCAGACCAGTACATGCTTGATTGTGCCACGTTGGAGGAACTGCGATCTCACAGATTCCCGGAGTATACCCTACTTTTGACAAAGGACCCAAAAGTCAAGTAACTGGTTGAGAAAATGCCCAAAAAAGGGGAAAAAAAATAATACTATGGAAGGTTACTTTCTTGGTGAACCAATATCTTCTCCCACCCTTTCAGATGAGGAAGAACAATGCTTACCATCAGGGAAGGACATAAAAATCAAGGCTTCTATATCCCACACATCCAAAATAAATATTGAGTGGTCTCAGACCATGGAAGAGCTCAAAAAGGATTTTGAAAATCAAATAAGAGAGGTGGAAGAAAAATTGGGAAGAAAAATGAGAGAGAGATGCAAGAAAAGCATGAAAAACAGGTCAACACCTTGCTAAAGAAGACCCAAAAAAATGCTGAAGAAAATAACACCTTGAAAAATAGGCTAACAGCTGGCAAAAGAGGTTCAAAAAGTCAATGAGGAGAAGAATGCTTTAAAAAGCAGAATTAGCCAAATGGAAAAGGAGGTTCAAAAGCTCACTGAAGAAAATAGCACTTTCAAAATTAGAATGGAACAGATGGAGGCTAATGACTTTAGGACAAACCAAGAAATCACAAAACAAAACCAAAAGAATGAAAATAGAAGATAATGTGAAATGTTTCATTGGAAAAACAACTGACCTGGAAAATAGATCCAGGAGAGACAATTTAAAAATTATGGGAGTACCTGAAAGCCTTGATCAAAAAAAAAAAAGCCTACACATCATCTTTCATGAAATTATCAAGGAAGGGAGGACGGAGCCAAGATGGCGGAGTAGAAGGACGCACATTTACGAGCTCCAAGCCCACAACCCATGGAATTGAGGTAAAAGGAGATCCCCATAAATTCTGAATCTCTGCAGGGGGTGCATAAACATAGGGGAAGAGATTTCCATTCCACTGAGCCCTGGAGAGCCATCCCTGGGGTCCATCGCACTCCGGAAAGCGGACCCCACCCCCACCCCTGGCCGCAGCCCCAGAGAAGCTGACCTGAGCAGGCTTCAGAGAGGGAAGCTCCGGGGAAGCTCCGGCAGCCGGGAAAGTCCCTCCGCCCACAGAAGCTACAGGTCAGTAAGAAAGAAGGCTGCACTAGGGGAGGGGAGCGGAGCGTCTCCATGACTCGGGCCCCCTCGGGAGGAAGCGGCGGCGGCAGAGACGGGGGCAGGAAGCGGCGGAGGCAGAGGCGTGGGTGGGCGGCTGAGGCAGCAGCGGCCCGGAACTCAGGAATCCCCCAGCAGCAGGTAGGATCTTCAATACTGAGGGTCTTTCCAACCTGAGGGAGCTGAGCTGGGGAGACGGCCCTGCCCCCACCCTGCTCTACTGCTGAACGCCTCTGAATAAAACCCCCAAGGGAGCTGAACATGGGAGGCGGGGCCCCCCCCCCCCCCCCCCACCCGCTCCGTTCCTGAAAGTCTCTGCAGAAAGCCCCTGAGGGACCGAACTTAGGAGGCAGCCCTGCCCCCACCCCTGCGCCAGAACTAAAGCTTGCCTCCGGAAAGCGCATTTGAATCTCAGAGGCCAAGCACTAGCTGGGCGGATCCAGGCGGGGGTGGAAAGGAATCTCAGAAGTCAAGTAACTGGCTGGGAAAATGCCTAGAAAGGGGAAGAAAAATAAGACTTTAGAGAGTTTTTTCCAACAAATGCAAATGAAATTATCAAGGAAAACTTCCCTGATATTCCAGAACCAGGGGGCAAAATATATATTGAAAGAATCCACCGATCACCTCCTGAAAGAGATCCAAAAAGAGAAACTTCTAGGAAAATTGTGGCCAAATTCCAGAGTTCCCAGGTCAAAGAGAAAATATTGAAAGCATCTAGAAAGAAACAATTCCAGTATTGTGGAAATACAATCAGGATAACACAAGATCTAGCAGCTTCTACATTAAGGGATTGAAGAGCATGGATATGATATTCCAGAAGTCAAAGGAACTAGGACTCAAACCAAGAATCACCTACCCAGAAAAACTGAGTATAATATTTCAGGGGAAAAAATGGTCTTTCAATGAAACAGAGGACTTTCAAGCATTCTTGATGAAAATACCAGAGCTGAAAAGAAAATTTGACTTTCAAACACAAGAATGAAGAGAAGCATGAAAAGGTGAACAGCAAAGAGAAAGCATAAGGGCCTTACTAAAGTTGAACTGTTTACATTCCTACATGGAAAGACAATAGTTGCAACTCTTGAAACTTTTTTCAGTATCTGGGTAGTTGATAGGATTACACACACACACATACACACACACACACACACAGAGCACAGGGTGAATTGAATAGGATGGGATCATATCTTAAAATAATGAAATTAAGCTGTGAGAGAGAAATATATTGGGAGGAGAAAGGGAGAAATGGAATGAGGCAAATTATCTCATAAAAGAGGCAAGTAAAAGATTTTACAGTGGAGGGAAAAAGAGGGGAGGTGAGAGAAAAAACATGAAGCTTATTCTCATCACATTCAACTAAAGGAAGGCATAAGATGCACACACTCATTTTGGTATGAAAACCTATCTTACAATACAGGATAGTAGGGGGGAAGGGGATAAGCAGGGTGGGGGGTAGGATCAAAAGACAGAATAGAAGCAATGGGGGGCAGGATAGGATGGAGGGAAATATAGTTAGTCTTACACAACATGACTATTATCAAAGTCATTTGCAAAACTACACAGATATGGCCTATATTGAATTGCCTGCCTTCCCAAAGGGAATGGGTGGGGAGGGAGGGATGAAGAGAAGTTGGAACTCAAAGTTTTAGGAACAACTGTTGAGTATTGTTCTTGCCACTAGAAAATAAGAAATACAGGCAATAGGGTATAGAAAGTTATCTTGCCTTACAGGACAAAAGAGAAGATGGGGATAAGGGAAGGAAAGGATGTTAGAAGAGAGGGCAGATCGCTGATAGGGGTAATTAGAATGCTGGGCATTTTGGTGTGAGGGGAGGGGAGAAATGGGGAGAAAATTTGGAACCCAAAATTTTGTGGAAATGAATGTTGAAAAGTTAAATAAATAAATTTTTAAAAAGATTAAAAATAAAATTCTAAATCCTTCAAAAAAAAGTGCTACATATTTTCCAAATACAGTCCTCTGTTCTTTCTTCCTCTATTCAGTTCTGGGCTGTCCATCTGCAATGCCTTTCCAATGTATGTGCACCGATGGGCCAACTCTATGAGTTATTCATCCAAATGCCTATCAGTCTGGCAGTAGACATTCTTTATCTCTCTGCATTTTTTTCCCCTGTGTGCATTGTTAGGCCAAACTCTTTTAAATAATTATGTATCTCATTTAGGAGGCTCTTCAATGTTCCAGTCAACACAATGTCATCTCCAAAGAGAAACATCATGGAAAAGACCTTACCATTTAGATGAAATCTGTCTTCCCTTTTAGATGAAATCTGACTCTACACTCTATGCCCCATAACAGTGGCAAACTCCTTCAGTGAACTTCACCTGATATTGGTAGGGATATGCCTCCCCTGATATTGATGAAGAGAGAATTGGCAAAGTTATCTTACTGGTTCCATTGTTATTGTGTTAGTTGATGTCTAACTAATCATGTCTCCATTTGGTGTTTTCTTGGCAAAGTTACTGCACTGGTTTGCCATTTCCTTCTCTAGCTCATTTTACAGATGAGGAAACGGAGGCAAAAAATGTAAAGTGACTTGCATATATGCACTCACACGTACACATACATATATCTACATATACATGTATCTATACACACATTTTCTACATACACATGTATATGTGTATATGTACCCATATACATGTATGTATCTCAAGAAATACTTCCTCAATGAACATTTCCCTGATTTCTCACTTTCCTCGCATGACTAGAAGTATTCTCATTCCGAAATCTCTCATCTTTCCCTCTTTTATCTCCTGTATATACTTGTTACAACATATTTTATGTTATAATAATGTGTCCATGTGTTCTTATCATACTAGATTTTAAGTTCCTTGAGGGCAAAGATTTTTCATATTTGTATTACCAGTGACAAAAGCAGTTGTTTTATTTTTTGGTTGTGTTTGACTCTTTGTGACCCCTGTTGGAGTTTTCTTGACAAGAATGCTGAAATGATTTGCCATTTCCTTCTTTCCTTATTTTATAGATGAGGAAACTGAAATATAGAGGGTTAAATGACTTGCCCAGGATCACACAGCTAGTAAGTATATGAGACTGGATTTGAACTCAGAAAGAGGAGTCTTCCTGACTAAAGGCCCAACCCACCAGACACTATACCACCTAATTTCCCTGAGACTAGAGCAGTACCCTAGCCATCATGGGCACATAATAAAAGATTGCTGACTTGAAATTCTCTGAACTCAATTGCCTACATGATCTACTGTAGGATTGGTTCTCCTAAAGTTCTCCACAATTAGAGCCTTTGGAGTCCTTCCAAATCTCCAGTCTCTGGATACCTGCTATGACAGAAGTCATAGTTTGTCCAGGCACTGTCTTCCTTAAATGTTACAACCCAAATCCAGTGCCTAAATGAGGAGATTTATAAGTTTCTGTGTGTGAAATTTAAATAATTAATGTCTAAGTGCTTTTCTACCTAAAATATTTCAGAAGATGATTACTATTTTATAAGGTTATTACAAAAGTCTATTTCTCTACCACTACTATTTTGGGGATGGTGCTACAGAGCTACAAATCATGGAATTTGGTCATCTC
The DNA here is from genome assembly GCA_023548195.1 of Bettongia penicillata ogilbyi. Lineage (NCBI taxonomy): Eukaryota > Metazoa > Chordata > Mammalia > Diprotodontia > Potoroidae > Bettongia > Bettongia penicillata. The sequence goes on from JAJHZJ010000003.1 coordinate 4,615,958, forward strand.
AGAAGAATTAAAATTGCAAATACCTGACAGGAAAATGAAAAAACAGGCGGCCTATACAAGGAAATCCTGTATATTGCCACTGAAAACTTATCCATAAGAAGTCAGATAAAATATGTTATTAACAATGTTGTATGAATGAAAAGGATAGGGGGCAATCATGTACAATTACAGGATGAAAGATTTAGAGCTGAAAGGGCCCTTAGAAGTCATTGAGTTATTATATCTCTGTCATTTTACACATGAGGACACTGAGGCCCAGGGAGACTAAGGGACTTGGCCATGGTTAATCATGGACCATACTGCCTCCTATTAAGGAATGAACTACATTACCTACATGGTTCAGTGGGTAGAATACCAGACTTGAAGTTAGGAAGCCTCATCTCCCTGAATTCAACTGAGGTCTGCGAGGTAGGTTTTTGGACACCAGTGCCTGACACAACACCTAATAAAGGCTTGTTGATGGATGGACTTGTTGACTTGGCCTGAGGTCTTCTGACTACAAATCTAGCTTCTATTACCCTAAAATGCTTTCCCCGCCTGAAACTGTTCTCCTTCCTCACTTTTAGGTCATCAGCAATATCCCATGCCAGGAGCAGAAAAAGGAATCTCTACCTTCTATTCTCCTACTGGATTCTCCTATAACTGTTTACAGCAGCTAATTTACTTCTGTCTGGCAAGTCTAAAAGCAAGAGCCCTTGGCCAGTATCTTCAGCAGGGATATTGCCTGTGAAATGTGAAACCAAGTGCCTATTATACACAATTCCAGGCACAGATCCACAAAGTGATAGTTTCTTTGCCTGGAGTTTACAGAGGTCTTCCCTAACTCACAAAAATGATGAGGCTAAAACACAAATGACTACTCCCATCCCTCAGCATTTCTGTGAATGGCAGATCAATCACTCTATTGATAATTTCTGCCTGACATATTTTGATTTAAAATTTATATCTGTTTGTTGCTGTAACCTTTATGGTATATGATCATAGATCAAGGTTTGGAAGGGACTTCAGAGGCTATCTAGTCTAACCCTCTCATTTTATAGATAAGGAAACTGAGGCCCAGGGAGGTTAAACATTCTACCCAAAGTCACACAGGTAATTAAAGTACTTTGACTCTAAAGTCACTGCTTTCCCCACTATACCACTCCAATGTGTGTGAAATTACATGATTTTCATCAACTAATTTTTATTAACATTTCTATCAACTCATCAATTTGAATCAGAGCACCCAAAACCCATAGTGTCTCGTGTTCAACGATTTTTAAATTAAATTATTTTTGATTAAATACATGACATTTATACACTTATTTTACATTTACCATCTCATTTTATCCCCATAACAACCTTGTATGGTTGGTTTTGCAGACACTATTATCATCATTTGACTAAAGGCTGTGGAAAACAAGATAAGAAAACACGAGCCCACTTAGAGAGAGGTTAAATGACTTATCCATAGTAATACAATATATCCAGGATCAAAGTCTCTCCAAGTCCAGCCCTACCACTCTGCCTTTTGTCATAGAACATTGCAGAATTTTGGAGTAAAGCTAGAATGAACATTAGAAATTATCCAGTCCCATCTTCTCCTTTAAGAGATCAACAGAGAATCTCAGTGAGGTTAAGTGATTTGTCAGAGGTCAAACAGCTAGACAGTCAGAAAGGCAAGACTTGAATCTGGGACACATATTCCTAGAAGCAATGTAGACCATTGCCCTAGGAAACAGTCACCACTCTGATGTAGGCCCCCATCACCTCATGCTTTCAGTTCAGCAATGTTGTGCTGGTGGGTCTGCCTGCCTCAGGTCTTTCCCTACTCTAAGTCATTCTCCATTCAATTGCTGAAGTGATTTTCCTAAAATGCAAATCTGATCACCTTACTCCCCTACTCCAGTGGTTCCAGGAACAAATACAAAATACTCTCTTTGGCATTCAAAGCCCTTCAAAATCTCCTATCTTTCCAGTCTTCTTACACTTTACTCCCCAACATATACTCATTGATCCAGTAACACTGGCCTGCTGGCTGTACCAAGAGACTCCATCTCGGCTCTGGGAATTTTCTCTGGCTGTCCCCTGTGCCTGAAATACTCTCTCTTCTCCTCTTCAACTACTGACTTCCCTAGCTTCCATTAAGTCCCAGCTAAAGCCCCACCTCCTACAGCAGACCTCCAATCTTAATTCCAGCGCCTTCCCTCTGTTAACTATTTTCCATGTATCCTGTATATAGCTTGCTTTGTATACAACATATTTGTATGCATGTTGCTTCATTAGATTATAAACTCCTTGAGATCCAGGACTGTCTTTTGCCTCCTCTTGTATCCCCAGTGCTTAACACAATGTCTGGCATATAATAGGCACTTAATAGTCATTGAATTGAATTAAATTCCACAGCTAGGCATATATCCCAAGGAGATAAATGGCAAAAAAAAAAGGTTTCATATTTACCAAGATTTATAGATGTACTCTTTTTGAAGGTGCAGAGAACTGGAAACTCAGCAGATACTCATCTTTTGGGGAATGGCTAAACAAATTATGGGAATGCAATATAATATTACTAAGTTATGATGAATATAATTAAAACAGAGGAGTGTGGGGAATGTGTAAATGGAAGAGGAAAGGGCAGATAGTCATTGAGAAATGTATGAAATACAAAACAATAGATAGTAATATATATGCTTAAAAGGACATAAAGTTCTTTCTACTCTGTGAAAATGAAGTATGAAAATCAACCCAATGTGAGAAAACTGTAATAGAGTAAGAAATTAGAATTCTTCTTTATAGAAAATCAGAAGTTAGATCTGCAGGGGAAGGTAGAATTAAGGAAGATTTTTCTTTTATTCTTCCCACCACAGTAGGTAGATATGCAACTTGCTTCTAAAACTTCTAACAATAGACCAGCAGAGGCTATTAAGCATAATAAACAAATGTCTCCATTTTTCCATATGATAATTCTCCCAAAATATTCAGATCCCATTGTATTAACTGTCATTGGAGAAGTCATTTTTTGTTACTTGCATAACGATAATTGGGCCTTTCTTGAATTTAGAAGAAGATACCAGACCGAAATATTTTAAACAACAATTATATTTATTGCTTTCCCAAAATTCAGTTGGCCTGCTGATTTTTATTCCTCTGCCGAGGCTCTTTTTTTAATGGATTAGCAATACGTTTGCATAATGACTGTGTGCAAACTTTTCATTTTAAGGAGAGTCATGCTGGTCTAGAAGAAGTTCAATTAGAAACCTTTTAATTTCATGTCTACTAAATATATAAGCTCTAACTTTCATTCAACTCCTTCCAGAAAAAGATACAAAAAGATATGCAAATCATAAAGGCTCGTGGTTTCATAGAATTAGAGCTGGCATAGATATTAGAGGCCCATACCCTCATTTTACAGATGATGGGCAAAGATTAAGTGAGTTAGAATCACACAGCTGGTTTCAGGTGAGATTTGAAACCAGATCTCCCTGACTCTAAGTACAGTTCTCCATCCATTATGCCATCTAAAATATTACCATAATAGCATTATCTCCCTTTGCTTGGATCTGACCTTCTCTGCTTTCACTGTTTTGACTAATTTTCAGAGTAGAAATTCCATTGTGTGTTCAACTTGATCCTAAACTCATGGAGGGTAAGAACCATTAGGATCAATATCTTCCAGACTTCCCTTCCCACAACATGGATTAGGAAAAAGCAACAAAACTAGATCTTGACAAGCCTGGTCCCAAAGGTGTAGAGAACCATGGCTTCCTGGTGAACTTTCACTGTGAGGGTGTAGGTATAAAAGGTCCCATGCACTCGAGATCTGTGCCTTTCTGCCTTAGTGGATGTTTGAAAACCATTTGAGTCACTATATCCTGCCCTGCAGACTGGAAATATTTCCATAGATAGATGAAGGGCTGAATCTTTAGAAACAGAATGCCTCACAGCATCCCAGAATTTAACCTGAACAAACAGTGGGAAAGTTTCAGACCTGCCCCTAACAGAACTCCATTTTGTGTTTCACAGAATCATAAAAGTTTACAATCAGAAATGACCTCAGGAAGCATCTAGTTCAGCTAATTCCTTAACTGAATGACATTTAGAGGTGAGCAGAGATAGATACATGCGTACATACATACATAGATGCATAAATATAGATGTATAGATATACATATGTACACACACATACATATATACATGTGTATATATATGCATATACAGTTATGAATCTAGGCATTAACTTTATTTTAGTGTGGCAAATATAAGATTTTTTTCACTATTTAGTTAATATAAAAATTAAAACACATTGGGTACAATTGAGATAGGTAGTCAATTAGGTAGTTCCCAAGAGCACTGACTGGCTCTAGATGAAGAGGCTGTGGGTTCAAATCCCACATCTCATACTGATTCCCTGTGTTACTTTGGACAAGGGTCTTAACCTCTCTGGGTTTTATTTTCCTCCTCTATAAAATCAGAAGTTGGACTAGATGGCCCCCAAAGTCCCTTCCACCTAGAGATCTACAATATTAAATTCTATAGAACAGATATACCCTCTAAAATATTCCAGCCATGAAGAATGTCCATACATATATGTGTGAGAACTATTTACAAATGAAAAGAAATGGCATCCTTTTCTACTGCCATTTTTTGGGGGTAGATAACAACTCAGAGAAAGAGACATGATTAATATCATTAGCTAGAAATTCAAAACTTCATATTCCTTATTAGCCATCCCTCCTATAATGGCTACACTTTCCTCCTTTCCCTATGTCAACACCTTGGTGACTCCGTTCAACTTGACATTATCCTCCATTCTAGAACCCTTTCTCCTCTTTCCTACCATCAGTAGTCTTCCCAAAGACCAACTCTGAATTAGTCCCACTATCTGCATCCTTCCCTCCTATTTACTTGCTACTGATTGGAGTTAGAGAAAAAAAAAAGTCACCCAACTGTACAGATTGGGTCCATTACAAATCTATGTTACATAATCTCAGTTGGGACCTCACTGCATCAAGGCAAACTTTATATGTTGCTTACCAATTTGCTATCCCAGTCACAATAGCTACTCCAAACCTTTTCGTCCTTCCTCAAATTTATCACAGTCCCTCTTCCCACAGCTCTTTCAAGAAAAGCTTGACAAGAGGAAGTTGACAAATCATTGGGATCTCCTGTCTTAATGTTCCTCAGTCTCCTGTGCTGTCATTTCCTCCACATCATGCCTTAACCTTGGGTGTCGCCCAGCACAATGGCCTGGTCCCTGTTCTCTCTCTCTGTTATCTCACGTGGTGATCCCACAGCTGTCAAAGATCAATCATCTCTATGCAGATGATGACCAGATCTACATATCCAGGCCTAGTCTTTCTCTTGAGCTACAATTTTTGGTCATCTCAAGCTGGATGTAGGTAGCTCAGCTTCAACTTATCATCTTTATTCCTTAAGCCCTCCCCTCTTCCTAATTTTCCTATTACTGTAGACGGAATCGCCTTTCTTCCAAACTTACAAGTCTCAGTGTCTTCCTCAACCTCTCGTGCCCACTCACCATAAATATCCAGTCAGTTGCCAAATCTTGTCAATTTTGCCATCACAACATCTCTAGTATACAGGTACAGGCCTTTTTCACCTAGTTCTTTGACTAATGCAGTAGCCATCTCCCCACTCCAATCCACCCTTCATTCAGCTGCCAAAGTCTGCTCATGTCACTCCCCTTTTGCACCACTCAATAAACATAGGCTCCCTATTAACTCTAAGAGCAAGTAAAATTCCATTTCTAATTTAAATCATTCACAACCTGAACCCTTCCTTCCTTTCAGTTTTCTTATATATTGCACTCTGCACACTACAAGGTCAAAGCATATTGGCCTATTTGGTATTCCTCATGTACTATGCTCCAACTCCCATCTTCATGCAATTGTATACTTTCAATTCTCTTGCTTTTCATCTCTATGTCTCAGAATCCCTGGCTTCTTTCAGTTAACACACACAGCCTCTTTATTCAGGAAACTTTTCCTTTAAAACTTCTCATTTGATGGTGTGGCCCATAACTGGGAGCAGACTATATAGGATTTAATCAGTACGGGATATGACCCAGGAGTACTCCAGCACTGAATTTTACTTGGTAACAGTATATTTATTTTCCATATATTGTCAATACAAAATTAAGCATTAAAGTAGCTTATTAATAAGATCATTGGTTCTATTTGTTCAAAGTTTTAAAAATGAAACATATACCTCTTAAAAGTAAGAAATGTAACTTTTTGAGTCAGAGTACAGTACCTACTCATTGCCAAGAACAGAGAGGCATTTATTACACATTTATTTTAGGAAAATAGAGGTCAAAACCTTGAAACAGATTAAAAACTAAATTAAAATGGAGGTTACAGATAATTTTATCTCAATCTCTCTAATTAATAACCAGTCTGTTACATTCAAGACCATCTGTGGTCTATTCAGTCTTCAATACCAATCCCCAATATAAATAATTGCAAAATTTGCTCTTGTTATACAGCAACACTTGTATAGTGCTGCATTTTAATGATTTCAGACCCATATATAAAGTAAATTAAATATATTATTAAATTAAAACATTATATTACAAAAGTTATATTATTAAATGAAAAATTGTTCCTTGCATGGGTCCCATTGGTACTTGTTCTCTTTATGAATTTGAAATTAAATAATCTTTTCTTCTTACACTATATATTTTAACATGAAAATATTAGGTCTTTTTAAATGCTTAACCAATTCTTTCACTGCTAGATTTATGCCCCAAGGAGGTCAATGATGAGAAAAAAGACTTTATATACACCAAAATATTTATAGCAACACTCTTTCGTGGCAGCAAAGAATGGAAAATAAAAGACTTGTTCAGTCACACGTCTAAGCGTCTAAGGCAGAATTTGAATTCTTGACTCCAAATCCAACAGTGCCACCTAGCAGCCACTTAGATCAGCTATCTTTCCGTCTTCTAGACCTATTAATACCTATGTATAGTCTAAACACATTTGTTGTGTTTAAAAGGTTGGACTCGCTGAAATTTGGTTCTATCATAGTGATGTCATGTTGGTACTCTTTGAGAACCAAGGACAAAAACCAACCATGTATAGGATCAATTAGACTAGGATAAAAAAGGCAGCAAACTGAAGGCAGATCATACACACATAAAGTTCATTGGAGGTTTTTTACCTTGGAGGAGGGGGTGAGAGTGGACTTTGGAAGAAATCTGGTAGTACATTTGCTTGGGGAAAACATATCTAAGTAGTGGGGGAGAATCATGGCCTTTGGCATTAGCTGAGGAGTCCAATAGGTCGGAATTCCAACAAGATACTGGGGAGTGGAAATACAAGGAGGTGGCCCCATTCGTTTCTCACCAGGTTCTACTCTGGACTTCTCCACCAAGCCTAAGAAAAACATCTTCATCCTGAAAGACCCCTTCAGCCTGCAGCTCACTCCTCTGAGGTACCCTCTGCCCTAGAGTACTGCCTTCTAACCAGGTGGTTCCTCCCAGAACCTCCATTTAAGGAGGTCACCCAGGATCTCTTCATTTCTTTGCAGCCTATATTGTCAGACTTTTCTCACCCTCACCCACCATGCTCTCATCCCCCATCGCCTACCTTTACAGCTTTCTTGTATGGGTTATTTTCCCCTATTAAAATGTAAGCTCTTTGAGAACAAAGATAGTTTTTATTTTTTACCACATTTTGAGCTCTTAGCTCAGGATCTCGCTGTTGCTTGGCTTTTGTTCTCCTAGAGGTCCATGACATCAGGAAGGTGATGCCATAACATGGCAAGTGAATTGGATTCCAGTGAGGGAAGGCTGTGCAAAGTCACCAGCCGGGAGGAGCTTAATAAATGTTCATTGATTGACTGTTGAATAAAGCTATTTGTTGACCAATAAAATCAAGTTGAAGATGATTCTATTTTTTCTTTTCATTGTTCTATAAAACATAACAATAATGAAAAAAGGAGAATGAGACTAACAAAAATATTACTTGGATTTCTTGAAGAAATCCAACAGCAGTACAAACAGAATCATAGCAAAGCACAGATGTCATTTTTTTAAGCCACCAGAACATATCAATTAACAGAAAAAGTGGGTTTTGAATATTGTTTATGGTATCAGTTATGTGAAGCTTAGGTATCATCTTAAATCCAGAATAGGTGACAGAAGGATTCTCCTCTTTTCCAGTACTGAGGCCCCTATTCAGACCAGCCTAGTCCTCACTGATAGTTCAGAACCAGAAAAATAGCAAGGCTGGCATCTGCTGCCCACTTGCAGTATTGCACTTTTTAAAAAAATCATGAATTATTGAATTGCTTTTGGTAGATTAAGAGGCACTGAAATAAATCAGCAATTAAAATATTACATGGTAACAGATAGAAGGAATTTCTGTAGTTTTATTAATTTTCCAGAAGGCAAATAGAAACAGACTATTTTCTTACATCAGTTTTTCTTCCATATCTGGTTCTAATTGCATTCCACCAATAAGGACTTTATATATATTTGTATGTTAATTAGAAAAACTACGTCTGCTAGACATCATGGAGAACCTAACAATATATCTCCAATGGTAGCCGTAGAGATTTCATGAGCAGTTTTGGACTAATTGTCCTTTTCTTAAATGTATTTCTCCATTGGCTTTTACATTCTTCTCTAAATCTAATTAGCAATGAAATTGCACTTGTTAGAGTTAGGTAATTCACACACACACACACAATTCTACCCAAAATAGGATTATAAATGGAGATTTCAGATGTTTGTGACTTTACCATGCTATTTCTAAATGTTCCCAAAAATGGGATTTAAGTAATGGTTCTGAATGTGTTCTTGTGTATTTTACATTAACACTCTTATAAAATGGGTAAAATTTGATACCACTGAGGAAAAGGAACATAAAGATACAAATCTAATTAAAGGAGATACTGATTTGTTACATTTACTATGCAGATTAGCATGAACTCTCTCAACTAACCACATTCTAAAAAGAACCAGCCTTCAATGAGACCATAAGCTAGTAGTAATTTTAATAAAATTGGAAATATGATATGTAGCAGTTAATTCATACCTGTACCAGCCAGTCATTACAGATGACCATCAGATTTGTTAAAACTATGAAACTGGTAATAAAAAAATAAAAGGTGGGGGTGGTTGGGGTTAGAAGATGGGAAAGGTGTTTTAATGGGTTACCTGTTCGTTAAAATAATCCACATACAAGACATTAGTAAAATCATATCATTCTTGAGGCTTCTAGTTAATTTCATCCATCAGTGAAATATGACGTGATGGTGGGGAGGACAGAGGGGAGTCAGAAGCAGAAGATTTCCTGTGTTCATCATATTTATTGTCAGCTATTACCACCCAAAGGATTTACACTTCAGACCTGTGAATACAGTCTTTAATCCTTTCCTTTCCCTTTCTTTATCCTAAGTCATCATTACCATAACATTTAGTTAATCCGATAGAGTATGAGAGCTAGAAATATTTGGGGTAAAGTTATTTTCAAGTAGGCAGATTATAAGGTACACAATGTGACTGGAGAGTCTAGGTTTGTCCAGCTTAAGATATGCCTTATTTAGGGATTTCCTTGGTTCTGCATTCTTACTGTTTTGCAAAATGAACCTAGTCCTACCTCTGATTCCCTTGTAAGCCTATTCTCACTTTTAAATTCTAAGTAAAAGCTTTACTTTTTTAGGTCCATTGGAAGCCTGAGAACACAACCTTCTTTCAGTCTGAGATTTCTAGGTCCATCCCTGTTCACCACCTATTCTCAGTGAAATTGATTTGAATTAATTTTCTCCTATGTTAATTACTTCATGAATATTATTCCTCACTTCAGCATTTTGGGGTCCCTTTCTCCACCCTTCCCTCTCTTATGCATTGTTCCCTATTCACAAATACCTTGGCAATCAACTCCTCTTTTCCCTTTATGCTAAGTTTTTTGACAACTTGTTTATCCATTATTAATTTACATGTACAAATACCTGTTTTTACATTGGACAAAGGTAATAGCTAATGTCTACTACCAAAAAAAAAGTTCGCACAAATCTCACAATACTGGGGCTATCAAATCAAACCAAATAAATTCATTTGTTTCGATAATATGTGAGATTCCTATTCATTAAAACAAAGAGAGCTAAGTATTCTTCTTACTCCTTAAACCTCTCTATTTCCTTTCTCTTCTACCTGGAGAAGCTACTGCTAACTTCAATTATTACTTCTAGGTGGTTGTCAAATCGATTTCACCACTGGGCATCAGATCTACCAGCACCTTAAACTAACATATGCAACATGGAATTCATTGTTTTCCCCTGAAAAACATGTTATTATTCTGACTTACTACCCCATTTCTATTCATAGCACCACCATCAACCCTATTGCTGTACCTGTAGGACTTTTCCATACAACCTATAAAGAAACTATGTTATCCACTTAATTAAAATGGCAGGAACTTACTGACTTGTCTGAGTTCAGTCTTGTCCAACTCTTCATGACACCATGAACCAAAGTATGCCAAGCCCTTCTGTCCTTCACTATCCCTTGAGTCTGTCTGTCCACGTTCACATTTGTTGTTTTCATGACATCTGCCATCCTCTGTCATTGCCCTTTCTTTTTGCCTTCAATCTTTCCCGGCATCAAGGTCTTTTCCAATGAGTCCTGTCTTCTCATTATGTGGCCAAAGTATTTAAGCTTTAGCTTCAGTATTTGTCCTTCCAATGAATAGTCTGAATTATTTCTTTAAGTATTGACTGATTTGATCTCCTTGCTGTCCAAGGGACTCTCAAAAGTCTTCTCTATACCACAACTCAAAAATATTGGCTGTGCACAACTTAGCAGTACGACTAATAATAATTATTAGTAAATGTTCCTTCTTCTGTTCATTCTTTTACTCATCCAGGCTCAAAATCTTGAGATCATCTGAGACTCTTCCCTCTCCCTCAGGCCAATCAAGTCTATCAGCAAAAAAAATTCCTGTAGCTCCCCTTTATTTTTCTTTCCTACTGACCCCACATTATTTCAGGACATTATCACTTACTGCCTAGACAATTATAATAACGTCTTAACCAATCTCCTGTCTCCCCTCTCCTCTTCCTTCCTTCTCCAATCATTCTGTTCATTAGATTGATTTTTTCCAATGTGCAGATGCGATCTCACTGCTTTCCACCTTCATTGATTTTCTATCACCTATAATAGAAAATCTGTACTCTTTCGCTTAGCATCCAAGGGCCTCCCAAAATTTACTACAACTTACATTTCTGATCTTCTATCCTATCACTTCACATATTCCATGCTTTCAATAAATGAGTACTTTTGCTAATACATACACTTTCTTTGCTTTACTGTCCCTTTACTTTTTCTCACATAACCTTTTCACCCTTCCTGAAATGCCCATCCCCAAAAGTTCAACTTCAAATTCTTCAACGTCAGCCCAGAGCTTAGAGCTTTGCCTCAGAGCACTAAAATTTAAATGGTGTTGGAAGCACTTGCATTTCTTCTAAGTAACAACAACTGGCAATAGACCTAGTTAGCAAGAATGATTAGTTAAAATAGGACGCTACTAGGTAACATACTTCCTACTCTGGAGGTCCTACCCCTGATAACCTCCTCGTTGCCCAGTAGTAGTATCATGGTACACTTTCTTATTTCCACCCAAAGGCAATCAGTTTCTTAACGTAGCTATCGTTCCACCATGAAGTGGTGTCATGGAGATTCTACTCTCACACAAGGCCTTGTGGACCAAGATCTGAAGTCTCTTCCCCAAGATTATCTTACTGAGGTGGAGTCAAGATGGTGGAGGAAAGGAAAGTACTCACATGAGTTCTCCCAAATTCAACTCAAAACAACTTTAAATAATGCCTCAAAATGAATTCTGGAGCAGCAGAACCTACAAAAAAGATAGGGTCAAACAATTTTCCAGCTCAAGATAAATTAGAAGGTTGTCAAGAAAGGTCTGTTGCACTAGGGTGAGAGTGGAGCACAGTCTAGTGAAGGCAATACTCCAGCAAGACAGTAGCACAGCAAGCCTTGGAAAATTTGCAACAGGTCTTAGAGCAACTGACCTCCAGAGAAAGAACTGATAAATAGAAGTATAGTGAGGTTTTACATATATAAATATTTGTGTCTAATGGTGGCCTCCTCTGGTGGGAGAGAGGGAGAAAAAAATAAAAACTACATAGTAGAGAACAAAAAAAAACTCAGACAGAAGCACAGAAAAATAGAGTAGCTTTGAAAATGATGTCTAGTAGTTATTATGGTTTTTCCCCCAAAAAAGTAAACAGTATGAAATGGAAATTCATGGTTTTATATGGAATCCTCTTTTTGCCTTGTTCTGTGTAAATGGGAATTTTTTTGTGTCTATTTTTATTTTGTATTTAAATGAAAGATGAATAAAAAAAATTTAAAAGAAAAGAAATTATCAAGGAAAACAACTGTGATAGTCTAGAAATGAGGATAAAATAGAAATCTAAATTACCTACCTATCTCCTCCTGAAAGAGATCTCAAAATGAAAACTTGGAGCAATATTGTAGACAAATTCTAGAACTCACAGTCAAGGAGAAAATATTTCAGTAGCCATAAAGAAAAAAATCAAATATCATAGAGACATAGTTCAGATAACACAAGATCTAGTAGTTTCTATGTTAAAGGATCTGAGGTTTTGGAATATAATTTTCCAGAAGATAAAGGGGCTAGAATTACAACCAAAACTGAGTATGATTCTTCAGGGGAAAAAAATGGATGTTCAATGAAATTCAGAACTTTCAAACATTCCTGATAAAAAGACCAGAGCTAAATATTTGACTTTCAAATACAAAACTCAAGGGAAGCATAAAAAGGCAAACATGAAAGAGAAATCAGAAAGGATTCAATACATGGGAAGAAAATATTTGTAACTCCTAAGAACTTTATCATTTTGGAGGCAATTAAGAGTATACATAGACAGAGGGCCTGGTTGTGGGTTAAATATAAAGGGATGATATCTTTTATTTTTTAAATTTTTTTAAAATTTATTTATTTACTTTTCAACATTCATTTCCACAAAATTTTGGGTTCCAAATTTTCTCCCCATTTCTCCCCTCCCCTCACCCCAAAATGCCCAGCATTCTAATTACCCCTATCAGTGATCTGCCATCTCTTTTAACATCCCTCCCTTCCTTTATCCCCATCTTCTCTTTTGTCCTGTAGGGCAAGATAATTTTCTATACCCCATTATCTGTGTTTCTATTTCCTAGTTGCAAGAACAATACTCAACAGTTGTTCCTAAAACTTTGAGTTCCAAATTCTCCCCATCCCTCCCTCCCCACCCGTTCCCTTTGGGAAGGCAGGCAACTCAATATAGGCCATATCTGTGTAGTTTTGCAAATGACTTCCATAATAGTGTATGATTAATGATAATTCCCTCCATCTTATCCTACCTCCCATTGCTTCTATTCTGTCTTTTGATCCTGACTCTCCCCAAGAGTGTTGACTTCAAAATGCTCCCTTCTCCCACTGCCCTCCCTCTATCATCCTCCACACCCTGCTGATCACCTTCGCCCCCACTTTCCTGTATTGTAAGATAGATTTTCATACCAAAATGAGTGTGCATTTTATTCCTTCCTTTAGTCAAATGTGATGAGAGTAAGCTTCATGTTTTTTCTCTCAACTCCCCTCTTTTTCCCTCCACTGAAAAATCTTTTACTTGCCTCTTTTATGAGAGATAACCTGCCTCATTCCATTTCTCCTCCCAATATATTTCTCTCTCACTGCTTAATTTCATTTTTTTAAGATATGATCCCATTCTATTCAACTCACCCTGTGCTCTCTGTCTCTGTCTCTTTCTGTCTTTCTGTGTGTGTGTGTGTGTGTGTGTGTGTGTGTGTGTGTGTGTGTGTAATCCCACCAACTACTCAGATACTGAAAAAAGCTTCAAGAGTTACAAATATTGTCTTTCCATGAAGGAATGTAAACAGTTCAACTTTAGTATGTCCCTTATGACTTCTCTTTGCTGTTTACTCTTTCATGCTTCTCTCTATCCTTGCGTTTGACAGTCAAATTTTCTTTTCAGCTCTGGTCTTTTCATCAAGAATGCTTGAAAATCCACTATTTCATTGAAAGACCATTTTTTCCCCTGAAGTATTATACTCAGTTTTGCTGGGTAGGTGATTCTTGGTTTTGGTCCTACTTCCTTTGACTTCTGGAATATCATATTCCACACCCTTCGATCCCTTAACATAGAAGCTGCTAGATCTTGGGTTTTCCTGATTGTATTTCCACAATATTTGCATTGTTTCTTTCTAGCTGCTTGCAATATTTTCTCCTTGACCTGGGAACTCTGGAATTTGGCCATAATGTTCCTAGGAGTTTCTCTTTTTGGATCTCTTTTAGGTGGTGATTGGCAGATTCTTTCAATAATTATTTTGTCCTCTGGTTCTAGAATATCAGGGCAGTTTTCCTTGATAATTTCATGGAAGATGATATCTAGGCTCTTTTTTTGATCAAGGCTTTCAGGTAGTCCCATAATTTTTAAATTGTCTCTCCTGGATCTATTTTCCAAAACAGTTGTTTTTCCAATGAGATATTTCACATTTTCTTCCATTTTTTCATTCTTTTGGTTTTGTTTTGTGATTTCTTGGTATGTCATAAAGTCATTAGCTTCCATCTGTTCTATTCTAATTTTTAAAGAACTATTTTCTTCAGTGAGCTTTTGAACCTCCTTTTCCATTTTGCTAATTCTGCTTTTGAAAGCATTCTTCTCCTCATTGGCTTTTTGAACCTCTTTTTCCAATTGAGTTAGCCTATTTTTTAAGGTGTTATTTTCTTCAGCATTTTTTTGGGTCTCCTTTAGCAAGGTGTTGACCCACTTTTCAAGCTTTCTTGCATCTCTCTCATTTCTCTTCCCAGTTTTTCCTCCACCTGTGTAACTTAATTTTCAAAATCCTTTTTGAGCTCTTCCATGGTCTGAACCCATTGAATATTTATTTTGGATGTTTGGTTCTAAAGTCTTGACTTTAATGTCTTTCCCTGATGGTAAGCATTGTTCTTCCTCATCTGAAAGGATGGGAGGAGAGCTATCTGTTCACCAAGAAAGTAACCTTTTATAGTCTTATTTTTTCCCCCTTTTTGGGCATTTTCCCAACCAGTTACTTGACTTTTGGGTCCTTTGTCAAGAGTAGGGTATACTCTGGGGACCTGTAATATATCAGCTCCTCCAAGATGGCACAATCAAGTGTGTATTGGTCTGGGTGCAGGAAAGGATTTTGTGCCCAAAATTTTAGCAGCATTTTCTCTCCACAGGCACCTGACCTCCAGTTCTGCCAAGCTCGCACTGGAGGGGTGGGATTCAGTCAAGCTGCAGGGGTAGGGCCTCCATTCAGTGGGAGACAAAGACCAGCTGCCTCAGGGTGTCTACACAGGGCTGGAAGACCCAGCTATTCAGTGCCCCCAGGGGTTTTTATGATCCAGCTATGGTCTCAGGCTGCTGTAGGGGCTGCCCTGAGAACTCCTACTGCCTGCCCAATGTGAAAGCCCTTCTCCCTTCCTGGCCAGCTGAATAAACCCTGTCACTGACCTTTGGTGCCTGTGGGTTGAGGGATCTGTGGACTCTCTGCTGCTGGGATTGGGGATTCTGCGACTGGAGATTCCACCCCGGAGGGCTGTTCATGAGCCATGTGTGGGCAACCAGGGCTGGGCTGGGCTCCATGCTCTGAGCTCTGCTCTGCATCAGGTGCAACTGACACTTCCTGTGGGTCTTTCAGGTCACCCTGGGCTGGAAATCTCCTCCACTCTGTTGTTCTCCATTTCTGCTGCTCGAAAATTTGTTGAGAGTCCCTCTCTACAGGTGTTTTATG
Organism: Bettongia penicillata ogilbyi; assembly: GCA_023548195.1. NCBI lineage: Eukaryota > Metazoa > Chordata > Mammalia > Diprotodontia > Potoroidae > Bettongia > Bettongia penicillata. Next base: position 4,631,757 of record JAJHZJ010000003.1, read on the forward strand.
TGCTGTATAGGGGCAACCTCTGTATATGTATCTTTCTACTCTGCCATCTTGGCTCCTCCCTGGGATGATATCTTTTAAAAAAAATTAAGGGGTAAAAAAGAGGAGTGCATATGAAGTAATCAAAGTTATCTATAATCATATGAAAAAAATATTTCAAATCTCTACTTTTAGAGAAATACAAATTAAAATATTCTGAGATACCACCCCACATCTATCAGATTGGTTAATATGACAGAAAAGGAGAATGACAAATGTTGAAGGGGATGTGGGAAAATTGAGGCATCAATGCACTGTTGGTGGAGTTGTGAACTGCCTTAACCATTACAAAGAGCAATTTGAAACTATGCCCAAAGGGCTATAAAACTGTGTATATACCCTTGAGATAGCAATAACATTACTTGGCCTGCATCCCAAAGAGATGAAAAGGAAAAGGATCTATACATCCAGAAATGTTTACAGCAGCTCTTTCTGTGGTGGCAAAAATGTGTAAATCGAGGGTAATGACTGAACAAGTCATGATGTATGACTGTGGTGGAATATTATTGTACTATAAAAATGACTAGCAAGATGTTCTCAGAAAAACCTGGAAAGATGGAGAAAATCATTGTAAGTGAAATAAGCAGAACCAGGAGAACATTCTACTCAGTAACAGCAATATCACACAATAATTAATTGTGAATGACTTAGCTAGTCTCAGCAATACCATGATCCAAAACAATTTTGAAGGATTTATGATAAAAAAAATGTTATCCACCTCTAGAAAGAGAATGGTGGAATTCTGAATGTAGACTGAGGAATGCTTTCTTTAAACTTTTTTTGGTGTTTTTTTTTTCACAACTTGGCTAATATGGAAATATGTTTTGCATGACTATACATGTATAACCTATTATCAAGTTCTTCCCTACTCGATGAGTGGGGAGAAGGGGGAGAAAGAGAATTGAAAACTCAAAATTAAAAAAGAACCAAATGTTAAAAATTATTTTTATATGTGACTGGGAAAAATAAAATATTAAATGTGTGTGTGTGTGTATGTGTGTGTACATTTTACCCTTTCAACTATATTTGCCTTAAACAGCTAATCTGAAGCATCTTTTCATGGTACTTTGCCTGGGAGGATTTTGTGGTTTCTTATTCCAGGTTCCAGAATTGTTAATTACGACACTGCTAATTCTCCCATGTATTTTTTTTTTGATTCCTCCTATTCCAGCATATCTACCTATTAGTGCTGAATATTTGGGTCTCCCTTATTTAAAAAAAGAAAGGTGACCTAATAAATAATGAGCATTAAGTTAATGTATTACCTCTCCCATGAGTATTTACATCTTTAAAAAGAACTAGAGAGAGAGAAAACAAAGGAGTAAGTTTGTAATGACAAGATTTCAAACACTACAATATCTATATCGGTTAAGGTATTCATGTATTTTTTTAAATGGAAAACTCTTCCTAAAAATGTACCATGTAGGCAACTACTTACTCTAAGTATATATATAATCTGGGTATGATGATCTACTTAAAAGATAAGAACACAATATAAATTTTTGAGTGATATCTACAAATATGTGTATTTACAAAAAGAATAGTTCACTTAAACCAAGTAACAAGCTTCAAAAATGGATGTTATACATGTTATAATAAAACCCACTAAAATATAGTCATTTCAGCTTAATATTTCATATTCCATAGCATAAATATGAAAATATAGATATATTAATAGGGTGTTTGTTATGTTATAATGTAATTAATTCTATAAAATAAAATTTTCTCTAATGTTGTACATAATGTAATTTAATTTTAACATTATAACAGATATCTGTTTTCATATATTCCAAGACTCTTTCCCAAAATTTAACCACACTAAGTAGCCTAACACTGAATGTCCAGACATAATTGTTCCTACTGGGAAACAGAAATGTACTAAATGTCAATTTGCAAAAAATTTCAAGGGTTTGTTTTTCTTTATTTTTTTTTCTCATCCAAAATAAGTAAGTCTGGAACAGGTATTAATTTATAAGTACCAAAGTCACTTCAAGCCAAAAACCCAAGTGTATAGCGTGGGCAGGGGAAAGTCAAAATCCTGAGGAAGGGGGTTCAGGTCACAAGAATTTAAGACATGGGGCAAATAGCCCAGGAAAATAGATATGAGGCAACAGCCACAGAGAGATCTCAATATGGCAGCAACCTTCTTCTCTAGGCAAGGAAGTTTATTGTTGGGAACGTATTATAATACTTCCAACCATATTCCTCCATTGGGAGTGTAAAGGCAAATACTGAGTGAGCCATATTGTAGGAAACATGGAGTACCATGAGGCGGAGTTCAGATTCCAGATAATAAGCAATGGGAACTATAATAGATTTTTCAAACAATGGGATGGCATTATGAAAGTGGTGCTAAAGAAAGGTTGCTGTGGCTGTGATATTCATGTTGGGTAAGGTGAGACTAGGATTACGGAGGCCAGCTACAAAATTGTAGGAATCCAACAAAATTTTCCCTGGAAGAAAACTTCTTAACTATTTTTTTTGTGTCAGTGGACCCCAGTAGTGAAGCCTATGGTCTTCTTCTCAGAGTAACATTCTTAAATGAATAAAATAAAATACATAATATTAAAAGGAAAGCAATTATATTGAAAATCACTAACATATTTTAAAAACAAATTTGTAACATAGAAATATAGCTAACAACATGTCTAATAATTACAGTAATTTCAAAATAGTGATGATCATAAATTACATTGCAAGATTATCTGTAATAATCATAAGGTGATATGAAAAATCTGTGATCCTGCTGTGGATCATTACCTGCATTCCTATTTGGGGGAAATGCTAAATTTCAATTAGAAGTTAGTATAAATATAGATGTATATTTCTCACCCAAGATCACAGACCCCCAAAATCTCTTCATGAACTCTTTGAAGGTCTGTGGACCCCAGGTTGAAAACCTGTCCTAAAGCCTCTAGCTCAGAACGACTGTTTTGAGTCAAGAGATTTTTCTCTCCTTTTCCATTGCTTCCCATGTAGACAAACACTATGCCATGGGAATCCATTGGGAACCATCTCTCACTCAACAGACAAATTGTTCAGAGAAATCTGTTCATAAGACCAAAAAAAGTAACAAAAACTCCCGTATTCCTCCATATATGTTTCAACCTCATGCCTGCTGTAAATTTCTTGAGAAAAAGTAAAATCCTATCTTCCTTCAAATCTCATCTGAAATTCCACCTTCTGTGAAAACTCTCTTAGCACTAGTGACTTCACTCTGTTGAACCTCTCCAATTAATCCTATGCTTATCTTGGTTACACATCATGGTTTGTATGTTTTCTCCTCCATTACACTGAGCTCATTGAGAGCAGGGCTTGTTGCATTTTGGTTTTATACTCAGCATTTAGCACAGTGCCTGGCGCATAACAGACACTTTACTAAAGCTTGGCCAGGGACTGACTAAAGGTGGAAAGGACCTCAGAGGTACATTAGTTCAACTTCATTTCACATGTGAAGATGCTGAGGCCCAGAGGGACTCCTAGATTTAGAGTTGGGAGACACCTTAGAAGGACGTCCTTTCCAGATGAAGATACTGAAAACAGGAGGTTAAGGGACTTGTCAGAGTCAAAGAAGTAGGAAGTGCCAAGGGTGGGATTTGAACTTAAGTACTTAAGCTCCAAATCCAAGGCTTTTTCCACTGCATCATGCTTCATTTCTCTATTGCCTTTCAAAATGAAAATCCCTTCAATGTCTGTAGAGGGAAGGAAGGAAGGAAGGAAGGAAGGAAGGAAGGAAGGAAGGAAGGAAGGAAGGAAGGAAGGAAGGAAGGAAGGAAGGAAGGAAGGAAGGAAGGAAGGGAGGGAGGAAGGAAGCATACGTCAATGCATACTATGTGCCAAACACTGCTAAGCACTTTACAAATATTATTGCATCTGATCTTCATAATTGTGGGAAGTAGGTAGGTTCTGTTCTTTATCTCTGTTTTGCAGTTGAGGAAATAGGGGAAGTGAGGGTCCTTCACTTGCCCAGGATCACACAGCTAGTCTCTGAGTCCAGATTTGAACTCCCGTCTTCCTGACTCCAGGGCCAGTGTTCTATCCACATTGTCATCTAGCTGCCTCTAAAAATTCATTATACTTTCAAAAACCATTCTCTATGTCTTTACAACCTTAATCCTCAAATATTCTCCAAAAAGGTTAATTTAGTCTTGCTATTAATCAGACATACAAACCTCTTGGACACACATATTTATTTTAACTTGTCTGTACATGTTGACATTATGTAGAATTGTTCCCTTCAGTGAAATTATAAAATATGGCAAAAATTTCTTTCTATCGCTAGTATTAGAGAACATGATTAAAATCTGCCTTATTAGTAAAATGTATGACAGCTTATTTATGATTTCTTACACCTAAATATAATAATAGCAGGGATGTATATATCATGCCGAGGTCTACAAAATACATGTCCTATAACAACCCTGTGAGGTTGTTTGTAAATGTATTATCCCCCCTTAACAGGGAAACTAGAATAAATTGTCTATGGTCACAAAGTTAGTGAGAGTCAGAGTTGGATTAGAATCCAGATCTCTCAGCTCCACCCATGTTATTCCAACACATTATTCTCTCGCTACATGTATTAATGAGCCTAAGCGAATTCTGTCTGAAACTCTCCTCATCCCAAAATGCCCTAAGCTATACTAATAATTTAAGAAACATTGAGTCCTTTACCTGTCATCACATTGTGCCTTGAGATTTCCATATTTTGAAAACTGTTCCTCTTCTGAGGCTTTTGGCTAAGTTCAACAATAGTTCTCAAATGATGTCCAACTCATATATACAGTAGAACTGGTCATTAAGAGAAAAAATCTGGAACTTGAGGCTCAGGAACCTTCAAAGTACAATTCATGGAGCTCTGAACCTGGCATGAAGCCTGGTGCTTTGCCCGGTTTTAGTTGTCTTGTCATTGGTCAGTATCTCCAACCAGTTTTCATCACAGAATGCTCATTGCTCATGGATCTGGGGAAATGTAGGGAAGGGTAGGCTCCATAAGGGGAGAAACATTTTTCCACTCCAAGGGCCATCTTGTCTCCTTCTGGTTTATGGACAGAGCTGACTTAAAGCATAGAACTTTGGTCATCAGAGGGCCTCAATATTGAACTTCCTCTCATTATATTATTAAAGTTATCCAAGTGTGCTTATGTTATTTGTCAGATATGGACACATTCTACTTCTGGGAAATCTAAAAATTTCATAGTTCAAGATGAAATGAAGAGCTAAGCAGTTCAGAAAGATATAAAAAAGACAAAAGGCATTAGAAGTAAAAAATGTTTTTAATGCAAAATTTTAAACACAAATATTTCTTTATCATTAGGATAATTAATAAATCATATTTTAATAGAAAAGCAATAAGATAGAAAAGGGAATGCGAAAATGAAATTTTCCCTATTGCAAAAATAATTTCCTTTTGTCCTTGGATTGTATGTTGGGAATAATTTGTTAAAATTGAGCAAGTGGTACTCTTGGAAGGATTTAAGTATATCTATACAGGAAAATACTTTCCAAAAGGCTGAATCAAACCTTTTTAATTGTTTTCCCTAGAACACACAACATAGAAAACTATTTACATGTTATTGTCTCTGAAAGTCACAAAATTTGCCTCATCAGCAAAAAGTGTGTTCTAAACAAAAATGTTCTAAACATAAAAAATCATTTCAATTATTGCTTTTAATTTGAAGCATCAGAAAATTGAAATGGTTCCAAAAAAAATCCACTTTTACATTCATAGATCATTAGCACCCTCTAGTGGAAATGTGTAAGTAGTTTTAACTAAATAGGTTAGTGTTTCCCATGAATAAAAGTTTGTCGTTCTTTGCTTATAATTTCAATTTATTCATTTAGCCATATTCAAATATACCAGAGTAATTTAAAAAAAGTTGGTGTACTTACAAATGATTTTCAAAAGTCAGTAGGCTTACAAAAATTCCATTTAAACCAATAAAATTTGCAGTGGCCCCAAGCATACTGAACTAAGGCCATTCATTTATTGTCAGATTGTCTCCATTTCCTTATATTGAGGAAAGCATTTCTTAACATCCAGTATGAACTTCTCCTGAGAGGCAGAACTTGGGCTGACATTGTTGTGTGGAATTCTTTTTTGCAACTGTTGACTTGGAGGGCTAGGTGAATACCTGAAGTCCATAGAGCTTATTAAATGCCCTGAAAAGGGTTGGTGCTCTCATCAGAAAGTCAATGACCACTCAGCAACACTTCCTGCTTCCAAAAAGGATGTGTAATTTGGGAGTATTTTGAAGAGAACATTTGTTTGTAAATCCCAACCCTGTTTTCTTTTGTACCACTCTCCCACTTATAGCAAAACTTCCTATATCTCCAGACAAAAGGAGCAGGAAACACTTTCTACAAACCCACCACATTTCTTCACTGGTATGCATGCTCATAAAAATTAAAACAAGAGAAATGGAAAAAAGCAGATAGTGGGAGGAAGAACATACAATATTTTATGATTGGGAAAAATCACTTCCTGATTTTTTAACTAAGACTGCTCCTTGATTTTAATTAGACCTGGGTGTATAACCAGGTGCTTATTTCCATGGCTGTTACATAAGTATTTGCAGTTTAAAATTCATTAAGATAATCAACTTACACATCTTCAGTTCTTAAAGTGTTGTATGAACCTGTAGGCCAAGTGTGAGTGCCAAGCTTTTTATGAAAAAGGTTCTTTAAAAACCCTGCAGCTTATATTATTAAGACTGAATGTAATTGAATGTCAGAAGATATTGTGATTTATAAAGTATTCCATACCCAGTGTGTAATAAAAACCCTTGGCACTAAGTTCTAATATTTGGTGAAACATGATAGTAACTTTATTTCCAAAAGACAACTTGACCTAGAACCTTTTATCATTTTCTGACAGTATACCACTCCTTCAGGTCTTGTCTCTACCTGTGCCTTATGTTTTCATTTTAAATGAGGGGACTTCAGCACTCTATTTTTTCTCAGCAAAATTTGTTTTTCTTCCTTTGGAAACTTTATTCATGTAAAAAAATTGTGAAAAAGGCTTCTAAGCCTGACATTTTGGCAAGCATACCATAATTTAGATACCTAAGTGAACAGTGTGCCTCTCGAAGTAGGCAGGCATCTCAGAAGGCTACACATTCTAATTGGTTAAAGTACTTCTTTGGAAATTCCCTTCAGATCCTGCAATAGTTTTTTTTGGTTTTTGGTTTTCTGTTTTTTGTTTTTTTACAAATGATTTTCTTTTTTTTTTTTTTTTTTTAACGTTGTCTCACTGCTGGCAAATCTTCACTCTCTGAGCGTGAATATGATTTTTGGAAACAACCAGACATTCATAGTCAGGTCTGATATGCTATTTTTAGTCAAAAACATGGTATGACTATGAAGAAAGCAGATGGATTTTCTTTCAAGGACTAATAAACTAGCTCTCAAAACATTCCCATGTATCAGATTCCCCTCCCCAAATTTGAAACAATCGCAGAATCTTTGGGATATTTTCCTTGCCTCCTAAGGTGCAGACTTTATAGGTCAGTACTCGTTTGGTAAGCTTTGGTATGTTTGTTTAAAAAATCTTTCATATTGCTTTATAATCATACCTTGTACTAAGAGAAAATGTCATGGAAGAAAAACGAAATCAAATGGTAGAATGAGAGAGAAAGCAATTTCAGTCAAAACTAGCAAACAAGTCATTGCCTTTTCTAATGCTTTTCAAAACTTAGAAAAACAAAATATTATATTTTGTTAAATGTACATTTGAAAAGGATTTGATAATTTAAATGACTACATTTTAAAAATACCCTAAGATTTTAAAATAAAAAGATAAAAGTCAATGATAGAAAATTAAATTCATATGAAAAGAACAGTAAAAAGCAAATTGTAACAGAAAAAGATTCTAAACCATTCCTAGAACTTTAAATTGTATAATCTAAAATTCATAATAAAAATCTCATACTAATGTGTAAATGAATCTACTTTCATAATATAGAAAGTGTCATGTTTTATAATTATCTTTTGCCCCCAGTGGAATTCATTATAATCAAAAATGAATAAAGATATTATCTCTCCTTTCATGAATGTTTCCAGGGGCCTTCAGCTGCCAGCTACTAGGGTCCCCTGACTTCTGACACAGGCACACCTGGGAGGACAGGGAAGGACTCAGAAGGTATTGTGAAGGATGCCAGGTATTATTGACTTTATGATAGAGTCATCAGTGCCCAGCCCTTTGGTGCTTTCTGTGCCCAAGGCCTCAGGCAGCTTGTCACACAAGCCAATGGAGAAGACTTTCCCAGAAAGATATACAACAAAGAAAAAACCACCTAGGTAACCAGACTCCCCAGAGCTACGGGGCTCTGCCCAACAAGGCCTCTCCTGGTATTCTTGGAACATCTTATTCAGTTCTATAGATGTGATATAAGGGTCACAGAGAGAAACAGAAAAGAGGGAAGGAAGGAAGGAAGGAAGGAAGGAAGGAAGGAACCAGAAGGGAGGGAAAGAAAAGAGGAAGGGGAAGAAAGAAGGAAGTCATGTTCATCTATATAATTAGCAATGGTATTATATAGGAACTCTCTTAGTTTGGCATTTTCTAAGTTAAATTATCTCATACCAAATTAATATAGACTCTATTGAGAATTTTTAGGCACAGCAATCAGTTCTAGAAGTCCCACTGAAACTTCAAGACCAATTGTTATTCTTTTCCAACTATTCCCAAATGCATTTCAAGGTGCAAGGTGATATGTATATCAAATGCATATCAGGGGAAAGAACAAACCAAACCACAGATCTGGATTCAAACCCTGGCTCTTCTCTTTCCTACCTATGGCTTGGGCAAATCATGTAAACTTCTCTGGGTATCAGTTTTCTCATCTATCCAATGAAGGCATGGTCCTCTTTCTTGGGCAGACCCCATCCAGAGGATGGCATTGAGATGATCATCATTCCAGATTAAAGTGAAAATAAAGAAGGCAATCTTTAGGCTTTTCTGTGCCTGATCTTGAGCTTTTGAAATTGTCTTATGACAAAAGATTAGGAAAAAAAATATGTTTTTTCCAATAAGGAAAATTACAGATTATCTTTGGGCATTTATTAAAACCCAGCAGCAACACTCCTTCCTCCACACCTGCTGAAATAATCAGTTGTCCACGAGAATGACCTTGCTTATGCACCAGGAATCTACATCAAATTGCTACGAGACTCACAGGCATTTATGAAGTGCAAAGCATAGGGACAAACTAATATAAGCCTGACTGAAAATATTAGGGGTTAGGCATGGAATAGAATACTGAGAATGACACACTGAAGAGACTGTACTAACAAGTCCAACAGGTAAGGTAGAAGGAATCAGAGGAGTGGAGCATGCCTTTGAATGTATTACATCACTGCCATTGAGCACTTTCTTTAGTAAACATAATGGTCATGGAAGGTAGCAGATTAGCAGAACCAATTTAGCTTGGACAATTGCCTTGCTGATATGTCAGTCCTGACACTAAGGTGAATGGAAGTTTATTTTCCATAGCTCCTTCAAACCTGGTTCTTCTTCATAAAAAACTCCCATGTGAAGTACAAGAACTCATGGTACAGAAAACAATCCAAGACTGACAATTTGTGAGACTGAAAATTCAGGTTACTAGCTACCAGCATTCCCCAACACACACACACACACACACACACACACACACACACACACACACACACTATAGGGCTATAGTCTTACTTTTAACAGAAGCAAAAAACCAAAACACAGAAAAGTTCGATAAGTTTGGTTGAGCTAAACACAAAGCTGAGGAACAACAAAAACCTTCCAACTATGTTTTTTCCACTGATTTTTCTGGCTGTTTTAAAACTGCGTTTCCACTGGTGTTCATGGCCGATAAATACCTAATTATTTCCCTTTCTGTTTCCAATTAGGTGTCAGGGAATTCTAAACACCTAACGTATAAAGGGCACAAAGTGAGGTCTATGACCCAAGTAGGATTTATCACTCATATTTATATATCGAAGTTCATAGAATATATTGTGTTATCCCCATTCAATAAACATTTATTGAACTTCAATGATCTTCAAGGCACTGGTCATGCCAAAAAGCTTACAACATAGTCCTTTTGTGTACAATTCCTAAACTGCATAGGCAGCATGGCACTATGGATAAAGTTCTGGATTTGAAGTCAGAAAGTCCTGGGTTCAAATCTAGACTCTGACATTCAACTGTGTGTCCATGGACAAGTTAATTAAACCATTTGAACCTCAGTTTCTTCCCCTATTTAATGGGGATGAGAATACATGCAACACTTACCTTATAGAACCATGGTAAGGCAGAAATGAGATAACATATAAATAACTACAAATATTAGAGTGATCTATACATGTTGACTGTTATTATACATATAATTCATATTTTTATGTATAATATAAAATGTGTATTACATTATTATTTAAGAAAATATCAACTAATTTATGACAAATGACAGATGAGAGGCAAAGGGAATCAGATTCTTCAACCTGTCATCATCACAAATCTGCAGCACTCTAATGCTCAGTTTTTCAAATGAATCTATAATATTATTGATTCAGGAGTTACAGCCACTGATACAAATTGAAACTCATCCATATCAGGCCACTCTACATGATTCTCATTAACATTCTCCCGAAGTTTAACATTGGAGGTCAACCCAACCTGCTAGGGTTTCCTTTTTCCCTATATCATAAGGGGGCACAAAGTAAACGCAGGATGCACAAATTTGGGATATCCACCCCAAATATTCACATGGACTATCTGTGCCCAACCTGTGGTAGAGCATTCCAAGCTCCTCTTGGCCTGATCAGCCACAGTCGGACACACTGAAATGTCACTTTATCATGGTGATGGGGATGCCATTTGGGTCCTCTTTGAAGCTGAAGAACAACAACCAACCAACCATATCATAAGGGTCTTAGTACAGTACGTTTTATAATTTTGTCAGGAATTAATGTCAAATTCATTTGCTTAGAGTTTCTCTTTACTCTTTTTTTAAAAAACCAGTACTCCTCCAAACCAATGTTACTTTTCCCATTTTGTACCATCTTTCAAAGACTGCTGATAATGTATTCACAATTATATATTTCAATCATTTCAGTATGGTAGGATAAATTTCATCTGGGCTGTGACCTATATTTGTCTCTTTATTTATCTTGAGTATCCCTATTTATCATTTTTGTTACTCTTTTTTGTCCAAGGGTTATTCTCCTTGGCAGAGAAAAAAGCAAAGAATTGGATTTTTTTCCTTTTTCATAATTTTCTCCACCTCAAACCACATTCCTATTGCTCCTATAATCCTCATGTTTTCTTCAGTGAAACACAGAAAGCATGTTTTTCCCTGTCTCCTTAGCTCTCTTTGCCAGCCTCAACGCATTCTCGAGTTTTAGCATGATTGATCCTAGTTGTATAGGACCATTTTGGATATTCACACTACATTATATGTAGTTGCTTCTATATTCTATGCATATTGTTACAAAAATCTAAGTTGGTCCACAACTTAAATTTAAATTCTTAATTAACATGCAGCCCTGGAAAGAGCTTTAGCTTTGGAATCAGAGGACTTGGGGTCAAATTTCAATTCTACCTTGCCTTACTTGTGTGATCTTTAAGAAGGCTTAGCATTTCTGGGTTCTAGTTTCCTATTTATAATAAAAATATTAAACAAGTTGACTTTTAAACACTCATTCTGAGACTGATACTCTAACTCATAGTTGTATAGGCAAGCCACAGTCCCAGAAGGGCAATGGACTACCATTCAAGTTAACCCAGAGAACCTGTGGAATTTTCTACTAATGTCACTCATGAGTCCCAATCCATGGTATGCTTACAATCAATTATCTGTCAGAATTATTTAAATTTTAGAAAGGGTGTTTACTAAGTAAGAAGATCAAGAAAGGATGTTATAAAACACACAAACCCCTCCAAATTAGTGGGATACCCTTCCCCTTGCACACACAAGATCTCTGGGGAGAGTAAGATTTAACTCAGAGATATCATATTGCCAAAAGATTGTTTACTGTATTCAAGCTTTCTATTCAGCTCTAAAGTAACATTTGCGTGGACTGGACGTTGGTGTAAACTTCAAGTAGCATAGCCTCCTCTCATGTATTATGAATCATACATTTTCTCTGACCTGGCTTATCCACTTATCCCAATCCACTCTCATTGGCAGGTTTAAATTATTGGAAATGGACAACCTTATAGTGATGCAACTCAAAATCTATCAAGGTCCTAGAGGTAATTATTTTGGTTTGTAGGATTAGAGTGATGCATTCCCTCTACTTGTCACTTGAACCCCAACCACTGTGCTGCACAGCTACATAGTACCAGCCACTCACACTGATGACACTATTAAATAAATATAAGATATTTAATAAAAACCAATAAGATCAAAACAAGAATAATCAATACAATGTAGTTACTTAAAATGAGGCAAATATGGGAAAAATCAATATAAACAATACAGTGCAATGGAGAAGTCACAGAAAAATTCACCAGCTCTCAGCCTGTCCTTATAGCAAGCCAGATATCTTTTCCCCTCTCCTTTTCCCATTCTAATTAGAAAATTATGATTACTAAGAATTAGAAAAGCCCAGAACTCCCTCAACCAAACCTTAAAATGTACCATTAAATGGAAAAATAATGAGAATTACCTCCTATAGACTATGTAGTCATCACATTACCTGAGATTAAAAGGAAAAAAAGTGTAAACAGCTGGAATCAGAGGTGGGATTAAAAAGAAAGAAAAGAGTTGCAACAAAGCAGAAACTGATTATTTTATTTATCGATTATGATATTAGGCAAATGCTTTCTCTCTTACCATCCCCATATTTGTAAAAAGGAGAGTGGCAATAAAGAGTGAAAAAGGATAAAAGGACAAGGTAAAGGAAAATACACAATTAACAATTATAACTATGAATGTGAAAGTGAATTGCTCATTTATAAAATGGAAGAGGATAGGATAATGGATTAGAAAATAGAATTCAACTATACATTACTTACAAGAAATATGCTTGAAATATAAAGATTCACATAACGTGATGGGCTAGAAACAAAATTATTATATCTAGCTGAACTCAAAAAGCAAAAATAGAAATCATGATTTCAAATAAAGAGAAAAATAGGAAAATTACAGTACATTTAAAGTCACCATAAATAATGAATCGAAATCAACAGTATATACATACAAAAAAATCATAGGATCTAAATACTTAAAGGAAAAGCTAACTAAACTGGAGAAAGAAATGTACACTAAGGCTGCATCAGTAGGGGACCACAATGTACCCCTTTCAGACTTCAGCAAATCTAATGAAAAATAAGAAAGAAGTTAAGGACCTGAATAGAATTTTAGGGGAAAGAATAGAGATGGTATATCTCTGTTGACACTGAATGGGAATAAAAAGGATTGTATATACCTCTATGCTATGTGTGCTATCTTTACAAAAATTTATTATGTTTTGAAGAATGAAGATTTCATTAAAACACAACATTTACTGATTACAAAGAAATAAAAATTTGTTGATAAATGACCCTTGAAAAGTAACTAAAATATATTAGAAATTAAATAATATAAGTCTAAAGAACTGGTAGGTAAAAGAATGAATTATAGAAACTAAAACAAATTTCATCAAAGAAAATGACGAGATAACATACTGAAACATATAGGTGAAAACAAAAGTAGTTAGTTACTTGGGTAAATATATCTCTAAGTAATTTTATTAATAAAAGAGAAAAGAATATATCAATAAATTTGGAAACAACTAAACATAAAACTTGATAGGCAATATTCCCAACAAAGTTGAAATTCTTCTAAATAAAGATTAATAAAATTGTGAGCAAAAAATAGTTGAACTGATAAATGTGGGAACTTGTTTTAAAAAAAGAATATAGAAAAGTTTGTTAGTCTGATTTTAATGAGAGGAAAAACAATTTTTCAGTCAATCAGTTAACAAGCATTTATTAAGTACCTAGTATATACTAGTCTTGTTCATATCAAAAATGAAAAAAGAGAATTTAGTGTAATTGAAGGGGAAATAGAGGAAATTATTATGTTATTCTGCCCACTTGTATTTTAACAGAACTGATCATTTGGAGGAAATGGATGAATACTTAGACAAATACCATGTACCCAGATTACAAGAAGAAGGAAGAAGAAGGAGAAGAAGAAGAAGAAGGAGAAGAAGAAGAAGAAGAAGAAGAAGAAGAAGAAGAAGAAGAAGAAGAAAGAAAAGGAGAAGAAGAAGAAGAAAGAAAAGGAGAAGAAGAAGAAAAAGAAGAAGAAGAAGAAGAAGAAGAAGAAGAAGAAAAACAGACTAATAGAAATAATATCAGAGAAAAGAAATTGAACAATCTCTTTCATGGACTAGGGGTGGTGGAAGATAGCAGAGGAACTAGTTATCTTTAAGAAGTCTTACTTCTCCCAAACTGGAAATGAAACTAAAGTGCAATAGTTAAACTATAACAGACTTCAACTCTCCTCCATTTACAAGACTCCCAACCAGTGGTGTGCTGGTAAATGTTTAACAATCAGCAATCTAAGGGAAAAACCAAACCTAACCAAAAACCTACCCACAACATACTTTTCAGTCTAAACTATGCTATTAACATTTCCCCAGCACTATCTTTAGTATACAAAATCAACTAAACAGTAAATCAAGCCCTTCTTTGTAGCAATTTTTTTTTTTACTTCTATGGTATAAATACGCATCCTGAAAATTTAACAATTGACCTTTTCTAGTGAGTTCAGCCCATCCCAACTCCTAGCTCTTTCTTGAGCTAATCTGCAAAGGTATGTCTATGCTCCAAACAGAGTTTTCCAAATACAAGACCTGAAGTCTTTCTGTCATCTGAGGGTTCCTGCTAGCCTCTTTCAAGACAACACTGTCCGCTCTCCTAACTCCCCCTCCTCCTCCCTCTGCTCTTTGCTGGAGCCTACCGGTACTCAGTGACTCATCTTTCCCTTATAACCTAAAACTCTCAAAAACTTCCTTTTGGTTAGTTATGAAATCAACATTCCTTATTTAATCATCCCACGGTCTCCAAACAGTTATTTGATTTACAACATTTCTAAGTTTAACCTCTGAAACTTTAAATAAGGCTCCATCAAAATGAACTTAGAGTCACCATGCCCTGAAAACTCAGCCAGTTCTAGACTCCAATAGGTTCTCTATTTGGTCTTGGTACCAGTCTATCTCATATTTTAAAGGTAAGCCTTGTTTCATTACATGTGGATCTTAAATTTTATGTGAAAAAAGGTTCTTTTTTTGACTCTTTTTGCAACCAATTGGAAATAATACTTCATATCCTTAACAAGTTAATTCTTTTTCTTTAAGCATATATTTGGGGGGTGGAGCCAAGATGGTGAAGTGGAAGGATCAACCTGTAGAAGCTCCCCTCCATAGCCCATAAAAGACCTGTACAAAATGACTCTAAACAAATTCTAGAGCAGTAGAAGCCACAAAACAACAGAGTAAAAAAGATTTCCAGCCCAAGACAGCCTGGAAGGCCAACAGGAAATGTCTATCACACTGGACATGGAGCAGAGTACAGCCTAGCCTTGATCACAGCTCAGCAGAGACA
The DNA here is from genome assembly GCA_023548195.1 of Bettongia penicillata ogilbyi. Lineage (NCBI taxonomy): Eukaryota > Metazoa > Chordata > Mammalia > Diprotodontia > Potoroidae > Bettongia > Bettongia penicillata. The sequence continues at coordinate 4,647,358 of JAJHZJ010000003.1, forward strand.
GGACTGGAACAGGCTTCATTGGGTGGAATCCCTGGCAGTAGCTGTGGTTCCCCAATTGCTTCAAGGGTACGTGAGAATGCTCTTTCACCTGTGTGAGAAAGGAATGGGTTCTGGTCCCACCAGCAGCAGCAATTGCAGGAGCAGCCTCCATTTTTTGAGCCCTCAGCCTAAAGTCCCTGGGAGAATTGAGCTGTTGATATGGATCTCAGTCCAGAGTGGCTCTCCTGGATTGAGAAAGAGTGTTAGTGTGGTGAGGCTGGAAACAGTTGTGGAGAGAGAATTGTACTCACAGATCCTGGGCAGAACAGAGTGCTTATGGTTGCTCACAGACAAGAGCACAGGCCAGGAAAGGAGTAAACTCCTTTCCTTTCACTGTGCCACCTTGGAGGAACTGAGAACTTACAGGTTCCAAGAGCATACCCTCCTCTTGAAAAAGGACTCAAAAGTCAAGTAATTGGCTGGGAAAATGCTCCCCACCCCCCAAAAAAGGGAAAAAAATAAGACTATAGAAGGTTACTTTCCTGGTGAACAAGTATTTTCTTCCATCCTTTCAGATGAGGAAGAACAATGCATATCATCAGAGGAAGACCTAAAAGTGAAGGCTCTGCATCCAAAACCTCCAAAATAAATATGCAGTGGTCTCAGACTATGGAAAAGCTCAAAAAAGATTTTGAAAATCAAGTAAGAGAGGTGGAGGAAAAATTGGGAAGAGAAATGAGATTGCTGCAAGAAAATCATGAAAAGTGATTCAACAGCTTGCTAAAGGAGACACAAAAAAATGCTGAAGAAAATAATAACTTTAAAAATAGGCAAACTCAACTGACAAAAGAGATCCAAAAAGTCAATGAGGAGAAGAATGCTTTAAAAGGCAGACTTCATGTTCATCCTTTATTGCCAAAGAAGACCATGCCATCAGAGAAATGATGACATGACTTGCACTTGACTTTGTTTTGAGTGAAGGAGGGCTGTGCAGGGCACCAGCCTCACTTCTCCTCCAGAGCCATCTGAATCCAGTAACCTAATATTCCTCAAGATGACTGGAGATGGGCCAAGATGTACTGGGAAACCTTGGGTCATTTAGGCCAAGGTTTTGGCAGGTACTCGCTTAGGGTGAGGCAAAGCCCATTCATTGAATAGGCCTAAGTTGCTCATTTGACCTTGGTTTTACTGCCTCCTCTCCTCTCCTCTCCTCTCCTCTCCTCTCCTCTCCTCTCCTCTCCTCTCCTCTCCTCTCCTCTCCTCTCCTCTCCTCTCTTCTCCTCTCCTTTCCTTTCCCCTGTCCTGCCCCCTGTCATCTCCCAAAAAGCAGAATTAGCCAAATGGAAAAGGAAGTTCAAAAGCTCACTGAAGAAAATAGTTCTATGAAAATTAGAATGGAGCAGATACAAGCTAATGACTTCATAAGAAACCAAGAAATTAGAAGGAAAAATAGAAGATAATGTGAAATATCTCATTGGAAAAACAACTGACCTGGAAAATAGATCCAAGAGAGACAATTTAAAAATTACAGGACTGCCTGAAAGCCATGATCAAAAAAGAGCCTAGAAATCATCTTTCATGAAATTATTAAGGAAAACTGTCCTGATATTCTAGAATCAGAGGGTAAAATAAATATTGAAAGAATACACTGATCACTTCCTGAAAGAGAACTGAAAAGAGAAACTCCTAGGAACATTATAGCCAAATTCCAGAGTTTCCAGGTCAAGGAGAAAATATTGCAAGCAGCTAGAAATAAACAGTTCCAGTATTGTGGAAATGCAATCAAGATAGCACAAGATCTAGCAGCTTCTGCATTAAGGAATCGAAGGGCTTGGAATATGATATTCTAGAAATCAAAGGAACTAGTATTAAAACCAAGAATCACCTACCCAACAAAGCTGAGTATAATATTCCAGGAGAAAAAATGGTAATTCAATGAAATAGGGAACTTTCAAGCATTCTTGATGAAAAAGACAGAACTGGATGGAAAATTTGACTTTCAAATTTTCTAAATGACCAAAGTTCCTACATGGAAAGATATTTGTAACTCTTGAAACTTCTCTCGGTATTTGGGTAGTTGGAGGGATTAGTCTTACACAACATTACTTTTATGGAAGTCTTTTTCAAAACTGCACATATATAGCCTTTATTGAATTGCTTGCCTTCTTAGTGGAGATGGGTGGGGAGGGAGGAAGGGAGAGAAGTTGGAATTCAAAGTTCTAGGAACAAAGGTTGAGAACTGATTTTGCACACAACCTGGAAATAAGAAATACAGGCAATGAGGTATAGAAATCTATCTTGCCCTACAAGAAAAGAAAGAAGATGGGAAGAAGAGAAGGGAGGGGTGTAATAGAAGGGAGGGCAGATTGGGGGAAGTGGTAATCAGAATGAATGGGGTCTTGGGGGGAGGGGAGGGGAGAGATGGGGAGAAAATTTGGAACTCATAATTTTGTGTAAATAAATATTGAGGAGCCAAGATGGTGGAGTAGAAAGACACACATATGCTAGCTCTGAAACCACAGCCTATAAAATATCTCTAAACAAGAACTTCTAACAAATTCTGGAGCAGTGGAAGTCACAGAACAATGGAGTGGAGGAGATTTCTGTTCCAGAGAGCCCTGAAAAACCATCACCAAAGGTCTGTCGAGCACAGAACCGGAGCAGAGCCTAGCCCTGCCCTGGCTGTGCAGCACTAAGAGGAGCAGATCCAAGCAGTCTTCAGGGACAGAACCTCTGGAAGCCACACAGTTCCCTCCATCCACAGGCACACAGGTCAGTGAGAGAGACTGTTTGGTGGGCCAAGAGGGGAGCAAGGGGTCTCCATAACTCAGGCCCCTTTGGGAGGAAGCAGCAGAGAAAGCAGCAAACAGGGGCTCCCAAAGCAAGCAGGAACTCAGATCCATTGGTGAAGGTCTCCACGTAAACCCCCTGAGGGAACTGAGCCCTGTGAGGCAGCCTTGTCCCCACTTGAGCAACAGAACTTAATCTCACATTGAATAGCAGCCCCACCCCTGTTGAAAGCCCTGAAGGGGTGGAGCAGCATTTGAATCTCAGACCCTAAATTCTAGCTGGGCGGATGTGGAGGTGAGGTGGATGTGGAAAGGAATCTCAAAAGTCAAGTAACTGGCTGGGAAAATGCCCAGAAAAGGGAGAAAGAAATAAGACCATAGAAGGTTACTTTTTTGGTGAATAGATGTTTCCTCCTTTCCTTTCTGATGAGGAAAAACAATGCTTACCATCAGGGAAAGACATAGAAGTCAAGGCCTCTGTATCCCAAACATCCAAAATAAATATTCAATAGACTCAGGCCATGGAAGAGCTCAAAAAGGGTTTTGAAAATCAAGTTTAGACAAGTGGAGGAAAAACTGGGAAGAGAAATGAGAGAGATGCAAGAAAAGCATGAAAAACAGGTCAATACCTTGCTAAAAGAGACCCAAAAAAATGCTGAAGAAAATAACACCTTGAAAAATAGGCTAACTCAATTGGCAAAAGAGGTTCAAAAAGCCAATGAGGAGAAGAAAGCTTTCAAAAGCAGAATTAGCCAAATGGAAAAGGAGGTTCAAAAGCTCGCTGAAGAAAATAGTTCTCTCAAAATTAGAATGGAACAGATGGAGTCTAATGACTCTCTGAGAAACCAAGAAATCACAAAACAAAACCAAAAGAATGAAAAACTGGAAGAGAATGTGAAATGTCTCATTGGAAAAACAACTGACCTGGAAAATAGATCCAGGAGAGACAATTTAAAAATTATGGGACTACCTGAAAGCCATGATGAAAAAAAGAGCCTAGACATCATCTTTCATGAAATTATCAAGGAAAACTGCCCTGATATTCTAGAACCAGAGGGCAAAATAAGTATTCAAGGAATCCATCGATCACTGCCTGAAACAGATCCAAAAAGAGAAACTCCTAGGAACATGGTGGCCAAATTCCAGAGTTCCAAGATCAAGGAGAAAATATTGCAAGCATCTAGAAAGAAACAATTCCAGTATTGTGGAAATACAATCAGGATAACACAAGATCTAGCAGCTTCTACATTAAGGGATGAAAGGGTGTGGAATATGATATTCCAGAAGTCAAAAGATCTAGGACTAAAACCAAGAATCACCTACCTAGCAAAACTGAGTATAATACTTCAGGGGAAAAAGTGGTCTTTCAATGAAATAGAGGACTTTCAAGCATTCTTGATGAAAAGACCAGAGCTGAAAATTTGACTTTCAAACACAAGAATGAGAAGAAGCATGAAAAAGTAAACAGCAAAGAGAAGTCATAAGAGACTTACTAAAGTTGAACTGTTTACATTCCTACATGGAAAGACAATATTTGTAACCCTTGGAACTTTTCAGTATCTGGGTAGTTGGTGGGATCACACACATACACACACATACACACACACACACTCACATACACATGCATGCACACACTGAGACAGAGAGCACAGAGTGAATTGAATAGGATGGGATCATATCTTAAAAAAATGAAATTAAGCAGTGAGAGAAAAATGTATTGGGAGGAGAGAGAGAGAAATGGAATAGGGCAAATTACCTCTCAGAAGAGGCAGGCAGGAGACTTTTTAGTGCAGGGAAAAAGAGGGGAGATGAGAGAAAAACATGAAGTTTACTCTCATCACATTTGAGTAAAGGAAGGAATAAAATGCACACTCATTCGGGTATGAAAACCTATCTTACAATACAGGAAAGTGGGGGAGAAGGAGATAAGCAGGGTGGGGGGGATGATGGAAGGGAGGACAGTGGGAGGAGGGAGCGATTTGAAATCAACACTCTTGGGGAGGGACAAGATCAAAAGAGAGAATAGAAGTAATGGGGGGCAGGATAGGATGGAGGGAAATACAGTTAGTCTTACACAACATGACTATTATCAAAGTCATTTGCAAAACTACACAGATATGGCCTATATTGAATTGTCTGCCTTCCCAAGGGAATGGGTGGGGAGGAAGAAATGGGGAGAAGTTGGAACTCAAAATTTTAGGAACAGCTGCTAAGTATTGTTCTTGGTACTAGGAAATAAGAAATACAGGTAATGGGGAATAGAAGGTTATCTGACCCTACAGGACAAAAGAGAAGATGGGGACAAGGGAAAGGAGGGATGATAGAAGAGAGGGCAGATTGGTGATAGGGGAAATTAGAATGCTCGGTGTATTGGGGTGGGGGAGGGGACAAATGGGAGAAAATTTGGAACCCAAAATTTTGTGAAAATGAATGTAAAAAGCTAAATAAATACATTTATTAATAAAAAAGGAAAAAAGCAAACAAAAAAGAAAGAAAATGAATATTGAAAACTAAAAATAAATAAATAAGCATTAAAAAGCATATATTTGAGATTTGAGAAGCTGTCTATAAGTTTTCCTCTGAATTTCTGCTTTCCTTTTAATTTTTGCTACATTGGTTTTATTTATACAAACCTTTTCAATTTAATGTAATCAAAATTACCCATTGAAGGGCAAGAGTTTACTTTCCTTCTTTTCATTTTGGGTAAGATTGAGGGAGTTGTTGAAGATGTCACTTCTCACTCCCTCTTAGTTCATACAACTAATCAGTACCAAAGTTCATTTTCTACTGCTCTTGTATGAAAGGGGAAGCACTTTATATTCTCTACACAGAAACATTTACTTAAGTTGGTCCTAAAAGTATGCAAACAATTTCAATAGGTAGATATGAGAGAAGGGCCTTCTAGACATAGGGATATGAAAGTAAATGAATGAAGATTGAAAAGGGAGAGGTGAATGGTGAGTGATAATGAGCCATTATGGGGCATCCAGGTGGACCAGTAGATGGAGAATGGGCTTGAATTCAGGAAGACCTGAAGACCTAAGTTCAAATGTGTCCTCAGATACTTACTATCTATGTGATCTTGATCAAGTCAGTTAACACAATTTGGTTCACTTTCCTCATCTGTCAAATGGTCTGGAGAAAGAAATGGCAAACCACTCCAATATTTTTGCCAAGGAAACTTCAGATGGGGTCATGAAGAATCAGCCATGACTGAAAGAACTGAACAACAAAGTTCTAAAACTCTGCCCGAATTTGATTAACCCCAAACTAAAATCACTGCAGCGAATAATTATAACAACTCAAAGAATAAAATGTCTAACAGGAACCAAAAAGGAATAAAATTGCTAATATAGGTCATCTTTCAACTAGAATTAAGATTTAAAATTTATTTACCTTTCCATTTTGGGTTAAATTACACCGAACAAGCTCCATATAGCGACTATAAATGTGTGACGAGTAATTGCTATGTTTTCCCCCTGGTAGCTTAATGGAGTCGAGAGAATGAGTCATGGAATTTGAGAAGACATAACCAATTTTAAATTCTTGGGTGTTTAAGAGTAGTTAATTGGAGTCTTCATACTATTTTAAGTTAGTTAGACTAAAAAATATTTGCACTCCTCTGTAAAAGAATCAAAGAGTCTTCTAATTGTAAATAGTTTACCATCACTTTGAGTAGTATTTTTAATTGTCTATGGAGTTTACTCCTACTGCAAAATCTATGCTTCACAATCTTAGAAAATAAGGAAGTTAAATAAAGTATAACAAACTCAAATACTCCAGGGGTTCTCTGCTCACAACAATTCAGGGACTGCCCCAAACAAAATAAATCACAATCCAAGAAGACCTGCCCTTCTGATAGAATATTTATGCACGTCCTCTAATGTGTTCAGCACAGGGATTTCAACCAATGTTCTGGAGGCTTTCTTTGAGTTTCTCTGACAAAATGGAGAACATGGAACTTCCATCAGTTTATCTTTTGCTTTAGTTATGTAACCAACCTATATTTTTCAGTTTTACATTTTTGATAATACAATTTACATTGTTTTCCCTTTATCATTTTTTCAATTATATTTTATTTTTTTCAATGAATAAAAATTGACTTTTTTCTTTCAATCACTGATTTTCTCACACCCAATCACTGAAAGATTAAAAATGAAACTCTTTTTACAAATATGTGTGGTAAAGTAAACAAATTCCCCTATTGAGAATTTCCAAAAAATATGTTTCATTCTGCACTCTTGTTCTACCACCACTATCTTGCCCAGCACAGGAACATAAAAGGAGAAATTCTATTTAAAATGTAAAAGACATGGGCATCTACCTTCCCAAACACAGTTTAAACCTAAATTATTATTACAGGAAGCAATTATAATATATAATATATATATTATTATGACACAATCACAAAACACTTTTCACAGAAATAGAGACCTATGTAAGTGGAGAAATACTAATTTTTCATGGATAGTAACATGTTTCACCATTGGTCCTCTGGCATCATGGTTGGTCATAGTGTTGATCATAGTTCTTAAGGCTTTGAAAATTAGTTTTTAGTGTTGTTGCTGTATAAATTGTTCTCTTTGTTCAGCTCATTTCACCCTGAATCACTTCATACAAGTCTTTACAGATTTTATTGAAACTCCCTTTCATCATTTCTTATGGCATAATAGTATTCCATTATATTTCAGTATAATTTATTTGACTTTTGGGGTGGAGCCAAGATGGCAGAGTAGAAAGACACACATATGCTGGCTCTCCCCACACAGCCCATAAAATACCTGTAGAGAGGGACTTTCAACGAATTATGGAGCAGCAAAACTGGAGAACAACAGAGTAGAGGAGATTTCCAGCCCAGGGTGACCTGAAAGGCCCACAGGAAACATCTGTTGCACCAGACACAGAGCAGAGCCCAGCCCAGCCTTGGCCTGTCCACATGCAGCTCAAGAACAGCCCTCAGGAGCAGAATCTCCAGTCATAGTAGCAGCAGGTTTGCAGATCCCTCATCCCTCAGGCATTAAAGGTCAGTGACAGGGTTTTTTCAGCTGGCTGGGAAGAGAGAAGGGCCTTCCCATAGCTTTGGCCTCAGGCAGTGGCCTCAGAGGCCACATCAGCCAGGCAGCAGCAGCTCCCACAGCAGCTCCTACAGCAGCCCACATCCATTTTTGGATCGTAAAAACCCTGGGGGCACTGAGCAGTCCATTCTTACCTCAGCCCTGTGCAGAGGCCCTGAGGGAGCTGATCTTTATCTCACACTGAACGGCGACCCTGCCCATGCAACTGATCTGAATCTCAGCCCCCAGTACTGGCTTGGCAGAACTGGAGGCCAGGTGACTGTGGAGAGGAAACTCTTTTAAGATTCTGGGCACAAAAATCTCTTCCTGCTCCCAGACCAGTGTACACACTTGATTGTGCCACCTTAGACAACCAAGATCTTACAGATCCCCAGAGTATACCCTACTCTTGACAAAGGACTCAAAAAGGGAAAAAAAATAAGACTATAGAAGGTTACTTTCTTGGTGAACAGATATCTTCTCCCATCCTTTCAGATGAGAAAGAACGATGCTTCCCATCAGGGAAAGACATAAAAGTCAAGGCTTCTGTATCCCAAACATCCAAAATAAATATTCAGTAGTCTCAGGCCATGGAAGAGCTCAAAAAGGATTTTGAAGATCAAGTAAGAGAGGTGGAAGAATTTATTTGACTTTTCTCCATTTGATGGGTGGTCTCTTAGTTTCTAGCTCTTTGCTGCTACAAAAAAGTGCTGTTTATACTTTTGTATATATAGGTCCTTCTCTTTATTTGATCTCTTTGGGGTATAGGCCAGCTTGTGGTAACACTGGATCAACAAAAATGCACAGTTAACTAACTTTTAGGGCATAGCTCCAAATTCCTTTCCAAAATGATTAGACTAATTTACAATTCCTCCAAAGGTGCATTAAGGCTCTTATTTTCCCCAATATGACATTGTCCCTTTCTTTCAATTTGGCTCATGCTCATTCTCTCTATTTCTCTATCTTGTCTTGTTGATATGGCTGGCATTTCTAGCATTATATCAAATAATACTAGTTAAAATGGACATCCTTGCTTTACTCCTGATCATATTGTAAGGCCACTAGCTTATCTCAATTATGGCTATGGGTTTTACTTAATATATTAATTAATATTATTAATGTTTATAAATTAATATAATTAATCATTAATCATTTATTATAATTGATCTGCTTAATATATTAAGGAAAGATTCATTAATTCCTATGTTTTCCGATGTCTTTCTAAAATAAAAAGATATTATATTTTGTAAAAAGCTCTTTATCTATTGATATAATCATATAAGTTTTGTTACTCTTGTTAGTAACATGTTCAATTATGCTTACAGTTTTCCCAATATTGGACCAGACTTTCATTCTTGATCTAATCCAATCTTGTTATCCTTTAAAATTCTTCATTTGTAATTCATTGTTGCACCATCTTGCTAATAATGTCCTTGGAGTGATGTTGTTACTTAGTCATTGCCAGCTGCATCCCACTCTTTGTGGCCCCAATTTGGAGTTTCTTGGCAAAGAGACTGGCATGGTTTGCCATTTTCTTCTCCAGCTCATTATACAGATGAGGAAACTGAGCAAACAGAGTAAAGTGACTTATCCAGGGTCACACAGCTTGAAAGTGTCTGAGGTCAGATTTGGACTCAGGTCCAAAGCTCTAGCCACTGTTTCACCTAACTGCCCCCACTGAGTAATAATTAGCTTCAATTCTTTGGGGACCATAGCAATCCATGATGCATAGTCATACAAAATCACTATTTGTTACAGAAATACACAATCAAGACTTTATTTCAGTGAGAAGTTTTGGATAATTAAAAGGAATTTAAAATTTCCTGAAGGCAATACAACCTTCTCTCCTTTTCTACTTTAGGCCAAATTTATTATCCAATTGCATTGTTGGTTCAAAATATATAGTTGATGAACTCTAAATGTTATTCATCTAATGACAGATCATAGCCTGGTCAATGGGTATTCTTTGTCCACTTGGTTATTCTTGTGTGTAGTTGAGCCAGACTCTATACAAGTGATTATCAATCCTTTTTAGGAGGATCTGCAATATTACAAGGCAACGTTCTGATAAAATCAGAACAAAGTCACACACAGAAAGGAGTGTTTGGAAGATCTCACCCTCTATAAAGAAAATTTCTTACTGGGACTCTGGGTAGGATGTTCTCTATGAGTTACTTGATATTCATGACCATGCCATTCAACAGTTACCTCTGTCTTTATATCTCTCTAGTAGTCTTGTTCCATTTTGTTACATGCATTGAAGATGTCTTTGTAGAGGAGAGAGTTTAAGGTAGCATTTTGTTTTACTAAATTAAAGGCTTTTTGTAGTCAATAAATAAGTACTATTGGATCTTGTATTCTTTATATTTTCTAAAAAATGTATAATGGTAAAGGTGAGGTCCATATTGGAATATCAAATGAGATATAGTTCACCTGTCACCTACAAATGCCCTCATCAAGGATGCTCTCTATACCTATGTAGATTATTATTGTTAGTAATAATTTATACAGAATTGCAAAGTAGGAATATCATCAGTAGACATTTAAGTTCTCACTTGTCTTTTTATTTTTGTAACAATAAGACCTGATTCCTAAATTCCTTCAAAATTGTATCATGTCTAGCACAAACATCTCCTCTATATACTTGGTCCAAGCCAGCTGATTTTCCCATTTTTTTCCTTCATTGCTATTTCTACTTCCTCATGTTAAATATTCAAGATTATAACAGAGTCTAATTGTTGGAGGTAGCTTCACTATAATTGACTGCAAAAATTTGGTACAAAAATCCTTGTGACTCTTTCCCATCTTCATGGTTTATTGTCCTTCTAGTTGCATCTTTAAATGTTCTTGAGGTGATTGTTTAGTTGGGTTTCTCATTAAGCTTTATTTAAACCTAGTTCCTATCTCTACTGTCTCTTTCTTTTTTTATGAGGTTCTATTGTCTCTTAAATTAAGTTCCTTTAGTATAAGGGAAGTCTTAAAAGAACTATTGCTTCCTGTGTGTGTATACATTTATACAATATATATGTAAATATATATTATATGTGTGTGTATGTGTGTGTGTGTGTGTTTGTGTATGTGTTGGGGGATCAGGAAAAGACTCTGAGCTTAGCTTGGAAAGAAGCTTGGGATCCTAAAAGGTACAGGTGAAGAAGGAATGTATTACCTTTAAAAAGCATAAAGGTAGGAAACAGAATTCAAGGTTCCATGAATAAATGAATTTTACAATGAAAATCTACTAAAAAGAACATAAGAGTTGCACGTAATAACAAGGAAAATGCTCTGTCCAGGGGCTTTGTAGCCAAGAAGCAATAGTTCTTTTAAGACTGGTACCTTTCCTTATACTAAAGGAACCTCATTTAAGAAAGGTTTTGATGACAGTCTACTTGGAAACCTACCATGAATTATGGCCATATAAAAAAGGAGCAGTCAACTCAGTAATGATTAAATTTTTTAAACTTTCATTCTTTACTGTCTAAATGCTCTTTATGTGCTTATTAAAAGAGAGAATCTCAGCCAAAGTCAGAGTCAGCATCTCTGTTCCTACATTGAAATGATGAGCCTGTGTGTTTTTCTTGCTATGAAAGACACTAAAATGAAAAGCCACAAATTTAACATGGATTTTGCAGCTTCATGAGAAAGTGAAATTAATCACAGTTTTTCATTCATCAGATTAAAAATATAATTCCAGATCAAATTTTTGTATTCATAATCTATTGGTTTTTATAAATTATCCTTACTATAACAAAGTGATTTGTTAATTTTTGCTCCATATCATAAAATTTGGTGGTGAAGTTAAATAGGATACATTTATCTCTATGTACATACGTCTTTATGTATTGCTGCTATAATTATTAGCTTGAGATTCTGTGATACTTGATATAACAATATTAATAAGCATATAGAGCATTTATAGAACTCTCAACATCATCTATGTATTAGTGACAAATACAGCTTCCTGATTTTTAGAAAAACTGAACATTTATTATTTGTATTTAACACCGAATGGATTAAAATAAAAGTTTAGACATGACAAGGAAGGCTATATATATATATATTCTGCAGAAAGCCTTCACTCACGGTCCTCTAATTTGGATGACTGAGAAATTCAATTCCTTTACATTCAAATTCTTGCAGGTGCTTTTTGGCTGCAACTATCTAAAGCATCAGTGAAAAGGATGTTTCTATTTTTTTGTTTCCAATCCAGAAGGTTTAACAACAAAACTGCTTTTGTTTTAAGAATAACAAATATTGAGAAACAATGCCATATCCTATTGTCAATAAGAGGACATTTGAATTGTAAAATTCAACGTAACAGCTCTGTTGGAATTTGATTTTTTCTAGAAGGAATTTGAGGACAGAGTATCATTCAACCAACTTGGCCTTTCCCAAAATTACACAGCCATATGCTGTGCCCTGGATTGTTTGTATTCAGTCTGCTTTTTTTCCCCTTATAGGAAGGAGTTCTCTGACATCTCATTTTGTGAGCATACCTTCTGAAAATTGTTGTAATTTCCCAGTTCATAGTCATAAACACATTGATTTTCAGTAAGACTATTGAACCCTTAGGAGGCTTACTGTAAAATTTTAAATAGTCTCTCGATGACCATTCCATAAAGCACTCAAATGAAAAAATCAAGGACAATTCCACAGGCATGTTTTCTGTGAAGACTCCAAAAGCATATAAGCATTGTAGATATTGTTTTCTGACTCTGCTGGATGGTAGAAAGGTAATTTTCTTCCAGCAAGTCTGAGGAAGCTTGTGGTGGACCGTGAATGAAGAAGCAGAAGTTATTGATTGCACAGACCATCTGTACTTATCCTACATCTCTGGTAAGGAAGCAGATACCCACTTGCAAGCAGTACCCTCGCTGCTCTATCCTGTTCTCAGACTTTGTTCTTACTCAAGCAAAGGAAACATCTGAAAATTGAACTTGCCTTAATACACATATCACTGAGTCCACTTTTCACTGGATCTATTTTTTAATAAATAAAAGCCCCAAAGAGAATTGTGATGGGATTCCCTGGTTAAGAATTTGGGCATCAGCCACACAATCAGTCCTGTGGTTTGGTTTGGTTTGGTTTTCTTCCCATTCACAAAGCAGTTTCTATCTTTTGCCCTATTTATGTGAATTATTTCTTTGACTGGTACAGTTTTTCTGCTTCCAACCAAAAGCCATGCTGAGCCCCTCTATCTTTTTAACCAACAATTGGGAGTCTGAGTACAGGGCATTCCTTCCCCTAGGCAAACTTACATGCTATTTTAGAGTTTAAAAGGTTATGTCTAAGGAAAATATACCTCAATATTTTAAGCCCTGTAACATTATCAGGGTGGGTCCTCTCTCTGCTGACTCAGGTCACACTTAACTTAGTAGATGGTCTTCAGGAGTTATGTGACTGAGAAATTCATCACCTTTCTGACAACCTAACAAAGAGTTTCTGTGGACCTAGTCAGGCTGAACCTTGGGCAACAGACACCAATCTACCACTGGGCCTGTTCCTGAAGTCTTTCCAACTTGATAAAAACATTCCAGGCAACTCCATAATGAAGCATCAAGATTTAGATTTTGTTTTTTTAAATCATTATAGAATTCAGTTTTCTGAATTAGTCTGTATACTAAACAAAGAGATTTGATAGTTCATTTTTCTCTCTACCCTGGCATATTTATGTTTTGTTTTGAATTACAAATATCTATGTGTCTTATCTCCTATTAGTCTATGAACTTTATGAGACTAGGGAAAATGTGTTCAAAAATTGGTCTGTCTCCCAGTACTTAACACTGTGCTGTGAATACAATGAATGATACTTTTTTAAAGTTTGAATTAAATTAAGTTCTATCCCAAACTATACTTATACAAACACCACTTCCATGATTAGCTGGATCTTCAATTTGCAGCTAGTACCTATTTTCTAGTCATATTTTATCCTATATATTCAAATCTTTCCTACCCTCTATGCAAGAAATCCAAAATTTTGCCCTAACCCACTTGAAAAGAGTATTTCAAATATAGATTCTATTTTTCAAATTTTAAGTAATTCAAAATGTTTTTTGGGGGGCATTTAAAATGTGACAAACATCGACAAACCTAAGCTTTGTCATATACAAAAACTAACATAAAAAGAGGAATATGTAAAGCCATAACTCTTCATTATGTGCAGCTTTCTTAAAGTACTACACATTCTATCTTAACTTATCACAGGAATGAACTTTACTTAACATATTGTTTTCCTTTCCCTTCTGAAGGGTATTGAGGTCATTCATTCTGTCACAGAGATGACATCCATAAAGTAAATCAATATTCATTTGGAAACTAGGTTAGCGGAGCATGGTGGCACATACTTGTTATTCCTACTACCTGGGAAGCTAAGGCTTATGGATCTCTTGAGTTCAGGAGTTTTGAGTTAAAGTGGGCTGAGTCAATTAATTGAGCATTAATAGGGTAAGCTTCTAGGATTAAGGGTGTACCAAATTCCCTAAGGAAAAGTAAACCGGCCTGGGCATCCTGGGTGATAAAATCTGTTGGAAAAGGAAAGAAAGAAAGAAAGAAAGAAAGAAAGAAAGAAAGAAAGAAAGAAGGAAGGAAGGAAGGAAGGAAGGAAGGAAGGAAGGAAGGAAGGAAGGAAGGAAGGAAGGAAGGAAGGAAGGAAGAAAGGAAGGAAGGAAAGAGAAAGAAAGAAAGAACAAAAGAAAGAAAGAAAGAGAAAGAAAGAAAGAGAGAGGGGAAGGAAGGAAAAGAAGGAGGAAGGGAGGGAAGGAAAGAAGGAAAGAAAGAAAGAAGGAAAAAAGGAGGAGAAAAGAAAGAGAAAGGAAGGAAGAAAAGAAGTAAAGAAGGGAGAGAGAGGAAAAGAAGGAAGGAAAGATGAAGGAATCAAGGGAACAAGAGAGGAGGGAAAGAAAGACAAAAGAAAGAGAAGAGAAAATGGCTAGCACAAAATCTATTAATTTGCTGATCAATATGACTCTCAGTGGACATCTGGATGAACAAAATCTAACCTCTATGAGCTATATGAGGATCCCTGCCCATTGATACCGTAGCAGCATATACTTTATAGGTGTGAGATCAGAGGATAAAAAATATCTGCAAGAAACCAATTGATATGAAAACTGGGTCAAATAGAAGGGGAAAAATGAGCTTTAAATCCAAAGAGGATGATGATGATGACTATCATGGATAGCTAATGTTTATGTAGAGCTTACTGTGTGCTAAGCACTGTGCTAAGTACTTTGCAATTATCTCATTTATCCTCAAGACAACCCTAGGAGGTAGGTTCTCTTACTATCTTTCTCCATTTTACAGCTGAGGAAACTGAGGTAGACAGTCACTGGCCCAAGGTCACACAGCTAGTAAGTGTATGAGACTGCTTTTGAACTCAGGTCTCCCCAACTCCAAGCCCAGCGGTCTCTACATTATGGTACCCCCTCACTGCCCTGGAGTTAGAAGTGTTAAGTTCACTTGAAGTTGGGGAAAGTCACATCAAGTGACCAAAGCTTTAAGAATTCCTCCTGTATCTTTGAAGGGAGCTATATGTGAGGCAGATCATACAGTTAGAGCTGAAATGGGCTTTAGAGTGGTCATCAAATCCTTCATTTTACAGATGAGGAACCAAGACTTAGATTAAGGGACATACCCAGAGTCCCAGAGTCTATGAGCAGAGCAAGAACTCAAAAAGCACACCCCACTGATTCCACACTCTGGACTCTTTTCCACCTACTATACCATTCAAATTTTTGGTGCCAGACTTTCCCATTCTATATTTTTATTTTGTGAAGCAATTCGCATATTTTACAACATGCAACATAGTTAATGGTGTCGGGCGGGAAAGTGCTAGATTTGGATTCAAGAGACCTGGGCTTGAATCCCAGCCCTCACTCTAAATAGCTGTGGAATCCTGGGAAAGTTGCTCATTCTCTCTAAGACTATTTCCTCACATGTAAAACATGTATTACTTAGACTACTTATCTTGTAAGATTGTCATGGAGAAAAGGATTATCAATCACAAAATGCTAGGAAAATATGAGTTACTATTAATGTATTCAGAGTTATTATATCAGAAAAGTATCACTTTTTTGTTTTTAAATAAGATTTTAAAATGACTGCTACATTTAAAGTTCACAGCATCCAGGCACCAGAATTTTTCCTTGAATAATGTACTTCTGATTTTATGATGAAAATCAGGGGTAAATAGGGATTCATTCCACAGCAAACTTTCCTGAAATTCTTCTCCTTTAAGTAACAGCTATCTTTCTAAACCCCATGCTCTTTTTCTTATTGTCCCTTCCAGAACAGTGGCTTAAAATGGGTCTAAATATGGATTGCAAGGACTGAGCACATATTTGGCGCCACCACTATCACTTAGTCAACCTCAAGGATTGATAGACAGAGAAACTCAGGGTAACAGTCTTTCCTTGCTCCTTAAAATCTATGAACAATTGGAGTCCCTTGAATCAACTGGAGATGTTCTCTCTGGATATTCGCCATTATTCACTGCAGGGCTAAACAAATTCCTCTCATCTTCCTCACTGCTTTAGAGAAGAATCACTGGGATAAGACACACTACCCAACCTACTGTTTGTTTGGGTTGAGAGAGGGAGAGGGAGATCTTCCCATTTCAACACTGTATGAAGTACAAAGTAGTGAATGACTGCTTGCCCCAAACTACCTCCTATTTGGAGGCAGTGAATTCCCCATTTGGGGGTCTTTGAGGAGAGTCTGGGCAACTAAAAGTAGATTCCTACACAAGTAAAGTTTGAACTGCATTATCACTGAGGTCACTTTCAACCTAGAGATTCTGCAATAGGTGTTCTTAACCTACAGTCTGAAATTTTTCAATATTTTGATGATTTTATTTCAACATACTTTGTTTCCTTTGTAATCTTGTGTATTTTAGTTAATGAATTTAAAAACATTTTTTTGAGAATAGATTCACAGACTTCACCAGGTTCCCAAAGAGGCTATGACATACAAAAAAGTAAAGAAGCCCTGATCTATAATAATAAAAATACCAATAAATAATTTTAGCATTTATATAGTACTTAAATATATATACCATTTTATATAACTAATTTGATATTCACAGAAATCTTGTGAGGTAAGCAGCACAAGTATTCACAATTAGATGAAGAAATGGAAGCTTGAAGAAAGTGTGACTTGGTCAAAGTCACATGAGTAGAAAGTGTCAGAACTAGATCTTCTAATTCCAGCAATCTCTATAGTACATTAGGCTTCCTCTCCTTACAAACAGATCCTTCATGCTGGGGCTTACTAATGAAGAAATAATTGAACATGCAAAACCACGTAATGTCTTTTTTTAATCATAGTATGTCAGATTATCAATACATCTATTGCTGTCTTTGCCCCAACTATATCCCATATTCACAGACACAAAATTCTTTCTTTTTATCGCAGTCAAAAAGTTGTTTCCATCTCCTTTGTAATTAGTCCCTTTACCCTTTTGTTTTCATTTCTTATCTTGCCCAGCAAGCTTTTCTTCCCAATATAGCCCGACTTTCCCATGAGTTTGTAAATTCTCTGTTTTGTTCTACCCTTTCTGTGAACTCCAACATTCCACAATAACCATCACAGTCTGTTTCCCTATCTCCAAGGTACACTTAACCTGGCATCCTGGCTTTCAAGTTTTGTCTTTGATAAATTAACCTGCAATTTTAGTCTTTACCCTCTGCTGTCTGGTTTTCTTCAGCCTATAAGATCATTTGACTAATTCTAAATTGCAAATCCTTCTACACAATTCCAAATCCTTTTATGCATGATAGAGTCAGTTTAAGCATCATTTAATATTTCTAGATAAAAATGAGCTGTATTTTCATATTTCTAGATTGACCATTCCTGCTCTCCCCATCTCCACTCTATCCCTGCCCCAATAACTAGCTATTTTGAATGGTTATTATAGCAGTTGCAACATGAGAGGGAAAGTATCCACTTCGCTAAGCTGAATCCTTCTCTGAGATGAAGTCAACTATAGAGTTACAAATAAATCAGATGGATTCTCTGGCCCATAAACTGATCAATGCCTGGGTAAGGACATGCTCCTTTCTTCTATATAACTGCTACATGATTGAATTAATAGAGCTCTTCATTGTTCTTTGAAACCTCAAGTAATGACTTTATCCAAAGACAGAATATTAAGTCATATGGTGTTTTTCTTCAGTATCTTAAATCTCACCATTTGTAGTTTCAGGTTTTTCACAATCATGGCAGAAAATGTCTTTTAGTTTTCACAGAGGAGGTATATAAAAATAATAACAAAAAGCATTCTTCTCACCAAAGACCTATGATGAAATACTCTCAAGATGTGCTCTCACAGGCTTGTTGAAACTCAAGTTAATTAATTGAAATGAAGCTCATGTATTTGTGCCTGTACTTAGAGTAATTAACTAAAGTGAAATGCATGTATCTTGTCTACTGTGATCGAGAGAGAAATGAAGATGTCCATCAAACTAGATTATTTCTTCATTAGCAAGGCTCAGGAACATCTCTGCAAATGTGAGATTTATTTTCATGTTGTGGGTTCAAAATAGGTATGTTTTCCTTATTAAAAATGAGATAAAATATGAGAACATATTGATTGTTGTATGTTCTGCTATATAAAGGCAGTTAGGTGGCACAATGGAGAGAATGCTGGACCTGAAGTGAGGAAGACTCTTCTTCCCAAGTTCAAATCTGGCTTCAGACACTGTCTAGTTGTCTGACCCTGGGCAAGTCACTTAACTTTCTTTGTCTCGGTTTCATCATCTGTAAAATGACCTGGAGAAGGAAATGGCAACCCACTGCAGTATCTTAGCCAAGAAAACCCCCAATAGGGTCACAAATAGTCAGACTCAGACATAACTGAAAAACAGCTGAACGACGATAATTGTGTGTTCATCCTTCATTGCCAAAGAAGACCATGCTACCAGAGAAATAATGACATGACTTGCACTTGACTTTGTTTCGAGTGAGGGAGGGCTGTGCAGGACACCAACCTCACTTCTCCTCCAGAGCCATCTGAATCCACTGACTAGATATTCCTCTTTAAAGGAATTTTCTGGTATCCGGTATCATCAATTTACAAAATTCATTTTTGATAGGTTTTTATTCTACCAAAGTAGAAATTTCTCTGAAAGTCTGCACATTTGTAATATTCACTGTGTCCAACAAGTATAGGTCATTAAATGGGTTCTGTTCAACCACAAAATTCTATTAGTTACCCCAACAATTGCTATTGTTTGGGATAGCAGAGTTAGTTTTCACCACAACATTGTTTCCTAGAAAAGTGTTCAAAATATCCTAGTTTTAGTGAAATGATGTGTTTATAGTTCTCTTCTTACAGAAAAAAAGATTGACATACAAGTACTTGCCAATATGAAAGAATTCCTCCTGAAGAAGTCTAATGGAAACTCCAACCAAAAATTTAATACTCAATACTTTCCTACATTTGAACTGTGCAAAGAGAAATACCCTATCATTGAGCCAAATATTCATACCCATTCATAGGTTGATTATTCTAGTTACAGAATATAACTCAGGGCAGCTACACGACCCATGGAAGGACAAGTTCAGAAGAGAAATTGTTCCAATATACTGGTTTTGACAAATAAAGTGATCATATGAAAGACAGAAATAGGTTTCAGGAAGTTTGCTCCCATGGAGCATGGCGGGCACAAGGCAGATGAACAAAACAGAAGGAACATTACGTCAGGGCTATACTTTGCCCTGCTATGGTGCCCTCCATCTGACTATAAAACAATGAGGCAAGAAGCATTGTTTCTCACATTGCTTCCAAGTGACACAAATAGATTTAACCCCATCTTTAGTATTCAACAAAGGCAAAGTATTATTCTGACAGGAACAATTAAACTCATCTCACAGTAACCTCCCTCTGACATTTAACTGTACTGCCTTCCTATGTAATTACTTACAATCATTCTTATTCATTACTCAAAATAAGAAGTTAATTCCAATTAACTTCCACGTATTTTCTTAGCCTTGCTCCATCATTTGCAGATTTACACATTCTGTCCAGGCTTTCTGACAGGCATTCTCATTAAACCTATGACAAATATAAAATGAAGGGGGTAAGGAAAGGTTCAAGAGAGGGTAAAGAACATATTTTATTTTGTAATATATGCCATCTGATGGAGTGTTGCTGGACCTTAAACCATCAGGAGGACCTATGATTAATTCAGAACTATTCAAAGCAAATGCCAAAATCATTCAGATGGTGAGATAGCTAAGTCACAAAATATGTTGAAACCAGTGAAAATAAATAGGTTGAAAACTGAAAAGTGGGAATCTGGCAATGTTCCTGAGATGTAATGCTGAAACAAATAAAAACAACATCAACCAAATCCCACCATTGTCAGAGCCATAGCCAGGATGGGGCAGACAGAGTTTGGACTCAGGCGGCCCACCTTGAAGGACAGAGGATACCTCTCTTCTGGAAGGATAGTTCTCATATTTTTCTCACCCTGTGGTGAGGAACCATCTATCAGATGCCCCTCTCTCAAGACTGACCTTCCCCATTACATGGACATTCGGGGAGACAGACCTATCAGCCTTTTCCAGGAATACTACCCATGTGATTGTATTGTCTTCTGCTTGCCTCCTCATCCCTCCCCCCAGAAAACCTTGTTTTTGATCCAATTGTAGAACTTACTAATTATGTTTGTGAAAATTGTTTAAGACCAAAAACCAAAACAAAACAAAAAAACCTTAGAAAAGCATATCTCTGACCTGCTTTAAAACATGCTTCATGAAGCCCTTTCTCCATGAAACCTTACCGTAGGAGTTTTACCAAACTCTGAGCATGCTTGTCACTGTCAAATGAATAAGAACCATGAAATAATGAATGGGATTATCATCAGAACTTATGAAATAATTTTCATTCCTTTAGGGTGACATTTCATTGTTCTGCATCTCACACAATTACCCACAGTACCCCCAAAGAGTCATTACTTATTCATATATATTCAGGGATTGATTTTTTTCCTACTCACCTGTCCAAGCTCATGATAGGTATGGTGTGATAGAAACTACAGACTGGAAGTCAGCAGGCCTTGGGTTCTAGTTCTAGGTTAGCCATGAAACAGCTGTGTGGTCTTTGGTAAGGATCATACGATCAAAGAACCTTCAAGGGACCTAAAAAGTCAGGTAGCCCAAAGCTTCCTAATTTTACAGATGAAGAAACTCAAGCCCAATAGGTGATGTCTTATCCAGTGTCACTCAGGAAGCTGAAGTTCAAATTCAGGTCCTATGAAATCCAAATTGATTTCCATTACACTTTTCTGGTACATCCCCTCTTTCTTTATCCCCCTGAGCTTCCTTTATAGATGGTTTTTCTCTCCAAGATAACCTTTCATTTATACTTTGTGTATCTGATGTGTACATAGTGTTTAAATATTTTTTTCCTTCATTAGAATGTGAACTCCTTGAGAGAAGAATCTGTGTTTTTGCTCTTCTATTTCCAGTGCTCAGCCCAGTTCCTGGCACAGAGTAAGGGCTTAATAAATAAATTCTTGTTGACTGACTGACTAAAGTCTATAAAATAATGGGGATTTGACTGGAGTACAAACACAGGATCTTTCTAGCAAGAAAACTCTTGGCTTCTAGGCTGTAATATTAATGTCATGTAGCACTCATGCAATTATGTCATTACTAAGAACAAGCTATGTTCAACTTTTCCAGCACAGCAAGGATCTGTCTCTCATAATATTCAGTGAAGTATTAAAGAGGATAAAATACCATTTCTCTAAGACTGCTATGAAAATCCTCTGATAAGGGGTTTGCTGTGCATTATTTTTTAAGCAAATCTAAATATTACACATCTTACACTTTGTATGTCCAGACCACAAATAATTCTTGGAGGCAATCTTGAATATGAAACATGAGGCTGGCAGAAAATAATTCAAAAGTACTTCTGGGATTTGTTGTTTCCTATTTCTGTTGAGCAATTTCAGGTGGGAGGGATCTGAGGCAGTTAAAAATAAAACTACACAGAAAAAAAATTTTTTTAAGTCACTGACCATTGTTTACAGCTACATGAAGTAGAGAAGTATTGACTGTTTGGGTGAAGATGGGTTTACCAACGGTTGCCTGTCAACTTCAAATGTATCCTCAGCCTACACAGGGGAACCACAGTGGAAACTTACCCTTGTGATAATAATCTTTGAGAATGTGGTGAACCCCCAAACCTGTCCCTCTCTCCCCACATACACCATTTCCATCAGAACCCCTCTAAGAGCTTCTGTCCTGGAAAGACACAAAGCCCTGAAAAAGATGAAAAGAAAAATGTGTCTGCCTCTGCCAACCCAGAGAAACTCGAGTTAAAGACTTCTTTAAAAATAAAAAAACCCTGCTGTCGTTAGAGTCATAGTTTAATTCATGCTGATTTCCTGAGTACCTTCTCAGACTCAGGAGCCCCATAGATCTATCTGTTCTGAGTTGCCATATTCATTATTCCATTAAAACTTCTTGGTTCAAAGTCCCCCAGATACACTAAACAAAAAAAATCTCTGACTCTTCCAAGTTGAGAAATCTACCTCTTTTAATCATTAACTTGGCACAAAGGATAGAGTGCCAAGACTGGAATCAGGCAAGACTTGAGTTCAAATCCAACCTCAGACACTTACTAGATATGTGACCTTGGGCAAGTTACTTCACCCTATTTGCCTCAGTCTCCTCATATGTAAATTGAACTGGAAGGGGAAATCTCTACCAAGAAAACCCCAAATGGGGTCACAGAGATAGATACAACTGAAACAAATGAACAACAATCACTAATTTACTAAATGGTATCCTTCTCCCAAGAACTGGAAATATAGGCTAATTTCATGGTCCAGGTGATACAAAAGATAAAGTTGGCTTTCCCATCATCTCAAAACTATAACACTCTAACACAGTCAAAACACATGCAGATACCCCCTTTTCACATAGTTTGAAGTCTACATCACTATCCAAGACTTCTTAGAAGCTCTACTTTTACGTCTCCACCTGCTGACTTGACATTTCCTCTGTCCAAAACCAGACCAACCATCTTTCCCCTTAAATTTGCCTCCTCTTCTAGCTTCCCCGTTTCTGTTCTGCTGGGTGCCCTTTGAAAATTCAGTCATAGATTTTTCATAGAGTTTAGAGCTTGGAGAGACCTTAGAGGATAGATCTAATTGCTTCATTTTATAAATGAGCAGACTAAGATGCAGAATGGTTAAATAACTTTTCCAAAGTTATAAATCTTTAATTCCTCTCTTTCCCATAATCCTAATATTTAATCATTTTAATCAGTTCACTCTCAACATTGGTTCTATTGTTTTATATTTTGATTGCAAGCACCCTAGTTGAGATCCTCATTATATCTCTTCCGAATTGTGGCTAAGTGATCTTTCTAGTTTTTCCTCGTGACATTCCTATGCCCCTATTATAAGAAGAACCCTCTTTTGCTCAGATTCCTTCAATGGTTCTCCATTATCTATTTTTAAAAGTCTAAACCTCTTCGACTTGCCTTCAAGGGTCCTAATCTACCTTTTCTGTGTTATTATTCCACATTTTGTTCCTTAATGGAAATGAAACTCCTAATTTATGAACAGCCAAATAACAAAATTTGGCTCTAGTGAATTTTTTTTATCCTTAATCTTAACTTGAGAAGAAAAATTGGTTATGGTGAAATCTCTTTGCTGTTTGCATGATTTTCTCTGCAATGACTTTCCCACATTGGAATAGAAATATACTAAGCCTAAAAGAATTATGATCAGTGTCATCTAGACTGATATATGCATCTCATTCCCCCCTCAGACTCAGGACTCCCCAAAGGTGGAGATCACATTTACATCCTCCATCCCCATACTCTCAGCACTGACCATGGGGAGTTCAAAATCCATGGTATTTCGAATCAGACTAAGCCTCATTCAGAGGAGGAATTGGTATTGAAGCTCGATGATAGTAGAGTCCTATCCTCAAAGGTACTACAGACCAATGGAAATTTCTCTTCCTTCCTACCATCACTTACCTCAGAATAACTGCCCAAGCACTCACTACTACCTCTAGATATCAGCTTTGGGAAACTTTAGCATTCTAGTTGGTGTGTCATTATTCAAAACACTTTTGGTTTATGAAGAAGTTTGGGGGTATAGGTGGGGTATCAAACTTGCTATGGTACTTTTGCATTAAAATGAGACAAAATATCATTTTCTCCCATGTTACATGAATCAAAGGAAATCACTTAAGTAATATATTCAATATTTTAATTTATGAATTTTTATTTACACCAAGTTTTTAATGAATTATTGTGTAAATTGTGAGATTAGGATGATCTGATAGATGTCATGGCTCATTTTGTTGAGTCATTTCAGCCATGTCCAACTCTCTGTGACCCCATTTAGGGTTTTCATGGTAAAGATGCTGGAGTGGTTTGCCAACTCCTGCTCCAGCTCATTTTACAGATGAGGAAACTGAGGCAAACAGGGTTAAATGACTTGCCCAGGATCACACTGCTAGGAAGTATCTGAGGTCAGATTTGAACTCGGGTATTCCTGACTCCAGATAGATCACTCTATCCACTAGGCCACTTGACTGCCCCATCATGGGCTCATGATATTGAGGCATACCATTCACCTCTCCCTTTTCCAACTTCAGTCATTTGTTCTTCCATCCCTTATGACTTGAAGGCCCTTCCCCTATGTCTACATGTTGAAATCATTTACATACTTCTAGGACTAGGTTAAGTACTTCCTCTTCAATCATGATTTCCCCTAAGAGTAATCATTTCTCCTTCAGTTCTCTTATAGTACTAAACCTCTTCAATGCTTTTAGAATATTTGTTTTGTATTACAGTTTCTAATATAGTATGTTCTATCTTTATATTAAAGCATGGGGACTACCTGTATTCAGGAAGACCTAAGTTCAAATGCAGCCTAAGCTATTTACTAGTTATGGGACCTTGGGCAAGTCATTTAGCCTGTTTCAGTTTCTTCATCTGTAAAATGGAGACAATAGCACTTCTGAATGTTATTGTAAAGATCAAATGAGATAATATTTACAAAATGTTTAGCACTGCACCTCAGGCAGTAGGTGTTAAGAAATCCTTCTTCCCTTCCCTTGCCACTATCTCTCATATTTAATTATAAATTCCTTAAGTCATGGATGGTATCTTTTGTGCTTTCTTCATGTGAGTGAAACATTTCCTTGAGCCAATTAGCTACTTAATAATTATTTATTGGGTAGAACAGAATTCAAGCAAATTAAATTGACCGTAAAATACACACAAGTTTGTGGGGTCATCATTAATCAACTATAGTTAATCTTGGAAAGATCTAAGGCTCTGGGTCAGTCTGAAGCAAGAGAATCTACAGAGATCTTGACATCTTTATGTCAGGGCTGAGCTAAGATCTGTCAATGAATCCAGAAATCAGATGACTTCCTAGCAAAGGCTCAACTCACTATGAAACCCTATCAAGAAAAGCAGTGTGTTTTCTGAAGACTAACAGATTGTGCCAGGTGGGGAAGTATGGGGATAGGGAATTACTGCAGATGTTAAACAGGGGACCCTACAAGACAAGATGGCAGAAGAAGCTAGAGGCAAGGAGATATGGTAGCAAGAGTCAAGATGAGAAGCAAAAAAGTCCTGAACTACTGTGAGAACACAAGGAAGGAACAGAGATGGACAGTGCTGTGCCATCTGACTTTAATCAAGATTAAAATCTATAAATCCATTCTAATATCCATGTCAACCTTCTGGAGTTTGATAATAAGACTTATTGGGTTCCACTTGATATCAAAGACAAGATGAGAGCTCTAGTAATGAGATCTAGAAGGGCCATGACACCAGCATCAAAATATCACTCATCATAGCCCCACTTTGTTGGCTAGCACCCAAGAAAACAATGGATGATTACGAAGTATTTAAATAGTGGGTTCTATTCTCATCTGTGCCTGTGGGAAGACCAAGGGAGCAGCCCTGGGAGTCAAGACGAAGCAATACAACCCTTCATGTCATATTTCTTTCTGCTTCCATGGGGTATACATGTAGACAAAATACCTGGGAAAATAACCATCTTGTGTCTAGGCAATGAGTCTTGATAACTGGTGTTGGGATGGCTCAGTCAGTGTGAATTTCACAAAATGAGAAGGCGAGGGGAAAATATACTCTCTAAATGATGATACAAAATGCTAACCAGTGAACTGAACCCGCAAATTGCTAATGTTATAAGGGAGAGAAGCAAACATAGAGAATAAGCATTTTTTAAACACCTGCTATGTTCCAAGCATTCTACACATATTAGCTCATTTGATGTTAACAACTTCACAATAACCCTGTGAAGTAGGTGTTATTATTCCCATATTTTGAGGAAATTGAGGCAGACAGAGGTTAAGTGGCTAGCCAGGGTAACATAGCTTCTCAGAAGCTGAATTAGAATGGTGATTTTCCTCTCCCCAGGCCCAGTACTCTATCCACTGCACTTTATTTTTTTCATTAGACTGCCATCTCCTTAGTCATGTTTGGGTTCCCACATAAAGTGGAGCACATAGTAGGTACTCAATAAGTCTTTGCTGAGTTTCATTGATTCACCTTGCACTGATTTATCCTGGAAGAATATCAGTTTAAAATAAACTCCCCTAGGGGGCAGAGTCAAGATGGCGGAGTAGAAAGACGCACATTTACGAGCTCCGGACCCACAGCCCATAGAATTAATGTAAAAAGAGATCCCCATAAGCTCTGGATCACTGAAAAGTGTGCAGAAACAGAGTGGAAGAGATTTCCGTTCCAGAGAGCCCTGGAGAGCCATCCCCAGGGTCCGTTGCGCCCCGGAAAGCGGACCCCACCCCCAGTGCTGCCCTAGCCACGGCCCCAGAGAACCTGATCCAAACAGGCTTCAGGGACGGAAACTCCAGAGGCCGGGACGGTCCCTCCGCCCACAGAAGCTACAGGTCAGTGAGAGAGACAGCTGGCCTGGCCAAAGGGGGAGCGGGGTGTCTCCGGGACTCGGGCCCCCTCAGGAGGAAGCGGCGGAGGCAGAGGCAGGGGTGGGGGTGGCGGCGGAGGCAGCAGCTGCAGCAGCGGCCCGGGACTCCCCCAGCAGCAGGCAGGATTTTCATTACTGAAAGTCTCTGCATAAACAATCTGAGGGAGCTGAGCCTGGGAGGCGGCCCTGCCCCCACCCCAGCACCAGAACTAAAGCTCACATTGATTAGCAGCCGTGCGTGGCGTGGAAAGCCCATTTGAATCTCAGACCCCAAGCACTAGCTGGGCGGATCTAGGCGGGGGTGGACAGAAATCTCAGAAGTCAAGTAACTGACTGGGAAAATGCCTAGAAAAGGGAAGAAAAATAAGACTATAGAGAGTTTTTTCGAACAGATGCAAATAATCCCAACTTTCGGATCTGACGAGGAGGACGTATTCTTGCCATCAGGGAAAGATGTGGAGGGCGGGGTCTCAGCACCCCAGACATCCCAGGGGGATGTCGGGTGGGCTCAGGCCTTGGAAGAGATCAAAAAGGATTTTGAAAAGCAAGTTAGACAGGTGGAGGAAAAACTGGGAAGAGAAATAAGAGAGATGCAAGAAAAGTATGAAAAACGGATCAATACCTTGGTTAAGGAGACCCAAAAAAATGCTGAAGAAAATGACACCTTGAAGAATAGGCTCACTCAATTGGCAAAAGAGGTTCAAAAAGCCAATGAGGAGAAGAATGCTTTCAAAAGCATAATGAGCCAAATGGAAAAAGTGGTTCAAAAGCTCACTGAAGAGAATAGTTCTCTCAAAATTAGAATGGAACAGATGGAGTCTAATGACTTTACGAGAAACCAAGAAGTCATCAAACAAAACCAAAAGAATGAAAAAATGGAAAAGAATGTGAAATATCTCATGGGAAAAACAACTGACCTGGAAAATAGATCCAGGAGAGACAATTTAAAAATTATGGGACTACCTGAAAGCCATGATCAAAAAAAGAGCCTAGATATCATCTTCCATGAAATTGTCAAGGAAAATTGCCCTGACATTCTAGAACCAGAGGGCAAAATAAGTATTGAAAGAATCCATCGATCACCACCTGAAAGAGATCCAAAAAGAGAAACTCCTAGGAACACTGGGGCCAAATTCCAGAACTCCCAGGTCAAGGAGAAAATCTTACAAGCAGCTAGAAAGAAACAATTCCAGTATTGTGGAAATAAAATCCGGATAACTCAAGATCTAGCAGCTTCTACATTAAGGGATCGAAGGGCGTGGAATAGGATATTCCAGAAGTCAAAGGAACTAGGACTTAAACCAAGAATCACCTACCCAGCAAAACTGAGTATAATACTTCAGGGGAAAATATGGTCTTTCAATGAAACAGAGGACTTTCAATCATTCTTGATGAAAAGACCAGAGCTGAAAAGAAAATTTAACTTTCAAACACAAGAATGAGAAGAAGCATGAAAAAGTAAACAGCAAAGAGAAGTCTTAAGGGACTTACCAGAAGTGAACTGTTTACATTCCTACATGGAAAGACAATATTTGTAACTCTTAAAACTTTTCAGTACCTGGGTAGTTGGTGGGACCACACACACACATGTACACGCATGCACGCGCACACACATACACACATGCACACACATACAGAGACAGAGAGCACAGATTGAATTGAATAGGATGGGACCATATCTTAAAAGAAATTAAGGTAAATGGTGAGAGAGAAATGTAGTGGGAGGAAAGAGGGTGAAATGGAATGGGGTAATTATATGTCATTTAAGAGGCAAGTAGGAGAAATTTTAGTGGAGGGAAAAAGAGAAGAGCTGAGAAAAAAACAAAAAACAATTAGTTTACCGTCATCACATTTGACTAAAGGAAGGAATAAAATGCACACTCATTTTGGTATGAAAACCTATCTTACAGTATAGGAAAGTGGGGGAGAAGGAGATAAGCAAGGGGGGGGATGATGGAAGGGAGGGCAAAGGGAGGAGGGAGCAATTTGAAGTCAACACTTGGGGAGGGACAGGATCAAAAGACAAAAGAGAAACAATGAGGGGCAGGTTAGGATGGAGGATAATTCAGTTAGTCTTACACAACACTACTATCAGGGAAGTCATTTGCAAAACTACACAGAAATGGCCTATATGGAATTGCCTGCCTTCCCAAAGGGAATATGTGGGGAGAGAGGGATGGGGAGAATTTGGACTCAAAGTTTTAGGAACAACTGTATAGTATTGTTGTTGCTACTAGGAAAGAAGACATACAGTTAATGAGGAATAGAAAGTCATCTGGCCCTACAGGAGAAAAGAGAAGATGGAGACAAGAGAAGGGAGGGATGACAGAAGAGAGGGCAGATTGGAGATAGGGAAAATTAGATTGCTTGGGGTATTGGGGTGGGGGGAGGGGATAAAAGGGGAGAAAATTTGGAACCCAAAATTTTGTGAAAATGAATGTAAAAAGTTAAATAAAAATAAAATAAAATAAAATAAACTCCCCTAGGCTTTAAAATGATTGAAGCTGTTAACTTTGCCCATGTATTTGGGAAGTAACCCTAGCATATAGCAATGAAATTAATAGGCATGTTCATGTTTCATACCATTTTATTTCTGCAGAACAGTACCAATTCCTATTTATCTCAGCACTAGTTTATCATAGAGTAGTTAAGCCTTCTATTGTCTGTCTAATTTGTAGTAATATAGAAACACTACAGGAAATTTTATGACAAAGCTTGGATTTGGATTTACTCATATTAAGGTATTTATGAATAACTTTTACATGGGAAGTGAAGCATTACAAGAATTACAAATTATAATCACATGAAAATTGCTATCTTCACAGAAAGTAATGACAGTAATTGTTTTTTCTTTGTAAAATCTTTGGTGCCATGTTAAAACAATAACATGTGGGACCTCACGTTGACATGATACTTTTTCCAAGGTACTTAGAGGTTTATGGAGATTCAAATAATCACCACAAAGTTCCTGTAAGCCGCAGGAAAGGAAACCAATTATATGTCAATCAATAAGGAAGCATTTATTAAACACTTACTATATACTATATGTCAGGCACTGCAATGGGATGGTAGGGAAAAAGACAAAAATGAAAGAATAAGCTTCTTCCATTCTAGCAAACAGTGAGAGCACATACAGATGTAGAAAGATACAAAATTGATATAAGTAATATAGAGGGAGGATAAGCCCTAATGGAGGGGGATCTGTGGATGCTCAAGAAACCCTTTGGTTTTTGAGCTGAGCTTTCAAAGAAGCTAGAGATTCAATGGGGCATAGAAATAATGAAGAATGCATTCCAGGCATGGAGGACAGCCAGGAGAAAGACATGTTTGAGGAATGTGAAGAAGGTCAGTTTGTCAGGACCATAATGCATGTGGAGTAATATATGTGGAGATGGCAAGCCAGATGCAGATATCCAGAATGGTTACTTTATCCATAGAGGAAACTCAGGGTGGAAACTCCTTATACTGATGCGAAGACTTAGAGTCTCAAAGAGCTGTGTGTGGCACAGGAATTTAGGTGACTTGAACAGTGTCACACAGTGTATGCCAGAGACAGGATTTGTGCCCAAGTCTTCATGAATCCAAGGTATCTACTATGCCACACTGTCATATATACATATAAATATGTCTATATATGTATACACACATTATACATGCATATATATATACATTCTGCACACATGCACATATATACATATGTATTCTATTAATATATTCATATTTGAACAGATTGAATATCTATCAAATACATTCATCTAATATAGATTCTATTTTCTATTGACTTTAAGTTCACTTCCATTTCCTAGGGGAAACTTTCCTTGATTAATTAAGATTAAAATATGTTGTTACCTGGAGTGGTACATTAAGGAACCTCATCTTTGCATAACTGGCATATGTAATAGAGGAGAAAAGGTTAAGGGACTAATTCAATTTCATCTCCAGAAGACATACTCTGAGTGCTGCAAGGTCAGAGCTCACTCAGTACAGGTTATGAAGTAAGTAATGATCTGAAATCAATAGCTGAAGGCGATGACTAGAGGTGCCATCTCTAAGCTATTGAAGGGAAGGAAATAGTACTTTCACTGAAAGTAATAAAATATAGACTTACTACAAATTTTATTCAAATACAGTTTGGTTTGGACTATGTATTATCTTTCCAAGAAGTATAGTCTGTGTAGGTTTATTTTATTATTTTTGTCATCAACAGCTTCAATCATTTTAAAGTCTGGGGGAGTTAATTTTAAACTGGAATTCTTCCAGCATAAATCAGTGAAAGGCGAATCAATTAAACTCAGCAAACACTTTTTGAGTACCTACTATGTGCTCCACTTAGAGTGGGAACCCAAACATGACTAAGGAGATGGAGATCTAATGAAAGAAAATAAATATGTGAGCATATATATATATATATATATATATATATATATATATATATGTGTGTGTGTGTGTGTGTGTGTGTGTGTGTGTGTATACTCATATGTTTATAAGCATAGCATGAGGCAGAATAGGGCAAAGGCTTTAAAGAAGGTACAAAATGTTATGGTTCCTAACTGATGAAATAGAAGAAATATAACAGGAATGGTTGAGACCTTGAGTTCAAACACATAATTTGCTCATTTTGTAAGTAAATGAATGCTTCATGTGATCAGCACACTGTTATCAATGTAGTAATGTGATATGTTGAAATTATTATAAGAATTGCTATTTTGCACCTTAATAAATGTAAAGTAAATGTAATAGGGAAAAATAATAATTATTCTCAGAAGGAATCTCCTTTGTTACCCAAGCACTAGATACTCTCATTGACTTATCTTGCTCCACCCACTGACAGCTCCTTGTCCTGTGAGAGATCCACTACATTGTTAAAAAATTCCTTATACTTCATGTTATCATCAAGGAAGAGAATAGTCAGGGGAAATGAATAGCAATTACAGTCACCAACATTTACATATCGCTTTGTGCCAGGCACTGGGCTGAGCACGTTTATAAATATCATGTTATTTGATCCTCAAACAACTCTTACAAGGTAGAAGCTATTATCCCCATTTCACAGATGAGGAAACAGGCAAACAGAGACTTGCCTTGGGTCACCTAGATAGTAAGTAACTGAAGCTGGATTTGAACTCAGGTCTTCCCTACTCCAGGTCTAGCACTCTGTGAACTATGGCACCACCTAGCTGCCTAGGGGGAAAAACAATATGAACATATTTACTCAAAAGAACGAGCTTTGGGATAGGTAGGGTGCTAGGGACCCCGGGAGTCTGAGCCTGATCTCTCGGGCCCACAGGCTTATCTGACCAGCAGAGGCCTGTAGGCCTTGGTGACTCCACCAAGCTGTAAGCAATGATTGAGGTGGGAGACAAGATAGTAAGAACTCCATTTATTCAAGCAGTGAGCAGTTGCTTTTGTCTCTTTTCTGACACCAGTGCCCTAAGTGAACCTATCATCTAGTAGTTTTCCCTTATAAGGAAGTACCTTAAACCAGGGCTGCCCAGTGTGGACACGTAGCCCCTAGAAAGAAAAATATTTTGGGCTTCTTTGTTCTCAGAAAAGCCCGGGGAAAATAGCCTTGAGCAAAACAGGGGCGGAACCCTTCCTCCCAGCGCCATCTTGTTCATGCCTTACCAGTCTCCCCTCAGTTTACCTGAGTCGTAACCAGTGAATGCCATCCAAAAGACTGGGGGTTGGCAATTCCCTTACAGTAGGGAATGTATTATTAGCAAGGGTCAGCTAGGTGATACAGTGGATAGAGCACCAGTGCAGGAGTCTGGAGGACCTGAGTTCAAATCTCACCTTAGACACTTGACACTCACTAGCTGTGTGACCTTGGGCAAGTCACTTAACCCCAATTGCCTCATCCTGGGTCATCTCCAGTCATCCTGATGAATATCTGGTCACTGGATTCAGATGGCTCTGGAGGAGAAGTGATGCTGGTGACATGCACAGTCCTCCCTCACTCAGAACAAAGTCAAGTGCAAGTCATGTCATTATTCTCTGATGGCATGGTCTTCTTCAGCAACGAAGGACAACACACAGTATTAGCAAGCACCTCCTACCTCCATGGCCCTAAGGAAACCACCTTTGTCTCTTCCCCATCCCCTAGGGTTGGAAGATTGTGAGATTCATCTATGTCCCCTTCCCCAAGCTGGTTTCAAGCCATGAGAAGCAGAGGAAGATAGAGAAACATGTCATATTCCCAGCACAGAAGAGGGAAGTTTCTGAATCAGAGCAACTCATTTGTTAATAAGAAATTAACAATAAACTTGCCTATTGGTGCTGAGGCTTGAAGTCTGCTTTTCCTCTTCCTCCAGGAAGGAAGCATTTGATGATCTGTTAAAAGGGAAATACTCCAAGTATCCTTTATTTTTATTCCAGCCCCAGAATTCCTGATCACACAGTCTGCTCTGGTCACCCTCCTCTGCCTACTCAGCCAATCCAGGGTTTCCAGACATTGAAGTTAATCTGAAAGTACAAGGGCTGGCAGTCCCTGGAGAAAGACCCCTGGTCTCTCTCAACAGAAACATTTCCTGTATAAAAATACAAAATAATCTTCTGTCAGAAACTAGAAATGGGTACCAAACTTTTAAAATTTAAGGAATCCAGACCTGAAGCTAGTGTATATTTGTAGCTAACTAGCTATATTTAGGGACAATTCAATTTCTCTTTTAACTTTATCTCAGGCTTAACCAAGGAAGGCAGAAAGTCTTATACAGGTCCTCATTCCTATAAAAATATGCTTTAAAAAAAAGACAAAAAAAGAAATTCTGTAATTTCCCATCATTTATATTCTATTTTATATTTAGTTCTTGTCATGCTGTATCATTCCTACTAGGTGATAATTTCCATAAGGACAAATTATTGCCTATTTATCTACTTATTTTTAACCTTCAGTGTTTGACCGTAATTATGTCCAATATATTTATTGAATAGAATTATTATAATTATTTTTATATTGAATTATATATCATATTTTAAATCTAATAATTTTTCAAACCAACATTTGAGATTAGGGGAAAGAAATAAGAAAGGGAAACTTTCTGTGCCTGAACAGTTGAATATTGGTAATGGAGAGAGTTATAGAATTGAAGCCATGAATACTGGAATTCAAGACCTCTTTTTGAGATGGGCTGTGTGATCTTGTGTAAGTCACTTATCTCCGAGTCTCAGTTTTCTGTAACATAGAGGTACCAAGACCTGAAGTACCCACCTTATAGGCTTGTTGTGAGACTTAAATGAGATAATTATAGGTTTATAGATTTAGAACTGGAAGAGGCTATCTAGTCCATTTTCCTCATTTGTAAATTGAGGCTCAGGAAAGTGAAATGAATTGCCTATGGTCATCTAGTAAGGAAGTGTTAGGGGAAGAATTTGAAACCTAGATCTTCCCCATTCGAGGTCCAGCACTTTACCCACCATACCACAATCTAGTATACAGAAAGGGCTTAGCAAACCTTAAAGAACTATGTAATGGTAAGCAGTATGGTACACCGGAGAGAAGGTTGGTTCTACACTTGAAGGATCCCAGCTCAAATTCCACCTTTAACCCTGGATATGCATCAAGGGTGCTGACACACCCTGACACACCTGGCCCATGCATGCGTATACCTCTGATGCTTATTGCCTGTGTGACCTGCAGCAAATCACTTAATTTGCCTGGCTTTTTCTCATCTGTAAGGTAGTCTCAGAAGTCCCTTCCAGATCTATATTTGTGACTCTGTAATCATCTGGAAAAAAAAATCAAGTTAAAAACTCCAGTGCCCGTGCATTCTTACACTTCTTCTCTGTGACTTTCATGAATATAGTCCCTATTTCCATTCCTCCCTTTTCCTCCCCACCTCCACCTGCACCCCCCCCCCCCCCGACAACAAAAGAGAAAAAGCTCCAGCAATGTGTCTGCTCTGGATCGAGAGATCCTGCAAATGGAACTTCAGGCAATTACGTCGCTATTTAATATACACTCGATCAACCAGGTGTCAAATTAACATAAGATTTAGATCATCGACGGTGATATGTTTCAACGGATGTAATTACAAAATAATTCACAGAGAGTCAGATAGAGATCTAGCTTCAATTCTTCTCAGCAAGAACGGCTAACACTTACATAGTGTTTACTGTGTGCCAGGTCCTGTACTATGTATTTTATAATCATTATCTCGCTGGTCCTCATAACAACTCTGGGGAGTAGGGGCTATAATTATCTCTATTTTACAGATGAGGAAACAGAGGCACCCAGAAGTGAGGTGGGTTGCTCAAAGTCACACAGCTGGTAAGTGTCAGAGGCTGGATTTGAACTCAGGTATTTCTGACTCCAGGCCCATCACTTTACGCACTGTGCCACAAAGAGCAGAACCTGAATCAGACCCTGGCCTCAAGGAGCCTACATTTCACTGGAAGGATACAAAATGTGTGTGAACAACCAAACACAAAGTTATTTCAGGAAAGAGAAAGGACTAATGACTAAGGCAGGCCCTCAGATATAGTCACCCCAAGGAAGTGACACCTAAGCTAGCTCTGAAAGGAGCCAAAAGATTCTAAAAGACAGACGTGAGTAGAGGATGCATTCAAGGTTGGGGACAGCCTATGCAAAAAGCATGGAGGTGGGGAATGATGTATCCAGCTATGGAACAGCTCATTTAACTGGAACATATAGTACATGAATGGGAGTAACTAACTATGAAATGTCACTTACTAAAAAGCACTGGAGAGAATAGATCCTTCTATTTCCATTTTTTGCTCAGAATACATTTTTTAAAACTTGAGAAAATGAATACTTCAAAGCTAGGAAGTAATTTGGAGAACATCTACTCCAATGCCATCTTTTTACAGATAAAGAAACTAAAGCACAGTTAGGAGTCTTGCCCAAAATCATATAGCTGAGATGAGTTGAGAAATAAATGTAAAATATATAGTAATTTGTTCTCCAAATGTCAAAAATGAAAATGCTGAAGAATTTGGTCTGGATTCCACACTGAGCAATACAGAAGGAAAGATTTTGTTATTTGATTGTTTTATCTACTTATCCCTCATCTGCTGTTTCAAGAAGTTCAGCATTCATCTTAGAATTCTTTCTCTCCAATCCAGTTCTCCTACTTGGAGATGCAAATACACACACAGATGTTCTCTCCCCTCCAACCCCTCCTTAAAGATCCGTAATTCCTATTTCATCAGTCTACACAGTGCTCAATGATCTGTACATCAGCCACACATAAGAATGGCTGAGCCCTTGATCTGACCATCAATTATCCCCAAATTTTTCCATATCAATAATCTCATACCCTGAAATCCCTCTCTCAAATCATTATCTCCCACCCGTGCTTTTGCATCCTTTCACCTCACTCCTTCCAAAATAATTTTTTACCTTCTTTCATTCTCATTACCTCTCATCACCTTACCCTTCCTTACTTTCCCAATCTATCATGCCTGCTTGGGTCTCACTTATATTTCTGCAAGATCTCGACCAATTAACTGTATATTGTCCTCTATAACCACAAATCCTCCCTTCTTCTCCTTCTCCCACTCACCACCACACATACCTTAGCAATGCCATACTTGACTTACCATCACCATCTGCTTTTTTCTGGTTCTGCTCCTGCTCCTGTACTGCTGGAGAAAATCGGCCAAGCCTGTTGACTGGGTCCACTACAAACAGATCTGATTTTAACTAACCTCTACCTGTTACATGAGAATCCTTTTGTTTTTCCTGGTTGAAAATACATCACATTCCCTACAACTTCTCTCCCAGACCTCTTCTTGCCTCACTCTCTACTGCTGTATACGCATTCTCTTTTCTCAGGAGACCATTCCTCAGATTTTACCAAGAAAAGAGAGGGTGTCTGCCATGAGCTCTCTCTTCTCACAAATTCAACAGCTCCAGTTTACTCAGCATCATCCACCTCAGTTTTCTCTTCCTTTTGTCTGAGAAAGAGATGACTCCTCTCCTTTTGCTCTTAATCTAATGTTCTTTCCTGTCTTCCCAGAACTTATCCCTTCTACCATCTCTTTTCTTCCTAATCTTCAATCTGTTCACTGGCCACTTCTCTGGTGCCCACAAACATGCTCAACTCTTCTTGTCCTTACAAAGCCTTCATTTGACCCTGCCACATCCTTAAATTATAACTTTCTCTTTTTCCTTTCATAAGAAAATTTCTAGAAATCTCCATCAATTCTCATTGTCTCCCACTCACTTCTTAACCCCTTCTCTGGGATGTGGGAAACACACACACACACACACACACACATATATACATATATATATATATACACACATCGTATACATATATACATTGTATATATAGAGAGGCATACATACATACATACATACATACATACATACATACATACATACATATAACCCTCTTATCTCTACCTCTTGACTTTCAAGTCAGTTAAAATTCTACCATCAACAAGAAGCCTTCTTGGGTCTCCCTTAATGTTAGTACCTTCCCTCTGAGATTATTTCCAATGTATCCTGTATATATCTAATTTGTCTATACCTGTTTTCTTTGCCATTAGATTGTAAGGTCCTTGAGGGCAAGCATACCTCTCTTCATAATCCCAGTACTTAGTATAGTACCTGGCATATAGTAAACACTTAATAAATGCTTCTTGAGTTGAATTGTTTTCTTTTACTTATCTTCCTATAGCCTCTGCATCAGCCAAACTGGTGTACTTCCTGTATCTTGTTCACATCATTCCATTTCCCAGCTCTAAAATGTTATCTTTCCTCATCACTGCCCTTGAAATCCTTCAAGGCTCAGTCCAAATACCAGTTCTTACAGTAGGTCTTTTCTGACCCTTCCAGTTGATGGTACATTTCCTTCTTTGAACTTACTTCATCTGGACTGTACCTTTGCTTACCTGTGTGCATTGGGGCAGCTAGGTGGTGCAGTGGATAGAGCACCAGTGCAGGAGTCAGGAGGACTTGAGTTCAAATCTCACCTTAGATACTTGACACTTGCTAGCTGTGTGACCTTGGGCAAGTCACTTAACCTCAGTTGCCTAATCCTGGGTCATCTCTAGTCATCCTGATGAATATCTGGTCATTGGATTCAGATGGCTCTGGAGGAGAAGTAAGGCTGGTGACCTGCACAGCCCTCCCTCACTCAAAACAAAGTCAAGTGCAAGTCATGCCATTATTTCTCTGATGGCATGGTCTTCTTCGGCAGCGAAGGATGAACACACCTGTGAGCATACGGTTACCTTCTGCAGTGGGCTATCAACTCCTTTTTGTCTTTGTGCACCCAATCCTCACACAATATGGCAGATGCTTAATAAATGCTTATTGAATAGAACCAGAGACTTCTTAGAGCGGTACCTGCTGTGGTTACTAATGAATACTCTCTTGCTCAACCCTTGAGAATGGCAGAAGTCATCTTTTTTATAGCAGGGCTGTTGGTCAAGGGATTGTTAAGTCTCCCACATCTCTTTGACAACTTCTCAGATTTCTTTAGTGTGTACAATCTGGACTCCCATTTCCCACTGATTCATCATTCTCTCTTCCTTGCCTTATTCCCTTTTTTTCTTCCTTCAGGGATAATTTTTGTTTTCCATTGGTATCCCTTACCATACCCAGCTAGCCTCATTAAAGATATCAGTTGGTTGTGAATTCATATCCTAAAGCTATTTTTGAAAGGGCATAGGTCCTCTTATAGGGAAGAGGTATTTCATTTTTTCTACTGAAAATAAAATAAAGTAAGACAGGTATAAAAAAAAGAAATAATCATCATACTAATGTCTTATCTTTCCCCAATTTAGCATCAAATGAATTAGAATTCTTCTCTTTTTAAAACTTGATACATTTAAGTTAATAATTATGGCATTTGATGTATATCCATTCTGTCAGGTTCATCAAGGAGTAAAGGAGATAGCAAAAAAATTTCGACCTTAATTGGACAATTTCCTATACACACTGAAAATCATAGAGGGAAGCTCTACATATACCAGATTCCCTAGTGATGTATCTAATAGTGGAAAGGGAAAGGAATCTTTCTAAAACTGTCAGGCCTAGGGCAAGAAGATAATAATAAAAATGATCTATAATATCTACAAGCAATCTCAACAAGGAAAAGGTACCCCTCTGGTAGGAAAGCAGGCAGGCCATCCCACTCCTACTCCATTAACTTTTCTTTCTTGGAAAATTTACTACAACACATTATTATTGAATTGACTATAGAGTACACAGCACTCATACATAGGAGTTATAAGGACACTTCATTGTTTTACTAGAAATGTGATTTAACACCAATTTTTGCTTTCAGCAAGCAGGATTGTATAATAAATGAAGCTAAAGATAACTCTAAATGGCTGAATATTAAGAAAAAATTATATTTTGACCATTTGAAGATCAGCCTACATAAATTATCAAATCTGGTATTTGGGAAAGTGGATAAAATTAGTACCTTGAGCAAAATAAAGACTGACAGAAAATAGAACTTTAGTCACAGGCAAATATATATTCTTTTTTTGTCTTTGGTTTTTATGTTAAAATCAAATTAAATAAATTTTTGTTATTATTGCTATTGATTTTATGATAAAATCTAGTTAATTTTGTTTTTCACTCTGTTATACTGAAATCCTTTCACTTTAACAGGGAAATATTCAAGGGTAATGGAACTAATTTTTGGAGGGAGCTAAATGTATATATGCATCTGTGTGTGTGTGTGTGTGTGAGTGTGTGTGTGTGTGTGTGTATCCCTCTCAGGTTAAGTTCATCATCTCTAAGCTCATCATCATGCTGTTAACTCAAGCTTTGACTAACACCACCTTTCTTAGCCTCCTCTCTCCTCTGTTTGGAGGAAAGGAAAGTTGGAATATCAAACGTTTCCCAGTGCCTTCATTTATAGAAGGTAGAATCTGGACTTTTGGACTCACTTCCAACTTTATCTCCTTCTCTACTTTGTCAACTTCACAGAACAAGATGCTTGGATATCCCTTGGTTTTTGATCCATCCTACCTCCCACTATCCCTAGTCATTGATCTACAATTTTCCAGGCTCTTTTAGTATATTCTCTCATCCTATTGAATTGCATCTCCTTATGGGCAGGTCCCATCTTTCTTTTTATTATTTCCCTAGCATAGTGCCTGACACATAGTAGATGCTTAGTAAATGCTCATTGGACTGGATTGGATGGATAAAACAATTATACTATACACACTATTTGAAAAGGATAGGTAAAGGAGTTCTATCAAATTCCTTTTATGAAACAAATATGGTTTTAATACCTAAACCAGGGAAAGCAAAACCTGAGAAAGAAAACTACAGACCAATTTACTTAATGAATACACAGGCAAAAAATTTAAATAGAACACTAGTAATGAAATTGCAGCAATACATCACAAAAATCATATAGTATGGCCATGTGTAATTTATACCAGGAAAGCAGGGCTGGTTCAATATTTGGAAAACTATCAGCATAATTAATCATATTAATAACAAAACCAACAGAAATCATGTGATTATCTCAATAGATGCAGAAAAAAACCTTTGACAAAATTCAGTACCTATTCCTATTACAAACACCAGAGAGCATAGGAATCAGTGGTACTTTCCTTAAAGTGATAAGTATCTATCTAAAAGCATAAGCAAGCATTATCTGTAATGGGGATAAACCTGAAGCTTTCCCAGTAAGATCAGAAGTGAAGCAAAGACATCCGTTATCATCACTATTATTCAATATTGTACCATAAATGCTATATATAGCAATAAGTAAATGCACTATAGCAATAAGAAAAGAAAAGGAAATCAAAGGAATAAAAATGAGCAATGAGAATGAGGAAAGAAAACCATCATTCTTTGCAATTGATATTCTCACAAACTTAGAAAACCCTAGAGAATCAACTAAGAAACTCATTGAAACAATCAACAACTTCAGCAAAGTTGCA
Organism: Bettongia penicillata ogilbyi; assembly: GCA_023548195.1. NCBI lineage: Eukaryota > Metazoa > Chordata > Mammalia > Diprotodontia > Potoroidae > Bettongia > Bettongia penicillata. Next base: position 4,688,011 of record JAJHZJ010000003.1, read on the forward strand.
AGATATAAAATAAACCCACAAAATTAGCAACATCTTAATTTGCTAACAACAAAATCCTGCTGAGACAAACCCATGGCTTATGTGAACAAACATATTTCACAGAAATAAAGACAGATCTGAACAATTAAAGAAATACTAATTGCTCACAGGCAGACTGGGATAATACAGCAAAAATGACATTTCTACCTAGGTTGATTTACTTATTCAGTGCCATACCAACCAAACTACCAATGTATTATTTTATAAAGCTAGAAAAAAATAGTAACAAAATTTATCTGGAACAATAAAAGGTCAAGAATAGCAAAGGAATTCGTGAAAGAAAAGTTAAGATGGCCTAGCAGTTCCAGATTTCAAAATTATTATATAATATCATTATATTATTTATATATTTTTATTTCATTTTATTTTATATTTTTATATGTAATACAATGATATGTTATTAATATATTTTATATATTTATATAATATAAACTATCAATCTATTATATCATACAGTATATATATACTATATAGCATATTTTATATATAGACTTTACTAAATACTAGTATATAGCATGTGATATATACTATACTAGAATAGTGTATATATTGTATATTTATATGCTATACTATATACTATCATATAATATAACATATAAAACTATATTATAAAGGGGTAATCATGAAAACAATCTGGTACTGATTAAGACATAGAGTAGCAGATCAGTGAAATAGATTAGGTACACAATGTACAGTAGTAAATGACCACACTTCTCTGATCAAGATAATGATACAAGATTGTTCCAAAGGACCCATGATGAAAAATGCTATTCCCCTCTAGAGAGAACTGATGAAGTCTGAATGCAGACTGAAGCATACTTCTTTTTACATTTTTCATTTTTATTGTTTTATTTTGTTTGCGTTTTCTTTTGCAACAATGCTAATGTTGAAATATGTTTAGCATGACCATGTATATAATGAAAATCAAACTGCTTGCCTTCTCTAAGAGGATGGAAGAGTAGGAGAGAGGGAGAAATCTGGAACTCAAAATTTTAAAAAAAGACTATTAAAAATTTTTTGCATGTAATTGGGCATCTAATGAAACAAAAACAATTTTAAAATGTTTATATAACTCATTATGAATATATAAAAACACATGTGTATCTATACATATATACATATAGGATTTCCCTAAATTCTTAATGTAATTTCAAGACTTTGGGGCCATGCTGTATATATGTGCATACAGTCACAATAATAATGGTTTGCATTTATAAAACATTTTAAGGATTGCCAAGCACTTTTCAATTATTATCTCATTTTATTTTCACAACAACCCTGGGAAGTAGGTATTATTATTATCCCCATTTTATAAATAAGAAAACTAAGGAAGCTAAAGGTCAAGTGATTTGTCCAGATTCACATAGCTTATAAATGTCTGAGACAGGTTTTGAATTCAGGTCTTCCTGACCCCAGGTCTAGGGCTCTATCTATTGTGGCACCTAAGTGCCTCATATAGCTACCTTGTGTGTGTGTGTGTGTGTGTGTGTGTGTGTGTGTGTGTGTGCGTGAGACACACATGTATTTAAACTGAAGAAAGTACAAATTTGTACCTCACGTGTTGTAAGATGGTTTGACAATTCAGTTAAACAAAATTCAATAAACGTTAAACATGGTATTAGGTACTAAGGATACAAAGATTAAAAACAAATAACATCCCTGTCCACAAGGACTTACATTGCACTGAAGGGAGTGGGATACAATGAGAACAAAGGGAACGCTAACAAGAGAGGAGATCAGACCATGAAATAAAATAGGGATTCTAAGAGGTGAAAGTGAGGTGGAAATGCATTCTGGGAATGGAGCACAGACTATGCAAGAAATGGAGATTGAAGCAACATTTAGAGTTTGGGGCCCATTTGGACTATTTTTAAGTAGAGGAATGATGCAATGATGTGTTTTAATGACAATCATGTGATAGCTATGTAGGCGATGTTTTGGAAAGAAGAGAGCCTGGGGAGAGATTAATAAAGAGGCTATTTCTAGTCATTTAGTCATATGTGACTCTTTGTGGCCCCATGGACTATAGCACGCCCAGTCCTTCTGTCCTCCACTATCTCCTGAAGTCTATCCAAGCTCATGTTCTTTGCTCCCCTGACACTATTTATCTATCTCGTCTTCTGCCATACCCTTCTCCTCTTGCCTTCAACCTTTATCAGGATCAATCTTTTCCAATGATTCCTGACTTATCAATATGTAGCCAGTGTATTTAACTTTTAGCTTTAATATTTGCCCTTCCAATGAATAATCAGAGGTTGTTTTTTTTAAATATTAATTGATTTGATCTCCTTATTGTCCAAGGGACTCTCAAAAGTCTACTCCAGCACTACAATTCAAAAATGGTGCAATTCAAAAATTCTGTAGTGCTCACCTTTCCTTATAGTCCAACTTTCATGGTCATACATTGCTAATGGGAAAACCATAGCTATAGTTATACAGACAGTAGCTCAGATAATAAGTGATCAGGGCGTAAAGTGGAATCCTTTGAGTGAAGAGATTTTATAGATGTCATAGGTAGACTGGGCTGTAGAAAGTAAAAGCTGTTTCCCTTTTTGTTGTTGCATTTTTGAGGAGGGGGTATCCTTTTACATTTGTATCCCCAGTTCCTAGCAAAATGCCTTATATGTAACAATACATTTTTTTAATTGAATTGATTGGAAATGGGGAAGAAAGAAATAGGAAACACTTAAGAATCAAGGGTGATTCTAAAGTTATTAACAGTAAACAGAAGTAGAGTATCCTTAGTATCCTTAACACAATAGTAAAGATTGGAGAAGGGATGAGTTTGAGAGAAAATGAATTCTATTTTAGACATGTTAAGTTTGATATGCCTATGGGGCACCCAAGTGCAGATGAAGAGCAAGCAGTTATTGATATGAAACCAAAGATCAGGAGAGAAATTAGGGCTCATCATGTCGATTTGGAGATAACTGTACCAAAGGGAACTAATGAAATCACCAAGAGAGGGTTTGTATAAAGAAGAGTATGCAAGACAGCACCTTGCAGAACACTCACACCTGGAGCCTGGCAGGGATCTGATCTAACAGAGGAGATCAAGAAAGACAGACAAGAGGAAAATTAGGATACAGCAGTTTCACAGAAACCAAGGCATGAGAGCATATGCAACTGGCTGACAGCGTCAAATGATACAGCGAAAGAAAACTGGGTTGGAAGTAAGAATCCATGGTTCTAGCAATGCACTCCTTTTAACAGAAACTTCTCTATGTCTTGGTGTCATCATTTATAAAATAACTAGCTTAGTTTGTATTTGTAACTTAATGTGAATTAAAAATGTACCTTAATATGAATTAAATTACTAGATCTTTCCAAGTATTCTAAGATCTTGATAGGAAAGTAGAGAATGAATGAATGAATGAAAACTTATTCTATTTCATACAAGCCAGACACTGCGCTAAGTACTGGAGATACAGATACAAAAATTCCATCAATTAGCCTACATTCAATTAGGGGATGCTACACATATAGAAGAATGATATCCAGCACAGTAATATTTGGGGAGTCACAGAAATGAGCTCATTGTTAAGGCAGTTAATTAGCACATTCTTCCCAGAAGCAATGGCACTAGTGTTTTGATTACTATACTTAGAGCAAGAGTAGAGTGTGACAAGGGGAGGTAGTTAGGGAGAGGAAAGTGTAGACCAAGAGTAAGATGGCCTATGTCAGGGGTCCTAATCCTTTGTTGTGTCATGACCCCTTTGGCAGTTTGGTGAAGACTATAGACCCATTTTGAGAATAATGCCTTCAAATGCACAAAATAACATACATAAGATTACAAAGGAAACATTGAAATACAATTACTGAACTTTGTTGAAATATTGAAATACAATTACCAAATTTAAAAAAAAGTAAGTTCACGAGTCCCATGTTAATAACCTATGATCAAGATAGATGGCTGGATAGCCGGTGAAGGTAAAGCACATTCTAGTCTGGGGTCTGGAATTAGCTAGCAATAGGAAAGTTTGTATTCATTTGGATCTCAATCCAAGTGGCTGGGCTCCAGGATGGGAGTTCCAAAGATGAGAGCATGAAGGTACAGGTACCTAGAGAGAAGAGAACACAAAGTCACACATTACTTTCTCTAATTGTGCCAGGAGTTGCATAATCTTAAATCATAAGAGCAATAAAAGTTTCAATAACTTTAACAGGTCAGTATCACTAAGATCTATTTGTAAACCAAATCAAAGCATAACATTTTATTATATTCATAAAATTTTTCAAAACTCAAAAATCTATTCACAGTTGCTGATATTGTGAGGAAAATGAGAGGCTCTATGGTATAGTGGAAAGAACACTGACTATGGAGTCGGAATACGTGGGTGTGAGTCATACATCTCACTATCATTAGCTACGTGAACTTGGATAAGTCAATGAACTGTTCTCTTCATCTATAACATGACAGAGTCGGACAAAATGATTTGCAGGCTCCTATATGGAGAAACTCTAGAGTATTACAGAAGCTACCAGATGGTGCAATGGATAGAGCACTAGTCCCAGAGTCAAGAAGAACTGAGTTCAAACTTGATGTCAGACACTTATTTAGCTGAGTGGTCCTGATCAAGTCACTTAATTCCTCTGAGTCTCAGTTTCGTCATTTGTAAAATGGAGAGACACTGTTAATAAAGATGACCTACATTCAGTCTTATTAATTATTAATTAATGATCTACATTCATTCTTATTAATGGGCATCTACATTTCTGCTTTGCAAAATTAAAGCTCTATTGAAAGACTATTATTATATCAAATTTAATCATTGCTGTGGTTATTTTCAGAGAAGAAATATACCCAATGACAATAGAACAGTTAGGAGACATGGAGTTTTGATCTTTCAGAGTCATCTCTTTCTCTGTGACCCTAATTGCTGTTTCCTTCTTCACTGCCCTATGTTTCTTTATAGAAGAAGTTTTGAAGTCTTGCCTGTATTTTTTCCACCAATCTGTAAATCAAGGAATCTCCTCTGAGTTGGAAGAAAGCTCAAACACTATCTGAACCAGTATATAAATATTCAAGACCTCCACACACAACATCTTCCACTTAAGATTCTCCAGTGAAGTGGAATCCATTACCTTCCACGGTAGCTCATTCCACTCTTGCTCAGAAGTGGATCTTAATAAAGTTGGACCAATCATTACTGAAACTTTTACACTAATATACCTTTATTTGAAAGTATATTTATATATAACGCTGCTATAAAACTTTTACTAAATTTTTTTTTCATATCTGGAAAAAGAAAGAGGAGGATTTTAATGAATTTGAAGACCTTTAAAAAAAAAATCACCAACTCTCTCCAGGTCAATTAAATTGTATTATTTCTGAAATTGAGCTGGTGTCATTTTAAAGTGAGATTCTGACATGATAAATGACACCACCATCTTCTTACTAAGTGATTGAAGTGATCACATCTTTGAAAAGATGGAAAAGATGTGAAAATTTCACCACTCTTTCATAACATACATCCTGACATATAATATAATTCTACTCCTTTGAGAACCTGTAGAGTTAATATCGCAGAACATTACCAGCTTCTAGGAGGAGAAAGTACTAAAAAATCACAGTCACCCTTACAGCTCATGGAAAGGAAATCAAACTCTGTTTTAGTGAAGTTTTGATAACAACTCCTTGGCTACTGAATTTCAAGGACCATGAGATGATTTTAGAGACATTAAATTCTAATTATAGTCGTTTGGCAAGGGAAGAGACAAGGTCTAAGGAAGTGAGAGATTTCCTGTAACAAAAATTATGGACCAACTTTGTAGATAATAGGTTTTTGCTCTTTTTTTGACATTATTAGTTCCCTTTTATTACAGGTAAAAACATATCCTATAATGGAATCATAAACATTTAATAGAAGTCAATGTTGCACTGAATTTAAAAATTACTTATTTAGAAAGGACAAGTTGTTCACAGAAAAGTAAATCAGAATAATTCATGCATTGGGAGTTTATAACTCAACTTGAGATCTAATAAACTCTTTTATAAGAATCTGTGAAAATATGTCAAATGTTGTAAACTCTCATTCTATATTCAGTCACACAGAAGTGACACATATAGGAAAGGAATAAGTAGAAGAAAAAGTTAAAGTATAAACTTTATAGTATTCCTTTGCTTAAGGCCCTACCTGTTTTGTTTCTAATTAAGAGAACTCTGAAATTAACTGCTGTATGGTAAAAAAAAAAAAGGGGGGGGATTTTTCTTTTGAGACTGAGATCCCACCACTGATTAACATGAAAGCTTTATTCTGATGCATTTCTTGGTTCTGCTCCAGTCCAGAACAGTTTTCCATTTCTGAGGGACCTGATGGTTTCCCACTACTGAAACCACCATATTGGTAACCAATTTAGTTTGAACACTGGATCAATTTTCTCCTTACTTCAGCTCAGAACTGCTCCATTCAAGACATCCATCAGCCTCAACCTCCTTAATGATATCCAGTACAGGAGAGATTATAGGCATGGACCACCACACATGACAAAATTGAAAATTTCTAGGAATATAAAAAGCCTTCAGAGGCTACTTAACATAGTGACCAGTATGTTGGCTTTATGGTCAGGAAATGATGAGGTCTCATCCTGCTTCTAACATATACTGGCCATGTGATTTTCAACAAATCACATAATCTCTCATTGTCCCAGGCAGCTTTCAAATCAAATTGGAGAACAGGTACCCCTAAATACCAATTTCTTATTCGCAGTTCCCTATATCAATGAAATTACAGGTGAAGCAAAACACTTAAATTACTTGATGCCAACACTTCCCACAGAGCTCTGTTACATTCTGCCTTTTTCTCTTGCCTGAAAGTTATGTCATGGAAGGGCTCGATGTTATTGAGGCAAACCTAAATGTGACTCAGGTGGCATGAATTTTTTTGCAATGACAGCAAATAGATGTGGGCACTTGTGTTAATGTTCTATCCAACATTTAAAGCAATAATATTAGTGGCTTAACTAGATTTCTGCTCGTTATAATTTTTTTTCTTTCAGTAAGTATATTAATCCTCTATAGGAATGTCAATAGAAGCCATGGCATGATTTAAACAGACTTATAGTAATGCTATTATACTCACACATTATAAAGAAAAGAGTGTCTAAGACCACATCTTCCTCCAAGAGCATAATATCATAGTATTTCACAGCGTATAATTGAATATGGGAGCTCACTCATCCAGCAATTCCAGTTACCTAGATTCAGCAAAAAATCAAGAAGTGTGGTGGGGGGAGTGGGGGAAGCTGTGATCATCTAAGTCCGTTTGCCAATACGCATGCATTTTACATAGAACAAAACCATCGTATAATAGCAATGTATGATAATCTCATAATAATGACCTTGAGTCATCAAGAAAAGTTTCATTCATGTTCAGCATATGCTCAGGAGGCAATTAGGTCCTAAAGTGGATCTCTTCACTGTACTAGCCTGGGTCCAAATCCTATCTATGGCATTTGCTACCAATGTGACCATGGGCAAGTCATGTAATCTGTTTGAATCTTAGCATCCTCATCTAGGGATAATAATAACCCCTATGTCCCAGGGTTATTGGGAAGATCAAATGTGACATATGGAAAGCATTTGGAAAATCTTAAAATGCAGTATAAATGCTAGCTATTATTAGGATGTGCTTCTTAAGAAGGCAGAGAAATATGTCACATGTATAAGCATATATATAATACATAAATAAGCATAACACATACACATACATGTACATGATACACGTCTTTAAAATATTTTCATGAAACAAAAGTTTAAAATGAAAAATTTTAGTGTTTAAAGACACAAGTTATTTCTGTTTCTTGAAAATTTACTCATGAAATATTTCACTGCCATTCCAGAAAAATGAGACATTGTTAACAATAATTGGTTTTAAACTAGATGACTTCCTTTTAAAATTCATTCAATTTATTGGAATTTTTTTTAAAAAGAATCCCAACTTTAAATAGCAACAAAAAAGACCTTTCTATGTAATATAAACCAGGCTTTTCCTTCTATCCAAATTGAATGTTACTATTGCTTTTGGGAGGTATGAAACCTGTTCAAATGAAAAGTGTGTTGGATTTGGAACCAGAAGACATGGGTTCAGTTTCTATATTTGTCCCTAATAACCTGTGTAATTGTGACAAGGTCATTTCACCTCTGTTGCCCTCAATTTTGCTTTCTAATTTCTGACACTGACATCACACTAGTACAGGTAATTATCACCTCATGCCTAGACTATTGTAACAGGCTTCAGGTTGATCTCCCTGCCTCATGTTCTCCCCTTTCCAGGCTATCCTTCTCTCAGCTAGCTGTCAAAATGATCATTCTAAAGCCTATATCCAAGGAGTCACGTCTCTGTTCAATAAACTCAGTGTCTTTGTCACTTCCTTAATCCAATATAAAATCTAGCACTCAAACTTGGCCCTTTCCAAGCTTTCTAGTCTTCTTATACCATATACCAACCCTCCCACACCCATCCCATATACTTTGCCCAGGTCTAGTGACACCGATCTCCTTGTTGTTCCTACCATAACACTTTATCTCTTAACTCTGGGTTTTTTTCACTGGTTCAGTGCCTGAAATGCTCTCTCTTCACGTCTCTAACTCCTGACTTCCTTTGAGTTCCATGTAAAATTTCACCTTCTATAGGAAGCCTTTCCCACTCCCCTTTAAGGCTAGTACCTTCCATTTCAATTATCTCCAATTTGTTATATATTATGCATATATACACACATATTCATATATATGTGTGTGTGTCTGTGTACCTGTATATCTATGTGTCTGTTGTGTTATATGCGTGTGTGTATATATATGTATATATATATGTGTGTATGTGTGTGTGTGTGTGTGTGTTATATCTATCTTGTTCCCCCATCCTTCTTCGTATGTCATCTCTTCCATTAGACTATGAGCTACTTGAGAGCAAAAACCTATCTTGTTCCTTTCTTTGCAGAGATGCTTAATAAATGCTTGGTGACTGGCTTGACAGATTAAAGCCATTAAGGTCCCCTCTAACTCTAATTCTATGATTCTATGAAAGTGAATACCCAGACATAAAGATCATAAGAATTTTCTTCGAAAGTTATATATAGTATTTATTTTCTCAATGGTGCCATTACAAAGACACAGTTACAAAACTTGAATTCTAAAAATATATATTGCAAACTACCAAGCACAGCTTTCTACTCCATTCTTTCAGTTTTTACACTCATCTTTGAGTGGATAAATTTCCAATTCAGTTTATTCCCTTATTGTCTTTGACCTTATCTTACACATCCTTAGCTGTGCCCAAGATGCCTCAGTACTCAAGATGATGAAGGCAGAAGTTCTAGTTTATTTCCTTCTTAACTCAAATACCTGTCATCCTTTCCAGAGCTTATTATCCCTTATTTCATTCACATTTTCTTGCCTCCCTTTATTCTCCTCTACTCAGATATCTCTTTTTCTCCCTGCTTATGTTACTTGCTCCACAGCTATGCATTCTGGAGACCACAGGGTGATGCTAATGATGCTGAGGTCATGGATTGGAGTCCCTATAGGCTACTTTAGCTTCATTTTGTTCCTTAGTATTTGAACGACCTCTAATCCTGGTCAAGTGACTTATAAGCATGTTAACTAGGTGGACACTGACATTCAGTGAAGCTTTGACTTGTTCACAAATGAGAAAATATATAGAATGCTTTATAAACTTTTAAGTGCTATATAAATGTCAGCTACTCTTATCATTGCAAAGGGGATAATGAAAGAACATAGATGAATCAACAGAAATTCATCAGCGTTGGTGGAAAAAAATCCTCAACTCATGTGACCAGCAGACCACTAACATCATACCACTATACGAAGACTGGTACCTTGTTGCACACAGGCAATTCCATGTCGCTAATTGAAGCTGAGAGAAGATGTAGCCCAGTGAATAAAGAGATGACCTTGGAATCAAGGTGGACTTGATTTTAAGATCTGCCTCTTATACTTGCTATCTGTGTGAACCTTGGCAAATCACTTAATAGGCAACTCTCTAAGACGAGATGCGGACTAGAGACTAAGCTTTATCAATAGAGGGGTATTCTCCACAAGAAGTTCCCTATACCAATGAACTCACAGTTCCAGACCAAACACATACTCACAACCCAAGTGTAAGTCATAGTCTCATTATCTAAAGCAGAAAAAAGAAGGAACTGTCTACGAAGGAAGCAGCATGGTCAGCTTGTTGATAGAGTACAGGGCTAGAAGTCGGGAAGAGCTAAGGTCAAATCCAGCCTCACACATTTACTAGCTGTGTGACCTTGGCCAAGTCATATAACCTCTCTGCGCCTCAGTTTTCTCTTCTGTAAATGAGTATAATAATAGCCCCTCCCAGGGTTGTTGTGAGGACCAAATAAAAATAATTTATTAAACACTTAACACAGTACCCAGCACACAGTAAGCTCCATCTAAATGCAAATTGTGAAGACCACTGTGGCAAATTCCAGAGTCAGACTAGATTAGCAGCTATCATGTGTATCTTAGAAGTTGACCAAAAGATTCTTCCTGTTTTGTGCCCCATGTCCCCATGTTCTGTTCAGCCACTTCTATCATGCCTGACTCTTCATGGTCCCAGTTAGAGTTTTTTTGGCAAAGATACTGGCTTGGTTTGCCATTTTCTTCTCCAACTCATTTTACAGATGAAGAAACTGAGGTAAACAGGATTAAGTGGTTTACCTAGGGTCACACAGGTAGTAAGTGTCTGAGGTCAGATTTAAACTCAGATCTTTCTAACTCCAGAGCCAGCGCTTTATCCACTGTGCTACTTAGCTACTCTCGTCCCTATAGCCACATTCGATTACAATATTTGGCATTAAATGGCCTGTAATAGCTTCATCCTTTCATTCAGGAATTTAGTTCTAGAAAACAAAGTCTCCAGAGAACTCACTCCTCCTTCTCTCCAGACCCTTCCTGGTCAATTTTTTAAATGAAATGCCAAGCCTCTCTTGCCTGAATCAATCAACAGATGTCATTTCATCCATCTTCTCTGAGTTAGCTTCCTCTATATACCTCTCAAATACTTTGTATTTACACTGAAAATATTTTGAATATACTTATCTGTGTATATGGTCATCAATTCCCCCTCCCCTCACCCAGTGTAAGCTACTTGAGAGCAGGGTCTATTTCCTCTTTTGTCTTTTATCACCAGTAAATGAATGATGGGTTGAATTGAATATTTTATTAAAAGAATCTGAAAGTGCCTACCTGGGAACTATTACAGAAGAGGTGCATATTCTTTTTTTTTTCATCTACAATTAAAGATTAAGTAAAATATTGCAACACAAATGTCTTTTTCAAAATGAAAAAAAAAATTAAAAGGAGACTTTGCCCATAGCCTGAAGACTACAGGCATCAGGAGATTTGAGTTCTGTGTTCATCCCTGTCCTAAACTCACAGTGGCCTCACTGATTATTCTACCCTGCAACACAGAGGTGTCTCATATGGGATGATTTTTCCTTTTTAGAGCTCAGCAGTAACAGAATTAGGAGCTTGTTGGAATGATGGAGCAAAGGATATGGAGGGAAGCAAAAGCATCCTTAAGGACATATCTCTTCCTCATTTTTTTTCCTGTCAGAAAACAGCCATAGAGTGAAATTCTAATTCTGCTTTTGAAATGATGCAATGATTTGACAAACTTTTATAAAACACTTACTATGAACATAGTGCTATTTAGGGCACTGAAGATTCACAAATGCAAAATAATGTGATAATAATAACAAGTTCTTGACTTCAAGGCATGAATTATAGGAAAGGGAGATAAAATATACTCAACTATGCCATGAGAAATAGAATGGTGGGACTTTTGTGGATGGACAGAAGACACTTAGCTAAGGGTAGGGGAGATTCAAGGAGGGTGCAGGAGGGAGCACTCGTACTGAGTCAAGAAAGAAGTTAAGGATTCCAAAATGAAGGCGTTAAGCATTCCAGGAATGCTAGATAGCCTGTGAGGGCCCACTGAGGCAAAAACAGTGACAATCATCTGTCATCTCCTTTGGCCAGAATGCAGGATAGATGAAGGCACATGATATAATATGGGACCAGAAGTGTAATTGGAAACCACACTGAGGAATTTTGCTTTGTTTTGTTTTTAATAATTCCATCCTAGAGGTAAAAAGGAAGGACCCATTGGAGGTTCCTGAATAGAGGAATGATATACTCAGATGTATCTTATAAAGATTATGTCAACAACTATGTGAAGGATCATCTTGAGAATGTAGGGAGGTGAGGCAAGAAAACTAATTAGAAAGCAATTATAGTGGTTTATACAACTACTATAACTTAAACAAGAATTAATTTTGCTAAGAAAAGCATGCAGCAGCATGGCAAAGTAGATAAAGGCATAACCCTGGAGTCTGAGAGGGCGGAATACAAGTCTTTCCTCTGAAACGTGCTATTTGTGTGTCCATGGGCAACTCACTTAACTTCTCCGTGTACTGGGTGATTCACTAAGACTTCATGGCTTCATGGTACAGCTAAGTTGCCAAATGGCACTGATGGACAGAAATTCTTTACTCTGATATAATAAAAATTTGACAAATCATAGAAGTAACAAACAACTGAATATTAGGACAAAAAACAAAATTATAAATAGTGTAGATGATATGGAAAGAAGGAACTGAAAATAAGTCAACTATTGACAGAATTAGAAACTATGCAGAAAAAAAGTGGCAAATCTAGAGGTCAAGCTTCAGGATAATATGCATCATGGAAAACTTAGAAAAAAATTAATATCTGAGCACATTTTCTCAGAAATTATCCAAAAACAATTTTCTAGAATTATTTTTAAAAAATCTTACTTCACTATGAGTGGTGACCTTGGGTTCTCAAAGACAATATTAAGAGAGAACAAGTTGTAGCAGATTCCACCATGATGGAAAGACTTCATAGGCAGTCCTAGCAATTGAAGTGTCTCTTTCTGGAAGTCAGCCTGGTTTACTCTCAAGAGACTCATCACCAGTTGGCTGGCCAGTAGGTGGTGACATTTTTACCTACCAAAACATATGAAACAAAGACATATAATTAGTAGTCCTCTGTGACCTCTTTCTGCTTCTGCAATAAATGTGGCTGGGTGTTGGAAAAGTGAGATGAAGGTACTAAAAATCATATAGTATGGGGGAAGAGCCAAGATGGCTGAATAGAAAGAATCACATATGATAGCTCCAAATCCACAGCCCATAAATTTTCTGTAAAAAGAACTCCCCATAAATTCTGGAGCAGTGCAATCCGCGCAGCAATGCAGTGGAGGAGATTTCTGTTCCAGAGAGCCCTGAAAAACCATCCCCAAAGGACCATCAGGCACCGGACAGTGGAGCCCAACCCTGCCCTTACCTGGCCATGCGGCACCAGAAGAGCAGATCAGAGCAGGCTTCAGGGACGGAATCTCCAGCGGCCGCAAAAGTCCCTCCACCCACAGGCACTACAGGTCAGTGGGAAAGACTTCTGGGCTGGCTGAGAGGGGAGCAGGGTGTCTCCGTGGCTTGGGCCCCCTCGGGAGGCAGTGGCAGAGGCAGTGGCAGAGACAGCAGCAGCCAGGAGCTCCTGGAGCAGACAGAAGCTCTGCTCCATTACTGAAGATCTCTGCATAAACTGCCTGAGGGAATTGAGCCTGGGAGGCAGCCCTGCCCTACCTGAGCACCAGAACTTAAGCTCACATTGAATAGCAGCTGCCCCACTGCTGAAAGCCCTGAGGCTGGGAAGCAGCATTTGAATCTCAGACCCCAAGCACTAGCTGTGTGGATCTAGGCAGGGGTGGAGAGGAATCTCAGAAGTCAAGTAACTGGCAGGGAAAATGCCCAGAAAAGGGAAGAAAAATAAGACCATAGAAGGCTACTTTCTTGGGGAACAGATGTTTCTTCCTCCTTTACTTTCTGGTAAGGAAGTACAATGCTTACCATCAGGGAAAGACATAGAAGCCAAGGCCTCTTTATCCCAAACATCCGAAAAAGATATCCAATGGACTCAGGCTATGGAAGAGCTCAAAAAGGATTTTGAAAATCAAGTTAGACAGGTGGAGGAAAAACTGGGAAGAGAAATGAGAGAGATGCAAGAAAAGCATGAAAAACAGGTCAATACCTTGCTAAAGGAGACCCCAAAAAATGCTGAAGAAAATAACACCTTGAAAAATAGGCTAACTCAATTGGAAAAAGAGGTTCAAGAAGCCAATGAGGAGAAGAATGCTTTCAAAAGCAGAATTAGCAAAATGGAAAAAGAGGTTCAAAAGCTCACTGAAGAAAATAGTTCTCTTGAAATTAGGATGGAACAGATTGAGGCTAATGACTTTATGAGAAACCAAGAAATCATAAAACAAAACCAAAAGAATGAAAAAATGGAAGATAATGTGAAATATCTCATGGGAAAAACAACTGACCTGGAAAAGAGATCCAGGAGAGACAATTTAAAAATTATGGGATTACCTGAAAGCCATGATCCAAAAAAGAGCCTAGACATCATCTTTCATGAAATTATCAAGGAAAACTGCCCTGATATTCTAGAACCAGAGGGCAAAATAAGTATTGAAGGAATCCATCGATCACCACCTGAAAGAGATCCAAAAAGAGAAACTCCTAGGAACATGGTGGCCAAATTCCAGAGTTCCCAGGTCAAGGAGAAAATATTGCAAAGCAGCTAAAAGAAACAATTTCAGTATTGTGGAAATACAATCAGGATAACACAAAATCTAGCAGCTTCTACATTAAGGGATCAAAGGGCGTGGAATAGGATGTTCCAGAAGTCAAAGGAACTAGGGCTCAAACCAAGAATCACCTACCCAGCTAAACTGAGTATAATACTTCAGGGGAAAATATGGTCTTTCACTGAAGCAGAGGACTTTCAAGCATTCTTGATGAAAAGACCAGAGCTGAAAAGAAAATTTGACCTTCAAACCCAAGAATTGGAAGAAGCATGAAAAAGCAAACAGCAAAGAGGAGTCATAAGGGACTTACCAAAGGTGAACTGTTTACATTCCTACATGGAAAGACAATATTTGTAACTCTTAAAACTTTTCAGTATCTGGGTAGTTGGTGGGACTACACACACACATACACACATACATGCACACACACATGTACATGCATGCACACGCACACACATATATACACATGCACACACACAGAGACAGAGAGCACAGAGTGAATTGAATAGGATGGGATCATATCTTAAAAGAAATTAAGGTAAACGGTGAGAGAAATGCAGTGGGAGGAGAGAAGGTGAAATGGAATGTGGTAAATTATCTTTCATTCAAGAGGCAAGCAGGAGACTTTTTAGTGGAGGGAAAGAGAGGAGAGCTGAGAAAAAAACATGAAGTTTACTCTCATCACATTTGACTAAAGGAAGGAATAAAATGCACACTCATTTCGGTATGAAAACCTATCTTACAATACAGGAAAGTGGGGGAGAAGGAGATAAGCAGGGTGGGGGGGATGATGGAAGGGAGAGCAATGGGAGGAGGGAGCAATTTGAAGTCAACACTTGGGGAGGGACAGGATCAAAAGACAGAATAGAAACAATGGGGGGCAGGATAGGATGGAGGGAAATATAGTTAGTCTTACACAACATGACTATTATCGAAGTCATTTGCAAAACTACGCAGATAGGGCCTATATTGAATTGTCTGCCTTCCCAAAGGGAATGGGTGGGGAAGGAGGGATGGGGAGAATTTGGAACTCAAAGTTTTAGGAACAACTGTCGAGTATTGTTGTTGCTACTAGGAAATAAGAAATACAGTTAAGGGGGAATAGAAAGTCATCTGGCCCTGCAGGACAAAAGAGAAGATGAGGACAAGAGAAGGGATGGAAGATAGAAGAGAGGGCAGATTGGTGATAGGGGCAATTAGAATGCTCGGTGTATTGGTGTGGGGGGAGGGGAGAAAATTTGGAACCCAAAATTTTGTGAAAATGAATGTAAAAAGTTAAATAAATAAATTTATATTAAAAAAATTTTAAAAAAGAAAAGAAAAAATAATATAGTGTCTAGATTCTAGATTCTAGACTATAACATTAACATTACTGTTGGGAATCTAAATAGGAAATCTTTGAATAATCCAAAAGTAGACATGCTACAGGAAGAACCCAATTATATCAACCTTGACATTCTTGGCAGAAATGAAACTACAAGTCTAAAGAAGGTGGCACTAGATAGAAAGATGGTTCATAGATTCTTCTTTGGGAGTAAATAAGGGAACTGGTGGAATTGTATTACTGTGTGTCTAATTTTATGCAACATCTGATGATCTTATATTACCAAATATGAGATATCCATATGAGATGGATGAGATCACCAATGCACATAGTAAGCATTTCCAAAAAGACCATGATGAGAATAATTGCAGCTTGTGCACCAATATCTGTAGCTTGGAATGATGAGAAAGAGAAATTCTGCAAAGAACTCAACAAGACCTTCCAAATTTAAATCAATGTATATTTTAATACTGGGTAACTTCAATGCAGAGGTGGGAATAAGCTAGCATGATGCACATGTTGGAAAGTATGGTTCAGGAGTAAGAAACAAGAAAGGCCAAGGGCTTATAGAATATTTTAAAATATTATATCATGCACCCTTTTTTCTAAAATAGAATCAAGAGGTACTAGACATGGTAAAACAAAAAAAAGTACATCATGTTAACAGATAGGAAATATCTGATTATTAAATATATAAGATTCAATCACTTGTTTGTTGGAGAAAATACTAGTTATTCGATCAACCGACAAACATTAATAAGTGACTGTTGTGTGCCCAGCATTTTGGTAGGTGCTAGAAATACATCTGCTTCCTCCTAGGAATTTGCAATCAATCTATCACACTGGATACACATAGAGGTAAATAAAAACATATACAGAGTGAAAATAAATTAGTGGGGAGAGGGGTATTAGTAACTTGGAGCAATTAGAAAAAGACATTGTGCAAGAGGAAGTGTGAGAGCCAAGCTTGGAGGAAAGTTAGAGAATCTGAGAGGTGAAAGTAAGAAAAGGCTACAGTTCAGTCATGGAATACAGTCTAACAAAGGTGTGGAGATGGGAGAAGGAATGTTCTATATAAGGAACTGCTAGAAGGTCAGGTTGACCAGAATGTATGGCGTATAGAAGGGAGTAATGTGAAATAAGCCTAGAAGAAAAAACCACTTAATTACACACAAACACAAAAGAAGAAAAGGAGCCAGATAGTGAAAACCTTTAAGTCCCCTCCCCTCAAAAAAATTGCCATATTATCCTAGAAGCAAAGGGAGATATTGGAGGTTTTTGTGCAAGGAAGTGACATGGTCAGAAATTTGGTAACTATGTGGAAGATGATGGTTCAGAGAAGAGAGATTATAGGCAGGGGGATTGATCAATAACTTACTAAAAGAAGAAATAAAAATGAAAAGATACAGAATTGAATGAACTTCAGTCTGATATTTTTAAACAAGCCACTGAATCCTCCAAATGGTAAATTAATAAAAGAGCAGACAATAATACGAACTATAACTATTAAATGAGGTAAATCAACTTCCTTCGCATGGAGACCAGCAGAGCTGTTGCCTCAGCCAGCAAACGATCTCCTTGCCAAATGATGAATGATGGCTGTCAAAGGCAATGCCAAGTTTAGAATATAAACTTGTGCATAAAACTCTTGCAGAAGAAAAAGATTAACTTAGGAGCAATAGAGACAAGGGGGAAGAACATGTTTTCTGGAAAATTGAGGAGAGTTAACCAATTCAATTCAGCTAAATTCATAAAAACCAACTTTTATTATTAATTTATTATTGCATTGCCTGCGGGCAACATCCTAAGCCCTCTGGCTACAGATACAAAGCTCATAACAATAATGGTATGTATAGCACTCACGTATGTATACTACTCACGTAGACTGAGATATACACACATCATAATATGAGGGAGGAGGAGAGAGGGGGAGGAGCAGGAGGTGAAAAAGAGAAGGAAGGAGAGGAAGGGAGGGGAGAGATGAGAGAGAGACAGACAGAGAGACACACAGAGAGAGACAGAGAGACTGAGAGAGACAGAGACAAAGAGAGACAGAGAGACTGATAAAGACAGAGACAAAGAGAGAGAGAGACAGAGAGACTGAGAAAGACACACAGAGAGAGACAGAGAAAGGCAGAGAGAGAGACAGAGAGACTGAGAGAGACAGAGAGAGACAAAGAGAGAGAGACAGAGAGACTGAGAAAGACACACAGAGAGAGACAGAGAAAGGCAGAGAGAGAGAGAGACTGAGAGAGAAAGAGAGAGAGACAGAGAGAGGCAGAGAGAGAGACTGAGAGAGACAGAGAGACTTAGAGAGACAGAGAGAGACAGAGACAGAGAGAGACAGGGACAAAGAGAGAGAGAGAGAGAGAGACAAAATTAGTCAACATTTAGTCAACAAGGCTATGCATCATTGAGTGCCCAATCAGCATTACACAGCATAAGTACCATGAGTTCAGAGAAAGGGGATATCGTTATGAGCTACAATGGTCAATGAAAGATTCTTGATAAAGGTAATGCTTCACCTGGGTTTATCAATGCAGATTAAATTAGAACTGTGTCCTGTGTACTAGATAAGCAGAAAAGACAAGGGAGGGTATACCAGGTGAGGGCACTGGCAAAAGCAAACTCATGGAGGTGTAAATGCCCTATGGCCAGTAGGGAGGACAATGAGTATACCAGTCTGGCTGGATTGGGGAATTCATATAGGAGAATAATGGGAGGTAAGGAAGTTCAAAGGTAAATTGACTCTAGATTCTATAGGGCCTCTGAATATCAGGCAAAAGGCTTTGGGTTTTATCTTAGGGAAAAGCATTGAATGTTTATGCACATAAGGTCATTTTTTCTAGACAATTACAAGATTATCAACCTTAGAAGTTATCTATTTTTAATTTTATAGATGAGGCTTAATCACTGAATGGGCTATTACCTCACTCAAAGTGAGAATCTGAAAAGACCTTGGTCTAAAAGGGTCAGGGTCTCCCATTGCATCCTGGTCATCTCCAGTCATCCTGGTGAATATCTGGTCACTGACCCTAATGGTTCTGAAGGAAAAAGTGAGGCTGGTGACCTTGCACAGCCTTCCCTCACTCAAATCAAAGTCAATTGTCATGTCATTTCACCATCTCCCTAATGTCATGGTCCTCTTCAAGAGCGAAGAACAAAGCCAAGATGAAGAAACTGAGCCCTAGAAAGCTGATAAGATTTGCCCAACGTCATGGAAACAGTGTCAGAGCTGGAGGGAACTCAAGGTCTATGTAATCATGCTTTTCTTAATCTTTAATTCTAATCTGCTTTTCTTAACCTTTACCACACTGCTTCTGGGAGTAGCATCTAAGATGGATTGTGAATGAGGAAGGGAAATGAGGTGAAGAAATGACTGGAAATAAAGGGTTAGGAGATCTTGGCAAAAGTCTGGGAGTGAAGAGATCCATACAAACTTCAACTGTGGTGATAGCCATAGAGACAAAAAAGAGACTTGGATACAATATGGAGGGTTCCTAAAGAGATCCACAGTGAGAGAGGTACCCATTTCACAGAAGTTCCATTAGCTAAGCTGGTTTCTTCTTGGATAATTACTTAGCACCTTCATTGTGTCTTTCGTTCCCACATCAGGAATGGTTGAAAGAATTAGTGGAATACTTAAAACCTCCTTTACTAAATTCTCTGAGGAGCTAGGTCTCCCCTGGCCCAAAGCCCTTCCTTTAACCCTAACAAGCCTTAGATCTAGACCAGGGGTGAGAAACCTGCAGCCTCGAGGCCATATGTGGCTCTCTAGGTCCTCAAGTGTAGCCCTTTTACTAAATACAAATTTCACAGAACAAATTCCCTTAATGAAAGAGTTTGTTCTGTAAAACTTGGATTCAGTTAAAAGGCCACATCCAAGGACCTAGAAGGCCACATGTGGCCTTGAGAAAGCAGCTTCCCCACTCTGATCTAGACCATTTCGTTCCCAATAAACTCAGTTTCTATGAGATAGTATCAAAACACCCAATGCCACCATATCTGTAGGTGAGAAGCTGAAAAACCAAAGGCCCCTTCCTACAATACTGTATTGGGTTGGCTCAGAAAATACCAGAGACTTACCAGTTTATCTCAGTCCCATTTTTTAGAAATTCCAACAGAGACTCAGGCCACACTGATCCAAACTGGACACACCATCTCCATTTTTTAGAAATTCCAACAGAGACTCAGGCCACACTGATCCAAACTGGACACACCATCTCCAAGAACACTCCTTGGAGCCACATTGGAAAGGTCCCATTTGAAGGCCTGTTCACCACCCCCACTGCAGCCAAACTCAGGAGAGTGGGGTCCAGGATCCACCTGTAGCACCTCAAAAGGGCAGCACCGCCCACCTGGATTGTGAACCTGACCCTGAAGATTAAATGGGGTCCAAAACAGCCAACATCTGAGGTAGACAGCTGTTCTCAAGACACCAACATGAGAAGAAAATGACAGCAGACAGACCACTAACCCAAGAAACTCAACATGAACTGAGGTTTACAGTTACCTGTAAAGTTACCTTTCTATGAACTAAACCTTTTCTTCCTTGCTACTATACCAGTCTCTGACCTCTCATTTTCCAAAATGTTTTTCCTATTCCTAATCCATCCACAGAGGCTAAGGAAGAATGAACAAAAGGCAGCTGCTGTTTGGTTATTGAAGATGAGGGAGGAGGACATGGAATCAAAGGTAGCTAATGTTTTGAAGTTTTCATGCTTTTCAATAGAAATAGGCAAGTCATAAGAAGTGGATTGGCAAGGGAAGATGATGAGTTTAGCTAAGAGTGAAACTTTCAGCTGGAAGAGTCCATCAGATCAATGGGAGATGCATAGCTGGGGCTCTTGAAAAAATCAGGAGGAGAGATTTAGAGGTGCAAATCATCTCCATAGGTGTGACCACTGAACTCAATGGATGAGTTCTCTTCGAGAGCATGGATTTATTAAGAAAAACATAACAAAGCGCTCTTCTGTTCCCTTAATTCAACAAATAATTATGGAATTGACTCATTTCAGGGTGTAATAAGAACATTTAAATGCTCAAACATTGATTTAATCATATTAATGAATAGCATCAATTTAAAAAAATCAAAGTTGCAACTTAAAATACACTTTTTTTTAATCCAGACCTGTTATTTCATCCATTTGGAAAGCACCCAGTGAAGAAACTCCCTTTACTTAAGCAGACTGGCAATTTGTCTATAATTGATCATTTTAGACAGCTCTCTGAGTCAGAGATGTGAATGATTTTCCTATGATTCATGCTTACATTAGCATGTGTAGAGATAAGACTTGAACCCAGGTCTTCTTGACTCCAAAGCTGTACAGTCCAGAGATGTGCTAGTCAGTTTTGGACATCCATCTCTCCTCTCCTCTCTAGATAATCAACACAAATAATACATCAAACCTTGATTTTCAGATTTCCAAAGTGCAAATGCTCACACTGAAAAGTTAACCATCAGCTCTCAAGAATTGGACTCTAGTAATAGCACTGGCTATGCTTCTATCCAATGTCTATCATACAGTTGTCTATGTTAAAATTCTTTCAGTTTCCTACTTTGATCCCTAAGCTCTTACATCTGATAACTGGTTTATGACTTTTGTTTATAATACAGATATGTGCAATTTTTTCACAAGGAGGTTGGGGGAAGGGAAAGAGATGCACTTTTTCCCTCTAAGAAATAAAACTCAGTGAAGTGATTCTGCCATTTATCCATCCTGGCTTTGCACCTCCAACAGCCTGGATTTGTTCTTAATGACCCAGACAAATGTCTGTCACCCAGCATTCAAGGAGGCATAACTTTCTGAAAGTCATAACTACATTCTCTGAACTCTTCTGCAGGAGAATGAAAAGAAAAACTCATATCTTTGAAAATGTCTCATTTCTTAGACATATATTTTCCCCCAATTAATGAAAGACACTATTATTTTCTTATAGAAATTTGATTTACATCATTCAGGTTTGATTCATGAAAGTAAAAGAGATGAGACTATTCATTTCCTGTAAGTCAAACTTCTTCTCGTGGATACTCATAGTGCTCAAGAAAGCATGCTTAAACTTTAGTAAAGGAGGGGAAAAATCATTTTTTTGCCTAAATGCAAAGGATTGTTTTTTTTTTCCTCATGGCACTTTATGACACTTGGCAGCTCATTATCACACTTCACAGCACTTCATGTCATAATGTCAAATTACTCTAAATTCTGAAAATATCACAGCATTGCAGTTTTATATAATTGATATTGTACCATTAATCAGGAAGTGTCTTCCTCACAAACCAGTGCTTTCAAAGGCTTATTACTGAACTCTAAAGATTTACTGCCACCTAAAAGTTTCCATCCAAAGTTTTATCACTGAATTATATTTTGAGTTAAAAAAAAATAAGTTGGTCCTTTTACAGATCATGCCCTCAATCTGAACATTGAAATTGTTATTTTTAGAATCTCATTTGGCCTAGAAATCAAAAAGAAACTGTAAGAAGTAAGGGATGAAATGGAGAGGAGGAATGAATTACAGGGAAGAAAAAGTAACAGCTAAGAACTTACATGCTCTAAAGTGAGAGGTTGGAATCATTAGACGTAGATTTTTTTCTCATTCTGAGAACAAATTCCTGTACTATTTGGGAGAGACTCTAAAATCCTTTCTTTTTCCAGAATTTATTTGAAATTTGAAGGAGGCTATGAAATGTCCTGACAAAGTAGCAGCCAGGAAATGAAAGCTTTGGTCTAGGAGATCTATTACTTTATTGTATTTATTACTATCAAGGTAATATTATGAATGATGAGAAGGGGTAGGTGAATCAGCATCAAAAAAGGGAGGGAGAGGGGAAGAGGTGTAGAGGGATACCTTCTGTTAGAGATTTGGGAAGGAATTCTGCAAAAGACAGAAGAGAATCCCAAAGAAGAATATGATACAAGATGGCTTTAGAGGAAATTGTTATTTTAAATAACATTCAATCTCAAATAAAGGGGAAATATACCAGTGTGGGAGTCAGGAGGACAAGAGTTCAAATCTCACCTCAGACACTTGACATTCACCAGCTGTGTGGCAAGTCACTTAATCCCAATTGCCTCAAACTGGGTCATCTCCAATCACCCTGATGAGTATCTGGTCCCTGGATTCTGATGGTTCTGGAGGAGAAGTGAGGCTGGTGACCTGCACAGCCTTCCCTCACTCAAAATAAAGTCAAGTGTAAGTCGTGTCACTATTTCTCTGACAGCATGGTCTTCGGCAACGAAGGACAAACAAGAGGAAGGAGAAAGTCCATAGATGCTAAGTCCCTTCAAAAGAAATAAAGGACACCAGAGGAAAGAATGTAAAACTTTACCATTACTGAGACACGAGGCATGAACAAATGGGCAATGTCTTGCATCTAATACAGTAATTTTTCACATTCACTAAGTGGATGTAGTTAGGGGAAGGGACATGCGGCATTGACCACAAAAATTTGGGGTCCTAGACATGATGTTAACATATCTGTAAACTTCCACCTAAGGGGCAGCTAGGTGCAGTGGATAGAGCACCAGTGCAGGAGTCAGGAGGACTTGAGATCAATTCTCACCTCAGATGCTTGACACTCACTAGATGTGTGACTTTGGGCAAGTCCCTTAACCCCAATTGCCTCATCTTGTGTCATCTCCAGTCATCCTGATGAATATCTGCTCACTGGATTCAGATGGCTCTGGAGGAGAAGTGAGGCTGGTGACCTGCACAGCCCTCCCTCACTCAGAACAAAGTCAAGTGTAAGTCATGTCATCATTTCTCTGATGGCATGATCTTCTTCGGCAGCAAAGGACAAACATACAATCTCCCACTAGGGAGGCCTAGGCTGGTGGATCTCGAGTTCTGAGATACACTAAGCAAAGTCAATCGAGTAACTGTATTAAATTTCACATTGAACCCATTCCCAACCCAACCTCCCCCAAACACACACACACACACACACACACACACACACACACACACACCTTAGACCACCTAAGGTGGGAAAAACTTGCCCACGTCAGAAATGGAAAGGCTCAAATGAGTGGTAGACATGATGAGCCTGTAGGAAGCCTCTACGCTTCCAGTCTGGGCAAGATAGGGAGATGGTCTTTAAGATAAAACAATTGCTAGGGAGTAGGGGGGAAGAGGAAGTCTTCCAGAACAAATAGAAGCTATTAGGAACAGAGTGGCAGCTAGGTGGCCCATTAGATGGAGCGCCAGCCCTGGAATCAGGAAGACACAAGTTCAAATCTGACTTCAGACATTTATTAACTGTGTGACCCAGGGCAAGTCACTTAACCTTGTTTGCCTCAGTTTCCTCATCTGTAAAATGAGCTGAAGAAGGAAATGGCAAACCACACCAGTATCTTTGCTGAGAAAACCCCAAATGGGGTCATGAACAGTTAGACAAGCCTGAAATGACTCAACAGCAACCAAAAGGTACAGAGTGGGTAGTTAAAAGGACATGAGAACATCCTCGAAGAACCTGTGAATGGAATCCATTTGTATTTCATCATTAATTTCTGAAAATTTCTGTAAATTGGCACAAGATTAACTATAAATCACGAACTTAGTTTTGAGTAAAAGATAATTATAGTTAGAGAAATTGCATTGATTGTACAATAGGTAGTTTGTACAATAAACAGGTGGCACAATAGGTAGGTGCTGGGACTGAAGTCAGGAAGACTCATCTTCCTGTGTGTTTAAATCCAGCCATAGACACTTAATAGACATGCAACTGGCCAAGTCACTTAACTGCATTTGCATCAGTTTTCTCATCGATAAAATGAGTTGGAGAAGCAGACCACCCCAGTATTTTTTCCAAGAAAATCCCAAATAGGGTTATGAAGAGCTAGATACAACTGAAAAATAAATGAATGACAATAAAAATATCACAGATTTGTTTCTTCAGTCTCTCTCTCTCTATATATAAAATATTCAATATATTGAATTCAATATATATATTGAATATTCAATATATTCAATTCAATATATATATATATATTACATATATTGAATGGTTGAATTTATTGGAATCCAACCTGCTGCTTCTAGGCCAAATGTGTCTGACTCAGAGCTTTGGACGTTTAAGGCACGCAAAAACAAAAGAAAATAGAACAAAGAAGAAACAACTCATAAATCCTCTCTCCCCATCTTTTCTTAAATTCGGTAACAGGTGTTGAAATTCAGTGAATTTAAATGTGTGACTCTTATCCAATCACTTAAGTTCTCTAACAAGCCTCAGTTTCCCCTTGTATAAAAATAGAACTCCAATGCCTGTCAGGAAAAGATTCAGAAAAGAAAATCTGGGGGCTTCAAAGATGGCTATGGCTTTTTTGTGTTGTTTTTAATTTAATTTTTTTACAGTTAACAAGCATTTTTATTTTCTTTTCCTCCTACTCGCCTTCTCAATTGAATAACAACCAAAATAAAAGAAAAAAACAAATCCTTATAACAAATGTGCATAGTCAATCAAAGCAAATCCGTCATTGAATATGTCCAAAATTGTATGTCTCTTTCTGAATCATGAGTTCACTATCTTTCTGTAGAACCACGCACTTATTAAGCATTAACTACGTGGCAGACACCGAATTAAGGGCTGGGGAAACGTATACAAGCAAAAAGAAAGCAAATGCAGAGAGGGGAATAATAAACTACAGAGGGCTAAAGACAGAATAGGATGGAGAATGAAGGTATCTGATGCATGGTTTTAAAGTCCAGAAGCCAGGAACAGAGGAGGATGAAGGCTAGCCTGAGTCTCTATAAAATGTCAGCAGAAGGAGGAACTCACCAATGGGAGAGGGGAGAAGGATGTAGGAATACTTGACATTGAGAAGGTGAAAGGGATGGTTGAATGTTTCGGGACTGAGGAGGTCTCGGGAATGGATGGAAGTTCTGTTATGAGACTGTGAAAAAGGCATGAAGCAACTAACAGGGCCAGAAAGGGTCCTCTGAAATCAGGGTTTATCACTGAATCCATGTGAGGTTTAAAGTTATCTATGGTTATTTTTCTTCATAAAGCAGTTGTTACACAAAATTGTTCCCAAGCTTCTGTTCTGTGCACTCTGGATCAGTTCCTACGGATCTTCTGAGGTTTCCCTGAATCTGTCCATTTCATCATTTCTTAGAAGGCAATGACATTCATATTCTATAACTGGATTAGGTGGGCATCCCTTTAGTTTCCAGATTTTGACCACTATGAAAAAAGTTGCTATCATTATTTTTCTACATATGGGTACTTTTTCTCTTTTTTTAAAAATCTCTTTGAGGTATAGGTCTAATAAGTAGTTATTTATCACTGGGTTTAAGTTTAGTGACTTTGGGGGCATAGCTCCAAATTGTGTTCCAGAATGCCTGGACCGTTTCATAGCTCCACCAGCAATGTATTAACGTGCCTCTTTTCTTGTCCTTTTTGTCAATCTAATGAGTATGAGGTGGTACCTCAGTGGTTTTAATTTGAATTTCTCTAAGCATTAGTTATTTGGAGCATTTTTTCCAATGGCTAATGATAACTTGGTTTTTTTCTTCTGAAAATTACTTGTTCGTATCTTTGGCCATTTATTCGTTAGGGAATGACTCTTTTTCTTATAAATTTAAATCAGTTCCTTATCTATCTTAGAAACGAAAGCCCTATCAGAGAAATTTGTTACTAAGATTTTTTTCCCCCAATTCCCTGCTTCCTTTATAATTTTGGCCACATTAGTTTTGTCTGTGAAAAAAAAATTTAATTTTAAGTAGACAGAATTATTTATTTAATTTGGGGGGGATCCTTGTTTCATCATGAGCTCTTCCCAGTTTCAAAAAGTAGTTGCTTATTTGCTCCAATAATTTGCTTATGCTGTTACCATTTATAGATATCATATACTCACTTGGAATTTGTCATGATATGTGATGTGAAATGCAACTATAACCTAGTATGTAATTTTATGTAAGTAAAATTAAAGTAGAATCACAGCAAGCTTTTACTGAACTTCAAGGAAGTGGAACATGAAAGGATCTCAAAAAATAGATTAGGAGGTAGTAATATCCTAGAAGTAGCTAGAACTATAATAAATCAACTTGATATCACTTTTGTGAGGGACCATCCCATTTAAAATGAAAAAAAGTATACCTCTCTTTAGGGGTTAATTTCACAGTCCTTTTCCCCCTAAAGCAGAAATTCTAAATTTGTGGCATTAAAGTCCCTAGATAGATTTCAGGGTATCCATGGATATGAACGGGGAAAAATTGTATCTTTACTTTCACCAATCTCCAACAAATATTTAGCATTTCCTTAAATTAAATAAAAACATTCTGAGGGGGTGATCCATAGGCTTTGTAAAAGTGCCAAAGAGGTTGTTGACACAAAGGTTAAAAGCCCTTCATTTAAAGGGCAAAGACAGGAAGATAAAGCTGTAGAAAATCCTAAGGAAGGCAACTGGTACAGTGAGAGAATCTAAGTTTGTGCTGCATGGTATCTGTTGTAAAAACTAAGGATTTTAGCCTGGAAGAGTCTCAACGGTGACATAATAGTTATTTCCAAATATTCAAAGGATGTCATATAGAACAGTATTTAATCTTGATCTTTTTGGCCCCAGAGGGAAGAGCTAGAAGAATTTGGTGGAAGTCACAGAAAGAGCAATTTAAGGAAAATTTCCCAACAATTAGGGAGATGCCTTATGATTCTTTATCCCTGGAAGTATTTAGGTACAGGCTGGATGACGACTAGTCAGGCATGTTGCAGAGAAGAATTTTATTCAGACACAAGTTAAACTAGATGTCCTCTGAGGTTCCTTCAAAGACAGATGGCAAAGTATATGAGAATGTGGAATTCAAATCCAACCTCAGGAAGCTACTCCCTGAGTGACCCTGGACAAGTCACTTAATCTATCTCTACCTCAGTTTCCTCCACCATAAAATAGGGATAATAGTGCTTACCTCCTGGAATTGTTGTGAGAACCAAATGAGATAATATTTGTAAAGCACAAATAGTAGGCATCTAATAAATGCTTGTTTCCTTCCTTCTAGATCTGAGATTCAGTGATTCTTTTACGTGCTTGAGAACACACCAAAATCCAGTAAAGAACCTGAAGTTCTTCTGCTTTATGTGCTTTCTGTTCATTGTTCCTAATTATCAGGAGCCCAGCATTCCAGTTCTGGTTGTTACCACTGCTTAACTGTGGGTGAGGCATAGCCAAGTCATTTTAATCGTTTTCATGATTGTTGCAAAGGCAGAAAGATAGAAACTAAAACAAGATCATTTTACTTTGGCTCCTATTCACTACTAAGCAATAATTTGGATCAATTTTAAATTCATAACCTCAACTTCTTCATGTTTTTGCATGAACTCATTTAACTCATAATGTCATGCTGGTATCCACAGAAAAATAGTGGATACAATCTCTATAGAAGATCTGTAGGAAGACATAGACCAGAAACACTTGGATTGAGAAGTTTGGGAAGGGTTGCAATCTCTTCTGGTAAAGGGAATGAACACCCATTACTTTGCTATAGACATATTAAGTTTTCAAAGTACCTACATAAAAGTTCTTTCATCATCACTTAAATGTCAGTTTATGATTGAGCATCACAATTATTTTCCATATAACCTTTATAGTTTGTGATGTTCTCTAGTTAAGAAACTTTCTTTTGTTAAAAGGTTATATTTTACAGTTGGTCTTTTTTAAAAAAAATCAATGTTGTTTAATTACTTCAAAGAAAGAAGTTGTAATGGACTTCTAACTCTGTGCTACGAAGAGTGTGGAAGCTTGTCTGGATGACGTTTTTGAAAGCATATGAAAGGGCAGCTGTATAGTCTAAATATCAAGGAAGGTAAACTAAGCTTGTGTAGGAAAAGTTGGAAAAAACTGATAAACATTTAAATGAAATGACATTTTCACTATAGAAATAGAATGCATGGTATAATGGAAAGTGGTTTAAAAAAATTCTTCCCTTAATAAGCAATTCAGAGCCTAAATCAGAAAGTATTGTGGGCTCATAAAGTGAAACCTTTCGAAAGGAAAGTTCTTTTTATGTTGAAGAGCATTTCACTTGACCTAAAGACGTCAACAGACATTTTCAATTTTCCTAGAAGAAAACTTAAAGGTTCTTAACCTGGTATCTGTAAACTCTGTGTGTATGCAAGCACACATGCATACATGTATATACACACATATGTGTACACATGCATGTGTGTATGTGTGTGCACAGATATGTATATTGTTTATGGACACGCTTATATTGTGTGCATGTGTGAATTTTATATACACACATATGTATATATACATGTATATCAACACTTGGAGATATCTATTGACATTGTTAAGTTGTTTCTATTGTGTACAACTGTGACCCCATTTGAGTTTTTCTTGGCAAAAATACTGGAGTGGTCTGCCATTTCCTTCTCCAGCTCATTTTACAGATGAGGAAACTGAGACAAACAGGGTTAAGTGACTTTCCCAGGGTCACACAACTACTAAGTGTCTGAGACTAGATTTGAATGTGAGTTTTCCTGACTCCAGGCTTAGTGTTCTATCCATTTCACTACCTAACTGCCTATCAATTCATATATCAATGTCTATATCTACCTACCTATCTTTCTATTTACCTATCCATTGATAATTATATTTCAATATAATTTCACTTCCTTTTAAATACTATGCATTTTATGCATTTGAGAAATCGTTCTAAGAAGGGGATCACAGGCTGCATTAGACTGTCTATCAAAGGGGTAATGAGGCAAAAAAAAGGCTAAAAAGCCCTGCCTGATGTGTTTTCCTTTAGGAACACATTTTACAATAAATATCGTCCATCTCTTTTTGATCCAAGATGTTTATATTAAAACATTATCCCATGATAATATGCATTTAATGTTCACAGAAAATACTTTGGTTTTTTTGTGGACCAGATCTGTGACATTGATTGGGGATCTCTACCTGTTCAGTACCTAATAGGTCACTGAGACCTAGAGAGTGACCTAAGGATAGGGTTATATAGCCAAAATGTATCAGTCAAGACTAGAACCCAGTTCTTCCTGACATCAATGCCAATTCTCTCTCCAGTATGAGATACTGCCTCTTTTATGGCTTTAACAACTTTTAAAAAATCTAGAACGTTTAGAGAATAAGTCAAGAAAACCAAGTCCCCCTTTTGATTGTCCAAAATCGAGTTATTCTTAAAACATTACTTTCTTCCCAAATTTCAATTTTACTTTCAAATCAATTTAAACCTCTCTCATGCTAATTCTTATTCCTCCATATTTTCCCAAGATGTTATTTGACAACTTTACCTAGCAAATGTTAATTCATTGACATTTAGATGGTAATGAAGAATTAATTGGGAATTATCTGATAACTATTTTTAAATATTGTAGACCTAATACTTGGAAGAAGGATTTGACTTGTTCTCTTGGACCATGATGGGCAGAACTAAGAATATAGAATTTGCAAAGAAAAAAAAATCAGTCTTGATTTCAGAGGAACCTTCCTAACAATTAGAGGTAACGAAAATCTGAATAGGCTGTGTCCTCCCCTTACTGGAAATCTACAAGTGAAGGTTGAATATGATGGAGATGAGACTGACTTTCGACACTTCTTCCAATTCAGAAATTTTGTGAATTGTCTGAATCTATTTGCTTTCCTTCCTAGCACTGACTAAGAAATGAAGCTTCTTTGATAACAGGTTGACTTTAATGTTGATATTTATTTTGAAAAAATTTTAAATGAACATTTGTGATATTAGATTTTACTTTCTCCATTCTACCTTATCACTCATTCCCCCACCCCTAATAATGTCTCCACCCTATTGTATACCTGCTGCCAAGGCACTTTTATCTAGGAAGAGGTCTCAAAATAAAGGAAAATTAAAAATTATCACAACAGAGATATCTATCTATCTACATGTAAAACCAGCTTAAAACAAAATAGGATGAATATTAGAGAACGCATGACAGCCCTACTGA
Organism: Bettongia penicillata ogilbyi; assembly: GCA_023548195.1. Lineage (NCBI taxonomy): Eukaryota > Metazoa > Chordata > Mammalia > Diprotodontia > Potoroidae > Bettongia > Bettongia penicillata. The sequence goes on from JAJHZJ010000003.1 coordinate 4,718,936, forward strand.
ATTCTTCTGTAATTTTAAATCCATCAGTGGCACATATTGACATATTTAAGTAAATAATAAATTTTGGAAAGATGTATTTGGTTGACTATATACATAGAGAATAAGTCATATTTAGAACTGACCACGGACAAGTCATTATATCTGTTTGGGCCTCATGTGAAAAAGAAAGGGATTGGACAGTCTGGACTACATGGTGTTTCTAGCTGTAACTTCTATGTTCTTATATTATTAAAGCAAACTCTGGAAACAGAATTAGACAAGATTGTTACTATTTTTTTCTAGAATAAAGAGAATTTTACTTAGCTGCCAAGGCACAGTTTTCTATGCCTAAACAATGTGCTAGACTCCACAGTCATCCCGTAACTGATAGTTCTTTTTAAATACAGTTCTTCTTCAGCTACATTAACTGTAAACTAATTATAAAGGAAAACAACTGCAATAAATGGTGATAATATAATGTTATTGTACCATTAATATAATATTTCATACAATAAAACTGTCAATATTACCCTAATATTATTATGTAATATTTATATAATAAAATTACTGCTTTTATTATGTAATATTTTAAATAATAAAATGGCTAAGTATGCATGTGTGTCTATTAATATTTTTTTCACCAGGAAACTAAATGGCTTTGTAGAAGCTATTTAATTAATTATCAAAAAATCCCTCAGAGGCCCAGGAAATTCTAAATCACCCAAAGTACATTACCAGCCTCCATGATACAGGTTGGCATTGGTCTTTCACTTGTATTTTATATTCTTCTATATAACTATGAGTTTGATTCTGGATGTCTGACAAACTCCCTCTGACTCCAGTAAAAGTCAATGGTCATTTTTGCATGAGTCAGATCACAGAAACAGGGCCCTTGTTTCCTGAAACTTATCACAGCCCTAAGTATTTATTAGTCTGGATGAGTAGATGGATATTCTTGATTATGGCCAAACAATATATTATTTATGTAGGCATGGGCAAATATTGAGAAAATGCTATTTTCAAAGTCATACCATAGATGAACTGAATAATCTGGGAATTGTCCTAAGAGATGCCTTATTTAATCTCCAGTTTTACTGAATAAAGATGCAATGATGTGCTCCTTTGCAAGCTGTCACAAAACACTAACAAAGAACATTGCTGGTAGAATCAGTCACAAAATACCTTCTGGGAGCTCTGCTCATACAGTCATAATCTACGTATGTCACATTATGTTTCATACACCAGCATGGAGAAAGGACTCTGAAGCTACAGAAATACCTAGCGATTTTCTTTTTTAAAAAAATGAAAAAAATGTCTAAATGTGAGATGGACAAAACCTCATAAAATGCAGAATCCATCATCACCACTAAAGTCCTTTATGGGGAGTGGGAGGGGGGTGGAATTGGAGCAGTGAAGGGATGCAGCATGGTCTGAATTATATCTGGTTTTAAAAACATCAATTATGAAAAGCATTAGGATCACATTTTTACCAGCAACTACTTACCACATATCTGGGAATTTGGTATAATTTTCACAAATGGGGCCTATAATGTAGCTCTGGGCTGTAACTTACCTCAAAATAGCATGATGCCTCACCAGAAACAGCCGAGGTCTTAGAGATATTGAGTGCCACACAGGAAATTCTATCTATGCTCTATAGAGATGGGGATGGGAGAGTCGTAACAAATACACGGGCAAATACATGAGGGGAAAAAACAACGGAAATGAACAGATCCTGTGTATGGTACAGCCATAATGGATTAACACCATTTTTCATGTGGTTTGTACCAAATTAATCTCATTACTTTGTAGTCAAGCTTCCCATATTTTCTTCCAGAAAACAAAATTAAAAACAACAGCTTAAGGAAATCTGTGACCTATCCAGAAAAAAATTAAACCTGGCCACCCCCTTAGATGGTTATGTGTTCATACCGATTTCAGCCTGTAATGGTAACCTTGGGATCACTAAATCCATCTACTGACAAATATGGGTCATGGCTAGTTGATTGCATATTTCTCCACATTATAAGACCATTTTATATAAAAAAATATTTTATGTAAATCCTTCAATTATAACTGAAATTATTATTTGACTTAGGATGAAAATAAACTTTTAGAACTGGAATGAATTTTACCAGAAGGCTCAGAAAGTTATTTTAAAAAGTAAAGGACATCTACCAATAAGCATCAAAAAAATTCACAAAAGGAAGTACAGATGGGTACACAGGCAAGACAATTAACTCTGTATTTAAAAAACAAACTACATAACAGAGGCTTATAGCTTCATATAGAATCCTTGTTTCTGTTCTTTACCTATTGAAATGTTTATCTTTGTCAGTGGATATATGATTGCTGTCTGACAATGGACAAGGTCATAGTATTTTGAGTCTGAGGCCTTGGGTTCAAATTCTACCTCTGTGAGTATCTATGTGACTCTGGGTAATCTACTTAACCTCTCTGAGGCTCAATTTCTTGCTTTGTAAAATAAAGGTTTGAGATCCTTTCTAGCTCTCAATCCATGATCCTAGAATAAAAAGAAAATTAATTTTTAAAAAATAAAATGACACTGACCCTGGGGTCAGGAGGATCTGAGTCTGGTCTCAAACTGTGTGACCTTGAACAAGTCACTTAACCCCAATTTTCTCTAAAATTAAATTAAAAATAAACTGAATATAAAATTCCTCTTCTGTTTAAACAAGTTGTACGCAATTCTACAATCATTAAAGAATGAATTATTTGCAAAGTACTGGGCCTACAAATACAAAGCACCATATCCTAAAAGACCTTACATTCTTCTGGAGGAATACAACATATACACAGATAAGTACAGAATATATTCAATGTAAATTCAAGATATTTTGGCCAGTAGGAGTGGGGAAGAGCAAGAATGAATTTTGTGGTATAGCCATTGTGTTTATTTTCCCCTATATATTTAATTCCACTAATACCCCATGTCTCTAAATATATTTCTCTAATAAAGAAATGAAAACCAAAACTAAAGGCAGCTTAAAAAATGATGCTGAGTTCATTAAAAGCTAGCACCCTACTTGATCCCCTTGGTTTGCTTCTGCTATGTTCCGCGGCCGCTCATGGTGCCAGCTCTGTCTATCTACCTATGAGCCTTTATTGTTCACACTCACCAAAGAGAGTTTAGCTTGTCCTCTGAAAGATATATGAAAATGAGTGAGTTTATTCATAATTAGGAAATGTCAGAAAGAGAACAGTAGAAAACTAATGACACACAAGACGTAATTCAGGCATGAATAAATGCACAATCAGCATAATTTTGGTATGTCCACAATTAGCACAATTTTGGTATATCCCAGAAATTCAAATTTGGGAGGAACTTTGGAGACTATCTAGACCAAGAATTTCCCATAAAACAAATGGTCATTCAACCTTTCCTTGAGGACCTCTGGTGAGAGAGTTCTATCTTCTGAGGGCTTTCATTCTACCTTGAGATAGCTTGGTTTATGGGGACCTTTTCCTTATGTTGAGCTGAAGTCTTTCCTTCTGAAATCTCTACCAACTACTCCTACTTATTCCTTCTAGGCTCAAGAAAAATAAATGCAATTACTTCTTCTATGTCACAACAATTTAAATATTTGAAGACAGTTATCGTATTACTTTTGTAATTTTTTCTACCTTATGGGCTAAATATCCCAGTTCCTTCAAGGGATCTTTATATGGCATGAACCCAGTGCCCTTCACCATAGCCATAGACTTCTTCAATATCAGGTTTCATCTTAAACTGGCATTCATAGTAGGAAGTCCATGGGGAATGGGGAATGAATGGGGAAAATACAACTTTATTTCAATATAATTATTTTATTTTGTAAGTCTTTTGAAAATATTATTCTGAGAAGGTGTTCATAGACTTCATCTTTGGCTTGTTAAAGGGGTTCACGACAGCAAAAAAAGTTAAGAACTCCTGCCCTGTATACTTTCTAACTCATCAGTGTCCTTCCTTAAAAGTAGTGTCCCAAACTGGACACAATAATTCAGATGTGATCCAATACACTAGAGTTAGCCTCCAAGTTGAAGTCAGTTCATGAGATTATACTTTCGGGTTTAAATCTACCTAAGTGTTCAACCAAATAGCCTGGTGCTTCCCATGTATGAGTCATGGACTACTCTTGGGGTACCAACATGTGTGGGAACCCATTGATATACTAATCACCGTCATTTCTATGGTTATTTAACTCCAACAAATTAGCATCATTCGACAGGTATAATTTAGCATAATAAATAAACAAATATATTTTCTGTGGACTGAACAAATGATATGGCTTACCATGTGTATTGCAGTTTAAGAAATGTATTATTGTAGATATTAATAAAATACAAATTTATTCAAAAGTGATATCATGTTTTGTCATGAATTTTCTTAGTGAGCAACACAGAGGAGGGAGAGAGAGAGAGAGAGAGAGAGAGAGAGAGAGAGAGAGAGAGAGAGAGAGAGAGAGAGAGAAGAGAGCTCATTTATTAAATGCTTACTATGTGCCAGGTACTGTGCTTAAGCACTGGGGTTGTAATATAAGCTTAGCCAAACAGCCCCTACTTTAGGGACTGACATTCAAATGTGGAAGGGACACATAAAAGGCAGCTGGGGAAAGGGTGTGTTTGTGCAAAGAAAAATAAGGAAGTGACACAAAGGCCACTTCTGAAAATGGAGGCAGTACAAAGTAGCTATTAATAGTGCAACGATTTTGATAATCATGGTCGTGGGGGGAGACGGTGAAATGTTTTGACATCTAAAAGGAGTCCTCATACGTAACATGTTTGGGAATATGCCATTAATCTAGTCCATATTTCTCTATTTTATCCACAAGAACAGCATGAAACATGATACACATGCCTGGAGATTCAATAGTAAATATTCTTAGAAATGTTTTTAACAAATGTTTATTGATGATTCCTTTTTTAACTCCATAGTCACTTCCCAATAGAACTAAGCCCTAAAATAGAATTCTCTCTTATAGGAACACACGAGGAATCTGGAATTTCTTTAGCATAAGGAAGTCCTAGCATGGTTAAGTCCCTCTACTAAGGTGGATGAAAAATTACCAGTGACTTAGTACATAAATCTTAGTATGTATAGAGAAACTATTGAAGATCTTCAATTTTATATGTAATAAATTTTATTAAATTTCTAATTCTCCAAAAGAGGGAGATATATTCATCCACCGACACATATATTTAGCAAGTTTTACAAGTTCATGATTTCTGAATTAGAAGACATGCAGTCTCAAAGCTTGAATAAATCCTAACTCTCTTGGTTCCTGGCCATATGACTATGGGAAAATCACTTAATTTCTCCATTTCTCAGTTTCCTCATCTGTAAATGAGTTTGACGCTACTTATATTTTTTTCATAGATGTTGAAAGTATTCATAAGTACAATATAATGCAAAAATAATAAACTCCATGAAAGCAATCATCACATTTTACCTAATTTCTATCTCTCTCAGGATATATTACAGTGCTTTGCATAGAGTAGCTTCTTAGTAAATATTTGCTGAGTGAATGAATGATGCAATTAATTGACAAGTCTAACTTATTTTAAGGAGGTAGTGTATCCAGAGCCAGATGCATTGTACTATAACACTTTAAAAGAGATAGTGTGGAAAACTACCAGCATAGAGTGGGAAAAGCTGGAAAGATATAATGGGTTGATCAATACAATGTTATGCTTAGCATTAAATATGGTACATGATAAATAAGCAATAACAGACAATGAGGTGCTGGGAAATGTTGAGAACAGAAATGATGACAAAGATAGATAAAGGAAATTGGAAGAGGTTATCAAGGCTGCCAGCTAGAAAAGCAAAAATAAAAACAAAAAAAACCACGTGACCTTCACAGGTGTACAGCAGAGAAACATTTCCAATGAAATCTAAAGGTGAACACAAGAAAACATTGCCCCAACTGACATTTTTTTTAACCAAAACATCATTAATATATCATTATCAAATCTCAGCTTAACACTGAAAGCCTTGATATAATATCTTCAGCTGAAACCAGTGCAGGTCTGCTGGTGTTCGCAGACCCTATTGGCTCAAGTCACCTGAGACCCTAGCACCTTGAGTCCACCCTGGGTCAAGCCTTTTCCAGGGTTATACTCTCCCATCACTCACCCTCACTTGCCCAACACTTCTCTAGTACCTGTCACCCTATCCTAGGGCTGATCTGCCTCCACTTCTAGCCTAGGAACATATTATGATATCTTTAACATATTTTCTCCAGTCATTTCTGGAGAAATAAAGTAAAACAACCACACTGAATATTGTTTGCTCTGTTAGACTGTGGATTCACTGAGAGCAGGGACCGCCTTTTGCCTTTCTGTATAGCCCCATGGCTTAATAAAGGAAACTTATGGGAGTCAAGATAGGGGAAGTACATAGTAAATTGCTGTATCTCAACCAGAACAAATTCTGGAACAGCAGAACTGGCAGAAAGACAGAGTGGAAAAATCTTTTAGCCCAGAAGATTTAGGAGATCGGCAAGAGAGGGAGGTCTCACTTGGGTAAAAGGAGAACACATTCCAGGACAGGAAATATCCTAGCAAGCTCCACCTCAGCAAGCCATTGGGAGATCCTGAGCCCCAGAGTTTGGAGCAAGCACATGCCAACACCATGAACCTCTCCCCAAACCGATCCCACACACCTTAGCATAGCTAGGGGAACTGGCAAACTCTAGCTCCAAAAACCACCATGCTTCAGTGTAACTCAGGGTAAACAGGCATCCTCCAGGTGCCAGACCTCCACATGCTTCAGTGTAGCCCTAGGAAAATGCAGAAAAATCCCACCTGGCCTCAGCACACACTAGATACCACCACAAGGATCCCAGCTCAGCTCCAGGTAAGCTGCCAGGTCCCTACAGGCTCCAGCAGAGCCAATCACCCCCACTCCCTCCACACCAGTGGTCCTCAGGGCAACATCAGCAGAGCCAGGTAAACATCCAGGGTCTGAAGCCATTGGCACAAGAATCCTGAGACAGAGTCTCTTCCACCCTGGGAACAAACATCAGATTGAAAAGAAAATAAAAGGCAAAAAAAAAGATGAGCAAAAACCAACAACCACAAAGAATCTGACCATAGGAAGTCATTATGATGACAGAGAAGACCCAAAAGCAAACTCAGAAAGGGACAGCAATATCAACACATCTATGGGAAAAACCCCAAAGAAAAATAGGAAGTGGTCTCAGGCCCAGGAAGAATTGAGGGAAGAACTCCAAAAGGAGCTCAAAAAAATCATAGAAGAGAAGTAGAGGAAAAATTGGGAAAAGAAATGAGAGGGACAAAAGAAAATTATGAAAAAAAAAGACTCAACAGCTTGGAAAGCTGCTTAAAAAGTAGAATTGGCCAAATGGAAAAGGAGATACAAAAATCCACTGAAGGGGGGCGGAGCCAAGATGGCGGAGTAGAAGGATGCAAGTTTACGAGCTCCAACCCCCAGCCCATAGAATTAATGTAAAAAGAGATCCGCATAACTTCTGGACCACTGAAAGGGGTACAGAAATGGAGTGGAAGAGATTTCCATGCCGTAGAGCCCTGGAGACCCGTCCCCAGGGACCGTCACGCCCCGGAAAGCGGACCCCACCCCCAGCGCTGCCCTGGCCGCGGCCCCAGAGAAGCTGACCTGAGCAGGCTTCAAGGACGGAAGCTCCAGCAGCCGGGAAAGTCCCTCCGCCCACAGAAGCTACAGGTCAGTGAGAGAGGCTGGGCTGGAGGAGGGGAACGGAGTGTCTCCGTGACTCGGGCACCCTCGGGAGGAGGCGGCAGTGGCAGAGACGGGGGCAGGAAGCTGCGGAGGCAGAGGCATGGGCGGCAGCGGAGGCAGCAGCGGCAGCTGCCCGGACTCCCCCAGCAGCAGGCAGGATCTTCATTACTGAAAGTCTCTGCATAAACAACCTGAGGGAGCTGAGCCTGGGCGACAGCCCTGCCCCATCCTGCTCCACTACTGAAGGCCTCTGCATAAAGCCCCTGAGGGAATTGAGCCTGGGAGGTGGCCCCCCCCCACCCGCTCCATTCCTGAAAGTCTCTGCATAAAGCCCCTGAGGAAGCTGAGCCTGGGAGGTGCCCCTGCCCCCACCCCAGCACCAGAACTAAAGCTCACATTGATTAGCGGGCACATGGAAAGCGCATTTGAATCTCAGAGCCCAAGCACTAGCTGGGTGAATCTAGGTGGGGGTGGACAGGAATCTCAGAAGTCAAGCAACTGGCTGGGAAAATGCCTAGAAAAGGGAAGAAAAATAAGACTATAGAGAGTTTTTTCCAACAAATGCAAATGATCCCGACATTCGGATCTGACGACGACAAGGAGGAAATATTCTTGCCATCAGGGAAAGACGTGGAGGGCGGGGCCTCAGCACCCCAGACACCCCAGGGGGATGTCGGGTGGGCTCAGGCCTTGGAAGAGCTCAAAAGGGATTTTGAAAAGCAAATTAGACAGGTGGAGGAAAAACTGGGAAGAGAAATGAGAGAGATGCAAGAAAAGTATGAAAAACGGGTCAATACCTTGGTTAAGGAGACCCAAAAAAATGCTGAAGAAAATGACACCTTGAAGAATAGGCTCACTCAATTGGCAAAAGAGGTTCAAAAAGCCAATGAGGAGAAGAATGTTTTCAAAAGCAGAATTAGCCAAATGGAAAAAGAGGTTCAAAAGCTCACTGAATTTAATAGTTCTCTCAAAACTAGAATGGAACAGATGGAGTCTAATGACTTTACGAGAAACCAAGAAATCACCAAACAAAACCAAAAGAATGAAAAAATGGAAGAGAATGTGAAATATCTCATGGGAAAAACAACTGACCTGGAAAATAGATCCAGGAGAGACAATTTAAAAATTATGGGACTACCTGAAAGCCATGATCAAAAAAAGAGTCTAGATATCATCTTCCATGAAATTGTCAAGGAAAACTGCCCTGACATTCTAGAACCAGAGGGCAAAATAAGTATTGAAAGAATCCATCGATCACCACCTGAAAGAGATCCAAAAAGAGAAACTCCTAGGAACATGGTGGCCAAATTCCAGAACTCCCAGCTCAAGGAAAAAATCTTGCAAGCAGCTAGAAAGAAACAATTCCAGTACTGTGGAAATACAATCAGGATAACTCAAGATCTAGCAGCTTCTACATTAAGGGATCGAAGGGCGTGCAATAGGATATTCCAGAAGTCAAAGGAACTAGGACTGAAACCAAGAATCACCTACCCAGCTAAACTGAGTATAATACTTCAAGGGAAAATATGGTCTTTCAATGAAACAGAGGACTTTCAATCATTCTTGATGAAAAGACCAGAGCTGAAAAGAAAATTTGACTTTCAAACACAAGAATGAGAAGAAGCATGAAAAAGTAAACAGCAAAGAGAAGTCTTAAGGGACTTACCAGAAGTGAACTGTTTACATTCCTACATGGAAAGACAATATTTGTAACTCTTAAAACTTTTCAGTATATGGGTAGTTGGTGGGACCACACACACACACATGTACATGCATGCACGCACACACACATACACACATGCACACACATACAGAGACAGAGAGCACACAGTGAATTGAATAGGATGGGACCATATCTTAAAAGAAATTAAGGTAAATGGTGAGAGAGAAAGGTAGGGGGAGGAAAGAGGGTGAAATGGAATGGGGTAATTATATGTCATTTAAGAGGCAAGCAGGAGACTTCTTAGTGGAGGGAAAAAGAAGAGAGCTGAGGAAAAAAAAACAATTAGTTTACCCTCATCACATTTGACTAAAGGAAGGAATAAAATGCACACTCATTTTGGTATGAAAACCTATCTTACAGTATAGGAAAGTGGGGGAGAAGGAGATAAGCAAGGGGGGGGGACGATGGAAGGGAGGGCAAAGGGAGGAGGGAGCAATTTGAAGTCAACACTTGGGGAGGGACAGGATCAAAAGACAGAAGTGAAACAATGAGGGGCAGGGTAGGATGGAGGGTAATTCAGTTAGTCTTACACAACACGACTATCAGGGAAGACATTTGCAAAATTACACAGATATGGCCTATATTGAGTTGCCTGCCTTCCCAAAGGGAATGGGTGGTGAGGGAGGGATGGGGAGAATTTGGAACTCATAGTTTTAGGAACAACTGTTTAGTATTACTGTTGCTACTAAGAAAGAAGACATACAGTTAATGACGAATAGAAAGATATCTGGCCCTACAGGAGAAAAGAGAAGATGGAGACAAGAGAAGGGAGGGATGACAGAAGAGAGGGCAGATTGGAGATAGGGAAAATTAGATTGCTTGGGGTATTGGGGTGGGGGGGAGGGGATAAAAGGGGAGAAAATTTGGAACCCAAAACTTTGTGAAAATGAATGTGAAAAGTTAAACAAACAAATAAATAAATAATTGGAAAAAAATCCACTGAAGGAAACAACTTCTTAAAAAGTATACTAGGCCAAATGGAAAAGAAAGTACAAAAACTAATTGAGTAAAACAATGCCTTAAAAGTTATAATTGGGCAAGTAGAAGATAATGACTCTATGAGATATCATGAGGCAATCAAACAGATTCAAAAGAATGAAAAAATGGAAGAAAATGGGAAAAACAAGTGCCCTGGAAAATAGATCCAGGAGACACAATATCAGAATCATTGGACTCCTGAAAATCATAATCAAAAGGAGGACATGGACAGTATCTTTCAAGAAATTATCAATGAAAACTGTCCTGGATGTCATGGTGTCCTGGAACCAGAGGGAAAAATAGGCATTGAAAGAATCTACCAATCACCTCAGGAAAGGGGTCCTAAAATATAAACCCCAAAGAACATTATAGTCAAATTTCAGAACTATCAGGTCTAGTTAAAAATACTACAAGTGACCAGAAAGAAGCAATTCAGATATCAAAGAGTCACAATCAGGATCACACAGGACTTGACAACTGCAACATTAAAGGACTGGAGGTCATGGAACATGATATTCCAGAAGGCAAAGGAGCTGGGACTACAACCAAGAATCACTTACTCAGCAAAATTTAGCATACTATATCAAGGGGAAAAATGGTCATTTAATGAAATGGAAGGATTTCAAACTTTCCTAAGGAGAAGACCAGAACTAAACCAAAAATTTGACCTCCAGGATCAAGAACCAAGAGAAACATAAACAGGTAAAAAGTGGAAGGGATTCAGTAGAGGGTGGGTGGGAGCTGACAGGAGGGAAGGCAGATCAGGGGAGGTGGTAGACAGAAACAAAACACTGGTGAGGTGGGAAAGTGTGAAAGGAGAAAGAGGACAAACAGGAGGAAGAATAGGATGGAGAGAACTATGCTGGCAGTAGTCATAACTGCGAATGTGAATGGGATGAACTCTTCCATAAAATGGAAGCAGATAGCAAAGTGGATCAAAAACCAGAATCCTATAATACGTTGTTTACAAGAAACACACTTGAAGAAAGACACACACAGAATAAAGACAAAGGGCTACAGAATCTATTATGCTTCAGCTGAAGTAAAAAACAGAAACAAACAGGAGTAGCAATTCTGATCTTACACAAAGTAAAAGCAAAAATAGACCTAATTACAAAAGATAAGGAATGAAACCGCATCTTGCTAAAAGGTACCACAGACAATGAAGCAAACAAATTAGAAAAACAAGGAATAGTCTGCCTTTCAGATCTATGGGGAAGAGAAGAATTCATGACCAGAGAAGAGCTAGAGAGCATTGCAAAATGTAGAGTATATAATTTTGATCACATTAAGTTGAAAAGCACTTGTACAAACAAAACCAATGCAACCAAGATTAGAAGGAAAGCAGAAGGCTAGGAAACAATCTTTACAGCAAGTGTCTCTGATACAGATCTCATTTCTCAAAAATATAGAGAAGTGAGGCAAATTTATGAGAATACAAGCCATTTCCCAATTGACAAATAGTCAAAAGATATAAACAGGCAGTTTTCAAATGTAGATATCAAAGATATCTATAGGCATATGAAGTGCTCTATATTACCCTTGATCAGAGAAATGCATATTAAAGCGTCTCTTAAATACCACCTCATACCAATCAGATTGGCTAATATGACAAAAAAAGAAAATTAAAAATGTTGGAGAAGATGTGGAAAAATTGGGACACTAATATATTGTTGGTAGAGTTGAGAATCTGGTCCAATCATTCTGGAAAATAATTGGAACTGTGACCAAAGAGCAACCAAACTTTGATCCAGCAATACCACTGCTAGATCTGATTGTCTCTGAATGCAGATGAAAGCATATTTTTTTCACTTACTTTATTCTTTTTCATGTTCATTTCTCCTCTTGATCTGTTTCTTTTTCCACAGCTAGGATGAATATGGAAATATGTTTTACATGATAGTATATGTATAAAATCTATGAAACTTCCTGCCATTTTCAGAAGAGGGGAGAGAGAAAAATTTGGTACTCAAAATCTTGTAAAAATAATGCTAAAAATTGTCTTGATATGTAATTGTGGAGAAATAAAAGCCTATTTAAAGAATAAATAAATAAATTAATAGAAAAATAAATGGAAATAAATAAATGTTTACTGAATGGCTTACTGAGTCAGTGAGTCCTAGTGCTCCCTAGTATCCATGTGGTATTAAAAAGAACTCTAAGATGATTTCCATCATGAACATGACCAACATGAAAGCTTCAGGATGAAAAACATGAGCAAGGATCACGTAGGATGAGAAGGCATGGATGGGTGGGGATCTGCCTCCAGGAAAGGAACATCTAAACGAGTGAAATCATAGCTCCATTGAAGGCTGAATTTATGTTGTTGCCATGGCATTAAAAGCACTAGTAATGCAATCTTCACTAATAATGACATTTTCTCAGAGCCAGTTGATGGTATTAGGTGGGCATGCCTTCAGTTAATAGGTTTTCAATAATTACTTAATGACAACAGCAATAATGGGAACAGCTAGCTATTATGCCCAACTTTAGGGTTTGCAAAGCACTTTATCTCATTTGTTCCTCACACATATGTGAGGGTAGGCATTATTATTTTCCCCATTTTACAGATAAGGAAACTGAGGTTAAGAGAGCACAAATGACTTGTCTCCTATCCCTCACCCTCACTTGCCTAACACTTCTCTAGTATCTGTCACCCTTCCCTGGGGCAAATTCAAACTCAAGTCTCCTGACTCCAAGTCCAACATTCTGTACACTGTGTCACCTATAACTGCCAATATCTCAGAATTGTGTGGATTATATTCTCACAGTCCTCTTACAATCAATAGCATAAGCATTCATTTTCCCCTGGCTTTCACACAGACACAATCATTCATATATAATTTGAGTGTGATACTTGGTAAATTGGCCTCTTTTACTCTTCTCACTTTATTGAATTCATGACGCCTCATCATGACGTGGAGATGATCCTGAGCTGATGAAGACTTTGCCAGCTAGAGATCTAACAAGGAAGTCCTGTTCATGAGATAAGAATCAGGAAAGGTGCCCTTGAGTGAGTGGAAGGAGACAGGAAACCCAGGACGCTGGTGTAAAGGTAAGTACGGAAGTGAAGTGGTGAATTGGGGGAGTATCTCACTTCCATGGACCATCTGGATGCTTCCTAGTTTAAGTAATTGAAGCACCCAGGCAGTACACCAGGCTTGGAGTCAGGACAGACTTGAATTCGAATCCTGCTTCAGACACTTACTGGATGTGTGACTCTAGGCAAGTCACTTAACTTCTGTCTCCCCCTGGGCTGTTGTGGACCTCAAATGAGATCACATATATATTGATATAGATATAGATAGATAGATAGATAGATAGATAGATAGATAGATAGACAGATAGATAGATGTAAATATAAAACTTGTCAAAACTGAAAAGTAATATATGGATGCTAGCTATTTTTATTATGAATAATTGTTCTTGATTAACTATGCACTAGTTGGGACATGCCCACGTACCCCAGGGATAATAAATGGGAAAGAAGGAAGACAAGTGACCCACCCTATTCACCTACCAGTCTCTCTTTCCCTCTCCATGCCTGCAAACATATGTAACTACGTATCTAGCTCTCCTTTTTTTGCCCTGATGGTTTAGAATGCTCAGCACTAAGTAGTGGGAGAAAAAGGGTTAGAATTACCCCAAATCTAGGTACTAGTGGGAATGCATTTGCTGCTGCTTGACAACAAGGACAGATTAGCTGTTTCTTCATGGTCTGGCCCCCACCATGTGTGGAGGGAGGTAAAGGGAGAAGGCAATGCATTGTCCAAGGAAATGGGGCACAACCCTAACCCAATCCTGAGCATCCAAAGAGACTGAGGCATGGGAATAAAGGAAGTAAATATCTAGATATGTGAGCCTAGCCACCCTAGTGACAAAGCTGGTTTTACAGGAGAGGTTACAGTTACATACACATCTGTGAGGAGGCAATATTGGAGATCCCATCTTTTCTACTATTAGCCCATGTGGGGATCTGTGGACATTCCTTCAACAGAAATCTGGCCTTAGGTCCAGATGATCATACTGCAGGGATAGAAGGGTAGATTCCCATAGCCTGATAATCCAGGGCTGATCATATGCCCCCTCTCCTTCACCTGGTTTTTCGGTTCTAAGGTGTGGCTATTCCGTGGATCTTCAGATCTTGGTTCCCACCCCCCACTCAGGGCCTCCCTCTAGATGGAGGAGAGATCTCAGACCAGAGCAGATTCAGGAGAGTTTGGCTGATAGGTAGCCAAGTGTCTTGTGTAAGCCAAGACCCTTAGTGATGGGTCAACCTCACTATTTCCCAATTTCTATGCCCAGGTACCTGGTGTGTCCTGGCACATAGGTTTAATGATTTGAGGGCTATCCATCATTTCATTGTAGTGTTGGGGATCCTCTAAATTTTGTTTTTGTACCTTAAGCACCTACCAAACAACTTATACACCATAGAGGTTTAATATATGCTTACTAATTTATTGGATTGTCTCTCATCCCCATGCCCCATCTTGTGGGCCTCAGCTTGTGTTGGGAGGAATCCAGATTGGGGGAGCTAAGGCAGGCATATAGAAGGGGAAGATATCTGGCTTCTTATTTCCCCTGACCACAGCAGAGGGGCAATGGTGGTCCATATCAGTGTTGCTCCTGGGGCAGATAAAGCCAAGAATTGTCAGTTGAGTAAGGAGAATTGGCATAGAACACCTGGGTTCAAATTCTATCTTCAACGTAATACTACCTGTAGGACCTTGAACAAATCACTTTGCCTTTTTAGGCCTCAGTTTTGTTAGCTGAAAAAATGAGGGGCTGGACTAGATGGTCTCTCAGGGTCCTTACAGATTTGGATCTATGATCCTAGACTCAGTGATGAAACATATTTTGAAAGAGTGGTCACAGTCACACACTTGTGGAGAAAGTGTTGATCTTCTACCCTTTCTTCCATGACCCTCCTTTTTATGGAACTACATCCATCCACCTCGCCAACCAAAGAATTAGATTTTGATTGAAGACTTTGAAATTCTGTGTTCTCTATACTTAGTACCCTGCACAACTTATAGCACCAGTGTGATCCTGTAAAGATGGAAAAACTCAGTAGAAGCCCAGCAATGGTTCAGCCTCCAGTGACCAATCTGGCTAATAATAGGAAGGTGTTCTCCAGAAGGCTGGCCAAAAAGTAATGAACTTTTTTGAATACAGGACTCATAAATCTATATACTAAATCACAGAAGTAGTTAGGTGGTACAGTGGATAGAGTGCTGGGCCTAGAGTCAGGAAGATTCATCTTCCTGAGTTCAGATTTGGCCTCAGACAAGTCACTTACCCCTGTTTGCCTCAGTTTCCTCATCTGTAAAATGAGCTGGAGAAGAAAATGGCAAACCACTCCAGGATCTTTGCCAAGAAAGCCCCAAATGGGGTCACAAAGAATCAGACATGACTGAAACGAGTGAAGAACAAAATTACAGAAGGGCTGCATTTTTTAATCAGTGGAGGGAATAATTCCAATGGGAAAATTAGAGGCCTTTTGTAATACTGTAGTCTCTTTTATGATACATCTTTTTTAGCCATAATGCCTTCAAATATTTTTGTCACATTTGTATCCATTTTTGAATTCACTTAGCAACATTATTTTAGTCTGAGAACTAAGACACATACATGGCCTCACACTATGTCACAAAGATACTATCACCATCGTTTTAGAGAATGCATTCAATTTTTTAAAAGCAGTTTATAGAAACAGATGCTAAAGCGGTGCTCGTTGAACTGAAAACACACAGAAACTAAACTCATGATAAGAAAGCACTTATGTATGGATTTCAATACAAAACAAATATAAAATTGTGATCAATATTTAATCTCTTACAAATAATGGGTTTAATTCCATTTCCTGATGAGGAGGTCCGCAGAGACCACTCATCTCACTGGGCAGCTGACTGGGAAACTGACACAGATAGGTCAAATATTCTCCAGAGAAACAACAAATACGCACTTCGTGTGCATGAATCACTCAATTATTCTCACCTCCAGATGAAATTAAGGACCCCGGCTTGCCCCTCTGAAATTATCCTTCTATTATGTCTGGCTCTGTAAATAAATTTCAAGGGTCCTGTATAGCTTGTTATATCCTACACAAGTGTGAATTGGATAATGGATAATGAAAACTACACCAACAATTACTTCATCAACAATTACTATTGACTGGGGCACTAGAAGAATACTTTCCCAGATTTCATTCATAATGTTTTTGCTACTGTTGTTGAGTTATTTCAGTAGTATCTGACTCTTCTTGACCCCATTTGGGGTTTTCTTGGCAGAGATACTGGAGTGGTTTGCCATTTCCTTCTCTGGCTTATATTACAGATGAGGAAACTGAGGCAAACAGGGTTTAGACTTAGCTAGGGTCTCACAGCTAGTAAGTGTATGAGGCAGAATTCTCATTTATGATAGAATCAAAGGTGCTTTAACCTTTGTCAGAGCTTTATGGCATATATAAATGGAATGTTATTTGCATAGGATAAACTTAAACTTATAGTGGAATGAAAACACTTGTTTAAGGTAGTATAGTTAAATTGGGGAACAATGAGGTACAGAGAAAGAACATTACTGCTTCTCATGGTGAATGGAAAATGACAAGTAACAATGGAGAGAAGGAAAACTACTCCACTCAATAAAGCAATTTATTCCATTTGAATCAATAGGAGAAAAAAGAGATGATGTTCAAATGAGTATATATGGACATATTCCTGGTTTTCATCCACTTAAATGTAAACAAAGACAGAAATACGAAAATACAATATGTATACACATAAAATTGCGCAGAATATAATGAGACTGTTTTCTAGAAAAGCAACTTGTCCTATTATTCTACAATCAGACCATAGTAGTTCATTTCATTTATTTGGATTCACTAAGATTCAACACTAAGTGAGCATAAATACAATGATCCAATGACTGTTAGTTCCAATCTAACCTAAATATCTTCACCTCTGACTTACATTAACAAGGTCTCTATCTCCTGATCAGTCTTTTTTTGGGAGATCAGCTGGGATCTCCCATGAGATCCAGCCTAAGTCAGAAATCCAAATCCATGCTATTTCTCCTCTACCAGATTGAAAATTCATTGAGTACAAGAAATCTGTCTTTTTCATTTTATCTTTTTCAAAATTGTTATTAATGTATTTTGATGTTTTATATCACCCGTATTTCTAAATACATCCATCCTTGCTTCTACAAGTGATCTGTCTCGTAAGAATTTTAGAGGAGAAGAAAAAAAAGCAGTGTAGTGAAATGAACCGGAACCGACCAACATTATCAACTGACTGAACGTGTAATGCTCCCCACCAACTGTCTGCCCCCCTATCTTCTTAAGGAAAAGAGGAACTTGTATTTTCTCATCTCTTCTCCAGGACCAAACTAGGTCATAATAATCACACATTTAGTTTCAAATTTTTGCTGTTATTCTTTCTATTTAGATTGTAAGAATCTTTCAAGGAATAGGATCTCATATTTCTGTTTTCCTGTCAGTACCAAAGATAGTGCCTTTACTCTAAGTTGGACCTGAGTGAGGCCAGATGGTTTAGGTCCAAAGATGGAACATAATGAGGCATTCATTGATCATTCAACAGTTAACCGAAGGAGATTAGCCATAGCAGAGGAAGGTTATTCATGTTCTGCTGCAAGGATATTGGGGATTGGTTCAGCTAATCACAACTCCTCTGTTTCTTAACTACCCATGGTGGTCAGCTTAGGAAATATCAGCGGACAGCTTGGACCTCCTCAGGTCTTTTACTCAGGTGATCAGGAAGTGAGGTCAACACCCTGAGCCTTTAATCTCCTAAGCCAATTAGGTCTCAAGGATAGTTTCAATAGCTTTTATGGAAAAATAAAACTAGCCCAACCCAAATGGTGGGATAGATATTCCTCTTACCACAGCCTTGTTAAAGCAGATATTCCATTATTCAATCAATTGAACCAGTTACCTTGGCCTCATTAGTATTATATGAACTCATTTATTCACAGATGACATTTATGGAACTGCTGAAGAAGGTAGTGCTTAAATATAATTTGGTAACTGTCTCAGTTTTATTTTTTCCTACTGAATGGAAAGGCTATCACAAAGATCTCCTTTCGGCTGAAGGATTAACTGTATGGTTCATTCATGCAGCAAACTATGTCAGCTGCTGCCTTAAACCAAAGATCAGACCCCCTCCTTTCTCATCTCTCCTCCCACACACATACTTTCCTTCAGTAATACTATCTTGTGCACTAAGTTATTCCATTATGCTCTGTGGAACCCTCACTCCATTGGGTAGAACCCCTCTCTGTATAAATAACCCATTTCTTACCATCTTTTTTTCTATTTCCTCCCTTTAACGGAAATTTGGTTTTCCCCAGACGATACCACATCCCCTGCTGTGGTATTGGCTTACCTTCTCTCACACACCCCCAAGATCCAATAAAGAAGATGAGGACTTGGTCTATTCCTAGCCCCGTAGAGTACCATAAACCATTGATGTTATACTATCATTTTATTTCTCTCCATATGAAATCTACACCATCCAGCTATACTACCCTTTTTAAATCCTTGCCTTTGTTCTCTATCAACTTCTAACATATACTTCCATTCTCTTTAATGGTATTAGTACTTGCCTGAATTTTATCACCTGCCCCATTTTCTCCTATGTATTAATACCTAGTTTGGAATAAAGGGACAGCCCCACACAACCTACCCAAGACAATAACTTTCTTTATTTCTGCAATATCTGCCAACCCATTATAGGTTTGGCATGCTCAGAGATGTTATCTTGTATCTTCTCTTTCTCTATAATTCTGAAATTAGCTCCCTTTCCCCCAATATTATAGTTTGATTCTCTGAACAAGGTGACAGTCTAGGGCCCTTGGCAATACACCTCATGTATTAGCTAGCCTGGCTATCATACTCTCACCATCAAAGACAATATTCATATTATTCATAACCTTAGACTACGCCTTTGAGCCAACTGACCGTCTTCATTCCATATTGGTTACTTATAGGGATGGTTACACCCAGGACTTCATCATCAATTGGTACTGCTACACCTTTATGACTTCAGAATTGGTGAACTCCCCACCTCTTAATACAATTTCGTTACCTGCTGCCATTCCTAAACTTACCCAATCTACTCTTCCTCCTCATTGAGAGAAGCAATTATTCCACTTTCAACCAAGTTTTCCTACTTCTCTCATTTCACAAGATTCTTTTATCTCAAAAATTAATATTCTGGTTTGTTGCTGGAACAAATTATATCATCCTCTACCTCAAACTAAAGATCAACCTTCAAAATACCTTGGTTGAAAAAAAAGTTTCCTTTTGATCCTCCTGATTTGCTTAGGTACAGTACTATTTTCCTCTTTTCGTTCATTTACAAATCCTCAAGTGAATTCTGTATACATCAACTTCAGCCAGCATTTATAGAGTGTGAAACACTGTGCTGGATGGTGGAGATACAAAGATAAATCAAAACAGGGTCCATTTTCACCCATGCATTTATTCTTCAATACTCTGCCCTCACAAATGTCCTAAAATTATACTCTCAAAAGTGGCCTTCTTAATCGTCATATCCTGGGACCTTTTGACAGTTGTCATTCTCTTTGGCTTCTCTGTAACATTTCACATTGTTGAATATCTCCCTCTAGCCTCCCATTAGTTTCCATGACAATTTAATAATCAAGTTTTCCTCATGTCTCCCTGATTTCTCCTTCACTTCTGGTCACTCATCTTTCCCTTCTTCCCCCTTAACTGTGAGTATTTCCAATGTTCATTTCTTGGACCCTTGCTCTTCCCTTTCTGAATTCTAATTTAGAGAACTTGCCTAGTCTTTTAGCTCCAAGCTGTCTCTCCACATCAATGACTCTCAAATCTCCAGCTCTGATCTCTCTCCAGAGTTCCATTACTACATTTCCAATTGCCTGCTCAACATTACTATTTTCATGTCCTACTGTCTTCTCAAATGTAACATGCCTGAACCTACATTTGTCAGCTGCAAATGTGCTAGGCACTGTTAAAAAAAAAGAGCCTTATAAATCCCCTGAAGGATCTCATAGTCTAATTAGGAAGGTAAATTATCATCCAGGAAAGAGAACTAAGCATTAAGGTGAGTAGTACTGTAGACTTCAGTAAGGGAGCAAGGGTTATAATAGCAATCAGGGAAGGTTTTCTGGACTTGAGTTGGATCTTAAAAAATGGGTAAAGGAAGCAGGCAAAGTTGCGAACAGTGCATGGAAGGACACAGTGAGAAGACCAGCCCAACTGGAACCAGGTGTGTGCTGAGGAGTAGTGGAAAATAAACGTGGAAAGGCAGGGTGGGGATAGATTGTGAAGACACTTGAGAGTGAAGCAGAGGAGTTTGAACTTGATGTGGTAAACAATTATGAATCATTTTAGGATCTTGAGCAGGGAAGTAATATCCTGAAACTGATGTTTAAGATTACCTTCTCTTGAACCGTCACTCCTTTTTAGATAAGCCCTACTCCTCCCTAGGTCCACTCCAATGCAGTTTAGCCAGTCCTCTCTTAGTCCTTTCTATTGTTCCTCGTAGAATTACTGTTTTCCCCTAAGAAACTTTCCTAATAAGAACCCATATTTATATAATGCTTTTAAGTTTTACAAATTCATGTTCATATTTTCTTCAGAATAATGTCATCAATGAAGGAAAAGAGCATTTCAAGATCTCCATACCATGATAGTTCAGTCTTTTAAAGAAAGGCTCCTCTAGATTTGATCAACTCTTTGTATCTATCAGTACGCTAATATTGAACTTCTGTGTATATATATATATATATATATATATAATGAAAAGAATATACATAATATATATATAAAATACACAATATATAATATATAAAATATATATATGAAATATAATATATATATGAAAGGAACTATGAAAACTAGATTTGTAATGTCACTTGAAGTGAGTTGCTAAATTTTATAGTTGGTGCGTTTATTTTGAATATATTTGCATTTATTCACTTTATATTTATAGCATATATATGTGTATGTACATATATATACATACATATGTGTGTGTATATATATATATATATATATATACAAGAGCTAGAGAAATCTAGATACATGTGCCTCTCTCTCTCTTTCTCTCTCTCTCCTTCCCCATCCTGATTGTCTCTCCCACTAGAATGCAAACTTCTTGCAAGTTGGAATTATTTCAGTATTTGTACCTGTATCCTTATTACCTAGCACAATGACTAGAATGTAGTAGGCAATTAGAAATACAGTTCCAAAAATTTTAGTGCAGTTTAAAGCTTTAATAGCTTAAATCTGTAAGATTTTGAAGATTAAAACTGCTAAAACTTATGGAACACTGTATATATGGGTTAATTGAATTAGAAAGAATGGAGAAATTAAGTAGGCATAATGGTATCCAGGACAGAAAAGAACAAGGTCCAACTTAAGCAAGAAGATGCCCTGGTTATGTTAGAAAGGATAATGTGGGGGTGGGGGTGGAAGAAAGGACAATGTCCCTGGAAGCTTCATCTAGGTTCAAAGTTACATATAGCTTTGGAAGTGGGCACAGAGGTGTGCAACCTCTTCATTTTACAGAAGAAGAAACTAAGTTTCAGAGAAATTAATTGATTGACACACTGTGACAGAAAGGAGAGGAACCAGTGATGGAAAGAAGGTCCTCTGACCTCAGGTCCAACACTTTCTACCCAACCAAAGTCCTGTGGCAAAATTATATGAATATTGAATGTGGAAGTTTATCTGAAACACTTTTTAAAATATTGATGCTCTTGAACCAAATTTGTTTGTGCTTTACTTATATTTTTGCTTTATTTCCTTGAAGGTCTTTTTTTCTTTCTGTAATTGTTATGGATGGGATGTTACGTGTTTAAGCCTAGGAAACTCTCTAGCTCAGAGGTGTCAAACTTGGGGTAAGGTAGGTAACACACCCTAATGGGGCCTAAACTGAATTACATTAAAATGTGATTGGAGATTATTTAACAAAATAAACAAAGACACAATAAAATAGACATCATATAATGTTTTAAAACCAATAAATCTGCAGAGATCCTTATGTATGGATTAGTGATACCTGTTTCTATTTGAGCTTGACCCTCCCTCCTCTAGCTGACTGAGTGCATGTAGTAAGGGTTCAACATCAAGGTATGGTTGCATGGGATCATAACTGGAGCAAAGGTAGGAGAAATTTTTGGAAATAATATGGATCAAAAACTAAGTATATATGAAATAGAATGGAAACATAAAATTGATGTGGTTAGGTAGAGTTTAGGGGGGAAAAGTTATTGACACCACCATTAAAATTAAATGCAGTTGGTGGTCAACCTTGGTGATATTTCCATCCTAAAGAACTTGGTTGTCTTATGGAAAGAAATTGGAACTGTGATGTTTGTGATGTTTCCTTAAAACATGAATGTGGAATGGAAAATACATGTGCCATTTTGAAAGTTTACAATGCAGACTCATGGTCATGAGTCTGTAGATTCTTCTTATTGCTTTGATAGTATTAATTTATTTTAAGCACTTTACCTACCCTATACTGATGACAGTCAGCCAGAAAAGGCATGTATTAACCAGTTGCTCCATCCCAGGAACTATAATAAACCCTGAGGATGAAAAATGCAAGAAAAAAAAAAGACAGTCTCTACCTTCAAAGAACTTGCATTCTAACGGGAGAAAGAAATACATAAAGTGGACTCATATATCACAGAGGAGGAAGGAGAGAAGGGGAGCCAGATAGTAGGTCAGAAGGGCACGTTTTCTGGAGAAGGTCTAGAGAACAGACAAGGATGTTAAGTAAGCATGGCCTGGGCACCTCATAAGGTGAATATCTAGGCTGGGACTCAGAAACTGGAAGAGAGAAACACAGGGCAGAATTATTCTATAACACAATCATTCTGTTCTTTACTGATATTACTTTGTTCCAATGATATTTAGTGTGGGTTTGAATTTTGTTATGATGATTATGTGATATATTGTACATGCATGGGGTGTAGAGGTTGAAGCTTTGGGGAAAAAAAAACAAACAACTTACCAAAAGCTGAATAGGTACCATCCAAGTTAGAGTCTGGCCAATAATGACCCAGAGAAGGTATCAGCTAACCAACTGCATTGCTGTGGTAGATGTGTCAATTTTGACAGTAGTCCACCAACAAGGAGAGAATATCAATAAGGGGCTTTCTAGGAGAGCTTATAGACTTCTCTGTGGCACATCTGAAGAGTGATTGGGTCCAGGGGATATACAAGAGCAGTAGGGAGGGGTAGAGAAGCAGTTTCATGAAGGTAGTGGTAAGACTTTTCTAACTATCCTCCTTGTATCCCTCAAAGTGACCAGCCTCCACGTGGTTGAACACGGGCCTGAGTACTATGCTTCTGGAAGAACATGAAATAATATTGCAGGAGCTCACAATTCTGGAACTAAACCTTAATCAGAATCAAAATTGTCTTTTGTGTGACTTCCCCCAGGAGCACAGGCTTTGTGAGAGAAGAGAAAAAGATCAGAGAAAGCTTGAAGGATAAAAGGATCAAGAAGGAGTGGCATAGTAAATGGAGCAGGACAGTGAGTTGAGTCCCAACTGGAACAATATTTTCCTTATGATGTTCTGTGCCTATGAATCATGGAATACCACATTCTCTGAGGAATTAAAGTTTCAGGTCACCTACAGGGCAATGGAGAGGTGTGTGGGATGCATGGGATGAGTTGATCTCAACACACAGAAGAAATAGCATTAGGAGAAATGGCATCAAGCATGGCCTCAGAGAGATATATGTATGATTAGGGAAAAATTTGGGCCAGGTGTGTGGTAGGGACAAAATTTAACTGATATGCAGCTGAGAATGGAAAATTTCTGAGGAGGCAGATTATTTCATTCATTACATTTTTATCTATAGCATCTGCCAATAATGAATCCATCAGAAAGCATTTATTTAATATTTACTATGCACTAAATTCTAGGAGTACAAAGAAAGGGAACTCACATTTTAATGGAGAAAATAACTTACAAACAATTAAGTACATATAAGATATATAAATAGATGTATGTGTGTGTGTGTATATATATATATATATATATATATATATATATGAATATAAGACTTACCATGTCACCTTCAATGACTCTTTGAACACTCTAGTCCCATACTTTTAACCCTTCAGCCAGTTACAGTGTTCAAAGATTATAAGGCATTGACCAGGATGCAGAGATAATAGATGATATACTGTGCTCCCCACCAATAATGATCTGAAACTCCCAAAATGGAAAAAGTATCTTTAACATGTCACAGAAAAGGGAAAGCTAAGAAGCCACTACCGTACCACTCCCAATCTGGAGATATGCCATACTATTGCCCTAACCAGGAGATAGATTTGAAAGTCCACAGCATCCCATTCTCAATTGCCTAAAAAGATTATTCTTTATTAAATCCCCTTTGGACAGGTATATATTGTTCATAGGTCTCCTTTTCCTCTTCCTAGTGCAGAGATAGGTTTACCGCACAATCATTCATTTGGAGAGGCATTTGCTTTCAAACAAAGGAATTAAGATGGATAGTAGAAACCATCTCTTAAGTTTTAAATTCTCCAGACTCAGAGAACCCTTATTCCACTTGCTTCAATGAATGGCCCTAATTTATTGCCTCAGTCAGAAAACACTTGACTTGACTTTGAGAAGTGAAGAAACATGGCAGCCAAAGGCAACAAATTGAGAATATAAATTCATTTATGAAATGTTATGGAGGAACATGATAGAAGATCCTGAGCAGCATCACTTCACAAACCACAAAGGATGGTGGAGAGGAAAAATGGTCTGCAGAAAATTTAGAATGAAATCTAGTGAAGACGTAGAAAGCTGAGGGCATTTACTGATGAAACTGCGAGTACAAGAAACAAGAAAAATTTCTTGTTAATCAATTATTTTCGTTAATGACAGTAAAACTACTACATTTGGACACTAAAAGTCTCAGTCCCTCCTGTACTATATGAGGAAGTGGAAATGGCATTTAAGAAGATGTGGTACAGAGCAGCTGGACTAAAATATAAACAGGGGAAATTCATGATAGATGATACAATCACTAAATCTGAGGTACAGATTTAAAGATATTTGAAAAAGAGGGAGATGTCATATAAATAGATAAAACTACAAACCATATTATTACCCCTAAAGGAAGTTTAAGAGGGCTCACAGGATTATAAATTTAGAGTTAAATGTTACTTCGAGGTCATCTAAGGCAACATTTTTATTTTATACCTGAGGAAACTGAGGTCCAGAAAAGATGTTTTGTGTAAAGTCACACAGCTCGGCAATAAGTGGTGGAATCTGAAGTGAGCTCTGCTAACTTCAAATCTAGCATTCTTTATACTCTGAATGATGAAGTAGCAAAATTATCTATTGAATTGTCATTTATGAGAATCATTACTTTGACCATACTAATTTATTGTAGATATAGTCAAAACTGAATGAAAAATGGTCTTTAATAAAATATATAAAATGAAACACCGAGAGCACACAAAGTTGAAAATAAAGAGGATAAAATATACTATAACTACAGCGCATTTTAGAATATTACAACCTGTTGTTCAATCATTTCAGACTCTCTGGGACTCCATTTAGGGCTTTCTTGGCAAAGATACTGGAGTGGTTTGCCATTTTTTTCTCCAACTGATTTTATAGATGAGGAAACTGAGGCAAACAGAGTTAAGTGACTTGCCCAGGGTCACACAGCTAGTAAGTGTTTGAAGCCAGATTTTAACTCTGGAAGATGAGTCTTCCAGAATCCAGGCCTGGCACTATATCCACTGTGCCATATGGCTATCCAATGTGTATATATAAATACAAACATACATACCCAGAAAGAGGGTGGGGAGAGAGAGAGAGAGAGGGAGAGAGAGAGAGAGAGAGAGAGAGAGAGAGAGAGAGAGAGAGAGAGAGAGAAAGAGAGAGAGAGAGAGAGAGAGAAAGAGAGAGAGAGAGAGAGAGAGGAAAGAGATGGTAGTCAAGGGCTAGCTTGCAAAGAGAATTAGCCAAAATAGCCAAGAACAAGGTAAACACAGGTCACTGGGCATGAGAGGGTTTGGCCATCCAAATCTATGATTGATTATAATTTAGAATGTAACCATGGTTAGTTTAGAGCATATTTAGAATTTTATTATTATTTTGCTAGCATCTTATTTCAAGAAATTCCAGTGTTAATGAGAAAAAGATTTAGAACTAAGTCATATCCAGGAATAACAGGATATAAGAGGGGTAGGTGAAACTACTGGGTCAAAACAACCTTGCCAAGACACAAAAGCCGTAAGAAGGCTAACAGAAAAGTATGCTCCCTAGAATTTGGTCTGGGAATATGTAGGATTATGTGAATGATACGGATAAACAGCAGAATTAAAACACAGTAGACATTTGTTTGAATGACATTTGTGGTTGGGCAATGGAGAAGCCAAGTTTTTGACTATGATGAGGATCGGGGAGAGGCCTAAAATGCTTTGGTGAACATAAAGCTCTGTATTTTCTGAAGTTATAATTTAACTATACTATCCACTTCAAGCTTTTCCCCAGCTTTTAAATGAGGCTATGGTCTAAAGAATCATTTAGATACATCTGAGTTTCTTATAAATTTCTTATCTGATTTTGATAGGCATGAGAGGCAAATAACGTAGGATGTCTTTGATTAAAATATGAGAAGAGTATATGCATACTTTTGAAAATTATTTTTTCAATAGATCACCACTTCACAGTCATACAATTGAATAAAAGTTGTAGAGAAGAAAAACTCCATAGTCTGTAACATTCATTGATTATTTAAAAAAAAAAAAAAAGGTTAAAGCAAAGAGTAGCCTTATTGGTTCTTCTCCAAGATATCTCTCATTCTACGTAAAGATAAATCAAAATTCCTTGATAGATGGAGCAGACATATACCCTGCTTGTTAATATCAAGTGATTCATAAAACATATATTTGGCAAATGTGGTAAACACCGTCATGAAGGATGTCCAAAACAGACCAAATTCAAATGGGAATCCTTATAGATGATGAAATTTATTAGCTTCTCCTGTTTGTGAGTGATGCCAAACTGATTATATCAAATTCAAAAACACTAAGAAGATTCCTTGAAGAGATCATACGATAATAAAATTCAAAGTTGAATCCATGACCATTGAAAAGTAACTGAGCTATCAACTCACACAGGAGAAATCAAACGGATGAAGAATGCCTACTAATTCAATTTGCATTTATTAAATGAATGGAACTGTGCTAGGCAGTAGAGATACAAACAGAAAAATCAAAGCAGTCTTTCCCTCCAAAGAGTTTTTAATATATGTATAATCCAGACTCCAGCCTATGGCACACATTTGGGTGGATAGTCTATTATGTTGGTCTGTCAGTACCTATGTTTTGGATGTGCATTACAGAAGAATAGTGAGATAGATCCATAGTTGAATCATCAAGTCAAGTCAGAAAGCATTTACTAAGTGTCTTTTATGTGTCAGACACTGTGATAAGGGCTGGGGTTACAACGAAAGGTGAAAATAGACCTTTGCCCTCAAAAGCTCACAATCTAATGGGGGATGAGGAGGGGTGCTGACAGAATATGCAAACCATGGAATGAGCAAGATATATACAAGATAAATTAGAGTTAATCTCAGAGGGAAGATACATTAAAGAAAAACCAGGGAAGGCTTCTTGTAGAAGGTAGAATTTTAGCTGAGAACTGAAGGAAGCCAGGGAAGCCAAGAAGTGAGAGTGAAGTTGGAGAGAATTTCAGACATGAAGAGTAGCCGATGAAAACGCATGGAGTAGGGAAATGAATTGTCTTATGTAAGGAACAGTAATGAGGAATAGAAGAAAAAGAACAAGTTGGATTGCTTATGGGAAATTATGCAATATGGTCACAGGGATCCTTGGGGAAAAGTCTATTTTAAAAAATACTAATACACTTCTGGTTCTTTTTTCCATTTTATTCTATATTATTGTGAATCAGTGCCTAAAGGAATAAAATTATAGGTGAACAAAATGGCAGTGGAGAGGTATATGGTGGGTATAAGTAAGCTATAGCATATTACCAATGATGGCTAACACACAAGCAATGGTGCAAAAAAAAAAATATCATCCAAGAAATATATCATCAGAAAAGACATGGGCTGGTAACAGAGCAACATGAGAAAGAATAGATTATTTAAATGATGTATTGTTACTCAAGGAATATTAAAGACCTAGATAAGGCCATCCAGCACATTGGGAAGACTTTATAGAAGATTTATGGCAGAAAATGGACAAAAGAAATTACACAAAGTTTTAAGTCTTGTATGGGATGCTTGTGCTAATGAAGGGAGTATGTTCATCAGTGAGATCACAGACATAATGATATATGCAACCAATAAAATGTCAATATTTTCACTTAGAGAAATAGATCAAACAGTAATGAAATTTATACAAAAAACCCTAAAGAGGCAAAAATTTCTAGATGAACTATGAGCACTGATCTTGTTAGGTTTCAAAATATTATAAACTAATTATTAGCAACAGTATCTAGTACTATATTTTAAAAACTAGAACAATAGATCAATGGGTCTATTGATCTGCAGAATCCAGAAATGGGACAAAAAATATATAATGATTTAGCCAAGTAAACAAATATTTATTCAGAGCTTGCTATGTGCCAGATGCTGCAGAGAAAGGTGAAAACAGCCCTTACGCTCAAAGAGCAAAGATGACAAAATACTAGAAAAAATGTATCATTATTCAACAAAAGTTGTTGTAAAATTGGATGTTCTGTTGGTTAAAAATAAGTCCATATCTATATTTCATAGTATCCTTTATTTTTTTCCCCTGGACTAAGTCTGATTTTATTGGTGTAATGAGCTGCCAGTAGGGAATTTTCTCTCCCAACACAGATGAGCCCCTTCTCTGAAGCTGATAGAAACCCTTGGAGAGTTGTTTCAGAATCATAAAAGACAGTATAGTCATTCCTATTAAATTTCTTCTTATAAGTTGATTCTGAGTTGTCCAGATCTTTTTTGATCCTGATGGTCATCCAGTTCAGTGTTACCAATTCCTCTTAGCTTTGTGTCAATGCAAATTGATATGCTTAGCATCCATCTATGACTTTATCTAAGTCACTAATAAATATAAATAGCACATTTACTTTTAAGAGCCTCCTCCCAAATTGGCATCCAACCATTAATGACTGATGAGTCTATTCATTAAATCTGTTATAAATACACC
The DNA here is from genome assembly GCA_023548195.1 of Bettongia penicillata ogilbyi. Lineage (NCBI taxonomy): Eukaryota > Metazoa > Chordata > Mammalia > Diprotodontia > Potoroidae > Bettongia > Bettongia penicillata. The sequence goes on from JAJHZJ010000003.1 coordinate 4,748,550, forward strand.
CAATTTTTCTACCCTCCCTGCGCGATCTCCACTCAGTAGCTGTTTCTGGACCCTCTTGCCTTACAGTGAATAACAATAGTAACAGTTTCTCTTCCAAACAAGAACCCTGAGGCTCCTGCCCTTCCCGATGTGATTTATCTATTTATTTTTTTCTTTTCTATTAAAGGGGCCATCCCCTGACTACTTTTTAAAAAGGCCTATTTACTGAATGGGCATTACCTCACTTTAAGTGAGTACCTGAAAAGGCCTTAGGCTAAAAAGCCAAGGTCTCCCTGTGCATCCTGGGTCATCTCCATCCTGATGAATATCAGGTCCCTGGATTCAGATGGCTCTGGAGGAGAAGTGAGGCTGGCGACCTGCACAGCCCTCCCTCACTCAAAACAAAATCAGGTGTAAGTCATGTCACCATTTCTCTGATGGCATGGTCCTCTGAAAACAAAGGACCAACACAGCAACAAATGTCTATGTCTTCTCTATAAGAATAAAATGAGAGATTCTCTTAAGTGCTTAGCTAAAATCTAGGGCTATGCCATTCCTCTAATCTACTATTCTTTTTCTTCTTCTTTATTTTTCCTTCTCAAAGAAGAACAATGACAACAGAAAGGTGATGTCTTGGTTTGCAAGTGAATTGGATTTAAATGAGGCTGGGCTGTGCAAAGTTACCAGCCTTACTCTTTTGTCCAGAGCCATTTGGGTCCAGTGGCAAGGCCCAGATTAGGACAACTGGAGATGGCCCTAGATGCACCGGGAGACCTCGGGCTTTTTAAGCCGAGGTCTTTCCCAGCTCTCAGTGTGTCTGAGGCAATACCCATTCAATAAAGCAATCAGACATTCTCTCAGGTTCCTCTAAGTTCTAAACTCTATGAAAAATCTATGACTGAATTTTCAAACTATTCCTGTAGAAACTCTGAAATGGCATGACCTATTCTTGATAAAATTATGACAGCTCTTGCTTCTTTTTAAAAATGAACTTATCATTTATTTATTTTAACATTCATTTTTAAAACATTTCCCCACCCTTCCCCCACCTGTTGAGAAGTGAAAAAAATTATATTTTAATCTGCATTAAGAATTCATCTATTCTCTCTCTGGAAGTGGATGGCATTTTTCATCATGAGTCATTTGAAACTGTTTTAGATTGCCATATTAATCAGAGTAGCTAAGTATTCCACAATTGATCACAGATATAACATTGCTGTTATCATGTACAATTTTCTGGTTCTGCTCACTTCATTTAGCATTAGTTCATATAAATCTTGCCATGTTTTCTGAAATCATTCTGCTTGTCATTTCTTATAGCACAACAGTATTCCATCATAGTCATATCCAACAACTTTTCCAGCCATTTCCCAACTGATAGAGGCATCCCCTCAAATTATAGCTCTTTGCCTTATGGTGACTTTTTGTGATCATAGCTTCCTTATTTAGATATTTACTAACCACCCCTTTTAATAATATATTCTAAGATTTTGCCATTAATAAAAGCTAACTCTACCAGCTTATAGTTTCTAGGTCCCATTCTCTTCCTTTTTTTGTTCCTAAGTAGGGACACTTGCCCTTTTCTGTTTCTGCTTCAATCTCTTACTCTCCATGAACTTTTGAATATCACTGAAAGTGGCTCAGCAATCATATTTTCCTTTTCTTTCAGCATCCAAGCCTGTGGTTCATCTGGGTCTTGTTTCTTAAATTCACCAAGAGTAGCTATGTGCTGTCTCTCTAACTCTCTACATCTTGAGTATAATTAGAAATGAAGTGGAATTCATCTTACAGTACTTTAAAGTAATTAGTTCCCATTTATGTCAAAAGCAGAATTACCCATTTCAGGATCTGGTACCTTTGCCCCTAAAATACAAGAGCAGATAACTCTTATAAAGATGGAGTTGGGAAAGTGAGGCTAGACCTGACCAAGTTCAGCAGAATGATAACAGCAGACAGTTATATGGTGCTTCACATTATTTCACCTGAGCCTCGTAAGAGTCTTTTGAGATAGAACTGGTGTACAAAATATCTTCATTTTGCAGATGAGAAAACTGATGTTCACAGAAATGAAGCAATTTGTCTATAAATACCCAGTAAATAAAAGCAGTCAAGGCAAGGTTCAAATCTAGATCATCCAGGCTTCAAGTTCAGCATTCAATCTATTTGTTCATGATGCTTGTTTTGTATAGCAGGGGAAGCCATGTAGATGGTACATGAGCTAGGAGTGAGCAAGAGAATTACCGGAGAAAATGTGGAGCTGGGGAATAAGGCTTCTTTCCCCAGCTCAGGGCATCTGTCCCTCTACAAGGAGATGAATCTTTCCAACTTGTCCTACTGGTTTCTAATGGCTGGTGATACAGGAAAAAGAATGATAGCTAACATTCAAATAGCACTATGTTCTAGGCACTTTGCAATTTTTATCTCATTTGGTCCTTACAACAACCCTTGGAATTAGTTTCCATTGTCTTTGTTTTATAATTGAGAAAAATGAGAGAAAGAGAGGTTAAGTGAATTGGCCATGGTCACATAGATAGTAAGTGTCTGAGGCCAGAACTGAACTCAGATCTTCCTAACTCCTTGCTAGGTACTCTATCGACCATGACACCGAGGTCTCTGCTGGAATCTGAAGAACAGTTAGCATCTACAACTGTGGGCTCCAAATATTTTAAGGCTCACTTGGTTGCAGAATAAGCCAGACAAAACTTATATGGGATTCAGAGAAGAGACACTGTTGGACCACAGTGTAAGATTAAAAGAGGTCTATCCCAACAATAAGCAAGTGAAGGGAATGAAGACTGTAGCTTGAAAGGATGAAGTCAGTTTATGTAAGGATTAGCAGTAGGTGAGAGTCCAGTTCCTGGAAGAGGAATATAATGGTCAAAGCAGCAAAGATAATTTCATGCTGAGGTCTGGGACTGTTAGCCTAGGTTTCCTTATACTCCGCCCCCTCCTGCATTGGCTCAGGCAATGAATCATGTCCTTGCTCATGCTCTTGTTTTAAGCCTAGAACCCCAGTTATTGGGTCCAATGATATCCTATATATAAAATGGAATACCCACCTGTTCCAAGTAACTATCTTTTTTAGTTACTGCAGTTCCTACTTGAAACTCCCAGTGACTGTTTTCTGCCTTAAATCTCACTTACCCTCTGATTAATTCCTGGAGATCTGCTGTTGGCCTTCACCTAAAATTCTACTGATCATGCCCTAGTTCTGCTTTAGTCCAAAACCCAGACACCATAGATATGCTTGCATTTGCTTAGGATGCATTGGTAATGAAGCCCAGAGCTGTCTATTCTTCTTCCTGGGTGCTCCACAAGTTTTGGACTTGCCTTCAATGTTTCACATGTCTCCTCCCTCTCCCACAACCCTCCATATTGCCTATAGGCCCACACCCTCTAAGATTATATTAAACTTTTAGTAGACATTAATTAGATATTTTTGTGGATGATTGTATAATCCAGGGCTCAAGGCCATTTACATAAATCTCTCATCCTCATTGGTGAAGAATAATTGCTGGTCTCAAAGCCTTCTTGAGAGGTATAGTTGGTAAGAGCTTGGAAAAGAATTCTTGGGGTTTTTAGCTTCTAGCTTTAAGAGGACATACAGGTAGTTCCAGGTTCTCCTCAGAAAGAGGTCCCAAGATGGAGAGAAAGACTCCAGCAAGAAGCTATTTGTAGAGGATCCAGGGCTTTGAACATGTGCCTATCCCTAGCTTAACATAGTAGAATCTCTGGGAATTGGGATTTCCCATTGGGTGGGATAGGGGACTCTCTTATGGTTGAACTAAGATATTTCACTCCCAGTGATAGAGCTCATTCTCTCTGTATATCGTCTGGTATATTATAATCTGTTTAACTTGTCTGAATTCATTTTTGCTATTGGCATGAATGAATGTGTTTATTTGCTATTCACTATGTGTGATGGTTTTTTTTGGAAACAACATTTGGTGGGTAAGGAGTCAAGCTTTTTGATGTAGAACGTGTGGTATTCTTTGACCATTAAGGTATAGTATTCCAGAGTGGTTTGAAATATAATTTCTTCTAGAATAACTGCTAGGGGGTGAGAATGGATAGATATAACTCTAGGTCTAGCCCAATAGGAGAGGAGAGATGCTAACACATGATGCCAACCTCCTGCTCCCCTTCTGGCAAAAATGAAAGTCTTCCTTAGAGTTGACAGAATAGGCTTTAAAGATAGTATTTTCTGCCTTCCTGCAAACCATATCAAGACATGTAGGTAGATATAAACTATATGGGCACAAACCTTAAAAGTGGGTCACAAAAAAATTTAAGTTCACTCTGAAATGCTAATTAAATATTGTCCATATCACAAAATCCCTTCCCTACTTTTGTGGTTTGTGGAAAGGGAAGTTTTAACATCTGAGTAATTGTGTGCCCTAATTCTTCACTGTTATTTCATGACAGATATGACAGCATTCCAGGGGCTGAGGGAGTGTGCTGCCTGTTCATAAAGTCATTTTAAATAAAGGATCTCAGGACCCTTCCTGTTGTTATTTAAATTGATGTCATTATTTATTGTGGAACATAAAATACCACGTCTCATACATTTTCACCCTCATTGAACTAAGGCTCACTAAGCTATATGGAAGGGCATTGGTGTACAACAAAACCGGCCATCTCAAAATCTGTTTCCTAAAGCATTTTCTCCTTGCTTGAAATGATGCATGATGGAAACTGTCAGCAATGTGCGTTTTTAGTGAACTAAAATGCTGAAGACCAAAGCTTTTATTTTTTTTCCTTCTCATTTAAATGGTCTGCACGTGGGACATGTATAACACTGGGACTTATTGTTTGTTTTGAGATAAATACTTGGCTAAGACTTACATTCTGTAACTTCTGATTAAAGAAACAGAGAGCAATGCTGGTTGCTGTGGAAATGATTATGATGTCAGAGAGGACGATCACTTCTCATAAGGAAAAGCAGCAAGAACAGATGTGCTCATAAGAAATAAAGGTCTTCTTTCCATACAAACTTTCTCAACAATAAAGCACAAAAGAGGGCAGATACCAACCGCCAAGAAAACAAACAAACAAAATGCTTCTAAATATAGTATTTACAAAGTTCATCAAATTGTCAGCTGTTCCTCAAAGTGTTACCAGCTCTAACTTGGACAGTGGACATGAAATAACAGCATTTACAAAATTAGTATTCTAGTTACACAGGCTCCTTTTCCAGCAGCTCCAAGGATACTTTGCACAGGCAAAATTACAGTAACAAAGAAAGATACAGAGTTTCTGAATTTTGTGCCCTACTGTTATTATTTTACGTGTGCGTGTGTGTATTCATTAAATAGAGGTGACTGTATCATACATCTATTTTTATTAAATGTAAACCTAAGTAATATTTTGTTAACTTTATTATTGGAAAGCTCTATTGCTTCTAAACTAGCATCCAGCTGATAGTAATTGCCAAGGCCAATATTCTCTGCTTAGCATGGTGAGCCCACATTAGAGAAGGTGCTGTGGTCTATGAGTAAAGCAGAATTGAAATAGCTCAAAAGAAGCATAAAATGCGCAAATTTAGAAAATCCATCCCAAATGGACTATTTGTGCCCAACCTGTGATAGAACATTCCAATTTCATATTGGTCTGATCAGCCACAGTCAGACACACTGAAACTTGACTCTAGCATAGTGATGTCATTTTGGTTCCTTTGAGAATGGAGGACAATAACCAATCAACCAGTTCTCCTGAGAGGCAGCTGATAGGGACAAGTAAGTAATAAGAGTTGGAAATGTTCAAGACAAAGTTCTTCTTCATAGTTCTACCTCTGACATAAAATCTCTGTGTGATCCTGATTAAGGCATGCTTTACCTCTCAGTGACTCAGGGGATTCTGTAAGACAAGGATAAGCTGCTTTAGGGTTCTTTTACTATGAAGAAATCATGGGTCCAAACCACCCTCCATTAAAAAAAAAAATTGTTTTTTTTTTTTCTGGAGATGGTTATCACCATCACATTTTGTTTAAATAAACAAAGTTTTGTCCTAATTAATAATCTGCAAAAGCTAGCAAGCTTAAATTCACTCTAATTATTAGCTCTATTTAGATGGATTCCAACTACCTGATATACAATTATATTCCAGATAGTTGGATAATTTGTCAAATTGTGCATTATGTGAGATACTGAAATGCTTTCCTTAAATCATTTTAGATTTAATCATATGCCTTCATAGCTAGCATTTATATAGTGCTTTAAGATTTGCAAGCATTTTATATTCATTATCTCATTTTACAACTTCATATTCTTAGAAAAAAACACTATCAATAAAACCAAACCATGTATCTATCTAACCATATCTAACCAAGCCATCCATCCATCCTCTATCCATCTATCTATCCATCTATCTATCTATCTATCTATCTATCTATCTATCTATCTATCTATCTATCTAATTCCATATATCTATGGCCTTTTCCTGTTTTTAGTATAAATTTACCAGTTGTAACACCAATGCAATACCCATAGCAGCCTCTGTGAATATGCATGTGTATTTTCAGGGTAAATTAAACCCAAAATAATTATTTAGGAGGTAAGTACTTATCACTAATCCAGGGAGCAAGAACATCTTAAACCTTCTTTCTATCAGGCCTCCCCACAAAATAAGTTCCCCTAGGCAAATTCCTCCCTCTACCCACTCACAGCTTATTTCTCTCTCTCTTCTCTGCCTACTCTCACTCTCTGCTCCTGCTCTCTCTCCTCCTTGGACAAAGAGCTCCATGGAACCCAGGCTCCATGGGACCCAGGCTCCATGTAATCACAGGCTCCATGTGATAAGCCTATTAGTGGGCAGGGAAGACTGCTCTATTTTATTAACATTATACCAATAAGTTCCTCTATGAGTCACAAGAATATATTAAGTACCTACTAAGTGCTATACCCTTGAGTTACAAAGGCAGAAATGTGATATTCAAATTTTTAATGAGAAAGATAACATGCAAAAAAACATACATAAAAGATATATACAGCATAAACAAAAGTCAATCTTGGGGAGACCTTGAAAGGCTTCTTATAGAGGGTGGGATTTGAACTGTCTCAAAGGAAGCAAGGAAAGCCAACAAGTAGAAAACAGAAATTCCTGAGCCCAACTGATGGGCATCCCTTTGATTTCCAATTCTTAGCCACCACAAAAAGAGCTGCTATAAATATTTTTGTGAAAATAGATCCATTCCTCTTTGGATATCTCTGAGATGTTGCTGGATCAAAGAATACAGTTTTATAGCCTTTTGGGCACAGTTCCAAATTGCTCTCCAAAACTGTTGAATGAGTTCACAGCTCTATCAACAGTGCAATAGTGTCTCATTTTTCCCACATACCCTCCAACATCCATCATGTTCCTTTTTTTGTCATATTAGCTACTCTGATAGTAGTACCTCAGAGTTTTTTTAACTTGTGATTTTCTGATCAATAGTGATTTAGAGTATTTTTTCATATGACTATAGATAGCTTTGATTTCTTTATCTGAAAACTGCTTGTTCATATCTTTTGACCATTTTGATTATTTATCAACTGGGGAATGACTTACATTTTTATAAATTTGATTCAGTTCTCTATTTATTTGAGAAATGAGGCCTTTATCAGAGATACTTGTTGCAAAATTTCCCATTTTTCTGTTTGCCTTATAATTTTGGTTGCATTGGTTTTGTTTGTGCAAAACCTTTTTAATTTTATTTTATACATTATTTTATATTTTGTGATGCTCTCTTTATCTTCTTTGGTCCTAAATTCCTCCTTTATCCATAAATCTGATAGGCAAACTATTCCATGCTCTCTTAATTTGCTAAAGATATCACCCAGTATGTATAAATTATATACCCATTTTGATCTTATCTTGGGTATATGAAATGTTGATGAGATGTTCATATATGTTAATATATGATATGTTGATGAGATGAGAGGTATGAGATGTTGGTGTATAGCTAGTTTCTACCCTACTATTTTCTAGTTTTCCCAGCTTTTTCTTTTTCAAAGAATGGGTTTTTGATCCAAAAACTTGGATCTTTGGGTTTATCACATACTAGATTACTATGTCATTTACTATGATGTAATCTGTACCTAATCTATTCCATTGATCCATCACTCTATTTCTAGCCAGTACCAGATTGTTTTGATACCACTTTATAATACAGTTTTAGATCTGGTACTGCTACACTACCTTCTTTCACATTTTAAAAATTTGATTATTTGATATCTTTGAGCTTTTGTTTTTCCAGGTGAATTTTGTTATTATTTTTTCTATCTGTATAAAATAATTTTTGATAATTTGTATCAGTAAATAGAATAATTTAGATATACCTGTCATTTTTATTATATTGGCTTGACCTACTCATGAACAATTAATATTTTTCCAATTGTTTAGATCTGATTTTGTGTGAAATGCTTTATAATTATGGTAATATAGTTACTGGGTTTATCTTTGCAGGTAGACCTCCAGGTATTTTATATTTTCTACAGTTAATTTAAATGAAATTTCTCTATTTCCTGCTGCTATACTTTGTTGGTAATATATAGAAATGTTAATGATTTATGTGTGTTTATTTTGTTTCCTGCAACTTTGTTAAAGTTGTTTCAAAATCCTGCTAAAGTTGTTAATAATGTCAAGTAGATTTTAGTTGATTTTCTAAGTATAACATTATATCATTAGCAAAGACTGATAGTTTTGTTTCCTCATCGCCTGTTCCAGTTCCTTTATTTTTCTTCTCTCATTGCTATAACTAATGCTTCTAGCACAATGCTAAATAACAGAGGTGATAATGGCCATCCTTGCTTCACCCTGATTGTATTGGGAAGACATTACAGATAATACTTACTGGTGATTTTAGATAGATATTACTTATTTTAAGGAAAGTTCCATTTATTCCTATGCTCTCTAGTGTTTTTAATAGGAATGGGTGCTGTATTTTGTCAAAGACTTTTTCCACATCTATTGAGATAATTATATGATTTCTGTTGGTTTTGTTATTGATATGGTAAATTACACTGAGAGTTCTCCTAATATTGAATCAGCCCTAAATATGGTGCAAACTTGTAGTCACCCAATTCTTGTGATATATTGCTGTAGTCTCTTTGCTAGCATTTTATTTAAAATTTTTGCATCAATATTCATTAGGGAAATTGGTCTATAATTTTCTTTCTCTGTTTTGGCTCTTCCTGTTTTGGGTATCAGCACCACATTTGTGTGGTAAAAGGAATTTGGTAGGACTCCTTCTTTACCTATTTTCCCAAGTAGCTTATATAGTATTGGGATTGTTCTTTAAATGTTTAGTAGAATTTGCCTGTGAATCCATCTGATCTGGGGAATTTTTCTTAGAAGTTCATTGATGCCTTCTTCAATTTAGGTTATTTAAGAATTTTATTTCTTCTGTTAATCTGGGTAATTTATGTTTCTGTAGATATTCATCCATTTCATTGAGATAATCAAATTTATTGGCATGTAATTGGGCAAAATAGCACTTAATGATTGTCTTAATTTCTTCCTCATTGGTGTTGAATTCACCCTTTTTATTGCTGATGCAAGCTAGTAATTTGGTTTTCTTCTTTTTTTTTTTTTTAAATGAATTTACCAGTGGTTTATCTATTTTATTTTTCCCCAGCCCCATAAAATCAGCTTCTATTTTTGTTAATTCAACAGTTTCCTCTTAATTTTATTAATCTCTCCTTTGATTTTTTAGGATTTCCAAGTTGATATTTAATTAGAGATTTTCAATTTGTTCTTTTTCTAGTTTTTTTAATTGCATGCTCAATGCATTGATCTGGTTTTTCTCTATTTTATAACTATAAGCAATCAGAGAGACAAACTTTCCCCTAGGTACTGCTTTGGCTGCATCCCATACATTTTGGTATGTTGTCTTATTTTTTTCATTTTCTTTAATGAAATTACCAATTGTTTCTATGATATGTTTTTGACCCTTTTTTAAGGATTTATTTAATTTCTAATTAATTGATACTATTTCTATTGTTCATTATTGAATGCAATTTTTATTGCATTATGATCTGAAAAGAATGTATTTACTATTTCTGCTTTTCTGTATTTGGTTGTGATGCTTTATATCCATACATATGATTAATTTTTGTTTAGGTGCCATGTACTGCTGAGAGAAAAGGAATATTAATTTCTCTTCCCATTTAGTTTTCTCCAGAGAACTATCTAATCTAACTTTTCCAGTTTTATTTACTTCCTTATTTTTTTTTTTTTTTCTAGATTTCCTTAGTTCTGAGAGGGGAAAGTTGAGTTCCCCCACCAGCATAGTTTTATCTGTTTTCATCTGCTATTCATTCAACTTCTCCTTTAAAAACTTAAATGCAATGTCATTTGGTACATACATGTTATTCACTGTTTATGTACCTTTTAGCAAGATAGTTTCCTTCTTTATCATTTTTTATTGACTATTTTTGGTTTTGCTTTGTCTGAGGTCATGACTGCTAGCCTTACTTTCTTTGCTTCAACTGAAACATAATACATTATGTTCCAGTCCCTTAGCTTCACCCATTGTGTATCTCTGCTTCAAATTTGGTTCTTGTAAGTGAATTGGAGGATTCTGGTTTTTAATCCACTCTGCTATCCACTTCTGTTTTATGGGTGAGTTCATCCCATTCACATTTATAGTAATGATAAATAATTGTGCATTTCCCTCTGGGGTATTTTTTGGTTGTTTATCTCCACCCCCTTCCTCCTCACCCTTTTCCTTCTCACAAGTGGTTTACTCTGATAATGGCCTTCACCAATATACCCTCCTTTTTATTAGTCCCCCTATCCATGTCTATTATCCCAGTCCTTTTTTTTTCTTTATAGGGGAAGATAGATTTCTATTTCCAAATGAGTGTGCACGTTATTTCCTTTTTGAACCAATTTTGGTAAGAATAAGGTTTTTTTTTGCCTGTCATGTTGCACCCCCCCATCTTCCCTTCCATTTATAATAACTCTTTCGTGGCTCTTTGGTTTTGGATAATTTATCCCATTCAACCTTCCCCCCCCTTCTTCTTCCAGTGCATTTCTTCTCAACCTTTATTTTGTTTTTTGGCGGGCTATCATCCCATCAAAGTCACTTTGTATTCACACCCTCTGTATACATTTCATCCTTCTAATTGCTCTTACAGAAATAAAGTTGTTAATAGTTACAAATATCATCTTACATATAGAAATGCAAAGTTTAACTATCAGTTTTCTTTTTTTACCATTTTATATCTTGAGTCTTGTATTTGGAGGTCAGATATTTTTTATCCAGCTCTGGTCTGAAAATTAGAAATACCTGAAAGTCTTCTATGTCATTAAATGTCTATTTTCCCCAGAAAGATTGGATTCAGTTTTGCTGGGTAGGTGATTTTTGATTGTAATCCTAACTACTTTATGTTCTGGTATATCATATTCCAAACCCTGTGATTCCTTAAAGTGGAAGCTGCAAAATCTTGTGTAATCCTGACTGTAGTTCTGCCATGTATAAATTGTTTCTTTCAGGCTGTTTGCAACACTTATCAGTGATCAGTGAGTTTTAAAATTTGGCTATGATGTGCCTATGAGTTTTCACTTTGGGATCTCTTTCAGGTAGTAATCAGTGGATTCTTCCAATGTCATTTTGCCTGCTGATTCTAATATATCAGAGAAATTTTCTTTGATAATTTCTTGAAAGATGCTGTCCAGGTGTTTGTTTGTTTTTTTAGTAATGGCTTTCAGGTAGTCCACTAATTCTTATATTGTCTCTCCGAGGGCTAGTTTCTAGGTCAGTTTTTAAATACACACACACACACACACACACACATATACATACATACATATGTATATATATACATATATGACATTTATTTTTCAGTTCTCAACATTCACCTCCACAAGAATTTGAACTCAAAATTTTCTCCCCATCTCTCCCTATCCCCCATCCCAGGATAGCATGCATCCCATCCACCCTTTCCTCGAGTCTGACCTCCCTTATATTAACCACCCTTCTTCCATCCTCCATCCCCTCTATTTTCCTGTAGGGCAAAATAGATTTCTATGCTCCATTTCCTGTATATCTTACTTTCCAGTTGCATGCCAAAACAATTTTGAACATTCATTATTAAAGCACCAACCTTCACTGAGAAAACAAGCAATTCAATATAGATCATACATGTATAACAATGCAAAGCACTTCCGTAATAGTGTTGTTGTAAAAGACTGACCACATTTCCCTCTGTCCTATCCTACCCTCAATTTGTTCCATTCTTTCCCTTGACCTGTCCTTTCTTGACTGTTTACCTCTAATTATCCCTTTCCCCATTTTCTATTATCTTCCCTCTCTTGTCCTCTTCCCTGTTGCCTTCCTGCAGGGTAAAATAGATTTCCATATCCAACTGAGTGTGTGTTATTCCTCCTTAAGCCAAAGCCCATAAAAGTAAGGCTCACTTATTTCCTTTCATCTCCCCCCTCTTTCCCTCCATTGTAAAAACTCTTTCTTCCCTCTTTTATGAGATTATTTGCTACATTCTACTTCTCCTTTTCTCTTACTCCTAGTACATTCCATTCAACAGAAAATTTTATTTTTTTAGGTATTCTCCCTTCATATTCAGTTAACCCAGTGCACTCTGTTTGTATATGTATATGGATAGGTATACATATATACACACATATATATGTGCACACACATATATGTATACATATACACATATACCTATGTACATATACATAGCTACACATATATAATATACACATAAATGAATACCCATATACACCCATATATATGTGTATATATGCACATGTATGTACACATACATATCTGCTCCCTCTAACTACTTCAGTACTAAAAAAGGTCTCATGAGTTACAAATAAGATCTTTCCATGTAGGAATGTAAACAGTTGAACTTTAATGAGTTTCTTAAGGCTTCTCTTTCCTGTTTACCTTTTCATGTTTCTCTTGATTCTTGTATTTGAAAGTCATTTTTCATATTCAGCTCTGGTCTTTTCAACAAAAATGCTTGGAAGTCCTCTGTTACATTGAAATTCCATTCTTTTCTCCTGATGTATTATACTCAGTTTTTCTGGGTAGGAGATTCTTGGTTTTAATACTATTTCCTTTGACCTCTGGAATATCATATTTCAAGCCCTTCAATCCCTTAGTGTCAAGACTGCTAAATCCTGTGTTATCCTGATTGTATTTTCACAATACTTGAATTGTTTTTTTTTTTTCTGTCTGCCTGTAATATTTTCTCCTTGACATGGAAACTCTGGAATTTGGCTATAATATTCCTAAGAGTTTTCCTTTTGGGATCTCTTTCAGGAGGTGATCAGTGAATTCTTTCCATTTCTATTTTACCCTTCAGTTCCAGAATATCAGGGCAGTTCTCCTTGGTAATTTCTTAGAAGATGATGTTTAGGCTACTTTTTTTTTATCATGATTTTCAGGTAGACCAATAATTTTCAAATGATCTCTCCTGGATCTGTTTTCCAGGTCAGTTGTTTTCCAGTGAGATATTTCATATTGTCTTCTATTTTTTAATTCTTTTGGTATTGTTTTATAATTTCTTGATTTCTCATAAAGTCATTAGCTTCCATCTGTTGAATTCTAATTTTAAAGAACAATTTTCTTCAGTAAGCTTTTGAACCTCCTTTTCCACTTGGACAGTTCTGCTTTTTAAGTCATTCTTCTCCTCATTGATTTTTGAACCTCTTTTGCCATTTGAGTTAGTCTATTTTTAAAGGAGTTAATTTCTTCAGCATTTCTTTGAGTCTGCTTTAGCAAGCTATTGACTCACTTTTCATGAGTTTCTTGCATTGCTCTCATTTCTCTTTCCAATTTTTTTCTCCACCTCTCTTACTTATTTTCAAAATCCTTTATGAGCTATTCCATGGCCTGAGACCACTGTATATTTTTTTTGGAGGCTTTTGATGTAGAAACTTTGACTTTGATGTCTTCCTCTGATGGGATGCTTTGTTCTTCCTCCACTGAAAGGATGGAAGAAAATACCTGACCCAGAAAGTGATTTTGGTCTTTTATAGTCTTATTTTTTCCCCTTTTTTGGGCATTTTCCCAGACAGTTATTTGACTCTTGAGTCCTTTGTCAAGTGCAGGGTATACTACCCTAAGCTTTGGAGGTTTTGTGCAGTTGTTCTCTGAGATATCTCTAGGGACCTGTAAGTTCTCAGTTCCTCCAAGGTGGCACAATCAAGGGAGAGGAGTTTACTCTTCACTTGGCCTGCACTCTGGCCTGTGATTAACCACAAGCACTCTTTTCTGCTCTGGAAGTGCCAGTAAAGTTCTCTCTCCATAGCTACCACTAGTTCCACCACACCAGTGCTCCTCCTCACCTGAGGACTACCACTCAGGGCTGAGATCCAGATCAGCTACTTGATTGCCCCAGGAGCTTTAGGCCACAGGTTCCAAAAGTGGCTGCTGCTGCCCTGGGGCTGGACCATGCTCCCCTCTCACCCAGGCAAAACAACTTTCTTACTGACCTTTGAAGCTGACTTTGGTATTTGTGGGTTGAGAAATCTGGGAACCACAGCTGCTACCCATGATTCTGTGCCCTGAAGCCTGCTCTAGGCCTGTCTATGCCACGTGGCCCAGGCTGGGCTATGTTACACTCTAAACCTGGTGAGATAGACTATTCCTGTTGACCTTTTAGGCTGTCTTGGGCTGGAAATCTGTTTCACTCTGTCATTTTGTGGCTTCTGCTGCTCTAGAATTTGTTTAGAGTCATTTTTGCAGGTATTTTATGGGTTATGGGGAGAGACCTAGAGCATGTCAGTCCTTCTCTGGGTCATTTGTTTTTCCAGGGAGAAATTCTGCATTTTCTTATACTTTATTTTTAGTTTTTTGGTTTTGTTTGATCATATTTTGTTGTCTCATAAAATCATTACCTTCTACTTGTTCAATTGTAATTTTTAAAGAATTATTTTCTTCAGTGAGCTTTTGTATTTCCTTTTCCATTTGATCAATTCTATTTTTAGGGAGTTATTTTCCTTGGTAAATTTTTGTATCTTTTCCCATGCTGTTGACTCTTTTTTAAGACTCTCTTGCATTACTTTCATTTATTTTTCCATTTTTTCTTCTACTTCTCTAATCTTTTTTCAAAAATCCTTTTGAAGCTCTTCTAGGAATTCTTTTTGGCCCTGAGACCAAATTACATTTTTCTTTAAGGTTCACACGTAGCTATATTGACACTATTGTCCTATGTTTATGCCTTGATCCTCCCTATTACTGTAGTAACTTTCCATAGTCAAGCTCTTTTTGTTTTTGCTCACTTTTCTGCCTTTTTTTGTGACTTGGTATTTTTATGTGAGAGTTGCGTTCTGGTCCTGTGCTTTCCAGAGCTTTCCTGCTGGCTTTCACTGGGCTTCAGGGCTTAGCCGCTTGCTTTCTCTGGAAGGTAGGCTTCCCTTTTGGTTGATATGGAGTGTGGGGGGAGCTTCCTTGTTGGCCTCTCTTGGGTATGGGATTTAGCTGTTGGATTGCTTATGGAGACAAGGCCTCCCTCCAGCAGGCCCTGGAGGAGTAATTTTGTAATTATTTTGCCTGAGGGGTGGGCCCTGGTTGCTGGGTTGTTACAGAAATAGGGTCCTTTTGCTGAAGGTCCAGGGACAGAGTCCTGCTGTTCACCAGTCCCTGGGCAGGGTTTTATTGATGTTCAGCATTGGGATCAAGGTCTCACTGGTGGCCTGTTCTGCAGGTGGGGGTCACTGAGGTGGACCTCACTGTGCTACTCACTTCCCTAGGAGGCCACTGGCTTACAGGAATCTAGGGTCTTGCTGGTGAGTTGCCCCAGACTTAGAACCATGCTACAGAACTCCAGCTGTGAGTGTGGCTGTTGCTGCTGCTGCTCTTGGACCTTTCTCTTCTCTTACCCCAGTGAGAGATCTTTCCTGCCATGCTGATAAACTGCTTCCCTGCTCCTACATCAATTCTGAGGTGGTTTTCTAGTTGTTTAGAGGAGTACTTCAAAGGGCTTCAAAAGGTTCCTTTCTCACTCCAACATCTTGACACCAGAAGTCTCAGCACATGTTTTTAAACCTAGGTTTTACTCCTAGTTTTAGTTATGTGATCATAACCAATATATGTTAGAACCACAAACTTGCATTTTTCATGTACACAACAAGAAGTCAGACCACTTGCCTTGTAGACACATAGCAACCAGTATCTAATGGAGACTGTGTCTGGCAGAACCCACCTGTTTGAGGACCCTCATTAAAAGATATCTGAGGCTTTGTAGTAACAGAAGTATGAGGTGTCCCTCTGTGGAAGTTTCCTGGACTTCACACGGACCTCCCCATACATGTTCCTTACATGTGTCCATTCTTCCTACAGTCAGTGAATATATTTATGGGAATATGTGGCCCAGATTTATGGAGGAAATTATTTGCTGCTACTTTTCTTTATGAAATTTCATTAAATGCCGTTGTTTTGTTTCATTGTTTCCTCTAGCTAATTACTGTAGTTTAATACATTGGTGGTCTTAACTGATGCAAAGCAATAGCTTACTTTGAAGGGTCAGGAGTAGTCTTCCTTGGTGGACAAGTTAGAGGCAAGTTATCCTCCTGATCTTTAGAAGGAAGTCAAAAGGTGTATATGTCGGAGGGAAAGATAACTAGTTCCATTTTTTAAAGATATGTTGAATTTGAGTTGGTAGAATAGATAAGTAGAAATCTTTAGTGAACAGTTGGAGATGTGAAATGGGAGCCTAAAAAGAGAGAAAAAAGCTGGAGAGAGGGGAAAAAAGAAAACAAAAGATTCAAAAAGAAGAGAGAAAATAAAAAGAGATTCAAAAGTCACCAAGCAACAGGCGAAACTGTAGTGTTCGGGAATCTTTACATTTAAAGAGTAGGAAGGGGAAACAGCAAATGAGACAAAATAAGTAATAAAAGCTGAGCAATATCTCCCTATTTGTTGAAATAGGGGTTGTTGAAATAGGGGGTTGAAAATGCTGTCTGTGATCTAAATTCTACAAGTCACAGTGGTACAGTGGAAAGAGTTTTGGAGTCAAAAGATGTTAGTTCAAATGTCAGGTCAGATGCCATTTGGCAAGTCATGTATCCTTCTGGGCCTCATTTGTAAAATAAAAGACTTTCTATAAAATAGCCTCTCCAGGCCCTTCCAGCTCTAGACCTATGATCCATTGACCACAGCGTTATAGAAGCCAACCAGATAGTTTTAAGGAACAAATAATTGAAAAGAACAGAGAGGTTGAGGAGGTTGTGGACAGAAAATAATGAAAACTCTGGAAAAGCAGTTTAAGTAGTAAAGGGCAGTGAAATTCACATGACAGAGGCATCAAGGACTGAGGGAAGGAAGGAAGATAAAATGGAAGCAGGCTTGAAAGTCATTTGTTTCAACACATGACTGTGGAAGAAAAGAGAATTAAGTTGGCAGCTAGAAGAAAAAGTAAAGTCAAATCAATTTTCTTTTCAAGGTAGGAAAATGGCATTTTTGGAAAAAGAGGGAAAGGAGCTAGTGGAAAGCTAGAGTTTGATGTTTTAAAGAGAGGGGTGAACTGAAGAACCAAGATCCCCAAAGATATGAGAAGTGGAAAATTTGAAGTTATAGATGCAAAAATTCTTTTTAAGAAAGAGGGGAGACAGCACATAGTGCAGCGCATCCAGTGCAGTGGAGCAGGAGGGCCCTGGGAAACCTGAGACAGCAGCAGGTGGCACTGGAAGACTGCCAGCCCAGGGTGAGAGACCAGTGGAGCCTAGCGAGTGACAGCCATTGAGCACCGGATATCAGCTGCAGCAGCTCCTGAGACTTTCAGCCCGAAGATTAAACGTCTGTAAGTCACCTACTTGAACTTCTCGGAGCCAGGATGGTGGAGTGATCAATAAATGCTCTCTCCACCCCACTTGATGACCTTAAAAGAACCATAAAATATTTCCCCAGAAAAATCCTGGATCAGCGGAAACAGCAGAGTAGGCAAATAGTCCCATAACACCTGAGGCTAGGAAAATAGCTAAGGGGGATTCCTCCTACTGTGGTGGAGGCAAACCCAGAAGGAAAGGGGCCCCAGGGTGAAGAGAACTCTCACTAGGACCCAGGCAAGCCTCAATGCCAGGAGAGGAGCCCCAGGAGTGGTGTAAAATCATACTAGGATATAGGTGTGCCTTGGCACACCAGGGAAAATGGGAAGACAATAGGGCAGCTGTGATCACCATCCCCTGAGCTTGCCTTTGCCTCAGTGCAGCTGAGGAGATCTCCAGTGACCAGACCACTCCTCCCCCACACTTAACAAGCTAACCCCAGGGCTGATAGGGGAAACATAAAACAAAAACCAGCTCTTAGCTTCTCCACACAAGTCAACTCAACACCAAGTTCTGCAGCTTCTAAATGAAACAACCAGAAGCCACAACACATAATTACCATCATGAACAAGAAAAAGCAGAAGGGTAAAAAAACCATAAAATCTTTCTATGTGGACAAAGACCAAAACACAAATACCAAAGAGGTCAGTGGTGAGACTGTACATTCATCTGAAACTTCAGAAGGGACTGTGAACTGCTCACATGCACAAACAGCTCTCCTGGAACAGCTGAAGAAGGAAATAGAAGAAAAACCAGGCAATGAGTTTAAAAGTATAAAAAAAGAATTCACTGAGAACATCTCTTTGAAAAGGAAAATTGAACAAATGGAAAAGGAAGTACAAAAATAAACTGGAGAAAATAACTCCTTAAAAGGAAAAATTGGACAAATGGAAAAGGAGATGCAAAAGTTAACTGAAGAAAACAATTTGATAAAGATTAGAATTGGGCAAGTAGAAACTAATGACTCTATGAGATAGCAAGAATCAGTCAAACAAAATCTAAAGAATGAAATAGAAGAAGATGTAAAATATCTAATTGGAAAAACAACTGACCTGGAAAATAGATCCAGGAGAGAATATTTAAGAATTATGGGCCTGCCAGAAAGTCATGATGAAAAAAAGAGTCTGGAAAACATCTTCCAGGAAATCATCAAGGAAAACTGCCCAGAAGTGCTAGATTCAGAGGGCAAAATTGTCATCGAAAGAATCCATTGTCCACCTCCCAAAAGGCATCCCAAACTCAAAACCCCAAGAAATATCGTTGCCAAATTCCAGAACTATCAAGTGAAGGAGAAAATACTACAGGCAGCCAGAAAGAAACCATTCAAATATCAGGGATCTACAGTCAGGATCACACAGGACCTTGCAGCTTCTACATTAAAAGATCGAAAGAGTTGGAACCCAATATTCTGTAAGGCAAAGGAGTTGGGACTAAAACCAAGGATCCAACAAAGTTCAGCATAACATTTTGGGCAAGGAGATGTTCATTAATGAAGTAAGGGATTTCCAGACCTTCCTGACAAAAACATCAGAACTTAATAGACAATTTGATCTTCAAATGCAGGTCTCAAGAGAGGCATAAAACGGTAAACAAGGGGGAAAAAACCTGTTACTCAATTTGGGCAAACTGTTTACCTCCCCATAATGGAAGGTGATACCTGTTAATCTTGAGAATTGTGCATCTATTATGAAATATAAAAGGGATATACATCGAAGGAATGGATATAAAGTAAATGATCTCATGTTAAAAATATGATTTAAGTATGTGAAGGGATTGTAACAGGAGATGTGAAAAGGAGGAAGCAGAAAATGGTAAAGAGTATCACAGGAAGAAGTACAAAATTATAGTAGAGGGAAAGAGAGGAGGGAGATGAGCATTGCTTGAGGGACACCCTAATCTAATGTGGTCAAAGGGGGGAACAATAAACTTAAGTATATAATCCTAACTAGCTCTATAGCCAGTTGGAGGGGAAAGGGGAAGTAAGGAGAGGGAAGCTAAAAGGGAGGGAAGAAGCAGTAAAGACAAAGGGGATTAAAAGGGAGGGGGGCTAAAAGAAGGCAGAGAAGACTGCAGGAGGTGGTGGTGAAAAGTGAAAACTATTGAGGAGGGGAAGGGAGGCAGAGGGCTAAAAGCACAAATGGTGGGAAAGAGGATGGAGGGAAATACACAGATTGCAATCATAACTATGAATGTAAAGGGAATGAACTTTCCCATAAAATTAAGATGGATAGCAGAATGGAATAAAAGCCACAATCCAACAATATGTTGTTTATAAGAAACACATTTGAAATGGGGGGGATACACACAGGAGAAAGGTCAAAGGTTGGAGCAGAATATATTGTGCTTCAGCTGATGTAAGAAAAGCAGGAGTAGCAATCCTAGTCTCAGACAAAGCAAAAGGAGAAATAGATCTAAGCAAAAGAGATAAGGATGGAAACTATATCCTGCCAAAAGGCACCACAGACAACGAAGCAATATCATTACTAAACATGTATGCTTCAAGTAGTATAACATCCAAATTCTTAAGGAGATGTTGTGGGAGTTGAAGGAAGAAATTCACAGCAAAACTATACTAGTGGGGGACCTCAATCTCCCCCTCTCTGAACTTGATAAATCTAACCTCAAAATAAACAAGAAAGAGGTTAAGAAGGTAAATGAAACTCTGGATAAGGTGGATATGATAGACCTCTGGAGAAAACTGAATGGGAATAGAAAGGAATACACCTTTTTCTCAGCACAGTATATGGCACATATACAAAAACTGACCATGTACTAAGACATAAAAACCTCACAATCCAGTGTAGAAAGGCAGAGATAATCAATGCATCCTTCTTAGATTATAATGCAATAAAAATTATGTGTAATAAAAAGCCATGGAAAGATAAACCAAAAATCAATTGCAAACTAAATAATCTAATCCTAAAGGAGGAGTGGGTTAAAGAAGAAATCATAGAAACAATCAACAACTTCATTCAAGAGAATGACAATAATGAGACAACCTACCAAATCTTATGGGATACTGCAAAAACAGTTCTTAGGGGAAGTTTTATATCTCTCAATGCCTACATAAATAAAATAGAGAAAGAGGAGATCAATGACTTAGGCATGCAGCTCAAAAAGCTAGAAAAAGAACAAATTGAAAATCCCCAAGTAAGTACCAAATTAGAAACACTGAAAACCAAAGGAGAAATTAATACAATTGAAATTAAGAAAGCTATTAAATTAATAAATAAAATCAATAATAGGTTTTATGAAAAAACTAATAAAATTGATAAACTTTTGATCAATTTGATTAAAAAAGAAAGAAGAAAATCAAATTACTAATATCAAAAATGAAAGGGGTGAACTCACCTCCAATGAGGAGGAAATTAAAACAATAATTGGAAATTACTTTGCCCAACTTTATGCCCACAAATTCGATAATCTAAATGAGATGGATGAGTATTTTAAAAAATACAAATTGCCCAGATTAACAGAAGAGGAATTTGAATACTTAAATACCCCCATCTCAGAAAAGAAATTGAACAAGCCATCAATGAACTCCCTGGGAAAAAATCTCCAGGGCCAGATGGATTTACAAGTGAGTTCTATCAAACATTTAAAGAACAGTTAATTCCAATACTATGTAGACTATTTTTGAAAATTGGGGCAGTAGGAGTCCTCCCAAATTCTTTCTATGATACAAATATGGTTCTGGCACCTAAACCAGGAGGAGGCAAAACAGAGAAAGAAAATTATAGACCAATTTCTTTCATGAATATAGATGCAAAACAAATACAGCATCTTATCACAAGAATAATACATTATGATCAGGTAGTATTCATACCAGGAATGCAGGGATGGTTCAATATTAGGAAAACTATTAGCATTATCAATCATATCAACAACAAAACTAACAAAAACCACATGATTATCTTAATAGGTGCAGAAAAAGCTTTCAACAAAATACAAAACAGAACATAGGAATAAAGGGAACTTTCCATAAAATAATAAGCAGTATCTACCTAAAACCTTCAGCAAACATTATATGCAGTGGGGATAAGCTAGATGCATTTCCAGTAAGATCAGGGGTGAAACAAGGATGTCCATTATCACCATTATTATTCAATATGGTACTGGAAATGTTAGCTATAGCAATTAGATGAGATAAAGAAATTGAAGAAATAAGAATAAGCAAGGAAGAAAGTAAGTTATCACTCTTTGCAGATGATATGATGATATACTTAGAGAATCTCAGAGATTCAAGAAAAAAACTATTTGAAATAATCAACAACTTTGGCAAAGTTGCAGATTACAAAATAAACCCACACAAATCTTCTGCATTCCTATATATTAGCAACAAAGTCCAACAGCAAGAGATAGAAAGAGAAATCCCACTTAAACCTAGGGTAGACACTATAAAATACTTGGGAGTTTACCTGCCAAACAAACCCAGGGATTATATGAACACAATTACAAGACACTTTTTGCACAAATAAAGTCAGATTTAACTAAGTGGAAAAACATCAGTTGCTCATGGGTAGGCCAAGCTAATATAATAAAAATGACAATTCTACCTAAATAATTTACTTATTTAGTGCCATACCAATTAAACTATCAGATAATTATTTTCTAGAGCTAGATAAAATAATATCAAAATTCATCTGGAAGAACAAAAGGTCCAGAATATCACAGGGACTAATGAAAAGAAATGCTAGGGAAGGTGGCCAAGTGCTACCAGATCTCAAATTGTACTATAAAGCAGCAATAATCAAAACCACTTGGTACTGGCTAAGAAACAGAAGGGTAGACAAGTGGAATAGACTTGGCACTCAAGACACATTAGGCAAGGAATACAGCAACCTCCTGTTTGATAAACCCAAGGACCCCAGCTTCTGGAATAAGAACTCACTGTTCAACAAAAATTGCTGGGAAAACTAGATAATAGCATGGCAAAAACTAGGCATAGACCCATGCCTGACACAATACACAAGAATAAAATCCAAATGGGTACCTGATTTAGGTATAAAGATTGATACCATGGACAAACTGGAGGAGCAAGAAATAGTGTATTTATCAGATTTATGGATAAGGGAAGAATTTTTGACTAAAGAAGAGATAGAAAGCATTATGAAATGCAAGGTGGGATAATTTTGATTACATTAAATTGAAAAGTTTTTGCACAGACAAACTCAATGCAACCAAAATTCAGAGGGATGGAATAAATTGGGAAAGAATTTTTATAGCTAATCTCGGGTATAGAGGTCTCATTTCTAGAACATATAGAGAACTGAGTCAAATGTACAATAATACAAGTCATTCCCCAATTGATAAATGGTCAAAGGATATGAACAGGCAATTTTCAGAGGAAGAAATTAAAGATATCTATAATTATATAAAAAAATGCTCTAAATCACTTTTTCTTACAGAGATGCAAATCAAAATAACTCTGAGGTACCACATCATGCCTATTAGATTGGCAAACATCACAGAACAGGAAAATAATAAATATTGGAGAGTACGTGGGGAGTTGGAACACCAATTCATTGTTGGTGAAGCTGTGAGATCATCCAACCATTCTGGAGAACGGTTTGGAACTATGCCCAAAGGGTTACAAAAATGTGCATACCCTTTGACCCAGCAATGTTGCTACTAGGACTGTACCCCCAAGAGATTATAAAAATGGGAAAGAGTCCTACGTGTACAAAAGTATTTATAGCAGCACTCTTTGTGGTAGCCAAGACCTGGAAGTCAAGGGGATGCCCATCAATTGGGGAATGGCTGAATAAATTATGGTATATGAATGTAATGAAGTACTGTTGCGCCATAAGAAATGATGAACAAGAAGACTTCAGGGAGGCCTGGAAGGACTTATATGATATGATGCTGAGTGCACAGCAAACGACCACAGTGTGCGAGAGTTTTTTCTCGTAGACTTGGAACTTTGTAACAATGCAAAAACTTAAAAAAACCAAAAATTCCCAATGGTCTTGTAAGGCAAAATGCCTTTCACACTCAGAGAAAGAACTATGGAATTCATTCACAGAGTGTAGCAGATCATTTTTGTGTGTGCGTATTATGTTTTGATTTGTTATATGATTTCTTCCATGTATTTTGGTTCATCTACACTGTGTGACTATAGTGAAAACGTATTCAATAGGAAAGTTATGTGTAGATCCTGCATAGAATTGTATGCCATCTTGGGGAGGGAGAAGGGTGGTGGGGGATAGGTAAGGGGGAAAAAATTTAATTTTTATGGTAGTGATTGTAGAACATTAAAAATAAAAAATAAATAATTATTGTATTTCTAAAAAAAAAAAAGAAAGAGGAGAAACTTGAAACTTTGGGAAACATACAAATTCTCTGTTCCTCTTTCAACTACTTTAGATCTGGAGGAGAAATTTCAGTGAGGTCCCTTTCATCATCATCCTTTGAAATGAGATTTTCATCATCTTCCCTTGAGATAAGATAAACAGAAGAAAAGATGACTGTAGAAACACATGTGTTGAAATTTAGAGGTTATAAACAGAGAAAGCTCAGGTTAGATGGGCATAATCTCAATTAAGCTGGAAGTATGGGGCACTTCAGAAGACTGGAGGTTTAGAAAGCTCATTGTTAGGAGACTACTAAGGAATTAGAAAGAGATAAACAGAGGGATTGCAAAGTAGCAGTGAGGACCTAGTTCAAGTGTCTGGAAGATAATAAGCACTTAATAAAGGCTAGTTGGTTGACTTATTGACGTTAGGAATGAAGGCTGCTGTGAGCCAACTCTTAATGAAATTTTCTCCAATAATTCTTTGTAGGATGGAGCAGGGAAAGAAAAATTAAACAATGACAGAACCAAAAGGGCAGAATTGTTTGATGAGTGAGGAATGAGATGGAATAGGACATTGTGTATAAGTAAGTCATGGCACCATATACATTTCCTTGTCATATACAATTGTGTATAAAGGATTGGTGTCTTATATCGTTTAATCAGCAAACCATTGTCTTCCTGGGAGTCAGATTGCCTTTAATGCCAACAAACATAAATCTCTCCTCTACTACATCACCACTTCCAGGTTCTTCCACAATTTTCCAAAGAGCGACTGTAGGTATTTCAAATGCTTAAGTCAGAAATTTTCCCTTGGAATATTCTTAGAGGAGATAAACAAAAATAAGCCTTTCGCAGTCCTCTTTCTTTGTGAATCAATAGGTCCCTCTCCCTCCGTTTGGAAGTACTTCTTTATCTCAAATCCTGATTGCTTTCTGTGTGCTTTTGGATCCTCTCTTAAAGCTTTACTGGACAGGTCTACAAGTGGAGTATCCTCTGTCCCACCTCCTACAGGAAGCCTTCCCCAACCCTCTTAATTCCAGAGCCTTCCTTCTGTTATTTCCTATTTATATAGCTGAATTAAAAATATATATATGTGTAGATATGTATATATATATACATACATACTTGTGTATGTATATACACATATATTGTATATGTGTATATATATATATATGTGTTTGCGTGTGTGTGTGTGTGTGTGTGTGTATGAGTGCGCGGGTGTGTAGTTTGCCTGTTGTCTCCCCCACTAGAGGGTCAGCTTCTTCAGGGCAGGAACCGTCTTTTGCCTCCTTTCTATCCTCATTGTTTAGCATAGTGCCTGGTAGTTAGTAGGCACTTAATGAACATTTATTGAATTGAAAGATAAGCTGGAAGAGAAGACTCTGAAGGAGGCAGTGTCATCAAATGTGGGAGGGAAGAAAGTTTTGTTTTCTACATCCCTAGGTGATAAGGGCTGTGACTTAGCATGGACAGGTTAGAGGTCAGCGTCAGGCCCAAGGAGCTATGTGAGGAAGGGCCTATCGGAGGAGAACATGGAGTCACATGAACAGGGGACTGTATCATGGGAGATCCAAAGTTAGGAAAACAACATAAGAAGTCCCATCTTTCTCCACGTGCTGTAGTCATCCTGTAACCTTACCTGGGGAGGCTACCCCGGCCATTCAGGAGGAATGGATGTAAAGATTAATAAAAGCTTTTCTGATTTCACAACAGGCATTGTTCTTTGTTTAAGGTGAGCATGTTTCTCACTGCTGGGTGCTTGTTAGACAGGCTCACTTCTAACATCAGTAAAATATTTTACTAGTGGCAACTTTTATGAAAGCAAACAGATGCAACTGTCACCACACAGGACACATTAAGGCAGAGAATGTGCAATTATTTTTTTTTCCAATTAAAATTAAAAACAACAATAACCTGGTGATTTAGAAAGATTATTGGTTTGGGAGTCAGAGGACTTGGGTTCAAGTCCTGATTCAGTCACTTATCCCAAGTGACCCAGGGCAAGACATGTGTCCTCTCTGGCCCTCAGGTTACCCATCTTGAAGTAAGAGAGCTGGACCAGATGAATTCTGAGGTCCTTTCCAGGCCTAAATCAATTATTCCAAGGGTATTTAAGCCTATGAATTCTAAGTTATTTTCTAAATCTATGATGTTATGAAAAAAATTAGAAGAAAATGGGTAAAAGAAATAAGGAAGGAATGACAAGCTGTCATTTTCATTTCAATTCAACAAATCCTTATTTAGGATCAACTATACTCAAGGCACTCTGCTAATCCTGGACTAACTAGACAAAGAAATGAAATAATCTCTGCTCTCAAGGTACTTGCATTCTTTGCATTATGCAGAAGTTTGAAAATGCAAAGTATATACAAAATGAGAGAGACAGACAGAGACAGAGATAGAGAGACAGAAAGAGAGATGGAGAACGTAAGAATTGGGGGTGGGGTTGGGTGGAGAGAGATCCAGGAAAGTTCTGCCCAGTGCTTTAAATAAACTGGGCACTCTACTAGGTGCGGGAGAGAGAATGCATACCAGACCTGGAAGGATTAACTGGACAAAGGTATTCAATTCACTAATTAGCAGAAAATTACATTAAGGGATGAATTTGCCAATAATTGTTCCATATTTACAAATATTTCCCTAAATTCAGCCTCTAATAAACTATGCCCTACTTTTAAAATTTACAAACCACATAACAAGAAATCTAAAATGGTTCCCTAAGTCCAGGCCTTTAAATTCAGAAAAGGTTACTTCAAGCCAATCAAGATGAATGGGTTGACCATTCTAACTTAAAATCCAAAAGTTGTCCAAACAACCCCAAACAAATTAAAGACAATTTTACAAGGAAATTAAAGAAGCGTAATTGCCTGTTTTGGAATTTTGCAGGATTTATTTCCCCCCTTTTTCCTATCATGTGTCTTATTCTTCCTCATAATGCAGTAGGCACAGAATCAGTGCCCCACCCCACTCCCACCCTGCTCCATTGTTATTTATCCACCTCTGGACGTTCTCCAGTTTACTAATGTCCTTGCCAAGTTACGGTGGCCAAAATGGAACACAACACTCCAGATGTAGTTTGACCAGGGTAGAGTACACTGAGATGATTCTGTACTTATTCCCAGAATCTATGTCACTCTAAATGCTCCCCAAGAATTCATTAGATGTATTGGTTGCTGCTGTGTCATTTCAGCTGTGTCTGATTCTTGGTGACCCCATTTGGGCTTTTCTTGGCAAAGATACTAGAGTGGTTTGTCATGTCCTTCTCCACCTTATTTTACAGATGAGGAAACTGAGGCAAAGAGATTAAGTGACGTGCCCAGGGACACAAAGCTAGTAAATATCTGAGGCTGGATTTGAATTTGGGAAGATGAGTCTTCCTAACTCCAGACCTGGCAATATATCCTCTGCACCACCCAGTCACCTTTAGGTTTTTGTGTCTGTCACATTATACAGTTGTGGACTCATACTGAATTTGCTGTTCAGGGAAAGCACTAATATCTTTTTTTTTTCCCAAAACTGCCTTCCAGCCATGTTTCTCCCCCCACCCCCATTTTGGACTTGTGAGCTGTTTTTTTTGAGCCCAACTGTAAGACTTTATATTTATCTCCATTAAATTTCATCTTACTAGATTCTAGCAATTTTCTAGCTTGTCGCTATCACTTAATATGTTATCCTTTCCAGACTGTCATTCATGTTTTTATGCCAGATACTTATAAAAATGTTAAACAGTACTGGGTCAGATATAGGTTCCTAGATCACTCCACTAAAGGTACCCTGCCAAATTGACTTTGAGTCATCAGTGGCTCTTCTCTGAGTTGGGCCATTCAAACAGCTGCAAAAAATCTAATTCTTTTGTTGTCCAAGCTCTGTCTCTCCATAATATGCTTTTAAAATGCCTTACTAAAATCTAGATAAATGGTATCTACAGCATTCATCTTATTCACCAGTTTAGCAAGCCTGTCAAAAAAGAAAATGAAGTTACTCTGGCATGACCTGCCTTGTAGGCTCTTTGCAGTAAAAATTTCCTTTTCCAGATATTCAGTAACCACCTTGCTAATCACACATTCTAGAATTTTCCAAAATTAAAATCAGGTTCCCTGGCCTCTGGTTTTCAGACCCTATTCCCTTTTTTCTTTTTGGAAAGTCATGAAAACAGTTCTCTTTCTTCAGGCCTACAGGACTTCTTCTATTTCAAACATCACTGACTATAGGTTTTATCCAGGGAGAGTAGAGCCTCCCTTTCCTTTTCTCCCTCATCCCGCGTAGCCAAATATTTGCAGAACTGTTGTCTCTGTAGTCACATCACATCTCACTTCTGTTCCCTTCTCACTATTCACAAAGCCACCAGCTTGATATAAGTCCTTATCACCTCTTTTCGCCTCTTAATTGGTTTACCTGACTTAAGTCTCTTCCCTACTCCTGTCCATGTTCTGTACAGCTTCCAAAGTGATTTTCCTTAAGCACAGAATCTAACGACGTCACTCCCCTACTCAATACATTTTAGTGGTTCCCTAATCTCCTGTTTACTCTTTGGGAAGGGAGGGTAAGGGGAGATTGTAAATCTTTATTTAAATTAAATTCAGTTTCTAATTTTCAGGATGACATGACAAATACCAGTTGTGTTCATTAGACTACATTTCAGTTGGGAAAAATAATGAAGCTATAGCTTTTAAAGCTCTTTATAATCTGGTCCCAAACTCCATTTCCAGACTCATTATACTCTTTATCATTCCCCTTCCTGTACTTTATTGTTCAGCAAAACTGGCCTTGCTTTTCTTCCTATGAGATTCTATGACAACCATCTCCGTGCCTTTAAGCTGTCTTCATTGTCAAGAATGGACTCCCTCATCCCTTTCTCTTTGTTGAATCCCTTATTTTCTTTAAGATTCAGCTGGAGCTCAACTTATATATAATCACTCCTGATCCCAAAGCTGCCAGGGCTCTCGGTCCCTAAGCTATCTCATATTTATCACAGAGGTCATTCTGTACACCTTTGTATATGCACTTCTTCTGATCAAACTTAAGTTCCTTGAAGGCAGGAACTGATCCATTTTGGTCTTTGTATTCCCATGCACTAAGCATATTCTATCAATTTATCAATTATGTGACCTTGAGCAAGTCACATAATGATCCCAGCCCTGAATTTTCTCATCTGTATAACGACGGGGGTTGAGTAGGTTCTCCTCCGTCTTGAGATCTAGGATACTACTATGCCTATGGTCCTGAACAGCTCTAAATAAAACTTTAGGTTCTATTTTTTAAAAATTTTGTTTTCCTACATATTTTCCCACATCTCACAATATGGAAACTAAATCCATACATGGTGCCTCACCAGGACTTTGATCAACTAATCAATACTACAAATAGTAGGTGAATTAACTTATTATTTCATATCTTTATTCATGTAATACATACTTGTTGGATGCTTCCTGCAGGTAAACCAGTGTTCTAGGTAATAGATCAGTTAACAGTATTTATAGGCTACTTGGACAGAGGGAGCTATCCCATGCTTAACACGAGACAGAGGACTAAAATTACAAAAGACAGAATATTTTCCTTTTCCTTTCAAGAAGCTTATAGTTCAGTTGGATAAATAGAATATATGCAAGAAATTATATGAAGGCTAAGACAAATGAAAATTTACAAAAGCAAACTGAGCCTATGTGTCTTGAGAGCATGCTGAATAGAGAACCAATACAGTATAGTTAGTAAGAGAAGGCTTCCTGGAATACATAAATTTGTAGCTGAATTTTGAAAAAGGCAGTGCCTACGAAGTGCCAGGAAGAAACTGGGAAAGAAATTCCAAGGAGGAAGGATGGTAAATGGAACATATTCCTGTTAGTACATATAAATTTTATTTTGGAATTTTAAGTGGGATATTAATGACTCATGCTGTTAGTAGCCCAGTGATTTCATCTGTCAGGTAATATTTCATATCTTAAAGCAGTAGTATAATCACATTATATTCCACCCTCTTTTTGACTGACCATTTCTTTAATGGGTCAAGGTTATTATGAATTGTATTCCTATCTTCTAAGAGGTTACAGCTTAATTCAGCTAGTGTTTCTCTTCAGATAGTGATCAGACTTGAATAGTCTGTCATTTAAAAATAATTGAATAAATATTTGAAAGAATTATACACCACTTGGTGGTACCCAGTTAACATTTTCATCTGAGACTGACTCCTTATTATAGATCTCACTATTCCCTGTGAATGAATTTCAAATCAGTTTGTACCCCACCTTCCTGGACTGTTGATTAGACTACATGCAATGGAATCAAATAACCTTGTTTAAATACATATATTTTAGTGTTATCTGGCATTTCAGAAGAAGAGTAGGAAGCATCTTTAATAAGGGTTGAAAGGTCATGAGTACGAATTAAAGTTTTAAGTGATCCTTTGGGTTTTTTAAAGAAAATAACATTGTTTTATGTTTCCTATGTCTGCAAAACTTAAGAGATTTAAACATTTTAAAATATTCTTCAAAACTGCAATGTTAATTTTGGGCTACATTTCAAAATTGTATATGGAGAATTAAGGGGCAGGATGGTTCTCACCAGCAAGGTAGACTTCATCTTGACATATGAAGTAGGTTTGAGTCACAGCTTTGAAACTTCCTAGTTTTTTTAACTTTGGCAAGACACAACTTCTAGGAGGTTCAATTTCCTCTTCTGTAAAATGGTGTTAAATATATTTGCACTCCCTACTTCACAGAGCCCTAATCTGTAAAGGCTTTGTAAAACTCCAAAGATAATATAAATACTATTTTTATTACTTCACTTGATGCAGTAGATGGATTCCTGAAAAACTGTAAATTGAATTATATTTTAAGCACACTATGAGATATAGACAACAGAAAGCTGATTTTAGAGCCAAGAAGACACAAATTCAAACTGTGCTTCTGATACTGCCTAGGTGATGTGGAATAGATCACTTATGTTCTAAATGAGTCCAAGCAAATTTCGAAGCCTCTTAGTTACAGAGAAAATGCCAGCCTGCATCAGCGGAGAGCATTTCTTCATCCAGGTGGGTGTGATAACAATGAAATCACATGGTCTAGTCTCTATGGCCTTAAATGTACAAAGGCAGCTAGTTACTTAAAGGATTCCTAGAATAATTCCAAAGTGAATATTAAAAAAATTTAAGGTGAATAATCAACTGAATTTTCATATTAATTACTAAAAGTAAGCCTGAAGTCTATGCAAAGTACCTCATCTAAACATGTACAAATTACATGGATTTATGTGTGTGTGTGTGTGCTCATCTTTCATTGCTGAAGAAGACCATGCTATCGGAGAAATGATGACATGACTTGCACTTGACTTTGTTTTGAGTGAGGGAGGGCTGTGCAGGTCACCAGCCTCACTTCTCCTCCACAGCCATCTGGATCCAGTGACCAGATATTCATCAGGACGCCTGGAGATGACTCAGGATGAAGCAATTGGGGTTAAATGACTTGCCCAAGGTTACACAGCTAATGAGCATCAGGTGTCTGAGGTGAGATTTGAACTCAGGTCCTCCTGACTCCTGCACTGGTGCTCTACCCACTGCACCACCTAGCTGCCCCGTGGATTTACGTGGAAGTAAAGGGAATGGTTCTGTTACAGTCCAATACCTCACCATTAGACTTTACTTTGGTCAGCCTTGTTACCTTAAATCCTTCTGTTAGTAAGAGCTCAATTGTACTAGAATATCAGAGTAGTGTGTCATGTGATGGGATTTCTTGTCCATGTTTTACTATAATTGCTTCCCCTCCCTCCTTTGTGGGGAGATGGAAGCTCATTCAGTTTATGGCGAAGGCCTTCCTTTAGGTATTTTGACACTGCAGAAGGTCCAAGAGTTCACAGGCTATCACTTATCCATCCTTTGTTTAGCCCCCAACTATAAAGCATAAACTCTCTCTCTTTTTCTCTCTAGGAAATGAAGATTTTTTTTTTAAATTATGGTAATAAGAAGTAAGTCAGCCTCAAGCAAGAAGGCAGAAAAAAGTATACTCTTTTCATGTTCAGTACTTTAATAACATTTAATATAGCACAGTATTAGGGAATTAAAGAATAAGGGACCTAAACGATTATTTAATCTCTACATAAAAAAATACCCTATCCAGAGGTTTTAAAACAGTTCCACAAGACTCAGGAGTGGGTCCTAACCAGATAAAAAGGAAATTTGAAACTATTTAACAAAATAAATAATAATATAATACAATATAGATATTAGTCTATGATTTCCTAAATTAATATGTAGCCCTCAGGGATCCATTTCTATTTGAGTTTGACATCTGCCTATATGCCAATCAGCTTTTGCTTGAAGATCATCCATGCAAGAAGAACCTAATACCTAATAAAGCATCTCATTCCACGTTTAGATGGTTTGGAGTTGTTAGGATGCTTTTCTTTAAATAAACCAAAATTTGTCTCTTAGCAACTTCTAACCATTTATTCTTTTTTACCTCTGGGGCCAAGGAAAGCAGGTCTAATCCTTATTTTAGACTTATTGAGTTATTTTCAATAGTGTTCAACTCTACATGTCTCCATTTGGGATTTTCTTGGCAAAGATACTGGAGTGATTGTGATTTCCTTCTGCAGATCATTTTGCAGATGAGGAAACTGAGGCAAAGGTTAAGGGACTTGCTCTGGGCCACACAGCTAGTAAGGCTCTGAAGTCAGATTTGAAGTTAGGGATTTGAAACTTCCTGATTTCAGGCCTGGCTCTGTATAGAGCCCTGCCATCTAGCTGCCCCCAATCCCTCTTAGTCTTTGAAATACTTGTAGACAGTAACCATATGAGGCTACATACAGACTTCCCTTGCCCATACTAAACATCTCCAGTTCCTTCAGTCTTGGGCTTTTAACTGTTGTGGGAGTTCTCTTTAGGACATGTGCCAGATTGTCAATATCTTCCCTATCTTATGTGGAAAGCAGAACTGAACATAATAATCCAGATATTACTCCTCAAAACAGGTTGTGTATATCTTATTTCCCTTCCTTCTGCCTCTGTTAAAATAGTCCAAAATGGTACCTTTCTTGGGTAATATTTCATACTGTTACTTATATTGAACACATTGTAGTCTGCTAAAAACTCTCAATCTTTTTTTCAGAAGTTTAATGCCTTACCTAATGGTATTTATAAAGATGATTTTTTTTGAACCCATGTGTAATGTTATACTTATCCATATTAATTTTTGTTTTATACCATAGTTTTGTATCTGGTAGTACAAGTACTCCTTTCCTTTTTAATTTCCTCTGATATTCTGGACTTTTTGTTCTTCTGTGTGAATTTCCTTGATTTTTTTCCCCTTTCTTTCCAAATGCTAAGCATGATTTACCCATAATTGATCATATTGAGGGTTCCTGTATCCTGTGCCATTATATTGCATTAAAACAGCCAATTCTCCATCCAGGGAATCAAACTTTAATGCCTTTTGAAACATCTCCCAAAGATTTCTATTATAACTTCATATGAAATGAAGAAGTCATATTTACATTTCAACACAGTTATTTCTATCTCCCACCATTTTGGTCTATCTGATTTAAAATTCCCTCCCCCCCCCTTTATTTTTTTTTTAAAGCAGAAAACTAATTACTCTTCTATCACAATTTTGACACAGAACAGGATACTGAATTGGTTCCCTAAATGTTAGTTACAATTTCAGACATTTCTAATTATGGGATGGTAAAAATGCTCCTTGGAAAGGGATTACAAGCATCAGATAAGGGAAATGTTTTGGAAGGCAGAGTATTATTTTCTGCAATGCCTGAAATCATACTATTTGGATCACCTACTTGTGTCTGGCCTGGCACGATTTCTTCTCATCTTCTTAAGAAACCTTGGATAATTGAAAGAGCTGGACTCGATGGCTTGTAAGACCCCATTTTAGCTTGAAAGTAATGAACCTGAGATACAGAAGAAGGCATACTAGAGAGAGAGGAAATGTTTGCAATTATTGGAGTAGAGGCAATAGAAATAATAGCTGGGAATTCTAGTCCACCCTCACGTCATTTGAATAGGATTCTCAGGTTAAAAAGGTTAGGAGGTTTCATCCTAACTTATTTAAGAAAAGGATTTAGTTGAGCATTTAAAATTCTACATTTTAATACTTGGGTCCAACCTTTCCTTTATTGCTTTTATCTTACAGGACCCAGCAAACAGACAAAAAGTGGAACAAGAAGATGACAACCCATCGTTTCTCACTAGAATAAATTTTTTTAATGGTTCATTTTTGAAATGATTATAATAACGATCTGAATAAGTGAACAAATGTAATTTATTTTAAATGATTGGGTCAGTATTGACTTGATCAACTTGCTCTCTTGAGAGGAAAGATTATTTATGGCAGTGGTTATCCACATTTGTGATTGACATCTGACACAATAAATGTAGGAAATGTCTAAAGATTTAATTAGCAGCACTAAAACATGTATCCTTTGAAATGAACAGAAAATTATTTAGTTCTTTTTCAGTCATGTCTGACTCTTTGTGACCCCTTTTTGGAGTTTTTTCTTGGCAGAGCCACTGGAGTGCTTTCTCATTTCCTTCTCCAGCTCATTTTACAGATGAGGAAATTGATGCAAACAGGGTTAGGTGACTTTCCCAAGGTCAAATATCTAGTATCTTCAGCCATATTTGAACTCAGGTTTTCCTGAGTCTAGCTCAGTACTCTACCCCCTGTTCCATTTAGCTGCTCAAAAGAACACATTACAATCTTCCAATACTCCCAGTGACAGTTTTGAAAACACATGAATTTCTAAAACCTGAGCAATCTAAAAAATCAGAGTTTATCCAAGTTCTCCTAAAGGGATATTAAAGGTTTGAAAAATGAAACTGCTAAGAAAAAACAATTAAAGGAAAAGAAAAAAAAATACAGTATCTTCTTGGTACCTTTCACCAATACTGATGGTTTTCTCCCCTTCATAATTTATAGTTATTGGGAGATAACACTTTACTGTCTGGGTTCACTTTTGGTAGTTTGTTTCCAGAACATAAGAGTTAGATGTGCTTTCTTTTAAAATCATTGTTTATATACACACTAAAAAAAATAGCAATCTGTTATTTGGCTTTGTGGAAGTTTCTTTAATAATGTCCACTAATTTCAGTATTTCAAGACCCATGATTTCTGTTCTGTGGGCATTCATTTTACTGATACAAATTACACCCTCTTATATATTATTAGATGGTTTTTCTAAATTGCTGTGGAGACCTAACAATTGACTGTGTTTATGATGCAAAAACCCAACCTAGGTAAGCATGGTGAGGCTCATCATCAGAAGTTTGGTTCTGAGGTAATGAATGTTCTATGAAGTACCTCATAATTGCTCTTATCTAGATCATGTCACAGTTAAAGGATTAGAGTCATTTGTAACATATCAAATAAAAAATCTCCTAAAATAATAAGACACTTAATAAGGGTAGTTCTTTATTATTTTGACCTTTTTATATCTAGAACATACCTTAGCAGGGAAATTTAGAGTTAGAAAGCCAGGAAATATGTAATGTCACTCTAATTTTTGTTCATGAGTATGAAAATATAGATTTCCAAATAAGTCTGGTTACCAAAGAATAAGGTAGTTCAGTGACCAGATGACTGATCCCTCTGGCCTTTCTGGGGTGGAGCAAAACCACCTAGAAGCTATGACTAAAAGGTACGTTGTCAGCTAAACAGACTAATGAGGAACAGAAAGTCAGTTATTGAGGTACCAGAAGCAAGAGGTTGGTTAAATAGAGTAAAAAGAATAAAATACCATCAGATGGGAGTGGAAGGGTAAGTAAAAAGATAGTGTCTTGAACAGTATATGCCTAATCAATATTTGCTGAAATGAAATGATCAGAAAAGAGCGTCAATAATAGAATGGCAAGGAGATCCAAGGGATAAGCAGGAAAACATGGTCTTAAAGTCAGGCTAGAGTTAAACAATCAAAAAAAGCTACCACCAATAAAGCAGATATCCAAGTAGATTTCATCTTGA
Organism: Bettongia penicillata ogilbyi; assembly: GCA_023548195.1. Lineage (NCBI taxonomy): Eukaryota > Metazoa > Chordata > Mammalia > Diprotodontia > Potoroidae > Bettongia > Bettongia penicillata. The sequence continues at coordinate 4,784,565 of JAJHZJ010000003.1, forward strand.
AAAAAAATTTAAATACAGTTTGTGACTATGAGTGTAAAAAGTCTTTTCACATACTTCTGAGCCCTGGTATGTGGTGGCTGTCCTGTTAGCTTTGGTTCTCTGAATGACCTTCAGCTGTTGACAGCTCCCAGTCAGCACAAGGATTTCACACATGATAGGTCTACATATTATATATTCTGGTATACCCCACCTGATATCATGAAGTGATTCCATGGAAACCTAACCAGGCAAGATAGTGTTACGGTAGTTAAGTTTTTTAGGAAAAATGCTAGAGATGACAATAAGTCAACTGGAGTTACAGCAAGGTTTCATGGGAATCTGATTATTATATATTAAAGATGTTAGAGCAAACCTATTCAGGATGTACATTATATTTCAAGCAAACAGAAGAGAAATCCTGAAAGAAAAGAAATGTCTGAGTTGTTTTGCACAGAGAAAACTACTATAATTTACAGAAGGGCTCCCTCAACCAAATCTTTTAGAGTTAGTGCTACAAGATTTCAGAAGCACCAGGAATTGTCTCAGTATATAACTAAAATTACTGATTTACATTCTGATGAGTTAGGTAACATTCTAATGATCTGAACCTCTCCTTAAAAGAGAGGAAGAAGAGTTGATAGAATTGTAAAAAGATTTTCACAGTGTTCTACTGCTTGACGGCGGTCTCCTCCTCTCATGTAACTTGTGTGTGTAGTTAGGGATCCGAGTTCCAGTGTTCCAACTCAGAGATGACTCTTCATTCCCATGCCTGGGAATGCAAAAGCAGCTGCATGCTTTGCCACTAGAGGGAGAAAGTGTGCCTCCTACGACCCCAGAGCCAATGAATCAAAATAATACAATGGACAGCCTCTGCAGGGAAATAAATCGAGCATGAAGTAGCCAGGGGCCAGGACCCCAGTAACATGGCAGCTTTGGGAACTTTTGGATGAATTCTTAAGACTTCAAGATAGATCCAATCCTACCATGGAATTAACGGCTTAAACTAATCTGGTATATGTATTCAATTATCTTGTCTGATCTCTCCTTTCTTCTCCCTACATTTTACATATATTTCAAAATGCAAACAGTTGGGAAAGGGGATTATTTTGAAGATAAAGGAAAGGAGTTAGATTGCAGGGAAAACTTACTGACTTTGAGAGTTCTAGAAACCTAGATTTTTTTTTTTAAACCAAAAGAATAATGTAGAACAGCCTTCTTTGAACATTTGCATATTAGTCAGAGGAATTGCTTCCTGTTTTTCTGGATGGTAGTTCAAGTTTGGTCCAAGGGAATAGATTAGATGAATTGGAAGGGTCCTCATTCTACCTTTCACAATATAATGCTAACTTATTTTTATGTAGGTTATAGCAGAAAAGTACTAAAATCTGTCTTACCACTATAAAACTGAGAGAAACTAGTTTCCTTAAAATCATAGTAATTTAAAATCATACACAAAGCTGCTGAACTATTTCCAATGGAAATCATTTTGTCTTTACTATGGTGTTGGGCACAACATAAACATCAGGGTGATGTTTTCTTTAATAAATACAGCATCTAATCTCAGGAAGTGAAATGGACTCTCCAAACTTGAAGAATTTCAGAATTTATACACATACTTGGGAATCCCTTTAAAAATCAGTCCAATGGAAAACTATTAATATGAGGATGAAAAAGCAGTCCAAGGAAAAGTACAACTATTAAAAACTGCTATGCTACAAATAATTCAAGTATTTCTTTTATACTCTTATTCCTTAATAAGACTTTTCTGGAATTCTTGACACAACCTGGTAATTCCTACTCCCTCAACACTGATTTTCTTCACAATCTGTGATAAGGCTTCTCAGAAGTACTGCTTGGCAGGATTGATAATTTCTTCTGTTTCAAAATCTAAGACTACACCGTACAGTATTTTCCGTTCCTTTCAATTTCCTTCTTCCTTTAATTATACAATGATTACATCCCCTCTGTTTACAAATGTGGTCTGGAGAAGACTAAATGCTGTTTGTAGAAAGCACATTTTGCTCTTCTGATTCAAAGTTCTCACCAAAGAAACAAGCTTCACCTTATAATATATTCCTTGTAGAATATGGGGTTTGTAGTTGTCAATGAACAAAACTCTTCTATCACAACTCTGTGTCTCTGATTTGGTTGTTGTTCACAACTGGAAATGCAAACAAACACTATACTTAGACGGTTAATGACTGAAAAAGTAGTCATTAGGCTAAATTTCAGACCAAAATCGTTTTTGATCCCATTTCTGTGGGTAATCACAAACTTACTTGCGTTCCACAGTTCGAATTTTTGTTTTCTGAAATTTGAAAGAACTTCATTTACCAAATAACCTCCACAAATAGACTACTGCCGACACACACAGGTTAATACCTCTTAACATATACTGCAACGTATTACTACACATTTGGAGGCATCCTGACTTAGTGAACTGGAGGCTGGCCTTGGGGTCAAGATAGACCGGGCTGAAATCCTGCCTCGGAAACAATACCGGCTACTTGACCGTAGGCAAGACATTCAACCTCCCGGTGCCCCTAGGCAACTCTCGGAGACAGTCAAGTTTCAGATAAATCGCTATTATGCATCCGGTGGAGGCAGTTCCCACGAAGAAAGTTCCCGCAGCTAATGAAATCACGGACAGGGGAACACAATGAGATAAAGACAAAACAAACCAAACTCGATACAAAGTATCTACGTAGGCTACACACAGAAATGTTCCTGGCAAGATACTGAGTGTTTAAAATGTATACGTCCAGCATGCTGAATGACTGGAAGGATTTGAGAACAATTCTTAAGTGGCTGTGACGAGTCCACCATGTTCCCTAGGAGAAAAAAATAATAATTTTCACCGATTCCTAAATCTGAGTTTAAGAACCTCCCAGCCTTCCGATACTTCTCCCTCCGCCGGAGGAGGACCGCAGGCTCCAAGTCAGGGGTGGGCGGAGGGACCGACCGTCCGTTCTTGGAGCCCCCTCCCAGGCGGGGGCAGAGATCGGGATGGGGGTGCAGTCCCAAGCAGGAGTGTGAGTGCGGGTGAGTGTGTGTCACGGAGCCCAGAAGCAGCACTTGTCCTGTAATCGATTGCCGAGTGTGCTGAGCGGCCCCGAGCGCAGACACACACACGGGCACACACACATGCCCACTCGCGGGGGGCGCGCGCTCCCTCCTTCGCACACACGCACACACTCGCACTCACGCGCGCACGCACCTCGCCCGGCAGCTCCGGCCGCCGCTCCCCGCCGGGCCCCCTCCCCGTGCCCGCCCGCCCGCCCCGCGCGTCCAGCCGGCGCTGGGGGGAGATGGGCTCGGGCTTGGCAGCCGGATCGGTTTCTCGGGGTTTGACCAGCTGTCCCGGGCTCACCCTGCTCCTCGCTGAAGATGGAGGAAGTAAAAGCAGGATTCCCCTCCGCTCCAGAGCCACTGCCTTAGTTCGCACAGCCCACCGCAGTGCCCCAACACACACTGGCCACCCAGGGACACCCCGGGAGAGACCCACACTGAGACACGGGAGGCCCAGGCAGAGAGAGGCACACAGACAGAGGGAGGAGAGGACCCCCTCCCAGTAAACACAAACAAAAGGGGGATGGGATTGCCTCCCTGCGGGTCCTGCTGAGGTAAATCTCGCTCGGCGCTGGCTGGCATGGTGGAGAGAGCGAGGAGGAGGAGGCCGGATCTGCCCTCGCCCGGCCCCGGCCGGGGGGCAATGAGCGGAGCCTGAGGCGCGCGGGGGCAGGAGGAGGAGGAGGAGGAGGAGGAGGGTGGCAAAGTTAAGGGTAATTATGCAGCCTGGTCTGCGCTCTCCGGCGGCGGGTCCGAGGACTTGTTGCTGTTGGCCAGTGATGAGGAGGAGGAGGAGGAGGAGGAGGAGGAGGAGGAGGAGGAGGAGGAGGAGGAGGAGGATGGGGGAGGGGAGAGGGGGATGAGGCAGGGGGAGGGGAGGAGAATTAGTGATAATAATAAGCACCATAATACTCCTTTGGCTGGGAAGGAGGGGAAGGATGCTGGTCGGGAGCCCGGCTGGGATGGCCCCCTGGGGCGCGCTGGGGATCGGAGGGGGGATGCCTTTCCTCTCGGTTCTAATTCCTCCTCTCGGATGATCTGTTTCTGGGATGTTAATCGATTAATCAGTTCTCCTCTTCGACCGCTGTCACGGATCGGTGGTGTTTGTTGGCTGGCGTCTGCATTTTGCAGCGTGTGTATGTGTGTGTGTTTGTGTGTGTGTATGGGGGGGGGTTGCCTCGGATAAACTGCAGTCTTGATTGAGGGAAGAGCCTGTTGGAATTTATTTTAAAAAACACACACATTGAACAACAACAACCAACCACCACCTGGCGTGACACATGTAAAATGCAGCAGCTAAATCACTTTGACAGGTTCGAGTGTCTGAGCGAGAGAAAGAGATGGAATTAAGATGTGTGTGTGTGTGTGTGTGTGTGTGTGTGTGTGTGTGAAGAGAGAGAGAGAGAGAGAGAGAGAGAGAGAGAGAGAGAGAGAGAGAGAGAGAGAGCGAGAGAGAGAGAGAGAATCTTGCCAAGGGCCAAAAAAACAGTCCTGTGAAGTTGGCTTAGGTCCCTCCCCCCTCCTCCTCGTCCTTTCCCTCTCCCCCCCCACCCCTTTTTTCTTTCAGTTTTCTTGTCTTCGCTTTTGGTCGATTCTTAAGGAACCGGTGGATCAAGTTTTTTCTCTTGTTAATCGCATTGCTGTAGCACCGACTGACCTCTCTCCCTCCTCCCTCTCTCTCTCTCTCTCTTTTTTTTTCCTCTTTCCTGAAAGTACACGGTGCCATTCCTGAGTGACTTTTCCTACTAGACCATCCCAAAGGGAGGGGGAGGGGTAGGAGGAGAAGGAGGAGGAGGAGGAGGGGGGGTGTTCCTTCTCTCTCATTTCATTTTGTTTATCAGACGATCTGTTTGCTTGATTTGGGCTCCGAATGACCCACCTGTAAAGTGCCTTCCCTTCTTCCTCGCCTTGAACTCTGCAGGGGGCTTGGCTTGGAGGGGGTAAGGGGCAGTGGGGGGGGAGGGGGGGCAAGAAACTTCTTTCTTTCTCCGTTTATCTTTACTCCGACATTGTCATCTCTTCCTTAAGGAGTTAGAAGAAGCTGAGATCTCCCGACAGAGCTGGAAATGGTGATGAATCTTTTTTAGTCAAAGGACAATTTCTTTTGTATGTACATTTCGTTCCTGTGCCTTTCCTTTTCTCTTCTGTTCTTTCTTTCCCTGAGGGTTAACTATTTCACTGATGGGGGAGACTTTCCTTTTCCCCCTGACATTTCTAGCTTTTTAATATATGTGTGCCGGGTGTGTACTTTTTGAAAAGATAAACTTATGCATTTGTAAAAGATCTGAAGAACCTGCTCCCCCTTTAAACTTTATAGATCACTTTCTTTAAAAGGCCTTATGTAATCAGTTATTTCAAAGAATTTGATAACAGCACTGCAGGTTGAAATACGTACTGAGCTGAAAATTTGATCTGACTATACCATAAAGAAAGAAAAGTTTTTTTTTTGGGGGGGGGAGAATTGAAGGCAGGGGGGAGGGAAGTGGTTTTGGAGACAAGAAGTGAAGCTGCCTGTTTTCCAGTAAGTAATGGAGAAATTCCAGGAGCCAGGGCTAAATATACTTGGCGATCAATACAGAAATGGCTCATTGTGAATAATTTAGCTGCTGGTGCAGTGAGAGTTTTGAAACTAAAGGCAAAAAGGACCGGAGCCAAAAGGAGAAAAAAAAGTAAAATTCTCCTATGGACATGTCAGTTCTTTAAACTTTTCCCATCAAAGAATACAGTTAGATTATTGATCTCTTGTTTTCTTTATGTGAAGTAAAAGCTAGGGGGTGTCATCTCGCACAATTTTTTTGTATTTCTAGAGCAGAAGACTTTGTTTTATGTTTGTGGCATATGAAAACAATCTCAGAAACTTTTTTAAATGACCAAAGGCCACAATGTTATGAATACTCAGAATTTAAAATGTATTTAGATAATAGCATTGGAATCCATGATCTTTCAGGAAATTAATATTACAACGCACAGGTGCTCGGACAGATCAAGGGGGCGGGCTGAAATGTCAGTACAGGTGAGAGAGTTGGAAAAGTGCTGCACAAATCTGTGAGACAGACTTGAGCACCAACTTTTTTGTTTTGTTTTGTTTTGCTTTGTGTCTCACACCCCACTCCCCCTTTGATTAGAACATGATGAGCCAACTTGCAACAATTGTGAATAGAGCTATCTGTTAACTTGGTCATCCTCAAACCATAATTTGATTGTGGGAACTAATAAATGTTAATATACTTAAATCCTAGTGAAAACTGGCATGATTGAAGTGTGACTCTCCCAATTAAATTCATTGAACTAGGTAAAACATTCTGGCTTGAAGAGGCATTCTTGCCTTGCTCCAGCTCATCTCGATGCACCCTTATCTTCTCTACCCTATCTCTAGCAGGAATCAGATCATTTGCAGAAAGAGTTCAGTGACTTGCAAATGAGCACATACAGTACACAGTAGTATGTGTCTTGGGCACAGGTTGTTGCAGCAGACCCAGCAGCAGCCACAGCAATATGGGCTAACTGCTTGGAGCTTCAAATAAGTTAAGCATTTAATGGCAGATAGTGAAAGGAATCATTGTTTTAAGGGTTTACCCTTTTGTTTTGTAGCACTGCACTTTGACTATGGAAACAGAGGCTATTGATGGCTATATAACATGTAAGTACTCATTTTCATTAATTTATTAATCATAATCACCTTGGATTATCCTACAAATTTGCTTAATTTAGTTGTATCATTTATAGATCAGGGTTCTTATTTTATTTTCTATCTCCTCATAACTTCATATTGAAGATAAGATCAGGAAAGCCAAAAACAAAAAACAAAAAACCAAAACCCAACACTTAAACTTTAGACAAGAGCAGAAAAGGTTAAAGAACTCATTTAGATAACTAACTTGGTAGAATCAACATTTTTTACTGTAATTTTGTTTCTTTTTTTTATTTCAAGTTGAGGAGATAATAGATGATCTGTGTTTACTACAAATTTTCTAAAAAAATTTTCCCCTAACTTTTTTTCAGTCATTTTAATGCGGAAAGTATTTAATTCTCTTTCAGTGCTTTGACAAGTGGCATCTTGGAAAATGATTGTAGTAAACAGTGTAATATTCAATGATTTAACCACAGTATTAAAAAGAGAAGATCTTAGGACTGGGAGTCTTAGAGATCTTCTTTGCTAAACCTTTCAACTTGTAGATAAGAAATTATATTGTGTGCCTTCTACTATGGCTTTTGGAAATGTATGATATATTCAGTCCACCCCCTCTGTAATGTCTCTTTTTGACTTTCTGTGAATCTAGTAATGTTCTTTTGAAAAAAAAAAAGGTACTGTGTTTACATTTAAAAGCTATGAATACTTCATTATCCATGATCAAAAGTTGACAAAATTGAAATGTTTTATAATTGAATTCTTCATGTCAAGTGAACAGAGTCTGAAAGATTTTATTTTTGAAAGCAGGTGACAATGAGCTTTCACCTGAAAGGGAACACTCCAATATGGCAATTGACCTCACCTCAAGCACACCCAATGGACAGCATACCTCACCAAGTCACATGACAAGCAGTAAGTCTTCTTTTTTATGATTTTTTTTTCCATTTCTCTAGTGGCAGATTTGTATTTGTTGGGTCTGTGGGGTCTGTTTTCTGACTGTGGTGCAGCTCCTGCTATAGATTTTGCTAACTAAAGAAGAGAACGCAGATTTATCCCTGTTCATTCTAGTATCATATCTTAGACATGAGCTTGCTTACTAGTTTGAACTATCCCAAGATGGCTTTTGGGAACTGGTGCTTACCTGTATCAGGTAAGAAATACTAGGGTTTCCTTGTAATTGGTCATTGTAATTTCCAGATATTTAAGGTTAGATTTTGTTGTTGTTAAGTAATAGGGGAAAATGAAACAAAGTTTCCAAATGTTTTTGTTTCTAGTTAAAATGAAATGAATGTTATATTACCTTGTTGTAAATGTATTCTGTTAGTAGTGGAGAGTGTTAGCCTGTTACTCCCATATGTGTACATGTATAGGTATTCATATACTTGTATGTGTGGTACCTGTATGTATGTACATATATATGTGTGTATGTGTATGTATATATGACTATGTGTGTATTTTTACATCTATCTGTCTCTCTCTCTCTCTTTGAAAGTTCCTTCTACAAAGCCTTGAAAGTGGATCATAAATGAAAATATATGGTGCTTTCTCAATATTCATTTCTTTAATAAAGTGAAAGGGTTTTGTTTTAGATTGTCAAGAGAAGAACTAAGGAAATATAAGAGGATGTATTGGGGTAGCACTAATGGACAGTTTTAGCTAATATTTTTGATAAAGGGTCATTCACAGTCATACTGAGTTAAGCACTGTTGGAAACTGTACAAAGATTAGTTTGCTTGCATTCATTTTAAAAGGATAACATACTTTTATTTATTAAGAGAGTGGTTTCTTTCTTGATTCTGGTGTTATATCAGTGCACTTACTAAGGGTAAGTGCTCTGTTGCTTAGATTCAAAGGTAATTTGAAGTATTTTGTTTACATATGCACACAGTATATGTTGTCTCCTTTTATAGGAAGGACACTTTTAATTTTTGTAGATAGAAAAAGTTGCATACTTATGCAGAATTTGAAGTAAGGCATGTTTATTCTTTCCAACTGATTTCATAGAAAAATTTAATATATATTAATCTACTAATGCATAAACATATTTGTCCATTTCTTAATGTCCAAATGAGTGTAACTGTTCTGTGCTTTATTCTTCCAATTTTCAAATCTAACTCAGATTATCAGAAGCCTCCAAGAGCTAGAGTTGTTTTTTTTTAACCTTCAGTAGTGTACATGTGGCAATAATATAAAGAGTATACTGGATTGGATGAATGTCCTTGTTTCGTGTATTTTGCTCTAAATATTCCAACTGCTGTTTTGTAATTTTTATATATTTTATTATATGAGCTTATAGCTTGAAGTTCATTTTATTTCCTTATTAATTGGAGAAACTTCTTAGAAAAATCTAATTACAAAGGGTATTTTAAATTCTCTGTTGTATATCAACAAGCCAGTTCCAGTAAATAGATCAATTTATGTTAATTTCAGCGTCAGTACAACTAACATATTCTAGCAGGTTTTATTCTCTCTTGATTAACTACAAATTTGGGAAAATAAATTTATACTCTAAGGCCTTAGTTTTCTTATCTATAAAATGTGAGGGCCTCTATTCTTCCTCTAATATCCTACGATAGCAAAGAATCCTTTACATTCTCATTATGATACTGTATATGAGTCTTATAGGAGTAGATTTTGTCTTCTCAGTAACTTTTTTTAATCATATACACATTTCTGTCAAAGAATAAAAGGTAGATATTTATGTCAGCATTGTCATAGTTAACTGTTTAGCCCTTGGTTTCAAAAAGATAGTGTAAATTTGGATAGATGTTTGCTGTTGGTCGTAGACCCTGGTCAAATTTGGGCCAGTTAGTGGTTAGGATCCAGAGTCACTGGCCGAATTTCAACTGTGAGTTTGTTGTCTTATGTGATTGGTCCCTGTAGTTTTGAATTTCATTTCAGCCTGACATATGCCTAGTTCAAACAGGCATTTTACCTGTCTCTTTTAAGTAAACAGTGCAGAGACCAAACATGATGATTTGGACGAATGAGAGCTGTGCTATTGAAACATTCCAGGTCTTCTCGCCCAAGAACAGTAAAATTGTATGTTTGGTAAGGAGATTTCTATTTATTTGCCTGTGGCAATTCCATGTCAGTAGAGTTTTTGGCTAGATCACTGATGTTTTTGGGTTTTATTCCAAAGGGTTGCAGGTTAAAAATGTTGGCTCTCACTTCAGAGATGTCTGTTGCATCCTTTATATAGCCTCTATTTACAGTATCTAGGTTACCCACTTAGGTGTTAGATGGAGGAGATACCCATTTTTTCCCTTGTGTTAGACCTAAGAGAATAATCAGCATTTTAAATTGTCAAGGTGCATGGCAGCAGAGAAGGACTACAGTAGAGTCTTTCAACTAGAATGGAAAGTTTAAAATTGGTTATCCTAGTGATTTTGATAATTTTTGCAGGTGATTCGATCCTTGACATGTGAAAGCGCTTAGTTTCAGGTCTGGAGTTTCCCCAGGTTTTTTCATAGTGTACATCTGGATTGCTAATTGTCATTGAATAGCAATGCCTTCTGATTTGTAAAATGCATTTCTAGCTCTTCAGCATATTTCTTTATGGCCAACTGCTTTCAAGGATTTTAATTGTAATTTAATTGTAATTGTAAGAAGACAATATGATAAGTAAAAGCAGAATTGTTTCATCCAAATTCTTATGGAAAGAGAGTATCTCTAGAATTGGCATAGCCAACACAAAATAACAGTTTGGGGGAAAAACATGTAAAATTTTAAAATAGTCAAGATGTCATTAAAGAGTCCAATTCAGTATTAATGAAGTAACTGAAGTTATTGAGTTAAGCAGTCAAGGCACAATAGTATCACAGTTATATCTTAGAAAAAGTGGTCAGTGTTACCGTAAGGTCACCATGATGATTTGTTTAGTTTTTGGTGACTACTCTTAAGAATGAAGGGTGAGTATAACTTGCTGCTAGGTGTATTTTTTAAAAAATGGTCATTATTTGACAATGCTAGGGGAGAAAACAATTGATTGAAGAGAAGCAAAAGTGTTATAATTTCCCCATCCCCTTTGTATTTAAAGTACAGCTTAGAAAATAATTCTAAAAATAAAAAATATTTGCGACCCTCACATTCAGTACTTAACATTTTCTTGTTTCAACATTATTTTTCTTAGTATCAGGAACATCTCTTTGGGAACAAAAAAAAATTCTTTGATAAGAAGATGGGTGCAGTTGCCTGAGATCATTAGTGTATACATACTGAGTTTTCTGGCATTCTTCAGTGTCATGGATGACACTCTGTTGCTTTATGGCTACTGAAAATACATAAATAGTATCTGGAAGTTTGAATTTGAGACAAATCAATCAGAGCCATATAAAAATAATCCATATTGTTTCTGCCCATTGGAAGAGACTGACTGTGTATTCCATCTGTTTCTTTGCAAACGTCTTAAAGCTCTGTATAGCAACTTCTGATTTGATATTAAACCATCCCACCGTGTTACTTACGAAGTTTTACAGAAACTAAAAATTGTGATTAATCTTCTTTCTTGTAGCATTTTGTTTTTCATGTGAACTCTACATAAGCCTTCTTTATTGACATTCAGATTTTATTAAAATACATATAAAATTTGGGAAGTTGCTTTATTTTATCATTTTAAAACCTCTCTATGGGTGAACAGCTCACCTCATCATTCGTCATATACCTTAATATCCATATGGTATCAGAAAAAGTTGTTCTCGTTTTACAAACAGTCTACCAATAATCAAGTCAGCGAATTGAGTTTTACAAAATGTTTCACATTAATTTTTCTTAGCTAGTTCTCGTTAGAACCTAGGATTCTCTCTGTCTGTGTCTCTCTGTCTCTCCCTCTTTTCTTTTTCACGTATAGGGAAAGAGGCCCAAAGAAATTAAGTGATCTAACCTAAAACATCCAGTAGCTGAAGGAATCACCAAAACTAAAACTTGAAATCTCAGAGTCTTCAGAAGCTTTTAACCATTGAGACCCATTGTCTCTCATAATTATTACCTCAAATTTCTTTCTGTGTCCAATATTTATACAATTCTGAATAACAGACATCACAAGTGTAGAAGAATATTAAAATGAAGGTGCTGTAATACTATCAGATTATCCTGTTAAGTTGTTACCCTAATGTACTTTTTTTACATTGACAGTTTTTTTAATTCAAATTTTATTTCAAATTTTTGACCTTTTTATTTAAATTTTAAGTTCCAAATTCTATCCCTCCCTTCTTCCCTCCCTGTCTCACCTCCCTCTTCACTTAGATGGTAAGCAATCAGATAAAGGTTACACATGTGCAATTATGTAAAACATTTCCACATTAGTCATTTTGTACAAGAAAACTTGCATAAAAGAGAAAAAGGAACAGAAGAAAGTGAAAAACAGGATGCTTCAGTCTGTATCCAGTCAATATCAATTCTTTTGCTGGAGGTAGATAGTATACTTCATCATTAGTCCTTTGGGATTGTCTTGGATCTTGGTATTGCTGAGAATAGCTAAGTCATTCACAGTTCTTCATCGAACAGTATTGCTGTTAACTGTGTCCAACCTTCTCCTGGTTCTGTTCATTTCATTATGCATCAGTTAATGTAAGTCTTTCCAAGTTTTTCTGAAATCATCCTGCTTGTCATTTCTAACAGCACTTCTAATAGTAATAGTATTCCATTGCAGTCATATACCACAACTTGCTTAGCCATTCCCCAATAAATGAGTATCCCTTTGATGTCCAATTCTTAGCCACCAGAAAAAGAGCTGCTATAAATACTTTTGTACAAATAGGTCCTTTTCCCTTCTTTTGGGTTATAGACATAGCAGTGGTATTGCTGGATCAAAGGGTATGTGGTTTTATAGTCCTTTGGGTTCTAATGTCTTTTTTTTGAGACTAATTTATATTATAAGATTCACCGAAACTTCTGAGTCTACACTTTAGGGCTGACCTCCATGCTTGATATGAAAATATACTAAACATTAAAATTATAGTTTTAAAATAATTCAGTATTTTTATTTATGTAGGTGTAAAAATGCATTAAACAAAATTAAAAGGCTATCTGTCCCCTTAAAATTGTCACTATAAAGACCTATAACTTCTATTACCCATTTCAAATCGACAATAACAAAAACAAAAATTTTTTCATCTTTGAGTAGAAATGAAAGCCCCTGAGCCATATTCTTTTCAAATTTCCTCCTCCTTTTTGGCAGCCTTGAGTACAGAGTCTGCATATGTAGTACATATAACTGCAGTAAAAATACTGTATGTATATAATATTATTATTTTAGAAGACAGTTTGCTATCTCTAATTTGTACACATATATCTCCCTTCCCTAGTCTTTGTTTTTCTGGGGTTGAATAAATGGTTACATTGTTAGGTAAGGTTTTATGTTTCAAACCAGTCCTACGTATGCATTTTTACATCCTTCAAAATTTTAAAAGCCCTAAAAGTTTTAAGAGTCCTAAAGCATAATGAATTGGGCATCTTATATCTTTTCATTGCCAATTCTAGTATCAGCACTGATATCACTTATGATTTGTACCTAATGGAATCACTGACCTGGGAAGAAGTAGCATACATTTGATTTTTTTTTTATCTTTATAGAGATGCAGCAATATCAAATTTAGTCACTGATTACTTTGTTATATCTTTATATTGATAGCTGTATATCATTGATTAATCCGAGAAAATTACTGAGAGAAATACTGGCTATTTATTTCTTATTCCCTTATTTCTAGTGTGTGAAAACCTCTAAAGTAGGAAAAAGAGTTCTTCAAAGGACCACATAGTGGTTCTCAGAAATTTTGGTTAAAAAGTAAAGAAAAATACTGTATTTTTTTTAAAAAACTCTTAATGAAACTTTGGTTCAGTAGAATATAAACCAGAAATGAAAATACCTTTTAAAGGATTTCGGAGACATTGACCTCAGTTATGTGTTTTTTGAACGTATGTGATAGTTATCTATTACACCATCAGCGTTCTAAAAATACTGGGCAGAACCAATGGAAAAGGAAAAAGTACCCTGTTAGAGTAACCTATCCCATGTTCAGAACCAGTTCTTTCTTAGATCTTTCCCATCTAAAATCTAACCTTATTTGACTCTCCTTGTGATACTTGAAATTCTCTTTTGGTGATCTGTGATAAGTATACATCCAATTGTATATTCAAGGGGGGTAATATAGAATGTGAAGCTGTTTAAACTCCAAGAAATGTTAAAATACAACAATTACCTTCGAATATTGTAGTCACATACATTTTTTTGTTGAAATTGAAATAATTGAATAACATATAGACAATTTGAATTTTGCTGTCTGATGTTTAGTCCTGCCTTGAGATTTCTTAAGCAGATGAACATCTTAAAATTTATGAAAATCATTGTTTAATTTAAGTGAAATTTGATTGTTTTTCTCCCTTATTACTCTTGAAATAAACTGGTTTGCTTTTAAAGTTTATGCTAAGTAATTATCACATCACCTGATCAGTGATCTTACTTCTATTTCTCTAATATTCTGTGTTTTCATAATTGCACCATTAAAGCCTATATTGAGATGTATGAGTGCAGCCTTCATTGAACTCGCTTTGCTTGAGGCCAATGTTTGTGCTGTTCTCAGAATTCTGGGTAATTTATATGGTTGACTGACTAATTTTGAACAAAAACATAGACTTATTTTAATATAGTGGCATATTTAACTTATATCGCAGCATTAAGATAATTCATAAACTCATACATGCTATGCTGTTCAGCATGGAATCAATCATTATCTAAGTTATGTTTCTGTTATGTGTCTTTGCATGTGAATGTGTAATTTAAAACCAGTTTGGGAGGACTTCTCAACTACATATCACTTTATTCCATATTCAAAGGCACAGGATATAATATTACAAGATCTTCTTTGAAAAACCTGAATAAAATTCTTAAAGGCATAAAATGTATTACTTGGAATTGGTTTGGAACATACAGTGTGCATTCTGAGGGTTTCTTTTTAATAATTTATTTATAGAATTGTGCCCCCGTGGAAGTGTGATTATATATATATATATATATATTTGAATCAAACTGCTTTAAGCAGAATAGCTGTGATTACTTACATAATCTTAAAATATCTATTACATATTTTTTTTTTTTTGGTTAGGGCCTGTGATTTCATCAGAGTATGGAACTCCTGGTGAGGAAATTCCCTTTACCAATGCATATCAGCAACTATTCTAGAATTAAATGGTCTCTAAAGAGTTTCACAGGGTACTGAGAGATTGAGACTTGCCCAGAATCAAATAATCACTATATGTTGGAGGTGTATAAACTTTAAGGCTAGCCCTCTTTCTACTACTCACAAAGACATTTCCTCATAATTATATAGTGCCACTTTAAAAAGGTGCTTAGCCAGAGCAGATAGAAAATTCCACAGCTATAGTGGAAAATACTCCGTGTCTGTATAATTTCAAAATAGTGATAAATGGTCTGTTACACATTAGTGTTAAAATGGCAGGTAAGAAGAAGTGTGTGTGTGGGGGGGGGCGTGGTGTCTTCCTATTAGGGAGTTTCACACAAATAAGGTATTAGAGATGATGCTGAACAAGTAGGTCATAGCTTGGTATAGGGAAAGGGGCAGTGGGTTTAGAGTCAGGAGATGGGAGAGTCCTGGCTCTTCTGTATGAACTTAGGCACTTCACTGCCATCCTTTTGAACCTAGTTTCCCCTTCAGGATAATGAGAAGGTGATATTGAAGGCTGCTTCTGTCTCTAGGTGCTATGACCTAGAGTCCCTATCTATGCCTTGAATTGCACTTGAAAGCAGTTAAGTGGGCTGTAGTATGTTGTGTGACATACTTCCCAGCATTTGCACTTGTGAACAACTGACTGAACTGTATTCTGTATGTTAGACAACATAACCTTTAAAGGTGTCCCCAAATCTAGTAGTAGATCCATGTTTCAAGTCAAAGAAACATCACGTTCAGATCAGCACAGAGGAGAGGTTAATGTCAATTTCAAATAAAGGTGGAAGAAGGCATTTCTAATAGTAACCTATCCCAGAGATGAACCTAGGATTTCTTGAAAACTTCTGGTTATAAACTCCAGAGGCTAAATTAGATTTATTTGCTTAGGTGGTATCAGTTATGGTCATAACATGATGACTCTATATAGTAAAATCTTATTTTTTCAATTCATTAAGTATTTATTAATGCTTATGATATGAAAGCCATTGTGGTGGGCACTGAGAATACAAAGACAAAAATGGAAAAACAGTCAAGGACTTCATATTCTGTTGGAGAATACATGCTAACCGTAGAAAGAACACTGACTTTGGAGTAAGAAGCCTTAAATTCTAATGTCAGCGCTGCCACTTAAAACCTTTGTGATCCTGGGTAATTCACCTAAACTCTCTGGGTCTCTTTCCTCATCTATATAACTGCTAAGGTCCCTTTCATCTCTAATTTATGTTCTTATGAGTTTATATATATATATATATATATATATATATATATATATATATATATATATATATATATATGTGTGTATGTATATGTATAGGAGTAAATATCTATATATGTAATGAGTTCTTATGAGATGAGTATATATGAGAATTTGAAAGGTAGAGAGAAATAATTATAGGGACACGAGAAAAAGTTTTCCTGTTGAAGATGAGAGCTGCCTTAATCCTTGATGGAAGCTAAGGTTTCTACCAGGGAGTGCAGCGTCAGACTTTTTGTAGGGAATGGGGGTGGGGGACAGCCTGTACAGGAGCACAGAGAGGAAGTACTTGGAATGCTGAGATCAGGGAACAGCGGTTAAGCTAGTTTGACTTGAATATGGAGTACCTAAAGAAGAGCAAAGTGAAATAAGTCTGGAAAGGTAGGCTGGAGCCAACCAGCAAGTCAGTCAGTAAACATTTATTAAGTACCAACTATGTGTCAGGCATTGTGCTGAACACTGGGTATATAAATAAAGGTAAAAGCCAGACTCTAAATTCGAGTAACTCACAGTCTACTAGGGGAAAGAGCATGCAAATAGCTAGGTACAAATGAGCTATATATAAGATAAAGTGGAAATAGTCAACAATGGCAAGGCATTAGAATTAAGGGAGATTGAACAGAGACTTGGAGGAATCAAGGGAAACCAGGAGGCAGAGATGAGGAAGGAGATCATTCCATGCATGGGGAACTACTAGTGAAAATGTTCAGTCTTGGGAGATGGAATGTCTTGTTAGAGGAACAAGGAAGCTAGTGTCATTATATCATGAGATCAAAAAGTGGAAAGGGGAAGGGGGATAGAGGTAGAGGGCGTGTGTATGTGTGTGTGCGTGTGTGTGTGTGTGTGTGTGTGTTTGTGTCTGTGTGTGTGTAGGATGGTTTATGAAGGTCTTTAAATTACAAAGAGAGGATTCTGTCTATGATCCTGGAGGTAATAGGGAGCCACTGGCTTTGAAGGGCTTTAAATGCTAACCTAAGGGGGTTGTCTCTTAGAAAACTACTTAAGATTCTTGAGCAGAGGACGTGTGGTTTAGGAATGTTATTTGGCAGTCAGATGAAGAATGGATTGGAAAGGAGATAGACTGAAAGCAGAGGCCACGTAGGCGGCTGTAACATTAATGGAGGTGAGAGATGGTACGTCTTGAACTAGGTTAGTGAAGGTGTGAATGGAAGGAGTGGGATGGGTACATGTGAGATTTTGTGGAGTTAGACTCCATAGAACTTCAGAAGTGATTGGAAATTAGGGAGGGATGAGTGAAGAAAGACTCAAAAGTGATGAACCTGAGCGATTGAGGGATGGCAGACATATCAGCAGAAAAATGGAAGATAAGGATTATTTGTATTAATTTTTCTTGTGTATCCAAATGGCTTCTGATTGACTTACCAAGTTCCTTATTGCCCCTTGCTGATGTGTCGTAGATTGCCTTTTTGTTCATGTGTACGGCAGCCTGGAGGGACTCTAACGTCCTTCTGATGGAAGATTCGTGGGCATGTCTCACAGGTCTTTAACATCTCAATTTATTTAACAAACCCTTTTAGTTATTATAAAATTCAACCCAGAATCTATCCAATTTTTACAAACTTAAATTGTGCCCAAATTGCCGCCAGATGAGTGTAATAGGCCTTTCAGGCTCCGGAATTCTCTGAGTCTGTGAAGTCCTGAATCACTGTTGTTAGTTGTTTCCAGCCATGTCTGGTACTTCGTGGCCCCTTCTGGGGTTTTCTTGGCAAAGATGCTGGAATGGTTTTCCATTTCCTGCTCCAGCTCATTTTACAGATGAGGAAACTGAGGCAGACAGGGTGAAGTGTCTTGTCCAGGTCACAGGGCTGGTAAGTGTCCGAGGCCGGATTTGAACTCAGGAAGAAGAGTCTTCCTGACTCCAGGCCCAGCATTCTATCCACTGTGCCTCTTAATAGCTGGCTGTGAAATTCCGAATTAGCAGATTGTAAATTAATGTAAAACAAATTATAGCGACTGACTCTTAGCATTTATTCTTCATATCAAGTTTTTAAGGCTAGTTTTCTAGCACGCACCTATTTGAAGCTACTGTCAAAAGCATGTGAGGTTAAATGATCCTTCAGTTAACTGCACCACTCTCTTTGTTGAGTCGAGAATTAATCACTATAAAATAACATTTTAATAAGTTGGCATTCTGTAGATCTTCATCACTCTAATTTTTGTCTTTGCTTCCTTATATAAATGAAGCCATGTTTACCTTTCAACTTAATAACAACAACCTTACCTGATTCCCACCAAGTTCTCAGTTTAAGTGACATAATTTGATAACATTTCAAAGAACTATGACGTTACATCGCTTTGGGGTTATGGAATATTTCTGGAAGGTCCATATACCAAAGAAATCACAAATCCTAATTCTATTTCTGTTCCTATCCCTAGAATTAGTACCTTAGGAATGGCTTAGTGAGCCATCCATACCATTACATCATAGGATTCTGGTTCTTTAAGGAGTACTATTTTTGTATATCAATCATCAGTAATCATGTATTAAGCACCTACTTTGTGCCAAGTATGTCCTACAATTCCATTAAATGAAACAATTCCCTACTCAAAAGAAGCTTCAAGTATAATAGATGTGACAAATATGCATGTAAGTACAGAATAAATAGAAAGATAATAAAATACTTAAGGCGGGAGGACACAAGCATTTGGGGGGTACTATTTTAAAAACTGTTGTGCCTATGCTTTTAACAAGTTACTGAAATATAAGATGATCTATTACTATTAGGCAAATTTTTCAAAAGCAATAATTTTATTTGTATACAACTGAAAACTAGGAAAGTAGTTATGAGACTGTATTTCATGTCTTTAAACTCTTACAGTACAAATTACTGTCTATCTAAAGCATGGCAGGTCAGCAGTGCACTTCTTTGAAGAACTTATTTTTCTAAACAGATTCCTGTATTACGATAAAACCGTGAGAAGGTTTCTTATTCCTTCTATTACTAGTCTAATTGACCAGTAGGCCAAGAAGATAAAAATTTAAGCAATTTGTGCAACAAGTCATCTTATTTTCATGTTCGATTCAATTTAGTAAAACAACACTATTATCTACAGGAAGGTGGGGGAGAGAAATAATAGTAACATATTTAATATAAATGTAATATTCAATTTAATTAGTGTGATATTCTCACTGAAGTTTGATAAATGAATATTTTCTTCTAGGCATTCTTGTCATTCATATTAAATATTTAAAGACACTACTATTAGTAACAAAACAGTCCAACCACCAGTATTTTCAGTTTTGTCGAATGCTTTGTAGCATTTAAACATTATTATAAATTAGGTATGGACAATCAAACCAAACAACAAGATGAAGATGCAAAAAATAGGCAGTTATCTTATCCTAGATCTTTAACAAGTCAGAACCAAAAGCGTTAATAAATATGAAAGAAATTCTTTTGTTCTGTATCCCATTCCAAGCTTGCCAAAAATTCTGGCCACTTTTCCTTTAAAAACAGAAACACCAAAATTTCAGTTGTAATTAGTATAGATTTTAAAGTTCTGGTTCTGTTGATTTTACTTTATAGCAGCCATGGATGTCTTTCCATGTTGTCTTTATGATTTATATTTATCTTTTCTGGCAATATAGTATTCTAATACATTTACGTATAAGACATTTTCTTAATTGAACTGATACTGTGATCTTTCATTTAAAGGCATATATACTTAGAAAATACATGTATATAGATATGTATGTAGAGGTATGTGTCTAAGCAATATAAATAGAAGAGATTAAGTGTTGTCATGTAGAAGGAGTAGACATATTCTTCATGGCCCTTGATGACAGTCTGAGGAGTAGTGGGTGTAAATTGTGAAAAGGGCAAATTTCAACCTGATTTGGCTAAACAAAAGAGGGATGGGCTGCCCTGGTAAGTCAATGAGTTCTTCCTTACTGGTCACCTTGAAGCAAAGGCTGTATGACTAACGATCAGGTGTGTTATCAGGGATTTCTGTTGGACAAGATGGTCCCTGAGGTCTTTCTTAATTTTGACATTTCATGTTCCTGTAATGCCTTACATACCCATGAGGAAGAATTTTTGCCATCTACCTACAAATCAATCTGGAATAGTGTTGTTTGTAATTAACAGCCTGTGAGGATCAGAAATTTTATCGAAAGTTTGCATAAAATTTCTCCACCTTTCATATTCATCAATTTTAAACTTCTGTGTATCATGCCTGTTGAGTTTTAGCTTGATTTTTAAAGGGATTCTGTAAATTAATAAGATGTGGTATGTAGTTAATTTGATTACCAAGCTTAATTAATTTCATAATGTCTTATTGGTTAAGACAGCAGTCAAGTATTCTTTTGCTTAACTTTTCAGAGTATACGTATTGTAGGAACTGTAATTGTGAGGTAGATAGAATTTGTGTGCTGCATCCAAATAATTTGTCAATATAAAAATAAAAGCAAATTTGGTTATCTTTTTATTTTTAAATTTAAAATGAATCAAAGGTTAATGATGACAGTGTCGTAGGATGGATTCTAATTTAAAATCAGTCTAGTTGGAATAGTTCATTTTAATTTTGTGATTCTGTAGTGACTGAGAAACCTGTGAGAAACATTTGTTGTAAACTATAATACCTATAGATCAATATGCAGTGGATTTGGTTGTACTGAGCAATCAATGGTAGTTATAGGTTGTATTTCTAGTATACATACAATGTCTATACTCTTCATATTCATCAATGTAATACATTTAATTTTGATTGACATATCAGAGCCAAATTTTTTAAATCTGTGTTCTTCAACACTTTTGGACGTCTCCAATACAATTTTCATGTATTAGTATGTGTTAAAGATACATGTGTGTGGGTCCTATCCCTTTACTTGATTCAGACCCCAAAATCCAAGGATTGAGTTTCATATAAACTGTCTTTCTTTGTGATTTGACCACAGTAGTGCTTTAAATAAGTCTTTTTTGATTTAAATTATTTGTGGAAAAACTACTGGAAATGATTATGAATTGCATAGTTGGCTGGAGCTGAGAGATGTCCGTGACAATCTTAATGTGATGTCTTAAATATTTTAATAATCTTTCAGTAGGAGTTGGTGGGAGTTGCTTTTTAAATGTATTTCATGAATTTTAAAGCAAAGCTTTAGGAGGTGTAGGTAATAGTAAAATTAGAAAGAAGAGGATGGAACTTTGATCTAGGTTGTGTGCCTTTGGCAGACCTGTAGATAGGTAAAGAAGTGTTTGTAGAGAGAATGGTAGACAAGAGAGGGAAATAGAGTACTAACTCTATTCTAAATCAGAATACTAACCTGAGAAAGAATCTTAGAAGGAAAAAGGGAAGAATGTCAGAGTCTGAACAAAGACAGAAAGAAAGGGAGGGAGAGAGAGAGAAAGGATGAAAGGAAAGAAGGAAGAAGAGAAGGAAAGAAAAAAAAGCTAGAAGAGGCAGAAAGAGGGATGCAAAATGTCTCACCTGAAGTATAGTGGTAGAGGACAGAGCCTGGAGCAGTAGACAGAAGAAAGAGGAATCGAATATTTAGGCTACTAGAGGACACTGTCTATGTCAAAGCTTGAGAGAGAAAATAGAAAGAAAACAGTAAACACCAGGCTAGAGTAGCCAGGGAGATATATTAAGCGAGATGCACTTGTGGGTACATTTTAAAGTCGGTACTTTCTGTAAGAGGCCAAATATTATGCTGTACCTAGGACTAGGTGCACTCTGGTGTACCTAAACAGGAAAGAAACTTAAAAAAGGGAATAGACCTGGGAATAGAGAAGGGAATAACCCTGGATAGCTGTCACCCAGTGGTTAAGGACTTGAAAAAAAAAGAGTGCTGCACTAAAGGGAGTGATACATTGTCAAACCTGCCTTGGATGTCACCTATGGAAGAGGTAGCACTTTAATCTGGAGCAAAACTGATTATTGGTAAAATGTAGATTGCTTTACTATTTGTATCCTTAAATTTTCCCATACCAGAATGAAAAAGTTTAGCTCTGTGTGCTAGGCTCCTATGGTCATTAAAAAAACACAGGGGTATGATGAATAAACTTTTAAATTGAAGAAGGAGTTAAAACGCCAGCATAGAAGAATTAAAGAGTCTTGTTGTAACCTCGTGCATTTATAATTCCATGACTTTTTTCAGCTGTAATAGAACTTTTCTGTCCAGTCATAAGACAGTATTGAGAAGCAGTGTGGCTTAGTGGACAGAGAGCTGTCAAGCTGACCTCAGAATGAGGGATAATGCTGACAATAAGAATAAATATTTAAATAGCACTTTCACATGTGCAGTGAAATTATAGACATGGTGTCTTTTAATACTCACAGAAACTTTCTGCAGTAGGTACCTTTATTATTCCCATTTGACAAATGAAGTTCCTATACTGATAAAATTGGAGGTTTCATACAAAAACAAAACAGAAAACTAACACACTCCACTCATTTGTAACATCAATGAGTAATAGTTCACATGTATAAAACATGCTTAGATTGACAAAAAACTTTACTCACAAAAGTCCTGTTAAGTAGATGATTAGGATGGGGAAAGGAAGATTTTACAGGCAGAAATCTCTTTCTGAGGAGCAAACTCTTTACCAATGAAAGTCATCAATCCTTTCCTGAAGTCTGTTGTCTTAGAGAGCTGCCTGAGGCACTGAGAAATTAAGTGACCTACCCAGGGTCATTCAGCCAACATTTATCTGGGGCAAGACTTGAAACCAAATCTTGACTCTGAGGGCTGTCATTGCCTGAAGTAGTACTCATGTTATCTTCATTTTTTAGGTGAGATATTAAGAAACAAAGAGAAGGTGACTTGCTCAAGGTCACACAACTAGTAATAAACCGAGAGGTTTGATGTACAGTTGAGTGATCCTTCTCTATTCCATGGCTCCCTCTCTTTGCTTAATGAAGTTCATTCATTTAAAATCTGAAGATAATGAATTTGTCATAATTTGATTAGGCCTGAGTTGAAGTTTACTTTTGAACTTGGGCTTACTAATAATAAGCAAATGCATAATGGGAACCAGATCAATTGTGATACTATTGTTTCCTATATATAAGATAAACTACGTTTGAGCATTTATATTAAGGGCTTTAGCCTAGGGGCTCCGAACTTTATTTTTTTAAAAATATTTTGACAGTTTATTTCAATATAATGGGGCTCCTTTGTAATCTTATGTACTTTACTTGATGCATTTAAAATATTATTCTGGTTAAGGGGAAGTGGTACAAAAAAAGTTAAGAATCTCTGATTTAAATAATACCTGGTATTTTTGTAAAAAGCCCTTTGTACTTTTCAAAGCATAGTTTCACTTGTTAAGCAGACAGTGCTCTGAAGAAAATTCTGTCGTATTCATTCATGAAAGCAGTCATAGAAGGATTACTATTTAACAATAATTTGTTGGCATTTAGTTGGTATTTAGAATTATTACAGAGTGATATGATTTCATTTTCTTAGCTAAGTTTGGAGAGACTAATCTTAAACAGACTGACCAATAGATGATGAATGCTTTGATGATAATTATTAATAAAATTTTATAGAAATATAAAATAACTCAGTATGGGGGGGCCCTTTCTTCCTTGGAAATGATGGTGTTAAGAGTGGTGGAAAAGAGAATGAGTGATGCCCAAAATAACCGTTTTTAAAGTGTCTCTGAACATAAACTTAACTATGTGTAAATGGAAATTTTTTTCCATTGTCTAATACTTCACTAATGGAAGAAGTAAACCACATCCGTGTTACTACAAAGTATTAAAAGAACTAAAGGAAGTCCTCTGGTACATTTGATACATCCTTTAAGGAGAATTCATGGAAAGACATGAAAAGAAATTGCACAAAATAAGATAAAGATAAGTTCTAATTTGCAGTGGTAGAGAGAGTGCCCACACAGATTGATGGAGCAAAGGAATTTCACTAGTTGACCAGCTAAGTCTTTCATCCCTCCTCCTTTATTAGGTAAAAAGAGGTGAGATTTTTCCATTATTTGTTAAATAAATATCCACTAGTTATTAAATATATTTTTGATTGTTCTGTGACTAAACAGAAAAAAAAAGTTATTAACCAACCAGATAGTCTTTGTTTAAAGAGCCTTTAAATCTCAACTGTAGATAAAAATAGTACAAAACTTTAACCCCCAAGTAATTAGCATGTAGATAAATCATAGCATTCACAATTTTATACAGGCAGAATTCACCAGGTGTGTGTGTCTAGTTTGATTTTGGTCATAACCAATAAGTATTCGTCTAAAGAAGATGATAGCTTGCATAATATCTAACATCTGGATGATTGATTTTTTAAAAAATCTTTTCATTCTATATCATGGTGCTATATAAAAAGGACCTCAAAGCCCTGGTTTTGAAAAGAAGTGCTTAGACATGAGACAATTATTAATTCTGTTGTATTCAAATCAATTATCAAAGAAATGAAACTAAAATTACCTAATTAAAGTGAATCACAAATAAACCTGCTTTGTTTGTGAGGGGAATAATTGAAATGGTAATTATGCAATGATAATGCATTTCTTGTGAAGATGGCAATTTAAAAGCTTTGTTGGTGGCTTTTGTTTGGTGGAAGGGCTTGGATGGAGACTTGTGATTGGCTTCTTTATCTAAAGTTGTTCAGAATGCCTTTGTGGAGTGAATGCCTTTATCAGGACTGTCCAGAGGAGACTTTAACATGATTCTAGTATCTTTTTGAGATTTCTTTAGTTTCAGATTTAGGTGACATGTTTCTTATGCTATAACTAATTTTCCTATGACCTACCTGAAATTCTCAGAACTATAAAATAGATTAGAGGTATGACTCTGTTTTCTGGTGCCTAACACACAGTTTGAGAACTGGACATAATCATCCATGAAGTCTTTGCTGTAAAATGATTATGTGTTGTGTGTAAGCTTACTAGGATTAGGATATTTGGTAAAAAGACATGTAAACATTTTAAGCATCAGCAGATAAAATTAGATGTGCGTTAATGTCCCAAGTTTAAGTTTTATTGATATTGCTAAAGATGGACAATGACATGGTTTTATTAAAGTTGAAAAAGAAAAGTCTAAAATCAAGTGAAACTTATTATATGGTACCTTAATTATTTAGGGACTGGTTAATCTAGTGTAACCTCACTTGGCTTCAACATTCCAGTTACTCCAGATATTTTCAGAGTGGAGCAGTATCCTCAGGGGACCTGGTATAATCTTGTCTTCTCTACGTTCTTTTGAATCATTGGGATAGTCCTATAATTTATAATCCTAAAGAAGTTCTAGCCTGGGGTCTCACATCAACATGAAGAACTCAGAGTACTTGCTAACTATGCCAAGTTTTGGCATAAAGAAGGGGCTTAGAAACTTCTCTTGGTTTAATTGTTGAATAAGTATAAATATAATTTCTCAGACCTGATCTTAACATTGATATATGGCAGCTAATAACACGTATATGCCCTCAAATACTCCAGTGAAAGAAAAGTATATGCTACTGAACCAACAAAAAAGAAACGAATTCAACACCGATTTGTTTTTTTGTTTGAAATAGCACTAAGAAATTTGGTTGGGGATTATACTTGAAGTTACACTCTAGTTTTGGGGTAACCATAAAATTCTAATATTCATTGTCTTCACTGTTGTAGGTCAGGAAATGACTATAATAAATAAACTTTGAAAAGCTGTGGGACATTCAGCTGCTTGGACAGTGCTATGTATTTGGTTCATAAATTGCTGACTGAGTGTCGTGACTTGGTTAATTCTAACAAATACTAGTTTTAAAGAATGTTGCAAAAACTTTTGCAAGTGAACAAGAGGAAAGAAAAATAATTGGATAAACTATAACATGAGTAAGAAACTGCCATTCTTGAACATGATTTTGCTTGATCTATGTACTTCAAAGCTCACATTTCTGAAAGCAAGAGATTGAAAATTACTTAAAAATTAATTTAAAAAATAGATTTTTTTTCAGCGGTTCCCAGTAACATATCCTTTCTCAGACGTTTTACTCTTGAAGAAATTTGCGCGAGGGCAGATATTTTTGTTATAGTCAGTGGACAGTTTTTTATGTCATCTATTAATATGTTGATGGACTCAAGGACATGAATCACATTTTCTTTTGCTTTTGTAACATGTGAGATGTTACAGATGTTAACAGAAGTTAAGATAACTTTAAGATTAGGGTAATGTTATGAGAGATAGAGAGAAAGAGAGAGGGATGGAGAGAGGGAGAGAGAGAAACATGGGAGAAGGAGAGAGGAGTTTGGTATAATGGACAAGGAACAGATTAAAATGTAGAAATACCTGGATTCAAGATCTGCCTGTGACACACAGGGCTGTGTGCCTCTGTAAGTAAACTCACAGTATTCTGAACAACTCTCTAAGCAATTAATCAACCAATATTTATTAAGTACCTATTATATACCAGGCTTTATACAGAGCACTAGAACAACTGGTACAAAGAATGAAGCAATTCCTATTCATTTAATAGGAGAGAAAATTAATTACACATATCAATATATATAGCATATATACATACATATACATTTTCTCTCTCTTTATATATATATATATATATTCACAAAATTTATAAATGCACACACACACAGATCAACATATACAAAGTGGTTAAATACAAAGTGAAATTTGAAGCAGGGAACCCAGGAAATTGAAAGGGAGAATCAATAAAAGCTTCATTCAGAAGATGGTACATGAGCTGTAGTATTAAGGAAGAGGACTTAACTCCACTGCAAGGTGGAGGCGAAGAGGGAGTACAGTACACGTAGGTGGGGTGGCCAGTGCACAACCACAGAGATGATGAAATATTGTATGTGAAGAAGAGAGAGAAAACTGTATTTCAGAGTTTAGAAGACTTACAGGGAAGGTGCTAGTCTGAATTTGGTAGAGGGAAATTTCTTCATTTGAAAGATCCCTGTACAAATAAAATAACAGGCCCAACTCCTGTCCCCATCTTAAGAAAACTCTTTTTTTATTGCTTATTTTCTCCCCATTCTTCTAAAATTGCTTGTCTCTCAAAGTATAATTATATTTCCTATGAAATCTTATGAAATTTAACGGGATTGATTCAAGGTTATTTGGATAAAATCTATGCCATATAACTTTTGACCCTTAGGAGAAGGAAATTCACCTTCTACAATACATAATTGAAATGAAAATGCATATATCTATATAGTCTAGCTAGAAAATTCATGTAGGAGTTATACTTTAATGACAAAGTTCCTATTAATTTTGATGCAGAAAGAATACCCTTTTAAACAATCATTTTATAATTTTCTATTTGTTTTTGGAGCCTTTTCAGTTCTTATTCTTTGTGACCTCATTTGGGGTTTTCTTGGCAAAGGTACTGGGGTAGTTTGACATTTCCTTTAACTCATTTTACAGATGAGGAAACTGAGGCAAACAGAGTTAAGTAACTTTCCCAGGGCCTCACATATAGTAAATATCTGAGGTTATATTTGAATTCAGATCTTTCAGAGTCCAGGCCTGGCACTCTATCCACTGTGCCACCTAGAAAATCATTCTATAATTTTCTATTTCCCTTTATTATATGAATGGATAGAATTGATTTACTGTAAAACACTTTCAGCTGCCAACAACATTGTTTTTAATAACAAGCAAAATACCTTTAAATGTAAGAATGCTGTAAGTGGGAAATCTTGAATTTTCCTTCTGGAGCCTTGCAGACACCATTTTTAGTTTTTACTACTTGTCATAATATCTACAAGAACACTCATAGCAAACTCTGTTCTTTTAACAAAAGACTGTTCAGTATATTATTTTATATTTCCTCTTCCCTTATCAGAAATTTAGAATGGAACATTGTAACTAACCATAAAATGCTCCCTGCACTTTTGCTATCTGCATCCTTCGCAAACCTGAGTATTGTCTGTCCATCAACAAGTCCTTAAAACTCTTTTCCCCATGAAGCAAGGTAGTACCAGAAACAAAACTTAGGAGTCCCATATGATAATATAATTTCAGTACAATATGATTTAATTCAACAAGAGTTTATTAAGGACTTACTATTTACAAAGCACTGTGCTGGGTGTCGGGGGTTGGATACATGAGACTTAATCATTCAGTCACATTTAGTCAACTGACAGGTATTTATTAAGTGCCCTATATGTGTCAGGAATTGGGGGTACAGACATAAAGGTTAGATAGGTATGGTAGTAAATACTTATAATTCTAGTTGCCAGGATGTTGAGGCTGGTGGATTATTTGAGTTTAGGAGTTCTGAACTACAGTGAGCTAAAATCAATTGAATGTCCACACTAAGTTTGGCACCAATATAATGATCTCTGAGTAGTGGAGAACCACCAGACCTGCCTTAGGAGGGACAAAATGGCCTAGGTTAGAAATGGCATTCAGAGTTTTTGTGCCAATCAGGAGTTGGATCAGGCGTAGGAGTGACCATTAAACTCCTAACATGGATGAGATGGAGAGAAAGTCTCAAAAAGAAAGCAAACAAAAATAAAACAAAGCCAAAAACCAAAGTATAGAAAATGAAACCATCCCCCTTCTCTCAAGGGTTTACATTCTTACGGGGATGGATAGGACAATAGGTTCTTATATAAGTGTTTCCAGAACAAATACTTGTAAGGGAGTTAAATACAAGCTGTTAGCATAAGAAAAGCCTTAATTTTGAAAGTGGTACTTGAGTGTGTCTTTAAGGAAGTAAGGGATGTCAATCAGTAAAGGTGAAAGTTCATTTGTGGGGAACAGAGAGAACCCTGGTTTTCTGGGATCATGGATTTCAGGAGGTTGAATACTACAGTCCACCCAAGGAAGCTGGACAGATAGGTTGAGTCTAGGTTGTCAACTAAATCAATGAGACTCCATTTAATCCAACATGTAGTACAATTCCATTGCAGTTTTCTGAATAGGGGAGTAACATGGTCAGATCTATGTTTAAGGAAAATCACTTTGAAGCTGTGTGGAAGATGCTCTAGCCTAGACTGTAGGAGGTGATAGTGTTTACTTAGGTTCTAGGTCAAGATCATTAACTTAGAACTGGAAGAAATTATTTCTCAGATGAAGAACTGAATCCTAGAGAAGGTAAATGACTTGCCCAGGGTCACACAGGTAGTGAATGTATGACTGAACTGGGATGTGAATTAACTCAGTTCTGTGTTTCCACAACAGTATTCTTTTCACTGAACCACACTGCCTCTGATTTGTTGGGTTGAATTTGAGAGAAGTTGTGGGCAGTAGCAAGGGCAAGATTTCGGTAGCTGATTGAATATATAGGTTGAGAGGTGAAAAGAGTGGGAGTCTCCACTGTCCCTATGTAAGAGAGGAAAGAATAGGTGGTAATATCAGAACTCTGAAACAGTATCCATTATTCAGCTACACATACAGACTCCTACACAAGTATTCCATTTATTATTCTGTAGCTTGTTCTCAGTTTACTGTCTAGGTCTCTTCTGTTTTCTTTTAGTCTTCCTATATCATTTCTTTTCTTTCCTTGCCTTTTCCCTCTGTTATTCTAGTATCTTAAAATACCTTTCTTCCCATGACGTTATGCCTGCTTTGCCAATAAAAAAGCCCAGCCAACCCCTCCCCCATCCATATTCCTTCTTAATTTTCAGGATATCAAACATTGTTGGAGAAATTAATGACACTGTCCTAATTGAGTTGACTTAGAATTCATTTATATATATATGTATATGTTTATACACACACATATATGTATGCATGTACGTATACATACATATATATATATATATATATATATATATATATATATATATATATATATATATATATATTCAGCCCAACCCTCAGTGCTATCTTTGCAGTCTTTTAATTCATAAGGACTAGCAGATGTGGTCACCACAGAAACCATTTCAAGCTTGTACTTGTTTCAAATCTCTAACCCCTGTTTCAAATCCCTTCTTAGAAGACAATCTCATGCCCTAATTTATTGAAAAGACCATAGTTATCTCATGTGAATTCCCTTGTTTTTCTTCTTCCATGCCCTAAAACCCTTTCTGTTCCTTCATTCACCTTCACCATCTTCCCTCCTTTTCTCAAAGAAAAAGATAGCTGTTTGTCAGATTAATTCCTTAATTGTGCCTTTTCCCTATCTCCTAATCATGGTGTCTAGGGTCTTTATTCTGTCCATCATTTCTTCTTTCAGTCATTCAACAAAGCACTTATTAAATATTTACAAAGTGCCAGGCACTGTACTAAGCAATGGCGACACAAAGAAAAAATGAAGAGTTCTTCCTCCTAAGGAGATCAGCTTACATTCTGATGGAAGAAAATAACATACAAGAGATATACAGAATAGGTTTTTCATGTTTTTTCTTTTTACAGTTGTGCCCAACTCTTTGTGACTCCATTTGGGGTTTTCTTTGTAAAGATAATGGAATGGTTTGCCATTTCCTTCTGTAGCTCATTTTACAGATGAGGAAACTGAGGCAAGTAGGATTAAATGACTTACCCAGGATCACATAGTCAGAAAATGCCAGAGACCAGATTTGAACCAGGAAGATGAATCTTTCTGACTTCTCTATCCACTGTGCCACCTAGCTGTCCTACAAAATAACTAGATGCTCATTTTAGAGAAGGAGACATTATTAGCTTGGGGAAACTGAGAAAAGACTCCCTTATAAGGTGGCAAAGTGACCTGAAAAGTGAAGGAAGCTAGTGTTTTTACCTACAAAAATGTTCTCACCGCATTGTGCATTCCATCCTACATGCTAATTCCAGAATAATTCTCCCAATGCATGGGTATATTCATATCACTCTCCTTCTCAGAAACATTAATTGGTTCCCCACTTAATAGACAGTTTCGAGTAATAGACAGTGTGGAGTAATAGACTGAACTCCTTTGACATTCAAGGTATTTCACAATCTGTCTCCAACTTAACTTTTCTTTGGGATCTCATTCTTCTCCTTTTCAAAACCAGTGTTTTACCAAACTAGTTTATTTGCTATTCCCTGAAATTACTCTACACTTTCCTTCCTCCGTGTTTTTGTTCACAACTTTCCTTATGTTTATAACATCCTGCAAACTCACATTTCAAATCCTACACATTCTTCAAACCCCTCCTCCATGCAGATTCCTCTGATTCTCTTAGCCAGAAATCATCTCTCTCCTTTCAACTCTTATGGTACTTCATCTCTCTCTAACCTATGTTTACAGTCTATTATGTATTAGATTTATCTGTGAATGTCTCCTCTTCCACAGTAAGACTCTTAGAAGAAAGGGACCAAACTTTCCTTATTTAATCGTTGTTCCCTCTTCAGCGTTATGGTGCTTTGCCCACAAACATGCAATGAATGATTATTAGATGGAATTAAATATAACTATATGAACATATTTAAAAACAAATTGGATAAAAATTATATTTGCCCAAACATCGTGTTGTACAACATGTGTTTCTGCACAGTGATTTTATCTTTCAAAATGTAATCTACTTCAGAAAGCACAGCTTTATATTTACCTTGTATAATCAACACTGTGTGTAATTTAGACTAATTAGTTAGCTTTAAGTTAAAAAAAATTTTTTTAATTGTCCTTACTCAATGTCACATTTGGGTCTCCTTTTTGACTTTGACAGTAGTTGAAGAGGGAGCATGGTGTAGATGTGTTGGCATTAGATTCAGAAAGATTTGGGTACAAATTCTGACTGTGGCGTATACTGCCTTTATATCTATGGCCTTTCTTAACCCCTTTGTCCCCAACAGTAATAATTATAGCTAATCCTTATATAGCACTTCATACACATCATCTCATTTGATCCTCACAAAACCTCTGTGAGATAAGTGCTATTATTATCCCCATTTTCGAGGGGAGCAAACTGAGAGTGAGGGACTTGCACAGGCTCACATAGCTAGAGAGTACCAGAAGAAGGGTTGGAACTCAGATCTTTCTGACTCCATGTCTGGTACTGTGATTACTATGCCCATTTGGGGCATTCAGGGAACACCGGGGAAACTGCAGATCTAGACTGAGTATTTCTTTTCCATTTTGAAATTATTTTTCTGTAAAGTTTTGCTGTTTCATAAATTAGCATATTTTATAAAAACACTGGGGATTTCTCCTGTAATATCATTGGTTTACTCAGATGAAGAAACTCTTCCTATTAATGCAGGTTGGCACGATTTCTGTAACTTATAGTTTTCTATAAGTTTTCTGGTGCCCTTAGGGACTAAGTGACTAGTTCTGGACAGGGTTATATAATCAATATGTATCAGACTATAGGATTTGAAGTCAGGACTTTTTAACTGTAAGGCTTGATCTCTATCCACCATACCTTCTTACTTTTATTTTATAAAGATTAATGTAATTAGCATTTAAGGTATTTGATATCATATATGACAATATTTTAATTATTAGTTTATTATGATACTTTAATAGTCCAGTTGTAATTTAATAAGGAGAAAAATGCTTAATAAACAAAATCATTCTTCTTGGGAATGTCTGTCATATGCTGCAAAGACGGATGGTTTTTTAAAAAGAAGTTATTTCATTAAGCAGGAAAACCACACATTGTGCAAGTTCTTAGAAAACAGAAATGACTTTCATTCAGTAGAATTTACTGATGGACTAAGATCCAAAACACCAATGAAAATTGATGTCTTACAGTATGAAAATTCTAGTTCTTGACTTCATATGTGTTCATCTTGTTATATACATGTACATACATTTTTTTAAAAAATTATATGCATAGGTACACTTGAAAAAAGTTTCTCAGAATGAGAATACTCAAATGAGTATTGCATGCAGAAGAATACACTTTTTATCATAGTTTAAGAATATGAAAACTTGGAGTTTAAATAGTATAGTATAGAATGCAATTGCATAAGTTTACGTTTACTATATAATTTTATTTATTGTTTTTTATTATTTATTAATAAATTTTTGAAAAGTTTATTAATTGGAATTTACAGGTACATAACTCCAATTTTGGAACCTAGCACAGTGTTTGGTAGAGTAGGCATTTAATAAATGATGGTAATTGATTGGGTGAGGTAGGTAGTGCTATAATCTAATTCCCTTTCTTATACAATGGTCAGATCATTGGATAAAATCACCTTGTGGTATAATTTTCATTTGTGGAAAGAACAGTTGTTAGAATAATAAAATTATCTCCTCTAAGAGTTTAAGGACCCAAGGAAAGATTCCCCACCTTTCCCTCTGTTTTGCTTTTCTGTTCATGATATGGTACAGATTAGAGCTCCTCAAATAGAGTTGAGAAAGTGTTCTAAAATGTGGTGGAATGACAAAGCAACATGTCTTCAGATGTCTTTCTTTATCCCTTATTACAAACCTTCCAATGATGATGGGCCTTTGAGGAGTAAAACAGCCCATTTTACTGTTTTTTCTTTAATGATTAAGAAAAAGTCCATAAGAATCTGATTGTTTTTGTCTCTAATTACAATTTATAGATGGTGCATTCTGTGGCCAGTATAAACCATGTCTTGTAATTTTGTTTTAAGTAGCTGTTCACCGTTCTGTATTGTGGTTGGTGCGGAGAAATAGAACATTGGCCATTTCCCGGCAGATAGCTGTAAGTTTCAATTCAGTCAGAATGCTGTATGTACTGTGATAGGTTTATAATTATTATCCAAAGATTGATGCTTTTTCAGTGAGTGTAAATTTGTGCAGCAGTAATCCATTAAGAAATCAATAATCATTCCTTCTTGATGTGTAGTTCCTATTTAGTGTTATAAATGTACACCCAGAGCTAAACCCTCTTCTTTCTTCCACTAAAATCCTAGTTGACTGTTGAAAATACGAGGATTAGGAGAATTTTCTCTTTCTGCAGGATTTGTTTCTCCTTTCAGTGTCCTTTTTTGTATAGTTTCTCAGGTTAGTTTAAATATTGAAGACTGGCATGTTTCTATATGTATGTGTATATATATATGTATTTTACATATATATGTATTTTACATATACATATATATACACACATATACATATATAATTTAAGCAACAGAGCTAGGGAAAATTGATAGAAAGACATATACTAAGTTATAAAAGTCCTATGCTCTTTTTAAACTTGGGTACTTTGCTATTTGACCTTGGCCAGTCATCTATGATTGAATACCTCGGTATCTCTTTCCTCTACAATATGATGAATCCAACACTTCATGGATATGGTAGGTATACTATTACTTCTTTGACTCATGCCAACACTATGATCGTAGCATTCTATCTTTCTCTGCATTCTTTCCCTTCTGGCTTTGTTGTTCCCATGCTCAAACTTCTATTGTTTATAACATACAAATATCTTAGCCAACTCTTAAGGCCCTTCATGTCTTCAACCTTTCCAGGCTTATTTCACACTCCTTCCTTCATGTACCATACATTCCATGCAGAATGAAGTACTGGTGGTACTCCATGTATTCATGCAGACTAACCCTCATGTTTGGAATGTGCTCCTACCACATCTCCATCTTCATGTACAACCTCTTAATCAAATCCTTCTTGAGCTTTCCTTCATATTTCTTGTAGCCCTTTGCTTAGAACACCACCCCCCCGCCCCACATGCCCAGATTGCAATCTACACTGAATTGTAATTTTTTTGTATATATATATGAGAGACAGCAAAAGTTAAGTTTCCACAGTAAGTTATTGTTAATTGATGAAGTCATTGAGAATAAGTTAGATAATAAAAGACCAGCACACTGCAAGTGGACTCAACCAATCAAAAGACAGACAGTGGCCTAGGAGAAGTATCAGGTGTGTTTCTAACAGTGTCTTACCCCTTCAGTAGATTTGAAAGCTTGGAAGGATGGGGACCATAGATGGCCCTGAGTACTTTAAGGCCCCTGGGGGCTTGTCTCTCTGACTTGCAGCTGATAACTCCTACGTGTGTTATTTTCCCCTGTTAGAATGAGTACTTTAAAACAAGGGCTGCTTAATTTTCTATTTCCCTTGCACTTAGCAGAGTTCTTTACATATAGTAAATGCTTATTAGGTGCTTTTTATTCATTCAATCCTTTTCATAGTTCTCCAGTGTCTTTCATACAGTAATACTTAATAAATGTTTGTTGAATTTAGTTTTCATAACCGATTAGTACTTTGTATAGAATATATGATAGCAAAATACTTTACAAAATACATCATCTCATTTTCTTCTCGCAGCAGCCTTGTGAGCTAATACACGATGACAGTATTGTGGCTTTTTTTTACAGATCAGGACACTGAGGCTTTTAGAGAGATGAAATGATTCACCTATGGTCATAAACTTTCAAATATGAGAACTGAATTAAATCTCATGCCTTTTCTGATTCCACATTGAAAAACCTTTGCATTTGCCACCCCATCTCTCACAACAGAATATGTCAAAATGACCAGATCTTATTTTCTATCCACTAGTTTCTTTCCTGAAGGGTATTTAGTGTACAGTTGTAGTATTGCAGATGGAAAGTAGTTTTTAGCTATCCATCACAATTACTCGCCCTCTATTCCCGCCAGAAGATATGGGCATGGAGGCAAATAGCCAAGTAGAAACAAAGCAATTCCCCTTTGGAGGTAATGGTGAGGGAGAAGACAAGGCTCTGCTTTGAAATTTCTACACTATTTCAGAGTCATTAGGTAAGGTTTGAGGACAGGTACCCACTTCTCTTATACCTAACCACATTTTTCCCTCTGCACCTCTTTAACATTCTCAAGGACAAGGACCACAAAGCTTCCATGCCTCTTAATTTAAGGTAGCGATGAGCTCCTGTCAACTGATAACCTTATCTATTAGAGCAAGAAGTTTGCTGGCTATTCTGTTGTCAGGAAAAAACAAAGTTTGGTACGAGTTTGTTTATTGCCATACTCTGGAAATCACCATGTTGGGCTCTCCCTGTGCTGTTCATCAGATGTGCAACTGGCACCCACTGGAGGCTGGAGGCTGGAGAACGGTGGATACAGTGACCTGACATAAAACCATTAATTCTGAGCCTTGTGGAAGGGAGTGCACGTGCAGCAATCATGGTGTACTGTATTGTGGTGATCCCTAACAGTGCTCCTCAGAAGCTGGGCATAGGCTTGTGGCCCACACTGCTATGGCATCTAGCCCCAGGAGCCTCTCTAGACACTTCTCAGCCTCTAGAAACCCTTTAGTGCTATCCCCACCGCCCTCCCCGCTCTAGGCCTCCCCTTTTAAATATAGACTAATCCCGGAGTGGACCAAATCAGAATCTCCACTCTTTCCAGGAAGAAGTCTTTGAAAGAGTCCCCGAGTGCTTTTGGATGTTTGTTTATCTCAGTAAGAATGTGGTAGGCTGCCACCCCACCCCACCCTTAAGTGGCTTGTTTTTGTCAACAATTTTAATTCATTTTACCACTGAAAATAATGCTTGTTTTTTTTTCTTTTTTTTACACTTAAAAAAAATTAAGAAACATTAAGTATCTAAATGAATTTTAAAATGAATAGATTAGATTTTTGTATTTCCTTTGGCAAAACAGGGTTTTGCAGTGTCATCCTTAATGAGTTTGGAAGACTAGCATAATTACTTCTTAGGAATGTTGTTACTGATGGAATGCTTAGTCCTTCCTCCACTCTCAGATCTCCTGCTCCAGCAACAAACCTAAGCAAACAGTGTAGGTGTGACAAACCATTAACCCATTTTGAACTGAGTACATTGTGTAAGTGTTACTTTCAGGTACTTTATAATTTATCGTGAGAATATTTCCTTTTAAAGTTCAGATGAAATTATGGGTTAAACGATGCTGTACCTGAAATCCATGCATGTATGGGAAAAGGAACTTAAGCTATTATTTTTTTTTTTTCATTTTTGAATAAAGTACTATAGGGAAATAAAACTGATAGGATTCCTTAGAAGGAAAGTTCTTGCTCTAGGTAAGGCAGTTTGGATGACCATTTGAAGCTCCCAGGCCAGTTATTTATGCTTTAAAGCTGAGAAGACTTGTTGATAGACATCTTTAAAACTCAGCTGATACATCTACAAGACCTTTGAAAATATGCTTTCCCGCTGAAATTCCCCAGTTGTGATCACTAGTGGTCAAAAAAATCATAAAATAATTTAAAGAGATTCCTGCAAAGAGATTCATTCAAAAACTTTTGAATTTGCACTCTCAAGGGTGTGAGCAACATCAGAATTAGCTTACAACTTCGTATTTCTACTTTATATGAGCGGAAGTTTTATTGCCCTCTCATTAATTTTACTATTGTAATTAGGTTTGGAAATGTGCCTGGAGGCATGATTTCAGTGTGTGCACCTTAGGAAGCCAGAAGATTGTGATGATTCACTGATACTTAGAGGGAAAAGTGGTTAGCTTGGTTTTTGTGTCTGGGGTGTTGACATTGGCCGTAGAGACGTCCGCCATCTCCTGGGTCAGCTATAAGAACGTGGAGACGTGCACTTGAGAGGTACTTACTTATTAGTCAAATGTGGCTAGCATCTGTCAGTCAGTGGCTGTTCCTTGGAATATAACTTTTGGCAGATAAAATTTTTTCCAGTGAGAAAATCTGCTGTATTTCCAAGGTTTGATCGTAAATTTGAGAATGCCTTTTCAGCACATTTAGTTATTTTACTGCAGAAATGATGAGAAGGCAGCACAACGTAGTGGAAAAGGAATAGTGCTTAGAATTTGACCTCTTAGGATCATAAATTTAGAAATGAAAGGGACCTTAGAAGCCAGTGTTCACACCTTCCTTTTATAATTAAGGAAACTGAGACTCAGAGAGTTTAGATGTCAGTGACAGAACTGGAATTCAAACAGAAATCCTCTGCCTTCAATTCTGTTACATTTCTGCTGTTACTAGACTTCAGATCATACCTGTGCCGTAATTCACTCCAGTTTTGTTGTTCTGTCATGTATCACTTCGTGACCCCGTTTGGGGTTTTCTTGGCAAAGATACAGGAATAGTTTGCCATTCCCTCCTCTGGCTTATTTTTGCGGATGGGGAAACAGAGGCAAGCAGGATTAAGTGACTTGTCCAGGGTCATATAGCTAGTGTCTGAAGCTGCATTTGAATTCAGGTCTTCCTGACTCTAAGTCATCTGCATCCACTGTGCCACCTAGCTACCTGATACTCTTCTTAGGTAACCTTGGCCAGATAGCATACTATCTCAAGTCCCAGCATCCATTAGGGGGCTCGATGAGTTATTTTCACTCTCAATCCTGGGTTCCTCGTATTCTTCTATAAAGAATAAAATAGCATGTTATTTTCCAGGCCTGCTGTTTTTCTTTAGGCCCTTGTGACATAATCAAGAAGTAGGAGTTGCATGGTATCTTCCAAGTATCCATTTTTGTCAAGGAAATAACATGTTCTCCAGTAACTCACAATGTCAGTGATTCCCAGCTTGGTTTTATGATATCTCATGGTAGCCCTAATTATTTCAAGAAATATGGTGAAATTATGAGAAACAGGAAAAACTCTTCCTAACATTGATGGGATATTTATAATAAATACAACAATTCTTTTTTCAAAGAAAAGAAAGGGTTTTGAATAAAAACCACGGGTCAAATAAATATTAGTCTTTTGAAATCCCTAATAGGTTATAAATGGTAAAGGAAAGTGAGTATCCTTTTGGCTGTCCTTCCCCATCTATAAACAACAAATTTCCACATTCACTACTGAACCTTTGTGGTGATAGGGAGCACCGTCGTGTTGTCAGCAATGGTAATGGCAAGCTGAAAACTTTGAACTTTGCATTTTATATTGGTCTCTATGACAGTGAATTAGAGGAACTAACATAAATTTCTCTTCCACTAAGTAATAGGAAAAGTTGAATGGTAAGGCTTGTTGGTGAGGGTGTTTGGGGGAGAAGGGTAAATGAAAGACCATATCTGCTTTCTTTTGTGCTTTAAAAAAAGGGTTGTATGTTTATATTTTTCTTTCTCATGTCTAATTTTTCTTTGCTGTCCCCTTTAGGGTTCTTCTGCCCTGTTTTATAACACATACATAACATTTTTACGCTATCTACCAAAGGTACCTATTTTATCTCACTCTCTCTCTTCAGCCCTACCTTTTTTTTTTCAAGTCTTGCCTTGGTTTGTTTACACAAAATAGACACATGTCCCTGTTTCAGTCGGAGGTTGTGCATCTGTTGACATTTCAGGAATAATCAGTTTAGATTTCAGCAGCCGATTAGGGCAGCCAAATCGAGAAGCAACTATTAGTTAG
Source organism: Bettongia penicillata ogilbyi (assembly GCA_023548195.1). Lineage (NCBI taxonomy): Eukaryota > Metazoa > Chordata > Mammalia > Diprotodontia > Potoroidae > Bettongia > Bettongia penicillata. Next base: position 4,823,751 of record JAJHZJ010000003.1, read on the forward strand.
GAATGGCAGCAAATGTTACTCTACTGAATTCTCTGCATCAAAGGAGTATAATTGAGATCATTTTATTCAGAGTATAGGCTCAAAAAGGCCCTGTTCTCTGGTTTTGATAGCATTTAATGTTCTCTATTTTTCCCCTTTTTGGTATCCTAAAGTACTTCACCGAACAATTAATTGCCTCCCTGCAGACAAACATTAGGCACATATCAGTGTTGTCTACAGCTGTGACATTTTCATCAAGGGCCAGTTAATTTCTATCTGATTATGAAGGTGAGATAAGGAATGCTGGGGAGAAATTCAGGACTATTCTCTATGACTTGTCGGATCATTTCGCAGTAACTTCAGCTGCTCCTTGAACCACGCCTGGATGTAAGAAAGGTGACTAGTGATACCATGTGGCACCCAAATACTGATCTGCTCCAGATAAGAAGCTGTATCCCTCTGATCTGGAACTGAAAGGAAATAGGAGATGCACATTTCAAATGCAGATACTTACACGGTTGACCCTACACTTTACCAGTAGTCAAGGAGAAATAGAATCAACCATTACAAAACAGATTTATAACAACTTTGTATATGTAAATCAAACATTTGGTTAATAGTTATTAAGACACGTGGCTAGGTATTTTGTGGATACAAAAACAATTATACCAGATTACTTCTTAAATCCTGGATAGTTCACATATTCTATGTTTAACTTAAAGCGTGAGGCTGTTTTCAGCCTCAGTTTGTTTATGATTTATTTGGATGGAGAAGTTATAAATACTTGAAAAGTAAAATCACTTTCTAAAACTTAAAATCCAGGCAGCCATACAAGGAATTGACTTGATAAGTCAGCTTCTCAAATATAAGACACTGGTGGAGGGGTGACTTCATTAGATAACAGTTTGTCCAAAAAATTCTCATGTATTAGTGGACCAAAAGTTCAATATGAATCAATAGAAGGACGTGCAGCCAAGAAAACTAAACTGATCTTAAGCTAGAGATATGTAGGTTCCAGGAATGTGGAGGGAATAATTATCTCTCTGAGCTCTGCTCAGTCATATCACACTTGAAGTATTGTGCTCAGTTCTGGGCAATATGAGTTTTCGGAGTGGCGTTGATAAATTGGGGGATGTCCAGAAGAAGACATCCAGGATGATGAAGAGTTTCAGGTTAATTCAGTATTAGCTTCATTTGAAGAAACTGGGAATGTTTACCCTGGAGAAGGGAAGACTTGGGTAGAGGCAAGGGGGAGTGATTACTGTTTTCTACTGTTTGAAGGGCTCTCTTAGGAAAAGGTATGAATTTCATTCTACTTGGCCCCAGAGGTAGAAATATGGGGTTTGAGCAGAATGAAAGTTGAAAAGAGGCAAATTTGAGCTTGATGTAAATAAGGAAAAGTTCCTAATGATTGGAGCCATGAAAAAATGAAATAGGCTTTTATGTCCTCCTCTAGATCTTCCGGTAAAGGCAGGAGAATGACTTATCGAGAGAGAGAGAGAGAGAGAGAGAGAGAGAGCACATGTGTGTGTGTATGTCTATGTCTATAAACAATATAATATTTATTATTACTTTAAAAAATTTATATGGAGTGGCTCTGTGAGAGGGGGAGGGATGCGAGGAGAAATCTTGGCATGTAAAAATAGCAATAAAATATATAAATATCCATACCTATACATGCATGTATATGTACATACATATATATGTACATATATGCATTTGTGTATATATTTTTTTTACAGTTTTTTATATGGTGAAATTCCCCAGTTTCTCTTCTCCCTCAGAGAACCATCCTATGTAACAAATAATTTTTAAGAAACATTAATGAGTACAAATTGACAGAAATCAATCAATACACAAGAAGTGTGAAAACATGTGCCACTTGGCACTCCCATGAGCCTGTCATCTTTGCAGAGAAGTGGGCTGGAGTTTGTCTTCTCACGTCTCTTCTTTGTGGTCATCCTTTTTCTTTGTTGTTTTGTGATTTTTCTTTCCATTTAAATTGTTGGAGTCATTGTTTACATTGTTGCCTTGGCTCTGTTTACTTCACTGCGTATCAGATCACAGAAATCTTTCCATGTTTCTTGTTTATCATACTTGTTATTTCTTACAGTACAGCAATATTTCATTGCATTCATGTATCACAATTTATTTAGCCATTCTCCAGTGGAAGGGCATCCACTTCATTTCTGATTCTTTGCTACTAAAAAAAAGTGCTTCCATAAATATTTCTATGTATGTGAGGGCATTCTTATTATCAGTGACCTCCTTAATATGCACTAAGAGGATATAAGCCTCTAAATGGAATGACAGTTTCAAAGCATGTGGGACTTCTAAGTCACTTATTTGCATAATTCCAAATTGCTTTCCAAAATGGTTGCACTGAATCACAGCTCTCCTGACAACGTACTAGTGTGCCTGTTTTGCCCCAGCCCCTCCAACATTAACTATTCTCATATTTTGACGTATTTGTTAAATATATTTTTATAGGATCTTTTTTCATGTATAGGTTGGACTCCATGGTCTCTGAGATCATTTTTAATAATTCTGTGATTTCTGAGTACTGGTCCAGTCATGTCACTGTGACATCCAAAGACCTTTACTATCAGGTTGCAGCCTACTTTTCCAGACTTATTTCATATTACGTATCTTAATGAACTTTGCCTTAGAGCAAACTGGTCTACTTGTTCTCCAATGTAGACCACATTCAATCTCCTGTCTTTATGCCTTTATACAGATTGTCCCAGATACCTGCAATGTACTTACTTCCTTCTCCTACCTTCCTTCAAAGTTAAACTCCTGTGCTATATATGATCTTTCTTCTGTCCCCTCCCCCACATTGTTTCTCTCATTATTTTGTGTTTACTATATGCATTTTATATTTACCTATATGTCTGTTTACATGGTTCCCTTTCCCTTTCCCTTGATAAAATATAAACGCCTTGAGAGTAATATCTGTTTTGCTTTTATCTTTTTTTTTTTTTTAATTTGGATCCACAGTGTCTATCATGGACACCTGGCATTTAATAAGCACTTTTTTTTTGGTTGGAGATACCCAAGACAGTATAAACATGATTAACTGCAAAATTTTATAAACTTATTTGGTAGAGTCAGCTTTTCTGTAATGAATTCCTTATACCAATGTAATCAGATTTGACCCCAAAACACCCAAAATCTTTATGGACAATAATGCTTCTAATGAATAAAAATAAACTTTTCAGTTATACTTCATCACACTTTCAAGTTACTAATTAACAGACTAGTATCACTTCCTATGATTTAAGTTTAAGTTATAATTCATTGAAAAAATTACTGTATCATTTACAACTATTTCAGAAATGTGATACCTTTAATTTCTCAATGACCTACGAAAAGCTTTCCTTTGTGCCTCAAAAAGTAATCAGTTTTTCTTCAATCTAGTTGTTCAGGCAGAGATTGAGTAAATAAATTGTGTGTCATTTTTCTTCTTTGTATTCACCCATGCTCTTCACACAGCCATTTAATAAATGCTTATTGAATTGATGACCATTTGTCCAGGATGTAGTAAGTGGGTAAATTCTTCAGATCGAGAGTTGCTCTAGATGACTTTTCAGTTTTCTTCTATCTCCAGAATTATTTGATTCTATAACTCTATGTAATTAATTCCCATCTCTTTTAATATTCAAATCTTTATCAGTGGTTACTGTCATTTTAACTAAAGGAAAATGAAATATGATTGGATAAATCATTTAACATCTCTGGGCCTCAGTTTCCTCATCTGTAAAATAATGACATATGCGCTATTTACCTCAGAGGGTTGTTATGAGGAAAGTTCTTTATAAATTGTCAAATGCTATATAAACGTAAGCTATGTTTAGTAATATATTAGATTTCATATTGTAAGGTAGCAGAGGAATATATTTTGAATTCTGACTGGCATTTATTGACAAGATGACCCTGGGAAAGAAATTCTACTACTCTGTGCCTGTTTCTTTATAAAATGGAGATATTTCACTGTATCTCTCAGAAGCTTGTGATGAAAGTGCTTTTTCTACTCTAAAGTGCTATATAGCTGTATTATTGATATTATTGTCATCATCATTATCATTACCCTGCTGTTTAAATGTGGAGGCTTATAGGTGTAGAACCGGAAGAGACTTTAGAGTCTATCTATTGTCTAAGCCTTTCAGTTTTACATAGAAGAAAACAAGTTCAGAAAAATTCAGTGACCTGCCCAAGGTCACACAAGTAGTGTCAGAGGGACTTTTTAGTTATTGCTGAGGAATTATTATATTCCTGGGTATTGTACATAAATGACCACTTTTCCAATTACTTGATTTTAGGGATAGGCGAGGGGGACTGTTAGGATTCCCTTCATCCTTAAAGACTCTTGTAATTGGGGGAAAAGAAAAACTAAGCACAGAGGTGTAATGTGGATAGACAACTGACTTGGAAGCCAGGAAGACGTAGCTTCAAGTCTTGCCTTTGACAGATACTGACTATATGACTCTGGACAAGTCATTTAACCTCTAAGTGCTGTGGGTAACTCCTTAAAACTATCAGGTGCAGAGAAGGTGCCAACTAGAATTTGTGAATTCCCTATACTTAGTGAAATCACAGGTTGAGTCTATCTCTCTAGCCATATATGTTCATCTTGACTTTCCTATAAGCCTTTGAAATATAGACACATTTTCACCAAATCTTTCTTATTGTTAGGTGTTTAGGAGAATGGAGACCCAGAGTCCTTTACTTTGGGAACTTCTGCTTGACTGCCTAGAGAGTCAGGGAAGCAACCCTTGGGATTTCTCATACTCATTGACTTTTTACCCCTCCACAACTAGAGTAGGTTGGGCTAGGCAAGTCTAGCCAAGATTGAGCAGGCTGGAGTACACTCAATGCCATACACATACCTGTGGATATTAAATGCTACATTTTTGTGATTTCTCCCCTTCAGACTGGTTCATGTTGTTCCTTTTAATCTCATTCACCTGTAGGGAGATAGAGTTGGGGATAAGCACTGTTTTACCAGACATGCCTTATCTTCCTAATTCAAAGAAGTGAACCTTTATTCAGTACCTACTTAGGTGCAGAACTCTCTGTGGCCCGGCCCCTAGACTGTGAGTACTTCTGTGGTCAAGGCTTGAACCCCAGGATTCAGGGCAAGGAAAGGTTGACATTTTCAGTATTCTTTCAAATCTCATCTTTTTTTTCCAAATGAAATGTATGAGGAAGCCCCAGTAGGACTTCTTGTGCTTTTTAGTGACCTGTCTTTAGCAGGGAAAGACTTTTACACAATTAGATAAATGAAGCCAATGCATAATTATACTTCCCATCCAGATATGACAGTAAAGTTTACTGGTCTTCCTCAGTTCCTAGACTACATGTACTATGTTGTTTGACCATTTTAAGTCTTATCCAAATCTTTGTTGACTACATTTGCGGTTTCCTTGGCAGAGATACTAGAGTGGTTTCGCCTTTCCTTCTTTAGCTTATTTTACAGTTGAAGAGACTGAGACCAGCATGGTTAAGTGACTTGCCCAGGGTCAGACACTGAGTCAGTAAGGGTCTGAGGCCATATTTGAACTCAGAGCGTTGTTTGCCTGACTCCAAGCCTAGCACTCTATCCACTGTGCTACCTAGCTGCCTAGATGTATATTCTTTTTACGAAGCAAGACATTGAATTGTGTTGATACATTTTACTTTTAAGAAAGTTCAATCTAAAAGCATAACCCGTGCATTGTAGAAGTTAAAGAATAGTTGTTTCTATTACAAAGAGTTTTTTGTCAATTTCCTTAAAAACTTCCCTTTTTGGAAGGATCCTCCATGTTGGTGCCTATAATAGTGTACTTAAATGCAATTTGATTTACAAAGTTTTGACTTACTTTTCCATACATATCCATTATATGCTGTTGGATATATCTAGATTTAGCTAAAAATTGGTCGTAACTTTAAAAATACAGTTGATACTTTGTCTGTATTTGATTAGTAAGATTATGTTCTCGCAAAGCCAATTTCTGTTTGTTTGTTCAACCTTGTTATTTCATCAGTATAAGCATAGGGAGCGCCTGGTGAAGAAACTTTCCGTTCCAATACGCATCCGGTAACTATTCTAACAACTTGAAATCTAAGAGAATTTCTGGGGACACTGAGAGATTAAGTGACTTGTACAAAATTATGTAGCTACTATGGGTCAGAAGCACGGCTTGATTCCAAAAAGTCCTGATTCTGAGATTATCTGTCCCTCTGCACTATATATACCATGCTCTTTCTGGACGACAGTCACTTAATAAGAACTTAAATTACTACTATGAAAAAATTCACCAAAATGTATGTGAAACTGCTGAAATAAAATTAGGAAATAACTTCTAGTAAAAACTATATCAGATATCTTTATCAATAAACATTTTTCACTGAATAAACCTTTATTAAAGGCCTACTGTGTGCCAGATGGTGTCCTAAGGGCTGGATTACACTTATTGTACAGTTGAAATATGAAAAATTAAGGCATTTTTCAGGTGATTATAATTAAAGCAGATTCTTCATTTTGAAATCATTTTGAATAGTGACATATCTATAATAAGCATTCTATAAATATTAAAGTTAATATTATCTATTCAATTTTATTACAAGGGGGTACCTTGCACTATCAATTAGCTGCTTGAAAAGAGATGTATGTTTTCTGCTTAAGAAAAGGCTACATTTCCAGTTGTAATATTGCTGAAGCTTTTAGGGAATAAGTTTTAGGAAACTAAAATTTTAAAAAATAATCTTGCTATCAAGAGAAACTGGGAGAGGGTGATTCATACATCATTTAGGGAGGGAAACAGGAGAGGCAATCAGAAGGAAAGGATCAGTCAAGGGACTGGATATATGTAGGTATGGGATTTGAGGATTATAATAAGGGGAGCCAGCCTGGTCAGTGACAGTAACTGCCTGTGTCCCTAACTAAACAAACAGGTTGTGTTTCAGAAGTTCATTTGTAAGTCAGTTGTTCCCAGAGGAGCAATGCTTTTATAGTTAGACTCCAAAGCTAACCTAGATAAACCTCTTAAACCCCTAATTTAACAACTCAGATTGATTCTATAGGAAAATGTGTTCCATATTTCAGCTTGAGATTCTAGGAACATACCTTTTATCCTCTTTCATATGGTGGGAGCTTCAGCTGGAGGATTTAGGACACCTACGTCGGCTCTGGAATTGAGGCTGTTGAGAATGAGGGGGATGGCACCTAAGTTCTACAGGGAGTGGTAGTAGGGACTCGGGGTTGGTGTTGACTATAATGTTCCATTGTATGACTTCTATTTATAATAATAGCTGTCATTTACATAGTATTCTAAGGTTTAAAAAACCATTTTATGTGCATTGTATTTTTTTTGAAACAGCTTTGTAAGATGAGTGCTACCTGTGTCACCCTCATTTAGTGATGGGAAAATTGAGGCTTGTCCAGGGTCCTATAATTCAGGAGGGATTTGAACTTTAAGTCCAGCACTGCCCATTACTACATACTCTCTTTCAGTAATCTTGTTGTGCTCCAGTGCTGCTCAACACTTAAAAGTACCCGACTACCAGCTTCTCCTGCTAATTGTCATTTCTCTTCACATTGCCTTATTGATTATGTATGTGTACAATGGCTAAAAGTATTTGGGTGATGGAATAAGCAATTTAAAGAAAATTTTGTTTTGTTAACTTTTCTTGAATTTTGTTTTTTTGGATTAATGATAGTGGTTCTAATACAATGTAGAATTTTTGTTTTTACATTCAGATTGCCGATGAAATACAAGTAATTTTAAATTTCCAGCGGAGTAAAATATAATGATATTATATTATATTATATCCAAGAGTTTTATTTTGGATCTATGTTCTCTTGTAAAATAATGAAGCCATCTTCATTTTTAAGAAAAACAATAAAGTTGACTATCCTTATGTTACTTCTTTCCATCCCTGTGCTTTTTCTTATGCCTACCCCCATGGTGGGGAATGTTCTTCCGTTTTCCTCTGTCTCTCCCTATTGAAATTTCTCCTTTCCGTCAAGGCCTAAATCATTTCCATGAAGCATTCCTTAATCCCCCTAGATGAACATATTTTTTTCTTGCTTCAGATTTCTCATAGTGATTTATTTGTTTTATTAATTAAAAGATCCCTGACAATTGGTATGGGGAGTTGCAACCCATTTGTAATTTTTAGATGATTTTCGAGAGCTGTTATAACCAAAAAGATTCACTGGACTCTAAATTTAGCTAGACTGATCTCTCACGAAGGACATAGAATCTATCAGTGAGCCTAAACTTAAAACTTTTCCATCTTGATAAGACCTGCCAACAATTACATTCTGGTATCATAACCTTAAAAAACCCAAGATTACCTCTGCCCCATGAGGTGCATCAGTGTGACCATATATACATATATGTATGCCCATATTTTATATGTATCACATATATATGTATATATGTGCATCTATATATCTATATGTATATATGTGTATATATATACATATATATGTATATATATGTATGTATATACACACACACTTAGCGGGGAGAAAGGAGATAATTGGCATGGCAGAGTTGATAGAGAACCAGGGTACCAAGGAGTCAGGAACATTCAAATCTTGTTTCTGACCTAAAGGTGGTTTTGCCTATTTTGTGTGATAGTCAAGTCATTTCTATATAAATCCTCCTATATGATTGAAAGCAAGGCTTGAAGTATCCTAATTCATTGATTTCCCATTCTGGCACAGTGATATATACATATTCTGAATCTGTGTAATAAATGTTTGTTGAATTGGATTGGATAATTTAGGAACTTCTTAAGTAGCACTTTAAAACTGGTTGTTTTGTTAAATTTTTGACAAGTCATATACATTGTATCTCTAAGAGTCTTCCCTTCCCTCCTTCCTTTTCTTCCTCTCCCTTCCTTCTTCCTCTTCTTCTCCTTTCCAGAATCCGCATCATTTGAATCATAGTGCATTGAGATGATATTCCCTGTTGGGATTTCTGTTGTTTGGTTTTTTTTTTTTTTTTGGCAGGAGATCATCCTGATTGATGGGTTTCAGGGTGTGAACAGCAGCCTCTTATTATAATTCTGGAGATATGGGTATCTAAAGTTGCCTGACTTGCTATAGGGCTGGTTAGCCAGGCAAACATCTATTATCTTGAGAACTTGTACCGATTAATCTGCTATCCATTTTAAGAAATCTAACTGTAAAGGCGTTCATTTTCCCAAGGTGCCAGAGTTATAGATTAAATTCTCATGTGAGGTCTAGTTCTTAAAATGTTCTAAATTGGTACAGTTGTACTTGATTTCTAGTAAAACTTTTTGTTTAGGTATAGGCTAAGAGAAGACTAGGAACATCTCAAAATAATAGTAAAAAAAAGAGAGAGCAAGGATACTGTGGCTATCAAAATGTCACATCAAAAGTTTTAGGTTTATAGTTTAGGTGTTTTGATTAAAACGGCCATCCCTTGAGCAATTACTTCAAGATGCCTATTCATTGAATGGGTGTGTCTCACTCAAAGTGAGAATGCTATAAGACCTTAGCCTGAAAGGGCCAGGGTCTCCCATTGCATCCTGGGACATCTCCAGTTGTCCTGATGACTATCAGGCCACTGGACCCAAATGGCTCAGGAGAAGAAAGTGAGGTTGGTGACCTTACACAGCCCTCCCTCACTCAAATCAAAGTCACTTGCAAGTCGTGTCATCATCTTGATGTCCTGGGCCTCAATGAGAATGAAGGACAAACACCCCAACAGCTGATGCTGATCTGTTAGGGGAGATCAGTAAGAAGTCAGTTTGTGTGACAGTAGGTATCATCAAAACCCCCGTTACCATTGTCTCTACCCTGTTCAGAATAACAATTCTCAAGGTTTTCCTGTTTTAGGTAATAACACATGGTTTCCTTAAAAGGCAGAATCCTTCTTGGTCGTGAGTCAGGGTGTTAATGAATTTGGGCTCCTTCAGTTCAGTTCAGCCATTCTTGGTTACACCTGCTGTATAATGCAAAGCATTGTTCTAAGTGCTGGGGATATAAAGGTCAAATTTAAAAAAAGTCGGTACCCAAGAGGATAAATATTTCCTCAGGATACTAGATCGGCTAGGTAATAGAGAGAGCTCTAGAGGGAGAGTCAGGAAGACCTGAGTTCAAATTTGGTTTCATACACTTACTACCTGTGTGATGATGGACCAGATACTGCTGTTTGTTTCCGTTTTCTCATCTGTAAAATGTGTGTAATAACAGCACCGACCTCCCAAGGATTCTTATGAAAATAAAATGAAATCATGGATGTAAACTGCTTTGCAAACCTTAAGCTCTGTATAAATGCTATTATTATCATCATCACATTATTATTTTCTAAAGCCAGAATTACAAAGGTATCTTTCTTGCCAAGTCATAGCCTAGACATTGACAGATTCCCACACTTCTTTAAACATTTCCTTAAGAAAACTTGCTCACTAGAGATGCTGTGATTCACTCTATATCAGGAAGTACAGGCAATAATTCTTCTCTTCTCTTATCTCTTCACCTGAGCAGCAGGTACTGCTAAGTACTACACAATGATCCCCTGAGACACCTACTGAGAATATAATGATGTTTTATTACCCTTTCCCCTTTGTCTCCTGAAAGAAAGAGTAAACCTTTCATCTGAGAACGGCTCCAAAGTCTATACAAATATGAGCTATTATTATTGTTCTTGTTGTTTTTTGAAGAGACCTGCTTATACAGTTGGGTTTTGCTTTTTTATTTAGTTCTAAGATATAGAATTACCATAAACATCATACCTGGCACACAGATTGTTAGGCTAACAAAAGTTAACAATAGCATTTCACATCAGAGTTTGAACCAAGAATTTCCTTCTTGCTACATGTATGCTTTACTTAGCAAAGCCCCAAGGGTCTTCAGGGACAAATCATAGCATAGAGTTTATAACTGAGTAACAAAGTTGTCAAAATTATCTTTTGCTTTTATTAACTTTTATTAATTTCTGATTGGGGATACAATGTGAAAATCACACCTGTTTTGTTTTAACCTCTGAAGACTTTCTATCCCAAGTCACCTCTTCCCTGTAGTCATTGTAGTGAAGGACAGTTGCATGAATGTGACTCTTGCTGTTTTATAAGAATGCTCACATCATCTGTATTGGTAAATCAGTTGGTATCCTCAGGTATTACTTCATCTACTTGAATTTCCAGGTAATCCAAACCATCTGCCAGCTTCTGCTCTCCCACTTCCAAACAGAGCCATCTTGGAGACTTCCTGTTTTCTTAAAGTATTTCAGTGTGATTGCATCACTTGTCATTGGCAGATCAATAGAAAAACCCCCATTCCCAAACCAGAGTCCAGCGTGTCTCAACAACTATGTTGTTTGGAGGTATGAAGAAATAGGTATTTGGAGAAATGTATACAAATGTCAATATTCAACATGTTGGCAACAGTAAGGAAAGGCAGTTTTGTATTGCCTGTGGGAGGCAGACATCCCATGAATGTATTCAAGGAAAGGTCTCTCTTCACTTCAATTAATACAAAACACTTTCATACTTTTATTCTTGTTGAACATATGTGCCCTTTACTCCCCCTACTGAATAAATGCCAGTTTTTTCAAAGTATAATTTGTAGTAAGATTTAGTTGTCCCCCCTCCCTCCCTGCAAAATGAAACAAAACAAAGCACAAAACAGCTTCAGCAGCAACCAATGCTCTAAGCAGTCTGGTGTGCTTTGACACAAAATCTTTATCCTCACCATAACCTCTAGAAACCCCCCAACTCTCAGTGGGGATTGGAAGGACCCTTTTTCCTTCCTCATCTAAACTCTATATGTAACTAGTTGTATCATATACTTCGTTCTGCAGTTAATTCCCTCCTATTTCCTACGAGATTGCCCTCACTAATGCCCTTCTAATTTTTATCTCTGCTTATCTTTTGCTGCTTTTTACGATGCTTCCATGTATGCCCAAGACTCTTTTATCCTACATATTCTATCTTACAAAAATTCACTTGATTCTATCATCTCCTCCGCCCATAATCTTACGTCTCTTCTCTCTTTCTCATCGAAATCCATGGTCACTACTTTTATGTCTGCGTTCACTCCTCAACCCCTGGGAGAATCACTTCTGGCCTTATTTATTATTGCACTGAAATTACTCTTTTCAGAATTATCAATGACTTATTAATTGCCTTATTTAATGACCGTCTCTCAGTCTTCATCCTTTTTCACTTTGTGACAACATTTGACACTGTTGGTCACCCCTTTCTTGCTGATGCTTTATTCTTGCTAGGTTTTCCTGACACTTTTCTCTTTGGTTATCTTTCTGTCTGTCTGGTCACTACTCAGGTTTCTTTACTGCATCATAACTCATGACCTACCCCCTAACAGCAGATACCCCCCCAAGGTGTTATCCCTTCTCTCTCTCTGTACTCTTTCTTAGTGATTTTATCAGCATCTATAAATTATTTTCTCTATGCATGTGATCCCCTAATCTGCATGTCCATATCCAACCCCAATCTCTCTCCTGAGCTCTAGTCCTAGAGTTAATTCAGTCAGCAAATACTCATTCAGGATCTATGTTAAAGGTGCTGTGCTAGATATTGGGTATACAGAGACAGAAATGGAACAGTCCCTGTCCTAAAGGAAGTTGCCTGCTATGTGATGAGAGGCTTAACGTGTATTAGTGTATTCAAAATGTATAGACCATAAATATAAGGTTATTTGGGAAGCACTAATAACTAGGGGGTTCAGAAGGTTGTAATTGAACTGAGCTTTGAATGAAACTTGAATTTTTAAGAGGCGTAGATCATCCGTCAGTTAATAAATGTTTGTTATGCATTTAGCATTGTTGGTGAGGAGGAAGGGCATTCCAGACATGGGAAAGTCATATTCAAAAGTAAGGATAAAGAGACAGAGGGAATGTTTGGTTTAAATCTTAAAATTAAAACTCTGGTTGTAAACTTAGTTGTTAAGACATGCTGGTCTCTGGGTTGGGGGTGGGGATTTTTCTGTTGAACTGCCTATGACAGGTGATACAGTTAGATTGAAATAGTTTAAGAAAACAAGATGACTCTGTTTGGGAGTGGGAGCACAGAACTGGAGCGGATGGTTTGAATTAAGGAGGGCAGAGCCTGGAATTGAAGTACATGAAGTAATACCTGGAGTAAATAACCACTTTGCTTTCAGACACTTCAACGTGTATGTAAGCAAATGACGTTACAAGACCAGGGAGTTAGAGTATTAGTATTGGCTCTTTTTTAATGGATTGTCTTGTAAGCATCACAAACTGTGTGAGCGGGGCAGAATTAGTCATTCTGCCCTCGAAGGCCTTCCAGCTTATTCACTTTCCTATTTCTGTTGAGGACATCAGTCCTATTGTTATATTCACAGAGGTTGCAACTTTGGTTTTATCCATTTGTCTTCCCTCTCTTTCATCCCATGTAGACAAAGAGATGCCAAGTGTTGTCAAGTCTACCTCCATGGACTCTCTCGCATCCATCTCATGCTCTCTCCTCCCAAGGCCATCACCATGTTTTCATAATACTCATAATGATGATGATGATGGTGGTGGTAATGATGACAGTATTTTGATTATGGTGATGCTAGTAATGATAATTATTATTAATACAGTATTATGAATTATAATAGGTCACATTCATATACTGGTCAATTTACATATCATTTCATCCTTACAACTTGGTTATTATCCCTATTTTACAGATGAGGAAACTGAGGCTGACAGATTAAGTGAGTTAATGTGGGTCACATAGCTAAGGTGAGGATTAGAACTTAGTTCTTCCTGAATCCAGGTCCAACCTTCTATCCACTGCACTGCTTAGTTGACTCATGTGTTTAGACCCTATCTTTCCTGACCTTTGCAATAACATTCCAACTGGTCACCTTGTCTATAGTTTCTTCCTCTCTCACATTCATTATTTACACAGCTGACAAATTAATGATTCTTAAGAAGTCTGACTAAATTACTTTTTGGTTCAAGAAGCTCCAGTAATTCTTCCCTGCCTTTAAAGTAACATGGAAACTCCCACTATTTAAGCATTCAAAGCCCATGTACCATCTGGCTTCAGATCATCTTTGGAGATTTCTCTCTTTCACATATTTTGTGATCCAGCTGTGATGGCATACTGTTATTCCCCTCTATCTGACAGTCCATCTTCCATCTCCATGCCTTTGCACAAAACTGTCACCCATGCTGAATGCTCTCCCTCCTGACTTCTGCCTTCCGTTGTCCCTAGTTTACTTCTGGACTCAACTCAAGTGGCACCTCCTTCTGGAGGCCTATTTGAATTCATTTTTGATTTAATTATATACATGTCCACGTGTTTGTTGGCTTCTCCCACTGGGATGCTTCTTAAGGTCAGGGACTGTTTGTTATTGTTGTTTCTAACTTTGTACCTTCAGTGCCATGCATGTTGTAGGTTAATTATTATTATTAGCAACAATAAGAATAATTAATAAATGCTTGTTGAATCCAAAGAGATCAAAGGAAGAGAGAAAGTACCTACCTCTTTAAAATTATTTATGCAGCATTATTTGTTGTAGCCAAGAACTAGAAATAAGAAGTACCCATCAATCGGGGAATGGTTAGGTAAATTATGGTGTATGAATGTAATGGAATATTTGTACCCTAAAACATGATGAAAGGGACAGATCTAGAGAAACCTGGGAAGACTTACACTGAATTTGCATATAAGTTTTCCCTACAACTTTCAGAATGAGGTAAGAAGAACCAAAAAAAAATTTCTACGATAGCTACAACGTTGTAATGGAAAAACATCCTTGAAAAACTTTGATCAATGTAATGAAAACCCCCAGTTCCAGGAAGATTTATAATAAATCACCCTTAGGATGTGACCAAAGAATAGATCTCTTTTGCTAGATTATAATTATTTGATACAGGAGACATTTATTTGTTTGCTAGTTTTATTGAGAGGGGGATAGTTAATAAGGAGATAAGAGCGATGCCAGGAAGAGAAAAGAGCATCAATGAAATGTACCAAAAATACAATTAAAATAGCAGAAGGAAGTTCAGGAAGAGCTGCGGAAAGCCAAGACAATATTGGAATCAACATTTTCAGTTCATTATGTATGTGTATATATGTAAAAACAAGTAGTTGAAAATTGAGATTTTTGGTTTCATATGCACTTTTTTTTTCTTCTGTTCTTTGTATCTGGAGCTGATGTTTATTGATAATTGTACACATTTATTCTGAGTGCTAGACTTGGGCTTAGGAAGACTTGGCTTTGAATCCTGCTGCCCAAGATACTTACTAATGACCCTGAGCAAGTCACTTCATTAGTTTCATCCTTAGTTTCCTCATCAATAACATGGGGATAATAATATCATCTACTTCACAGTTTTCTTATGAACTTAAAATAAAACGTGTGGAACTTTGCAAACATTAGAAGCACTATATAAATGGTAGCTAGTAGTATTATTTATTCATAACAAAATATTTTTAAAACAAAAATAAAGGACACAGGAGATAAGAAAATGCTTATTGAACTATGTCACATGGCATCCATATTGTTCCTGTTACATTTGTGGTTGTGGTAGTAGCAAAATGAACATAATAGAAAAAGTCCTTTGCATTCATTGTGGTCGCTTGACTTCTCAGTCCTTCCTGCTTGCATTGCTACCAGTCCACAACTGCTGAATACCATGGCTTTTTCCTTCTCCCCAGCCTACTTGATATCTCTGTAGATTTTGACCCTCTTGCCCATCCTGTCCTCCTGGATGCTCTCCTGGTTTTTGTCTTCTGTCTTTTTTTTGTCTGACCCACCTTTGCTGGATTTTCTTATATCTCCTGTTTACTCAACCTGGATGTTTCCTTCGTTTGTCATGTACCTTCTTTCTCTGCACTGTTTTAGTGATCTCACCATTGACTTCAATTTATTATCTCTATGGAGATGACTCCTAAATCTTTTATCCATGCCTAATTTCTCCTCAGTTTCACTGTGGCATTACCAGCTACATACTGAAAAACTTGACCTTCATCCCATTGGCATTTCAAACTCAATAGGCAAAAAATAGAACTTACTATTTACCTCCATAAACCTGCTTCTTTTCTAAACTCCCTTAGTCTTGTTGAGGACACATATTCTCTTTTTTGAGATTGTGTCTGTTTTATCTTCCAATTAAAATTTTAATGTGCAAAAATCAATTTTTCTCCGCTGCTGGTTCCCTATCCCTGAGTTAGGTCATGCTTCATTGTTAGGAGGACACCATGGTTGTTTTGTTTTTTTTTTTTAAATAAATGTTCAAACCTTGGAGTTATCCTGAAATCTTTACCTTCCTCCCTGCATCCTCAGTTGGTTGTCCTGCTTTATTCACAATCCACTTCTGCTTTTCAGACTGAGCTCCTCTTTGTACTCTTACAGTAGCACCTTTGGAAGTTTGCCTCCTTCCAGCATTGTTTCTCTATTCCGTCTTGCACATAGCTGTCAGAGTATTCTCGACTCTTACCTTGTCACTCCCTCTGCTCATCAAGCTTCATTCGCTCTCTGTTGTCTCCAGAGTAAATTCTCTTAGCCTGGAGGTACCTGGTTCCACAGTCTGACATCCACATCTGACTAGTTCTTTCATATTATTCCCCTTCATGTATTATATGTTCCAACCAAACGGAGTTATTCTGTCATATTCCCCCTTAGTGACTCTGTCTAGACTGTATAGGCTGACCCTCATGCTTGGAAGGTATTTCCTCTTCTGTATCTAAGATTCATGAGCTTCCTTCAAGATTCAACTCAGTTGTTGCTTTCTGTATGAAGCTTCTCCTTATTTTTCCAGCTTACTATAGTTCTCCCCTTACTTAGATTTATCTTCTATCTGTTAAACTGCCGTATGTTGTTTTATGGATTGGGTTGCTATGGCCAATGAGGTCATGACCAAGTGGCCAACTTTATTACTGAGCTAACGCTTTATGCTTGACCTGTTGATGTGTCATGTCTGCTGGTCTCTTCCAGTGTCTACAAAATGTAACAAGACAAATGTTTGTTACAGTGGTATTTTGAGTTAATTGCTAAGTGTTTCAAATATCCTTACTTTTCTTTAGCTAGATCACTAACCTGCTTTGACACTAACAATTTTGTCTTCTCAGAGGTAGACCACCACTATATAGTTATATTCACACTATTTCAAGGGCCCTAGGCACAACTCTATTGAGGGTAAAATGTACTGCCCTTAATCTCCCTGCTCTAGCCATATTCCCTCTTAATAATTAAGCCCCCATCTGATGTAATTTTTTCTAAACAATCAGCCACTTAAAATAATGACATTTTGGCACTTTAGGTATAATGAGTTATTTAGTGATAAGGAAAAAATAATAGTAGTATAGATAAGGTATAAAAGCACACATATAAATGAAGAAATAAATGAAGAAATAAAATGCAGTACACACTCTCCATCCAATATACTCAGTAGTCAATGGTGAAGTGTGGGCATACTCATTCACTAGCAGGGAAGCATGACGGAAGAAAATGCGTGTGTTAAGTATAACTCAGAATGCTACACTGTAGGCTTCAATATTATTAGCCCATTCAGGAACATTTGCTCTACATGAAACTACTTATCTGCAAACTGCCTGCCTACTGATCTTCATCATGCCTCATCTGGGGAAATCCTCTTCTCTGCATAGCCTTTACAAGTGCCTTCAATTAATCATTACCCTTAAAGGGCATTTAGCAAGTGTTAGATTTTAAATGAATAGCAGTTCTCTTAAAGCTATACAGCTGCCAAGTTCATCAGTGTGACTGTCTTGTTATTCAATCAGATGTCACACTGTTCAGTTAAAATCCAGGTCATAACAAGGAACATTTCAAGTTTCCTCTTGGTGCTTAGTAGAGCACCAGTGTGGTTAGTCCCTTCTCCTCTTCCTTCCCGAATCAGAGGTGGCACTAGAGAGCAATATGCCCTTGATGAGAAGATTCAACTTTCCCCACTCTGGGTAGTGCTGAAAAGTCCCTGAACCTCTTGGCCAGTGAAATCATATTTCTTTCACCAATCAAGAATCACTCCCCTTAAACCCTTCAGTTGACTGCTTTGGACTGCCATAGATTTGAACTGCTTTTTCCAGCCCTTCTGCAGTGTCTTTAACTCACCTCCTCAGGTTCCCTGTCTTCCCCTGATGTTTTGTGTGATGCCTTTATGCTACAGAGATTTAAATCAGAGCCTTCCGACTCTCAGGGACTCTTTTTTTTAATATAAAATTATTTATTTGACTTTTTACATTCATTTTCACAAAATTTTGGGTTCTAAATTTTCTCCCCATTCTCCCCTTCCACCACCCCAAATACACCGAGCATTCTAATTTTCCCTATTACCAATCTGCGCTCTCTTCTATCATCCCTCCCTTCCCTTGTCCCCATCTTCTCTTTTGTCCTGTAGGGCCAGATGACTTTCTATTCCCCATTAACTGCATTTCTTATTTCCTAGTAGCAAGAACAATACTAAACAGCTGTTCCTAAAACTTTGAGTTCCAAATTCTCCCCATCCCTCCCTCCCCACCCATTCCCTTTGGGAAGGCAGGCAATTCAATATAGGCCCTATCTGTGTAGTTTTGCAAATGACTTCGATAATAGTCGTGATGTGTAAGACTAACTGTATTTCCCTCCATCCTATCCTGCTCCCCATTGTTTCTATTCTGTCTTTTGATCCTGTCCCTCCCCGATTGTTGACTTCAAATTGCTCCCTCCTCCCTTTGCCCTCCCTCCCATCATGCCCCCTACTCGCTTATCTCCTTCTCCCCTACTTTCCTGTGTTGTAAGATAGGTTTTCATACCAAAATGAGTGTGCATTTTATTCCTTCCTTTAGTTGAATGTGATGAGGGTAAACTTCATGTTTTTTTCTCAGCTCTCCTCTTTTTCCCTCCACTAAAAAGTCTCCTGCTTGGCTCTTGAATGAGAGATAATTTACCCCATTCCATTTCACCCTCTCTCTTCCCACTACATTTCTCTCTCACCTTTTACCTTAATTTCTTTTAAGATATGGTCCCATCCTATTCAATTCACTCTGTGCTCTCTGTCTCTGTATGTGCGTGCATGTGTGTATGTGTGTGCATGCACATGTGTGTGTGTGTATGTGTGTATGTGTGTGTGTGGTCCTACCAACTACCCAGATACTGAAAAGTTTTAAGAGTCGCAAATATTGTCTTTCCATGTAGGAATGTAAACAGTTCACCTTTGGTAAGTCCCTTATGACTTCTCTTTGCTGTTTACTTTTTCATGCTTCTTCTCATTCTTGTGTTTGAAAGTCAAATTTTCTTTTCAGCTCTGGTCTTTTCATCAGGAATGCTTGAAAGTCCTCTGTTTCATTGAAAGACCATATTTTCCCCTGAAGTATTATACTCAGTTTTGCTGGGTAGGTGATTCTTGGTTTGAGCCCTAGTTCCTTTGACTTCTGGAACATCCTATTCCACGCTCTTCGATTCCTTAATGTAGAAGCTGCTAGATCTTGTGTTATCCTGATTGTATTTCCACAATACTGGAATTGTTTCTTTCTAGCTGCTTGCAAGATTTTCTCCTTGACCTGGGAATTCTGGAATTTGGTCATAATGTTCCTAGGAGTTTCTCTTTTTGGATCTCTTTCAGGCGGTGATTGATGGATTCCTTCAATACTTATTTTGCCCTCTGGTTGTAGAATATCAGGGCAGTTTTCCTTGATAATTTCATGAAAGATGATGTCTAGGCTCTTTTTTTGATCATGGCTTTCAGGTAGTCCCCTAATTTTTAAATTGTCTCTCCTGGATCTATTTTCCAGGTCAGTTGTTTTTCCCATGAGATATTTCACATTCTCTTTCATTTTTTCATTCTTTTGGTTTTGTTTTGTGATTTCTTGGTTTCTCAGAAAGTCATTAGCCTCCATCTGTTCTATTCTAATTTTGATAGAACTATTTTCTTCAGTGAGCTTTTGAACCTCTTTTTCCATTTGGCTAATTCTGCTTTTGAAAGCATTCTTCTCCTCATTGGCTTTTTGAACCTCTTTTGCCAATTGAGTGAGCCTATTTTTCAAGGTGTTATTTTCTTCAGCATGTTTTTGGGTCTCCTTTAGCAGGGTATTGACCCATTTTTCATGCTTTTCTTGCATCTCTCTCATTTCTCTTCCCAGTTTTTCCTCCACCTGTCTAACTTGATTTTCAAAATCCTTTTTTGAGCTCTTCCATAGCCTGAGCCCATTGGATATCTATTTTGGGTGTTTGGGATACAGAGGCCTTGACTTCTATGTCTTTCCCTGATGGTAAGCATTGTTCTTCCTCATCAGAAATGAAAGGCGGAAACATCTGTTCCCCAAGAAAGTAGCCTTCTATGGTCTTATTTTTATTCCCTTTTCTGGGCATTTTCCCAGCCAGTTACTTGACTTATGAGATTCCTCTGCACCCCCGCCTAGATCCGCCCAGCTAGTGCTTGGGGTCTGAGATTCAAAAGCTGCGTCCCAGCCTCAAGGTTTTCAGTGGTGGGGCAGCTGCTATTCAATGTGAGCTTAAGTTCTGGTGCTCGGGTGGAGGCAGGGCTGCCTCCCAGGCTCAGTTCCCTCAGAGGGGTTTATGCAGAGATCTTCAGTAATGGCCCTGAGCTCCTGTCTGATCCAGCAGTCCCGGGCCTGCCACTGCCTCTGCCACTGCCTCCCGAGGGGGTCTGAGTTATGGAGAGACCTTGCTCCCCTCTTGGCCAGCCCAGAAGTCTCTCTCACTGACCTGTAGCGCCTGTGGGTGGAGGGACCCTCGCGGCTGCTGGAGGTTCCGTCCCTGAAGCCTGCTCAGATCTGCTCCTCTCAGGGCCACACGGGCTCCGTTCCACGTCCGGTGCACGATGCACCTTTGGTGCCGGTTTTTCAAGGCTCTTTGGAACAAAAATCTCCTCCACTGTGTTGCTGCACGACTTGCACTGCTCCAGCATTTGTGGGGAGTTCTTTTTACAGAAAATTTATGTGCTGTGGGTTCGGAGCTAGGATACATGAGTCTTTCTACTCTGCTATCTTCTCAGGGACTTTTTGTAGCTCAAAATAAACTTCACATCTTCAGTGAGTCTAAGTTAAAATCTTTTTTTCCTTAATTCTCCAAACTTCCCCTACCAAATTCAGAGTTCTTAGGGTGCAACTGGGTTGCTCAGTGGATAGAATACCTGGCATGGAATTGGGAAGACTTATCTTAGACATTTACTAGCTGTGTGATGGTGGGCAATCACTTAACCATCTTTGTCTCATTTTCCTTATGTGTAAAATGAGTTGGAGAAGTAAATGGCAAACCACTCCAGTGTCTTTGCCAAGAAAATCCCAAGTGGAGACACAAATAATTAGACACAATAGAACACCACCACCTTCTTTAGTCATTGAGCATATACATGTGAAATAATTTATTACTATTTTTTAATCAAACCATGCCTTAATTTTGAAATCTCCAGCAAGGTACCCTTGAAACCATTTCTTTACAATTATTTTTTTCTAGTTTTAAATAAATTAGACATCTTTCTTTACCTTGTCATAACACTAAACTATTCTTACACAAGTGAGACATTCTACATTGTTAACAAAGAGACCTAAGACAATACTTTTACACTACAGATCACTTTCTTCCAAACTGTCTAAATCCTATCTGAGAACTTGTGTTACTTCAAATACAGGAAAATGTTAGCAATTTATATTAAAGTATAGTTCTTTTTCAACTTATATTTAGTATCACAAAGTTCATCTATAATGGCAGTAATATCTAACACTGACAATTAATATGCATTTTCCCTTTTTAATTACCCCTTACGAAAAGGACCTTAGAGTAATAATTGTATGCTAAGTTAGCACCATGCCCCAAACCATTCCATTATGATAGACCCTGAGAAAAACTGTATAGTCTTTGAAATTCTGGGGTTCACCTCTATGTGAAAATGAGTTATACATTTATAACAGGAGGGTAGCTAGGTGGTATAGTCAATAGAGTGCCAGACCTTGCAGTCAGAAGGACCTGAGTTCAAATGTGACCTCAGATACTTAATAGCTGTCTGACCCTGGGCAAGTCACTTAACCCTGTTTGCCTCAATTTTCTCATCTGTAAAATGAGCTGGAGAAGGAATTGACAAACCATTCCAGTATCTCTGCCAGGAAAACCCCAAATGGGGTTGTAGAAAGTCAGACATGATTGACTGAGTCAACACCAACATCATAACAGAAAAAATAAAAGATGAGACAAGTGATGTGTTACAGTGAGAGCACGGAACAGCCCATGGACAGTTTTGTGCTTCATTGGTTTCCAGGTTATTTCAGTGTAGCAGCCCCTCTGGGGCTACTCTCCTAGCTCACACTTGGATTGGTAGTCCTGGGCCCAGAAAGTGATTAGCTACTGTACGTGTTCTAGGAGTAATCCTGAGGGAGGGTTTCTAATACCCTCAATCATAAGTCCCCACTTCTGTGCTTGCCACTGACAGCCAGACCTAATTAGGTTTTTAGCAAAGATATTTGTTAAAATGGTAGAGCACTAACATAGTTGTTTGTTTTAAAATTCCATCCAAAATGTCTGTTGTTCATTCTCTCAGAAACATACAGGACTATTGGGAGAGTGTGCCTGATCAAAGTACCAAGGTACTGAAATATGTGTAAAGAACACTCCTTTACAAATAGTAAAGGAGTAACTCACAACTCCTTGTTGGAGGACTAGAAGATGCCCCTGTTTCCCTTTGCGGAGAAGTTCCTTCATGAAGTTCCCTTTAGGTATAATTCTCAGATTGACATTGGGGATCAGTGGCTTTGTAGAGTCTATAACTGTTATTTTTCTCTGCCCTGAAAGGTCATTCTCACTAAAGTTGTATTTCCTCATGTGATCCTCCCACCTGAATGTTTTGTTTCCTATCAGTAGAGTCTCTAAAGATATAGTCAGTGGGGGAGAGAGACAGAGACCATACCCCTTCTTCCTCCACGAGTAATTTCATCTTAGGGGAATCAGCTACAGTTCTTTAATTGATATCCGCCAAACTTAATAGAAACCTTCCATCATTAGATTGGTTCATCAGTTAAATGGTCCATTGTTGAAATTCCTCAAGATTTTTAAGAACCCATGAAGTGTAGTTTGCGCTATTAATTAGAAGCTCTTTTCTAGATCCAATTAGAGAGAGTCATACCTCATAAAGAGATCACAGCTTGTAGCCCACATTGCTTTAATGCTAAAATTTCATTGAATGTTTACACTGATTAATTGGGGTGTGGGTATGGAACCCTTCTTACCTTAGAAGGTAAAGAAAGTACTTTTACAGGTTGACTGGATCCTAGTGATGAAAAGATTGCAAGAATAACTGAGGATTTCTATGTCTGGATGAGACATAGTCTGCGTCACTGGAGGGAATACCCATCAGATAAGATCATAGATCTAGTGGAATATTTTTCTGATTGACCTTGTAGAATGGAGGCTTCTGTAGGGCCTGGATGGCTTCATTTTTATAAGTACCACCTGCCACATAACTGGTACTTAATACATTTAGTTTCTTAAAATGAATTTCAGGGGAGGGAACAAATATATTTGAGTGCCTACTATGTGCCAAGCACTGTGCTAAGTACTTTACAAATATTATATTAAACATAAGTGCTATTATTATCTCCATATTACAGTTGAGGAAATCAAGGCAGATACAGGACCATACAGCTAAAAAGTAATATGAGCCTGCATTTGAGCATAGATCTTTTGGTCTCCAGGCCCAGTCGCCCTATCCGTTGTGCCACCTAGCTTCCTAACATAGGTAAAGTTACACAGTGTTGTTTTCTCCTTTATTGATTTTATAAAAATGAAATTTTGTGGTAAGAAATTAACTCTGTCAAAATTAGTTATTCACTTGGGGAGGGGAGGGGCAAAATTCAAGAAACTATCTTTTCCGAGAACCCAAGTTTTCATAAAACCCTTAAAGAAGCTTAATATACAGTCTGAGAAATTAACAATTGAATTCTGTCTCTTCCACATAATTAGAACTTTTGCTATCTTTAACTTCTTACAAGTATGGGTTTCAAGTACTTATATCATTAGCATATCAGTGTATATATGTCTGTTCCTTTGTGATGATTGTATTTGACGAATAGACATGAAGTGTGTTGTTGATTGTTTATAAAACAAAAGATCCCCACTTCCTCTAGGTTTTAAAGATTTTTATTTTAGTATCTAGTGTTTATTGAAATGCCCAGCCAAACAGACCAATTAATATACTCCATTTCCTGCAAATGCAATTATGCTAAGTACTTTCTATTAATGTTCATTTTTATATAAACTGTGAATTACAAATAGTTTTTGAAATAAATCTATTGTCTTATGACCCTAACATGTAGCATTAATATTATTAATCACCTCAATTTATTGTTGGTATTGTTAAATGAAATCCAGAATAGTGTTAAGATATTTATGCTGAGAGATGCCTTTGGGATCCATATAGCTGTGTGGAGTAGTGGGGCTGAAAATGTCAATACGTTCCCCACTGGCCTTGCCCATAGGATTTTAAGAGAATGAGTGGTTCATTCATCCCCCTGCATGAATTATACTACCCTGCCTAACTCATTTTCACTACTTATTTGCTCCTGTTTTTATTATCGGTGCATACGTCTAATTGTAACTCTGCCTTTTAAGTTTTGATATTATCAGTTTAGACACAAAAATGTGTAAAAGGCATAGGCATAATTATTAATTTTCAGTAAACTTAAAGTCAAGATAATAATTTCTTAAAATATTGACAATTTGTTTAAAAATGAATTTGAAAAAGGACAGTGCCATTAATTTTTATTTTGAAACTTTGTTCTCCCTATCGTTTTACTCTTTGAAGTAAAACAACTTAAAGTTAGAAAGATACAGTGAGAAGCAATTTAGAGTTATATCAGCTGTGTCATGAAATGCCCTTTGATCTAGTTATCCTACCACTAAGCATGTACATACCAAAGACAGAAGGAAAGGACCCATATGTACAAAACATATTTGTAACAACTTTTGTTTACGGCAAAGAATTGGAAGCAAAATGTATACCTGTCATTTGGGGAATGGTTGAATAAATTATGCTATATAAATTTAATGGAATATTACTGCTCATTAAGAAATGATAAAAAATGGATTCTGAGAAACTCAAGAAAATTTGTATGAATTAGGGTGAAATGAGGTGAACAGGAACAATTTATAAAATATCTACTGTATTATAAGGGAAAATAACGTTGAAAGACTTAATAACTGATCAGTGCAATAAGTTGTCATGACTCCAAAAGGTTGCTAATGAAGCATACTTCCAACCTGTTGGCAAAGTAGTGAACCATATGCTGTTCCGTCAGTGAGTACACATTTATTAAGTAGCCACTACTGCCAAGGCACTGTGCTAAGCGCTGGATATTCAAAAAAAGGCAAAAGACAGGCCCTGCCCTTGTGGAGTATATAATCTAATATGATGATGATATAATTTTCAGATACAACCAGTGTACTTTGGCTACGCTTATTTATTACTTTTGGAAGGAAAAGGTGAAGAGTGGGAGTGTAGTGATAATGATTTTTTTAAAGAGTTAAGAAAGGAAATGGCATTTTAGAACACAGAAGTTCAGAAGGGGACACAGGGAAGCAAGCAGTGTTGCCTCCACTAACTCAAACATTCTTAGAAATCACATCAATAATACATTGTGGTGTATGGTAGTCTTGCAGTGCCACGAAGTTTATTTGATTTAACATGTTGGCTTAAACAAGTCTTTTTTAGAAATGGAGCATTAATACCATTAGTTACATCTAAATTTTGGTTAGAAAGGAACGAGACTGCAAGGTATAAAGATTTATAAATTGGAGTGAATAGTAAGGCAGCATATGAAACCTCTTACCAATGCACCTGTAATGTGGTTTGTGAAAATATCATCCCTTCATTTATTTGATTATATGTTTATATAGGGTAGCTATTTTTAAAGGTATGCTAGCCTTATATAAACTCCCAGGGGAGGACTGACTGGAAAATATTTAGTGTTATAAATTTAAGTGTTACTTGGTATTTATACCTGTTGATAGCTTGATAGGAACAACTGTTTAAAATCATCAACAAAATCATTTCCCAAAGCAGAATTTTTATTTCATACCGAGAATTTATTATTGACCAAAATCTTTTTAAAAGTTCAAGAAACAGTCTGATTGTGGGAAGGTTTTGTTTAGAGCCAACAAGCAAATTGGAAGGACACATCTGTCCTTTTTAAGAAGAGTAATTTGAGGCTGTAGAAACCTTGTTGGGGAATTTTATTTGAGGGAAGTCAGAGCTGGCACCTTATGAGCACCCTTGGCACACTGCGGTATTGAGGAGGGCTTCTTTTAGGTAAGATAACCCTACCACTGTAGATGGATGACTGCTGCAGTGGAATCAGATCTCAGGTCACATCAGTCCAGTAGCTCAGTGTGTAGCCCTGCCGACTGGATTTGTGGGGCACTGCTGAGTGCAGTTCAGCAGTTGAGACCTGAATAATCCTGGGCCAACCCTTGTAAATATGCTAAATACAGCCCTTGATAGGACAGTGGGGTAAGTGCTGGGTAAGTTATTTAAAGTGGAACTTATTTCCTGAACAGTAAAAACAAGACATTTAAGAAGGTGTGAATAGTTTTTTTAAAATCCTTCAGATATGAAAACAACAAGCCCACTTTGCAGTGAGAACATTTCTAAAAATCCTACCTATTTGTAAAATTTAGATTTTTTTGAAACTGTGTTGTTCTAGTTTCAAAGTATAGACAGCTTTCATAATTTCATCATCTTTAATGCTGTTAGGAGTAAATCCTTAAAACCTTTCTGTGTTGTAACTATCTTTTCCCTTCCTGTCCCCCACCTCTCTGATACTACAGTCATGCTATTTTACCCTGCTTTTCTTCTGCTCTTGATTCCTGCTGATTTTTTATGAGTTTTAAGCCTAAATTCTCAAATCCTTTCATGGATAGTTTTGTTTTCTTTTCTCTAAGCATGATTCTTGACCTCATTCCTGACTTCTTCAGCCAATGAATCTAGAATAACCTTCTTGACTGTATGTACTACTCCAAGATACTTAGAGTAGTTACAGATTTACTCAGACATCTGTTGAAGGTCTCATATATGTGCTAAGTCCTGTCCTAGGTTTTGGGAATTTAAAGACAAAAATGAAACAGAAAAACTTGCACCCACTAAGTAAAGGCAAATTATATGCACATGATTTTATAAATATATCTAACTTATTCAAACAGTCTTATGTGTAAAGGTATGCATGTATACATGTGAGTTATATCTGTAGGAATCACTCTGTCTCTTTCTCTCTTCTTAAATACTCAGTTTATCTAAGTATGTATTCTCCTAACATCTGAGAGATGGGCAAATTGGATTGCACTGGGTCCAGTTTATTAGAGGAACTAAATATAAGATCTTAGTGCTTTAGATTTAGAGACAAGTAATGCTTCAGTGGAAAGAAGAATGTATTTAGAAACATGACTGAGTTCAAATGCTGGCTCTTTTATTTACTGCCTAGATGACTTTAGATAAGTTACTAAACCTCTTGTCCTCAGTTTCCTTATGTGCAAAATGAGAGTGTCAGAGTAGAGGTTCTCATGAGTTTTTTTTGAGCTCTCAGTCTGTAATCTTCTGAGCCGATGATCTGGACTGTGACCAGACCTCAGGTGGCTTACCTATTATGACCTATTTATGAATCTTATTTGGTCCAGATTCATGAGAACAATTAAGATTATTCAGATAGGGTTGTTCCAACAGAGAGTCAGTGTAGCATAGTAGAAATAATTGCTGGGTTAGGATTTAGCAGACCTGAATTCAAATTCTGACTCTGTTACTTCCTTTATATGTGATATCAATTAATTTATTTATATTGGATGAATTTTGGGTTCCTCCTCAGTAACTGATTAATGATAGTTGTACTGGCTACTCACCTGCCTTCCTGTATTCTCGTAACATTTGTTGAGTCTTAGAAACATGTTGTCCAGTGTACCAAGGACGTCTGACTTGGAATCAGAATATGTGAGTTGTGCAGTTGATAGAGTACTGGGCCTTGAGTTAGAGAGACCTGAGTTCATATCCAGCCTCAGACACTTACTAGCTGTGTTACCCTGGGTAAGTCATGTCATCTCTGCCTCAGTGTCCTTAACTGTAAAATGGGAATGATAGTAGTACTTAACCTCCCAGGATTTGGTGAGGGTCAAATGAGGTAGCATTTATAAAGTGATTAGTTCGGTGCCTAAGTTCTAAATAAATGGTAAATATTAATATTATTATAACACCTTTATTTTACAGATGAGGAAAACCTAGCCCAAGAAACCTAAATAATTTGCCCAAGTTCTTATAGGTTTGCTTTGAACCCATGTTCTTGGAGTCCACAGTGGAACATCTCTTCTCCCCACTGTGTGAGCATACTATGTCCTGCAGAGTACATGCTAAAGGCATATTGAACTGAATGACTCATTTTGCCATTCACAGAAAAATAAGCCTATCCACACATTTCCTCCATGTGGAACATTAAATTCCCTCCCCAGTTTTTTTTTTCATTAGGTTTATATAAATGATATGAATTTTTATATAATAAAACTGCCTTTTTCATGTTATGAAATTATTGAAATACTTTTGAAGGCTTATTAACTCATTTCTTTTCCTCTTTCCTAGGTCTAAATAATTGGAAACTTACTCTCTTTCATTAAATAAGCATATATGAAGTGCTTACTATATATCAAGCACTATGCTTGACTTTGAGGATAAAAATACAAAATTGCTCTCAAGGAATTTGCATTTTAGGGGTCAGGGTGGGGAGCGACATGCATGTAGGAAAGTCAATACAAACTATGTGCCAAGTAGATCAAAGTAATTTTCAAGGATGGACGCTAAAAATCAAGTGTTAGAAATAGGTCGTGGGACTTGAGGTAGAGTAGGAAGGATGCTGGGGATTCTTCAAGATGAAGGGGAGAGAGTACATTCAAGGCATGGGGCAGTTTGTACAAAGTCATGGAGGCAGACATGCAGTGTTGCATAAAAGGGAACTGCAGGTGGGCCAGTTTGGCTGGAACATAGAGAATGTGAAGAGTAGTGCGCAGTAAGGCTGGAAAGAGGATCTGGAGCCAGGTTATGAAGGACTTAAAATGCCCAACAAAGGAGCTTGCATTTGACCCTGGGGAAAGAGGTGTCCCCTGGAGCTTTGTGAGGAGGGGTTGAAGTGGGGTGACTGTCAGACTGTGCTTCTGGAATACAGTGTTGGCAGCTATGAGAGTAGGCTGCAGTATGGAATTGGTGAGGAATCGTGAACCACAGGAGTAAATAATGTTTTCAAAGAGTGGTATCAAAAAGAGGATAAGCTGTTCATACGTAAAAGCTAATCAAAGGTGACCCATGTGTGGCCACTGGTACTCACCAGATGCTGGAAGGATGTGAAGGACTCTGTAGTGTTAGATGGAGCTCCTGGGGCAAACTCTTGTCAGGCCATGGATGGTGACAGCCACACAGGATGGGCAAGCCTGGAGGCTCCCTGATCAGTGGAGGGAGCTTGTACACTGATGAAATAACATCCATTTGTATACTTGAGAACAGAGGATGTATTGGAAAGAAGAAACGCTGGAGGAAAGAAGGTCAGGAGGCTGGTGCAATAATTTAGCCAAGAGGCAATGAGGACTTGAACTCAGGTGGTCATCTTGTGACTAGAATAGATTCAAGAGTTATTGCATTGGTAGGGTGAACAGGACTTGGAAAAAATGATTTTCATAAGAAATCTTCAGTAGCACAGAGGTACTGGGATGCTGTGAGATGCTTTGCTTTCAAAACTGACTTTTCTGCAAAATACTTTAAGATATTTAAATACCAGAAATGGAATATACAGTTCCCTCCCTCCAAAAAACTGACTAGCTGTATTGCCTCATAAATTGCATGCATTCCCTCCATTTTTCAAGGAATTATTTTAGTTAGCTTCCTTAAGGTATTCTGTCTGTCTATTAAGAAACTAAAACAGAAACAAAAACGTGTTTTGAGTATTATTTAGAATTCAGGTATTTCATGGGAATTTGAATATACTCTCTTTTCCAAATGCTTAATGGATAAAATTGAGGTGAGGAGATAGAATTTTTGTTGCCAGCTGTTACTATACAGAAAATTGGTATAGGTACCGCTATACTGAAACAGGTTGCCTTTTGCCCATGGAATTTTAAGTATTTTGAACATTATTAAAAGTTGTTCAAGAATTACTATAGCTAAAAACACATCACCTTGTGGGCAGCCTGGTAGCAGATTTCGGTGAAGTAAATTAACTAGGCTACTTTTCGGATAACAAACGTGTTGAAAAACCTTTCTAGATTTGTTGCAACTACAAGTGTTTTCCCTCTGTTCTCTAGCTTTCAAGAATCCAAGATCACTTTCACACTATGGATAAAGTACCAAGGGAAGGCTTTTGTGGATAGTGGAGCTAAACACAGAGTTTTTAAAAGTTTTTGAACCAAATACTAGCAAATCAATGAATAGTTTTGAATGAGAGAGCATTTTTGTAAAGTGATTGAAAGTTAAGTTGTCCTTTACAGCCCCACCCCCAAGTAAAAAAAAGAAATCCTGTTCCTCAGGTGTATATTTTTTCATTTTAAAGCACACCATTCCATTTTGATAAGTTTGTTATCTTATAATTTGTATGATGAAAAAGAATGTGGTATTTCTATTATAGTGCAAAAGTATCATATTAGCATACTTAGTGGATCATTTAAGCATGTAAGAGTTACAGTATTTTTAAAAAATCTTATATAATTTTTCTGCCCTAGTAGTATTCCCCGCAGTGTATTTTTACTGACAGTGATGTCAAGTTCTTTGGGGAGCAGTTGGAAAGGAAAACAGCTAGGGAGAAGAGGATTGTATCTTTGGGGACTGTGGGGAGGGAATTGGTTTCTATGGGTAGCTCTTGGAAGAGAGACTTGTAGGAGGGGAATTAGATCCTTTGAGGGAGATTTAGGGAATGCAGAAGGGACTAGTCTGAAATCTGGGAGTTACTGGGAATGAAAGTGGCAATCTGAAAGGGATAAAAAAACTCTTTTGGGTCTCCTTAAAGATGTCAGTATAGCTTTGGGAATCTGCTCCTTTGGGAGAACGTTAAGATTTTGAAAGTAGTAGTAAAAATCAGCTTTGCCCTTTGCTTCTGCTGAGGTGGGAAGTCCTTGATGTGAGGAGGGATTTTAGTAGTTGAGGTTACAGTACAGAGAGTCTGGTAGTGTAAATGCAATTAGTGATGTGAATATAGCAAGTTTTGATTTCCCATTTTTAATGGCCTTATCAGAGTATGGGAATGGCTGGCGGCTTTATTGCTATCTCTGTGTTGCATAGTACTTCTGATCTTTTAAGGTGTGACCTTATCAATGTTGGAATCTAAATGCAAAGTAAAATACAGGGCAAGCTTGTTCTAGTTAAGGTTCCTGTCACCAGACCATAGAAGATTGTAACAGTGGAGACATTACCAGACTTCATTGGATGCAAACAGTGCCCCTGCTTCTGTGCATGGCCTTACCATGATTTTAATCAGTCTGAGTAGCACAGTGTGCTATCTAGAAAGGAAACTCCTTCCGCCACCACTTTTCATATTCTTGATTTTGGTAAGACTTAGGAAGAACTAGAGAATGTACAGATCATCAAGCCAGGATTCCTTCCTCCTCCAATAAAGTAAAAGACTCTTTTGTCTCAAGACCCTTGAAGATTTGGGGGCTTAGGATGATGTAGATAGGGCTAGCAGCAAGTTTTTTTAAGGAATGGGCTACATAAGTCTAACTTTGCCTTCAATCCTGAGGGTTTCAGCTATATCTACACTTAATTCTTAATTCCATTCTGGTCAGAAACAACATTTGCATCAGACTTAAAAGTAGGATATTTTACTTTTTCTAATTTTTTTTTTAGATCTGTAGTCTTGTCAAAGGGATTGCTATGATAAAGCTTTTTCTATGAGAGTGAGCAGTGTATTCATTTTTGGCATAGTTAGTATACAGCATTCGCTGTAATTTCCTTTTCTCAATGGATTCAGAATTTGGACTCAGGTTTAACAGTAGTTTTATCATTCACCCCTTATGTGTTGCAAATACATAGGGTATATAACTTCAGAAAATGAAAAGTTTCTGAATGTATCATATGACATAATTAACATCATTTTAAAACAATAGTTTTCTAAATGAAATTGCTTGTTACTTTTTATATATGTTACTTTAAAAAAATCAGCTCAGGGTAATTTTACCAATTTCTCTTTTAAAACAGCAACAGTTGAATTTTAACTGTTAAACCATCATAAAACCAGACTATTTAAAGGGTTATATTTTCAGTTATTTTTTGTGGTAAAATGTGTTTCAGTTACTATGTCTAAGCTTTTTTTCAAATTGAAGTTCATTTATTTTTATGTGTGTATACATATGTTTTTATATACACATATATATACATATATATACGTGCACGTGTATATATGTATGTATATAAATACATACACACATATATTTGGCCTTATGCTGTGTTTTATATTTTCCAGTAGAGTCAATAGGAAAAAATTTTATATTTCAAATTATGTTGTTGTCTTTAATAATCTTAAAATCAAAAATTGCTACAAGGAATTTTTTGTTGTTTAAGAGGAAATGATAATACAGCAATTTTTAAAAGTATTTTTTCTTCTAGCACTTCTCTTTTTCCTCCAAAAGTATTGTAACAATACATTTTTATTTAGTAACTTAAAAACTCTTCTTGGAAGATCATGTCTTATCATTTGCTAACCAGATATCTTTTTCTATCCAGAATTATAATCAACAGGGCATTAATAAAACATTCAGAGTGATTAGATTTTTGTGAAGGTTTCTTTAGTCTGTTGTGTGTAAGCAAGGATTTGTTGAATGCTAGGATTCCTACAGTCCATCCCCATAAACTTCAGTCTTTCCCCCTCACTTTTTAGAGATAACTAATTTGTAAACTTAGTTCTGAACTTAAATACAAACACACACACACACACACTTAACTTCTTATTGCAGTGATAGGCTCTTCTCTCAAAAAGTAGATTTGCCAATGATTTTCTGTGGATGACTTGTTTCCCTTTCTGACTTCTTGCATGCTTTTCTTGCTGTCATAAAACCCTAGAAATTTTCCCTCAGTCTAGACAAACTAAAGAGCATATCAGTCCGTCCTAATTCATGTAACTTTTGTCTGCATTATTGATTGTAAGTAAATATCCTTTTGGGCTAGTGTTTTATGAGTTCTTAAAATACTTTTCTCCTCATTTTTTTCTTTTGTTTTCATTATTTCAGGTACCTTATGTACATTGGGAGAAGAAACAAATCAATTTTGCCTAAATGAATCCATTCTTTCCTCTCCAGTATTTCTTGTCATTTATTTTTGCATGAGCTCCTGGAATTGGTTATGTACCATAATGTACATGTCAGCCAAATAGTGAACATTTAATTTGAGGAATCTGACTTTTTTTAAACTGTCTTTTCCCACTGCCTAACGATTTGTGAGCTCATTACCTTTGCTCTAGCTGGATAAAAGTTGGGCAAACAGACACCTTGACAACTGCCAACACTACCACACCTTGGCCTTCCTAGGTGCAGAAAGTAGTCAATTATTTCTGGGATATCCTGTCTTTCCCATCTGTACAATGCTATTCACAAACACCAACTCCATTCTATAGTAGTTGAAATTTGAAAATTAGTGCAACTAAAAAAAAAAAGAGCTCTTCTCCATATTTTCCAGTTTCATTTAAAAAAAAAATAGAGAGCTAACCAGCTGGGTGAGGCAGACCCATGACTACAACATGAAAATTGCTTCCTGTTGGCTTTTATGATTCCTGTTCTTTTGAGTGCTTCACAAGGGCCAGATTTTAATGTTGGCTCTTTAGTAACCGGGCTATGCATCAGCTGTCTGAAACTGGCAGGTTTATTTTGTAAACCTAAAGTCAGCATTCTTTCATTTTGTTCCTGATGCTGGGATTTGAATGAGAGCAGGGTGGTCCATAATCAGGTGGAAAATGTGTCTTTACACTGGAGGTGTACATTGCTGTTAATCATACCCTACCTCTCCCCAGCAATGTTTTGGACCAATGATGCCCCCCACACTAGAATTAGCAGATGCTTCCCCAGGGTCATTGAATATGGACTCTAACTAAAATCTGTATTCTGTTTGGGTACTAGATACACTCCTTAATTAATAGCTGTCCTTTCCCTTTTCTATTTCTCCATTAGATTCTATTTAAATTTGTGGACAAAAGATATTTGCGTGAGAAGATGGCTTTCCCAGCCTTTTAGTAATAAATCGATTGTTCAATAAGCATTTATTGAGCATTTACCAAGTGGTGGGCACTTTGCTAAGTCCAGCTAAAACAGGCCTGCCCTCACATTCTCAAGTGGGAGACATCATGTAAATAATCAAGTACATAACGCTATGCACGTTTGCGGAGGGGGAGAGTGTGTGGGTGTGGAGCAAGATATAACATCAGACCTTTTCAGTGTCTTGTTGAGTTTTATTGAAATTTTATTTTCCTTTTTAATTTTTTGTTGCTTTCTGTAACTCTCTTGGGTGGGACAGGGAATGGACACCTTGGAAAATGTAGGTCATGCCAAAAAAAGGACCAATACAGTTATTTGAAAACTACAGAAAAAGATGTTTCTGTGCAATGGCAATTTGTGAGCCCCATTTAATTGAATTTGGGTCTGGGGAAGGTCTCAGACCTTGTGCTGTTTGTATCTTAGAAGCATTCCAGTTATTGGCACCTTCATCAGAAAAGCCTTAAAATGAAGTGAATTCTTCCCCATTCCCATGCTCCCCATCCCCAGACTTAAGGTAAAATAGGGTTAAAAGAAAGATGTTGTCATGTTATGTATAGCTACATGGTACATTTGGGTACAAGATTTGTACAAGGTAGAGTTTGACTTTAGCTCTTTTACCAATTAGAATTTTAAAATTCTCTGAAGTCAAGAAGTACTGGGAAACATAGGAATAAAAAAAACTATAGGAATCTCTTTTGCATTTCTCTTTCTCCTTCATTTCCTACTCGCCCATCTCAACCCCCATAAGAGTTTTATGGGATACCTACACACACACACACACACACACACACACACACACACACACACACACACACACGTACACCCCACACACACACACTTTATTTTAATGATTGTCAGTCTTATTTTTTTTTTTGGAGTGGAAGTTTTGTAATAGACTTTAATAAGAAGTGACTTATTAGCTGATGAGTTGGACTTAATTCAAACACGTTCTCTTTTCTTCTGTCCTCCCCACCCCATGTTGTTGTTCCGTGGTGATTCTCTTCTCCTGGGGATAGGCAGTACAGAAGGCTTTGTTTTCACCTCTGTGTAATGGAGGGACTTGTCTCTCCTGCTGCCATAGTTCCTGCATGATTTAGCTAAGATCAGTGGAGTTTGGAACCTTTTCCATGAATATCAAAGTGTGTAAACCTGATGTCACAACCATGGCAAAGGGGAAAGTAATAATGGAAATACTCATTGGTATATTTTTTTGTAAAACAAATTATATGAGAGTTTCATAGGGGAACTTATTTTTTTGTTTTTAAAGAATTTATCAGTTTTCAGTTAAGAATGTTTTGTGGAAGGAATGAATAGTGACTTTCCTGGGGTACTTTATTTGTGACCTCCTTAGCTATGCTTAAGCAGCACCTACCAGATTCCTGTTGCAACACTACCTAGTGAAGCCATGGGTTTTGTTTGAGTTGCCACTTGTGCCAGATTGACTGTCATTACTTGATGAGATACTTCTCATAGTAACTTAAATGTAAACCTATTGAGTTACCATGATTGACTTGTGGTTCACAGTCCAGTGAATAACCAGGAAGTCACTATGTCAGTGGCCATTATATTAAAATCAGCTTTTCTTGGCAGATGGGATTTTGAATCATCACCTATTTTGAAGTTATGGGATAGGAGTTTTCAAGAAAAGTTTTACTTCTTGTCTCAGTAAAATTTTAAATTGATATCTGATGAAAAGTCAGTAAAATAGATTATATACGCTCATATACTATATATGTTTGTGCTCACACACAGAACATGTGTTTGTTGTTCAGTTTTTTCAATCTCATCTGACTCATCATGACCCCATTTGGGGTTTTCTTGGCAAAAATTCTGGAGTGGTTTGCCATTGCCTTCTCTAGCTCGTTTTATAGACCAAGAAGCTGAGGCAAACAGGGTTAAATGACATGCTCAAGGTCACACAACTGGTAAGGTCTGAGGCCAGACTTGAACTCAGGCCTTCTTGACTGCAGACACAGTGCTCTATTCGCCACATCACCTAGCTGCCCACCGGTGTCTTTAATATGATTTTAAAATCATAGTAATTTGTCACCCATTTTATATTAGTTATATCACTGATCTTCTGACAGGCGTGGTAGCACATGCCTATAATCCAAGCTCTTTGGGAAGCCAAGGCTATTGGATGTCTTGAGACCAGAGTTCTGATTAATGATAATAACTAACATTTTTGTAGTGCCTACTCTGTGCTAAGAAATTTAAAGATATTATTTCATTGATCTTCACAAGTCTGGGAGAGAGGTACAATTATCCCTGTTTTATAGAGGAAGAAACCGAGGTTAACAGAAGTTAGGTGATTTGCCCAAGGTCACACAGCTCATTAGAGTCTGAGGCTGAATTTGAAGTCTTATTGATGCCTGAGGTCAGTGTTCTATAAAACTTGTCCACCTAGATGCCCCAGAGCTTCTGTGAGCTGCACAGTTGGGTATTTCCACCAAATTCTGGAGCGGGGGGTGCCAAAAAATTTGTTGAAGAGAACTGAACTGACCCAAGTTAGAAGCAGAGCTGATCAAAGCTCCCATACTGATTGAGTAGCGGGCTTGGGCCTAGAAGTAGCATCTGCACTTCCAGCCTAGGTAACTTTTTAAAGGTTCCCGGGTTGGGGGGACAGACAGGGCGGGACAGAGAAAGAAGTGGGTGGGTGTGGGTGTAAATGTAGCTAGATGTAGCCTCTGAACTTTCAGTGTGGACACGTGGGGGAGACACAGACTTTTAAAGAATTATACATGGATGGAAATATGCACAAATATGCATCTACATGTCTGATGCTCACACACGTATAGAATTGATACACATAAAAATATACCTATATCTTCCATATTCTTATGTTATATTTAAACATTTTTCTAGCACTTATGTGTGTGTTATTTGAATGTGCATCATATTCTGGCACACTAAATCTAGAATACACTTATTCTTTGGTAAAATACAATTCTATATCATCAAGTACAGTTATACTGTATAGGATGTTATAGAATTTTTAAAAATAGTAAATAAAAACAAAAGGGCCACTTCTTTGAATTAAGCTTATGTTGTGCATTTATTTCTGTCTTTTTACCATTTTTAAATGGGAATATAAATATGAATAACAATCTGTGCCATTAGTTATTGCCAATAAAGCTTTTTTAAATTAAAAAATAGTCTGTTTTTTTGTTTCACAAATAAACATGTGACACATTTTTAACTTCAGTTATTTCCAAGTATGATTATGTCATATAATTAATGCTCTCACATGTAATTTAAACTATGAGATAATTAAGTTATACTTGTGACTGGTTCATAAGTTCAGTTAATTCAGAAGTTTGATACATGGTACTTTTTTTTCAAAAGTAAAATTGTTTTTATAGTAGAAGTAACTTACTTAAAATCAGCATAGAAATGTGCCACTGTACCTTGTTCTTTAACCTCTTTTGTGATATTTAGTAATAATAGCTTTCTTTAGAATGACTAGATACATCCTTTGGAAATTATTCTGTAAAGGTTTTCTCATTTTTTTAAACAGGTAGAGTTTTTATCTTTTGGTTTATGTAAATTTTATATTTGATATTAGAAAATATTACCACCAAATTCATGCTTCTGACTTTAGTACTTTCATTTTTAGTCATATGAAAGAGTGCTAAAGGGAAAAAAAGAGATCCTGTGATGTGTTAGTACTTTTTAGAATGCAGTATCTGTCATGCCTTTTCTGTATATTACCTATGTAATGCTGGTTTCTAGTAAAGTAATATTTTAAATCTCTTTCCCCTCACTCTTCCTCCACCTACTCTATCACATTGCCAATTTCCTCACAAGCCTTTGGTGAATAAAGGGGAGAGAGAAAAGGACCTGAGAAGTAATGAAGACTTGGGGCCATCGTTTTTCCCTTTTAGATCCTTAGTCAAATGGGCAGTCCACTTCACCATACAAGATTCATTTTTTCAGACTGAAGTAGTGACTTTGTCTGTCTCACCCTTCTACTCTTAGCTCTGCAGCTGAGTTGTCTTCTCAAATTACATAATCTCTCTGAACCTCAATTTCTTCTATGTGACCAAAAAAATGATCTCTAAGGTCCTGTATGGTTTTTTTAATGTTCTTTGTTTCTAGGATTCAAAATAATTGCCATAGTTGGTTTTTTTTTTGTTTCTTATTTTTTGGGGGTTTTTTTGCTTAACTGTACAGAAATGTTTAGATCCTCCTCTAAATTTAATGCAATTGGTAAATTCCAGGTCTTAGATTCAGATGGTACTGCTTCTGACCCTCCAACGACAGTCTGATAGTTTCTTTGGCTGTTTATCAAGGATTAAGTGAAAAGTATCAAGGATAAAACAGGAACAGGCAACAGATTCCTTGTTTGTCTGTTGTCCTTGAAGGTGCTGGATAATAAAGGGACAAGTGCTTGCATGTGTTGGATTTTGTTGGCTGGATCCAGCTCTAACATAGAGGAGACAGAGGTCAGTCACGTCAGTACCCTGGAAGGCTGGGAAAGCTGGAACTAGAGCAACGGAGCCAATCGCAGACAAACTGGTTTTAACCAGGACAAAATCAAAAAAAAATGCTTTGCTTATGAGAATTCTTGCATGCAATTGCCTAAGGCAATGGAGTATTTGATTTCCTATTCACATTTTTTTCCCCTATGCTATCAGTTCATGTTTTCTGTTGAACAGATTAATAATGGTTTCACTTGATGAGGCAGACCTATAGCTTGTGGATTGTTGTACAAAGGCTGTCTGAATTTCTTCCCTTCCATTTAACAAAAAAAAGGAAGAATGGGAAATTGAGGCAAATTTCCAAGAGTATATCGATTTGAGTAGCTTTGCTGTAGAGTTACTCACTATCACAGGTACATGGTTAAGATTAATTGAGTAGCATGTAAATCCAAATTAGGAACAACAGCTGCTTGAAAATTATCTATAAAACCTTTCCATTTTCACAATACTCATAGTGAAAGCTGACATTTATTATAGTGCTTTAAGGTTTACTTCATATGCATTTTCTCATTTGATCCTCACAATAACCCTGTGGTCCACTGTGAGTTATATTTTCTGATAGTCCCTTATACAGATCACTTGGTATCAAGAGATACAAGTTATAATCCCAGATACTTTGCCTGATTTCCTATGTAACCCTTTGCAAATTACTTTACTTCTATCTATTTGTTCATCTTGTGCAACAAATACATATAATGTACCTCTCCCAACTTGCAAGATTTTCCAATCCAGTAACTGATATCAGCAAACATTCATTGAACATTCTCACTTGTTATTTATAAGGGAGTATACTAGGAACTGTATGTATAAGGAGCTGACTTAAAGTTTATACTCAACTAAGGGGAGATAATATTTGTTCCCAGTTAACTGCACTACAACGTAGGAAGATTATAAGTGTCATCAGAAAGATAACTAGTGATAGTGGTGGTGGTTGTCCTTCTTTCTTGAAGAGGACCAAAATGACATCACCATGATAAAGTGAAGTTTCATTGTGTCCAGTTATGGCTGATCAGACCAATATGAGCTTGGTATGCTCCAACACAGATTGGGCACAGATAGTCCTTGTGAGTATTTGGGGTGGATATTCCAAATTTGTGCATCCTGTGTTTACTTTGTGCTGTCTCAATTCTGCTTTGCTTACAGAGCACAGCGTTTCCCATGTTGTACAATCAAATTCAAAGTTCTTGATAGTGTCCTTGTATTGCTTCTCCTGACCACCATGTGGTTACCTGCCTCATGTGAGTTCTCCATAAAATAGTGTTTTTGGCAAGTGTACATTTTGCATTCTAACGACGTGGCCAGCCCATCGGAGTTGCGCTCTCTGAAGCATAGTTTGAATGCTTGACAGTTCAGCTTGAGCAAGAACTTCAGTGTCTGGTACCTTATCCTGCCAGGTGATCCTCAGAATCTTCCAAAGACAGTTCAAATGGAAGCAATTCAGTTTCCTGGCATGGCTCTTGTAGACTGTCTATGTTTCACAGGCATACAACAATGAGGTCAGCATAACGGCTCTGTAGACCTTTAGTTTGGTAGTCAGTCTAATACCTTTTCTCTCCCATACTTTTCTTCAGAACCTCCCAAACACTGAACTAGCTCTGGCAATGTGTGCTTGAACCTCATTGTCAGTGTATATATCCCTGGAAGGTACACTACCAACATAAGTGAACTTATCCACAGCATTCAAAACTTCTCCATTTGTTTTAATTGATGGTTCCATGTATGGATGGTGTGGTGGTGGCTGATGGAGCACCTGTGTTTTCTTGGTGTTAATTATTAGGCCAAAATTAGCTCAGGCAGCAGAGAATTGATCCATACTTTGTTGCATCTCAGCTTCAGAGGCTGCACTGAATGCACAATCATTTGCAAACAGAAAATCATGCATCAACACTTCCTGCAGAACTTGCCATCAGTATGGTAGTTGACCTTAATGCCATGTTCATCCTCATTGAAAGCATTTGTCACAAGGCTGAAAACATCCTGCTAAAAAGCACAGGAGCAAGCACACAGCCCTGTTTCACTCCATTGGTGGGGACTTGCAAGTCAGAGAGCATTGTCCACTATCCAGAACCTGGGCAAACATGCCATCATGAAATTGACGTACAATACTGATGAACTTCTCTGGACAACCAAATATTGGCATAATTTTCCATAAACCCTCATGACTAACAGTGTCAAACGCCTTGGTTAGATCTACAAATACTGTGTACGGACCTCTGTTCTGCTCCTGGCATTTCTCCTGGATTAATCAGGCAGTAAACATCGTATCGACTGTTCCTCGGCCCTTTCTGAAGCCTCACTGGCTCTCAGGTGTATGACCACCTTGGTGAAGGATCAGTCTATTCAGGAGGACTCTAGCAAGAATTCTGCCAGAAATGACTAAGAGAGAGACCTCCCTGTGATTGTTGTAGGACAATCTATTCCCTTTACTTTTATAGAGATGGGCAATGGAGGCATCCTTGAACTCCTGGGGGATAATGTCCTTTTGCCATATTACCTGGAAAATTTCAGTCAGCTTTTGTATGAGCAATGGGCCCCTCATCTTGAAATCTCAGCTGAAATAGAATCAGCACCAGGTGCTTTGCCACATGAAAGGAGCTTAATGGCCCTCAAAACATCTTCTTCAGTTGCAAGTTCAGCTAAGGAGGGATTGACTTCAACCTGAGGTAAATGGTCAGTGGCTTCAGCATTGATTGGTGATGGTCTATTGAGAACACTGTGGAAGTATTCAGCCCATTTCTCTAGTATCACGTCCTTGTCACTAATCAATGTGGCTCCATCAGCACCAAGTAGTTGTGATGGCAGTTTTTTGGTCCCTAAATGGCTTTCAGGGAATCATAAAAGTGCTTTGGATTGTTACTATTAGCATAAAACTGAATTTCATCTGCCTTCTTACTGAGCCAGGAATCCTACATCTCTCTAAATTTTGCTTGTACTTTGCTTTTGATGGAATTAAATGCTGCCTTCTTAGAGGTGGATGAACTATCCTACTGATAAATCCTGTGAAGTTCACGTTTTTTGTTTAGCAGCTTTTGAATTTCCCCATCATTTTCATCAAACCAGTCTTGTTGTTTGGGAGTGTTCTGACCCAGATGAGTAAATGCAGTGCTGCACACCAAGTCTCTGAGAGCTGCCCACTTCTTTTATGCTCCACTGTTGCCATCTGTATGTTGGATCAACTCTCCCTACAAGTCAGCAGCAAACTGTTCACGCTCAGAGAAGAGCTCTCATTTGTTGACATTAATTCTTCTGGTACTCATTTTGCCTTGGGGGTGGCGCTTTTGATGAATGCAAATGTTTATCTTGGAAAGGATAAGTCTATGATCAGTGCAGCCACACATTGCCTTTGTCACTGTCACTTCTCCTTACAGTCACATAATCTATTAGATGCCAATGTTTGCTGCAAGGGCAGATCCAGGAAGTTTTATTGTGTTTAGGTAAATGGAAGAGAGTATTGATAATGCAATGCACAAGTCTTCAGCAGTAAATGACCATTGCTGTTGCTTTTTCCAACTCCATTCCTCCCTAGGACTCCCTGTCAAGTCTGGTGGTCTGAGCCTACTGTAGCATTAAAGTCACCCAGAATTATAAGCTTGTCCTCTTTTGGCACATTGATGATAAAGGTCTCTAGATCTTCATAAAACTTTTCTTGGACCTCATCAAGGTTCATCATAATGGGAACATAGGCACTGATGATGGTGGCGTGGTGTTTTCTGCAAGTGGCAATTGCATTATCATGAGCCTGTCATTCACTCCTTTTGGTAGGTATACCAGCTTGCTGACTAGATTAGTTGATGGCAAAACCTTCACAGCACTCCCCTTCACTGCAGTCACTCCAGAAAAATGTGTATCCAGCTCCAACTTCAGTAAGCTGGCCTTCATTTGCCAGCCTTGTTTCGCTCAGGGATGCTATTTGGATGCAATACCTGTTGAGTTCTCTTGCAACAAGAGCAGTTTGTCCTTCAGGTCTCCTGGACTGTGATAACTGGAGGAGAGAGTGAGGCTGATGACTCTGTGCAACTCTGCCTCACTTAAATCCAATTTACACATAAACCAAAAGACATCACCCATATCATTTTAGTATCATACCTCAAAGTTCTATGGCAACAGGCAAGTGATGAAGCAGCAGGTGCGGATACACACTGGGAGCTGTAGTCACATCCCTGCACACAGGCAGCCCAGGACATAGGGTTGTTTCTCACTGGAAGCAGCAGTAGGACCTGGCAGCCCCCTGGATGTCTGAGCAGCCTTTTGAGGATTGCACTGCTCACCTCATGGTGTGAGGAAGGGGGCTAGAAAAGGTGCCCTAAAAATCGTCTGCTTACACAACCCTGGCCTGATTACCACGGCAGACAGGGAATTCGACTGCGCGATCAAAACACAAAAAAATGTACAGAATGTACAAAAGCATCTGCAAAGATGATTCCACTCACCATTGGCACATGGAACATGCACACACTGATGGACAACACAAGATAACTAGTACTGCGACAGAGGAGGGAGGGCTAATTTATGATGGGAGCATGGAAAGCTTCCTAGTGAAGGTGGCATGTCATCGGACATAAGAAGTAATTTGTGCTCATGCATAGTGAGGAAGCACATTACAGTAATTAGTGCTAAGTTGCCAAAGTTCTTTTGTTCAATGGGACCCATGTTCTGTCATTTCTAAAATGCATTTTCATGGGCTCACTATATGCAAATTATTATGCTATATTTTAGGAATGCAAATAGAAAAACAAGCATTTCCTTCCCTCCCTTCAAGGAGCATTTATTCTAATGAGAGGGGAGTACGGGCCAGGAGTAGTATATTGACTCAGAAGTTAATAGGGTCGATGAATGGAACGATCAGGGAATAGACTAACATACCCCTTTCAGTAGCTTTTCCAGTATTGATCTGATTTTAGAAAACTGGAAAGAGTATGGAAGAAGGAATAGCCAACCAGGAAGAAGAAAGGCAAGAAGCGGTGTAGATGCAGTGAAACACCGTGTGCCTCCTCCCACCTCACGTTTCCAGAATCCAAAAGTTTTGTTTTCCAGAGAAACGTCTCTGGTCAAAGGATGCCAGGAAGGGGTAACTCTCAAGAAAGGGTATCGAAAGAGTGAAAAAGAAAACTTTTCGAATAGAAATAAGTTATGGAAAGTAAATAGTCAAATCATAATTATATAAATAATAAGAGATATGTGTGGTTCAGATTAATGCTAAAAAACACCAAAGAAATTGTATTTAAAAAGATAAGTGTGTTTTAAAGAT
The DNA here is from genome assembly GCA_023548195.1 of Bettongia penicillata ogilbyi. Classification (NCBI taxonomy): domain Eukaryota; kingdom Metazoa; phylum Chordata; class Mammalia; order Diprotodontia; family Potoroidae; genus Bettongia; species Bettongia penicillata. Next base: position 4,867,660 of record JAJHZJ010000003.1, read on the forward strand.
ATTTAAATTAATTTAATAAGTTAACATTAAATTGTTGTGGTTCAGTATTTAATTTTTTTATATTTTAGTATAAAGAATGCTTAATTAGGCTAACTGAATCTGGATGTATATATTCAGAGGAGGGAGGCAGGGGAAGGAGATTAAGTTGTAGTGCTCTTGAGTATTTTTTGAGATAGAACTTCTAAGTTTTATATGTGCCCAGAACATAGCAGACATTTCATAAATGCTTACTGTAATATTTTACTAAATTCCATGAAATGATATTCAATAAAAATTTACTAAGTGCTTGCCTTATGATAAGCATTGAGGGAAATAAGGTCACAGAGATATAGGTCCTACACTCAAGGAATTTACAATCTAGTAGGACAAATTGAGTAATAAATACTTATTAAACTCCTATATGCTAGGTACTGTCTCAGAGGCTGGATGTGCAAAGAGAAAAATGAAATTCTCCCAGTGCCCAAAGAGATTATATTTTGTTGGTAGGGACAACATATACGTATATAGGTAAAAAGTACAAAGCCTAGGGTAGGGGAGGAACTTGTAGCTGAAGGGTTCATATAGAAGCTATAACTTGAGTTGAGCTTTAAAGAAAACTAGGCATTCCAAGGGTTAGAGGTAAGAAAGGAATGCATTCCAGGTATGGGTGACAGTCTGCAAAGACCAATCAATGGGAGATGAAATGCTGTAATTAAGGACCATTGAGATGGCCAAAATGGCTCAAGTATAGTGCATGAAGGGGAATAATGTAGAATGAAGCTAGAGCAGTACTCTGAAGCCCAGTTTGTGAAGGACATTAACAGAAATGGATTGTATTCTCTCCTTTCTTACTAGACTTGGTATCACAAGTTGCTGTGCTAAAAATACGTACATATATATATATATATATGTATATATATATATATATATTTTTTTTTTTTTTTCCAGCTTGGTTTGGTGGGAGCTGCCAGTGTTTGGTGTTCTGTTGACATAACCTTTTAGAGCTCAAGGTTGCCTCCACATCATGATGAAGCATCAGAGTAACTTAAATGGAGGATGTAGTGAATTGTAATATAATTTAATGTACAAAAGGTACAAAGAAAGGTCTGTCAAGTTTCAAGACTGGCAGATAACTCTTTTGACTGGGGGAATTAGAAAAGACTTCATAAAGGAGGAGTAGTAAAAGGAGAATTTAAGTAATGGGTAGGTTTCCATAACTGAAGATGGCATGCCATTGTAGGGTTTGGGAATGTTATCAACAACGAACAAGGACTTGAAGATGAGAAAGTCTAGTTCAGTTCTTTCCTGTTACAGATATGAAGCAATCCAAAGAAAAAGTTAAGTGACTTGCCCATAGTCATGTAGGGAGTGAATGGTAGAACCAAGGTTTGAACTTAAATCTTTCTCATTCTCAATTCAGTATTCTTTCTACTCCATTTTGCGGCTTTCCAGGAAAAGGAGGTTGGAGGCAGGGAATGGAGTTTCTGGAATACTGATCAAAAGAGTTTGGACTTTATTGGGAATTGAGCAGTGGGGAGTCATTGAAGAACCATCAAGTAGTGAAATACTGTCATTAGCATTGCATAGGGAAATGACATGGTAGATTCTTGACTTCTTTCAACCATTTAATGAAATTTAAACTTATTACTTAATAAAAAAATGATTCTTAAAAAAGAATGATTCTTGAGATTTGAAGTTTTTCATATTCAGAATAGTTGTTACACTAAAAGTTTTCTAAAATTATTTGGTATTAATATTGAACATTGTAGGTACTTTTTCCAACTGCGCTAATCTGGTAATTATATAAAAAATCATTGAGTTTCGTTGCAGGCATGAAATTCATTTAAGTGAAATTCATAAAAAACTCATAATTTATTACATGACTTCATATAAAATTGTGCAAATATAAATTGATTATAAATTTGGTTATTTGCAATTGCTATGTAAAATATTTCTTTAGCCCCCTGATAGTTTACTTGAAAATTTTAAATGAACTTCCTAGATATGTTAATTAGTGAAGTTAATCAATGATTAAATGTGCGTCAGCATAAAATATTGGATTTGTAGTTAGAGGTGTCCTGGGTTCAAGTCTTAGCTCTGCTCATTATTAACTGTTATGACCCTGGGCGAATTATTTAACTTCTCTAGGAATCAATTTTTCTCATCTGTCAAATGAAAGAATTAGACTAGAGGATGCTTAATTTTCCTTTTCACTTTACATGGGAAATCTTTAATCCTTTTTGTATCTTTAACAATCTGATGAAGCTTATGGGTACTGCAGGATGTTTTAAAATGTATGCAGTGAAATATATGGGAAGGAAATAAATTATATTGAAACAAATAGGCATTTTTTTCCCATCCAAGTTTCATGGACCCCCTAAAGTCTACCCACAGACTCTTTAGTAGTCTGCTGTCCTGAGGCAAAGAACTCCTGCTCTATCTACATCTACATTGTGTTTCGAGGAATCCTCTTATAAAAACATACCAACAACCTTAGTTAACCTCTAAATTATGGATATTGTGTCTAGGTTTGCAATTTAAAGGGAAAAAAATGACTTTTTGCTATCAATGAAGATAAAACAGAAAGTATTAAAAGATTATTTTTTTAACCCGAGTCACACCAGAAACTAACTCATTAAGGCAGTTAGTATTTATAATGCTTTAAAAAACATAAATCAAAAGTTTGTGCATCATCTCCATCAGCAACTCCTTTCCCTTAGGCCGGACTCTCTTTCTCCAGGCCTTGGGCGTATTTTCCCAATGTCAGGCTAATGGGTGGAGTGTTTGACCCTGGGACTTTTGGGGATCTAGGCCTCCAGTGACCTTTTCCATCATGTAAAATTCAGATCTAGTTTGGAGCAAGATACCCTTCTGTAGCTAACATTTCCTTGGCAAATGATTGTTTACTTTTTAAGGTTTCAATTACTCTTCCTGCTTCAGAATCTCTACACACCCTTTCCCTTTATGTTCTTCTCAGCATAATTTCCCTTTTCTACTGCTTTGTAATTAAAATGGTTGTTGTGATGCTAACAGAATGATCTTTGACACTACTTTAGACAGTCTCTTTTAGTAGGATATATAAATCTATATGGGACTTTTTAAGCTATTAAAATAAAGTCAGATGAAATTTCCCCTTCATTCTGTAATATTTGCATTTTATATCAAATTTCTACAGCCTCTTCAGTAAGCAGAACTTACATTCCCAAATGAACTAGAAGTAGGAAATTAATAACTTACCCTGAGTTTGACTTTTTACTGGGACACATATATGATTTATTATTAACTTAACTCTAATAAAATATCAAAGTTTATTTTTTAAATATGAAACACCCAAGTACATTTCTGTCCATTTTTAATTCAGCCAAACATTTGACAGATGCTTTTTTATGCAGAAATATTTTTTTATCATGTGTAAGCTGTGTAAAAAAATCCTTTGCAAACTGCACAGTGCTATGTAGTATCAAATATTATTGTGATAGTTGGAACTAATAATAATTAGAATTACTTGTTACAGGAAGCAGATCTTTGGAGGTAATGTATAATTTTTCAGAGGCAGTCTCCCCTGCTATTCTTTTTCTTGTCAGTGCTACCTATTTGTACTGCCTGTACTCACTGAAATGGCCATTTGAGTGTGTGTCGTGATCTGGGCAGCAGATATGCTTTATTAGCTTGGTGGATCATGGAACCACCTACCTAGAGATAACAATTGATACCATGAGGACTGATGTAAAGATAAAAAAGGAATAGGACTGAGTCTTGGGGGACATCTAAGGTGGAGGTGGAATGGAAGAAGGTTCCACAAAAGTGACTGAGGAACAGTGAGATATAGGTAGAAGAATAAACATTGGGCTTCCAACCTGATCACTCCACTGAAACTGCCATCTCTGAAGTTATCAATGATCTCAAAACTGTCAGTCTGATGATGGAGGAGCTTTTATTTTCCTCATCTTCCTCTAACTCACTTGATACTATTGACCATGCTCTATTTCTGGATAATTCTTTCTTCTCTGAGTTTTCACAACACTAGTTTCTTGGTTTACATCCTATCTGTCTGACCTCGGTTTTCAACTCTCCTTTGCTGGCTCATCATTAATAACCGGGGGTATTTCTCAAGGTTTTGTCCTAGGCCTTCTTCCCCTTTTCTATAGAGTCTATCACATTAAACTTATCAGTTCCTATTGTATAGCTATGATCTTTAATTCATATGATACCCTATATACCCAGTCCTAGACTAGATAGTAGTAAGGTGTAGGGAGAGATGAAATGATGAACAATTTTGATTGAATAAAGGAATTTGGGGAATTCTTAAGTGTGGAAATAGAACATTGATAGGTGATGGCAAGAGTAAGGGTATGGCCATCCCTGTGTAGAGCTATGATGGATTGAAGAGGCCTAGAAAAGTTGAGTAATGTGCCTAAGATCACACAAATTGTGAATGGCAGAGCTGGGATGTAAACCTTGCTCTTGTACTCTGATCTTGTGTTCAGCATTCTTTCCTCTCTACCAGTATTGCAAATGTGGGAGCCAGGGAGGCTCAGCATGAGGTACCCTCAGCATTAAAAGGAAAATTTGGGTGAGGGAAGATTTTAGGTGAAAAGACAATACTTTCTGCTTTGGATATGTTGAATTTGAGATGTAACCCAGCCATCTGGAACTCAGGCAACAAATTAGAGCTAGGTATAAAAATATATGTCATCTCAGAGAAATAATATTTAAACCAGAGGAGCTGAAGTGGACACCAGGGAGAGGGAATGTAGAATGAGAAGAGTCAAGAATGGAATTTTAAGAGGCACTCACAGGTAAGCATCGTCCTTACAAAACTGAAAATCTAACAAAGGATCTGAGAAAGAATGGTCTGTTTGGAAGGGAACTGAGAGAGCCCAGAGTACAGGAAAGTGTCCACTGTCTACGCAGTAGGAGTATTAGCCATAGCAAATGCTGTACAAGTCAGAAAAAATAAAGATTGAGAAGAGGCCTTACCTTGATCTGATCATTGTGCTGCTTTTAATGCAACTTAAGATAGCATTGCCATTTTTAGTAGCAATGCCCTTCTTTTGTCTCATGTTAAGCTTAGTGTGGCATTTAAGACTCTTCTGCAGTTTGGTGGCACCTAACCTTTTTTGCCTTATGTGTTATTGAATCCTTCCACTTCCTTTATATTTTAGAAAACCAGAACAATTAAATGTCCCCTCTATATACTTCATACTTTCCTGCCATTGTGCCTTTGCTCACAGTGTTCTCTGTTCCTGGAATGCCCTTCCCACTACTCTTGAATCTGTTGAATTCTCAGCCATTCTTTAAAGGACAGCTCATGTGTCATGTCTTCTAGGAAGTGTTCCCTGAGCTTCTCTAATCTAATGACCTGCCTATCCTCGTCTAACAAATAACAGTTTGTTGGCCCTTCCTTAGTGCATGTATCGTTGCTGTTGTGTCTCCAGAGACTCTTGTAGACTCTAAAAACTCTGTAGACTCTGTTTGAGTTTGTATGTACCTGGCCTACCTTGGTGTACTTCTCATAGTTTTGTACTGAAAAAGGACTAAATGTATTACTTGTAGTTATTTCAAGCCCTTGCTTTGATTCGTATGGACTGTTGTCAAGTTAGTCCTACTTCATCTTTGCGCCTTCTCTCTGAGATTTTCCCCAGTATTTTATATTTATATATATGTATATATATATATATATATATACACACATGTACATATACATATATATATATAATTGTACATGTGTGTATCTCTATCTTGCTTGTACATAGTTTGCATATTTCCTCACTCATTGGACAGTGATAACTGAGACCATATTTGTTTCCCTTCTATTTTGTCTCCTGAGCTTAGCTAAGTACCTAGCATAAAACAGGAACATCATAAATTTTGGTTGACTGCCTGACTAATTGACTGGTAGTTGTTCCCCGTCCTATTCTGATTATAACTGTTATAATATATAAATACATATATATACTGGTACATTTCATCATTTTGCATTTGCAACTCATTGTTTATTGTGAATCTTTGAGAATCCTAATTTTGCCACCCATTGGAGTCACTGTCCCACTCAATTATATTACATCTATGAATTTGATAAGCATGCTTCATGCTTCCTCCAAGTTACTGACAAAATGTTGAGCAGACAAAAACTAAAGATAGCCGTGTTGTGCGTTTCTCACTGGGTGCACATCTATCTATCAGTTCTGTTTGCGTGTTGTTGCATCAACGAGGCATCTGGCTAACTACACTGTATTGTTATAGCTAGGAGCCTAACTATCTTATCTTATCATTCATTATCCTTCTTCACCTTAACCGAAAAAGATATTATAAATTATTTTGTCAACTGCCTTGCTGAAATAAAAATTTCACAATCTGTACGACAATCCTTCATGTGGATTCCGTATTTTGTTGGAGTGGGTATTTCCTCTTCCAGTACGGATTGTAATCCCTCTTTATCCTGTGTGATTCTTGTCAGTAATTTCCCATAAATCCATTCAAATCTACTTGTAGTTTTCTTCTTGTTATTATTTCTGTTTTGAGAAAGGGAAGAGTGGCAGTGTACACCCTGGCCAGGCATCTAATCTCTCTCATTCGTTATAGGCAGGCTTATTTCCCTTTTTTTTTCCTGCTTAGGTTCTTGGTGATTCTTTTACATCCCTTCTTTATTACAAGCTCTCTTTGCTGTCATTTTGCAGGCTACTTCTAACTACTACCTTTTCATGTCCTTGTCACCGCACACCACTACTGAGGAATACTGTTCTCAAATAGATGAGCTTGGCAATCACTGAAAACACTGTGCATAATGCAGTGGAAATAGCCTTGGCTCTAGAGTCAGAGGGTGTAGGTTCGAGTCCTGCCTCCAGTGCTTACTATTCATATGGCAAGTCAGTTCCCCTCCTTGGGCCTTGGTTTCCTGTTCTGTAAAATGCAGAGGTTGAACTTGGTGCCTTCTGAGGGTCCTTCCAGTTCAAACGCTATGACCCTGTGCTTTTCTCAGATCTCACCTGGTCCAAATGCTCTTCCTTCTGATCAATTCTGGGTCATTCTAGTAATCTATTAAAAAATGAAATGAGAATGCCTTGTTCTTAATGAATTCCTGTCTCTAGTGAGCACTACTTTCTTTTCTAAATATTCATAAACCACTTGCTTCCTGTGCCCTGCTAGAATTTTTCTTGATTTCACCTGTTCAGCAGTTCGAAAGCTATAACATTTTCCTGCCTTCAGTTTTCTGACACTCCTATTTTTCATGATTCCTCGTAGGTTACTGGCAGTGGTTCCTTGATCACATCTATAAGTTTTTTCATTATCCTGATATGTCATTTGTCTGGACTTACATAAGATGTTCTCTGTCTGTTAAACACTTTGAATGGATACCTGTAGACATCTCATATTCAACATAAGCAAAATGGAACTAATTATATGCTCTCCCCCAAGTCTATCTTTCTGAATTTTCTGCTTTCTGTCAAGAATAGTATCATTTTCCAATCACAACCTGGGTGACATCCTGACACCTCACTTCCTCACTACCATATCCAGTCATTTGCGAAGTCTTGTCAGTTTTACTTCCACATCTCTTCTTCCCCTTCTTTCTCTTTACACAATTATCTTCCCCACTCCACTCCCACTTCAAGCCCATATTGCCTCTCACTTGGATCATTTCAATAGTCACTTAATTTGTTTTTCTCCTGTTCCATTGCTTCTCCAGACAGGTGCCAAAGGGATTTTCCTGAGGCACAGTTTTGACTACGCGACTCTTGTATTCAATAAATTCCAGTTTCCTTATTGCCTTTAGGATCAAGTGTAGACTCCTCAGTTTTAGAAACCTTCTCAACATACCCCATACAACCTCTCTTTGGATTTGTTTTCCTACTTACAATCTAGCCAAACTCTCCTCATCCCATCTTGATACCTTTGCAGCACTGTCTGTCCTTCCATGTCTTGAATCCACCACCCTTTGTGTTCTTCAGTTTCCTAGTTTCCTTCAACTCATCTCAAGCACATATTTCTACATGAAGCCTAACTCCCACCACCTGCTAGTGTCAGCCCCAATCACAAATTACCTTGTATTTATTTTTGTATTTCTATATGTGTATGCTGTCTCTTCCCTCAGAAAAGATGTAATCTCTTTGAGTCTAGGGAATCATTTTGGTCTTAGATTCCAGTCATTACAACATGGTAATGCCTGCTGAACGATAGATAAGTCTAAAGACTTAGAATGCACGTCAAGTACTTATTGACTGGTAAGTCTAGAGACTTGAGGCTTATTTCAAATGATCCCTTTCTGTTATTATGTCTTGGGTTTTAATTTCTTTTTTAATGATGTTTGTTCCTCTTATTTCATTTTGAAGACTGTACTTGTTGATGGAGGAACTCTTTCACTTTATCAGTGAGCATTTTACAATTTTCCCTAAGCATTCCTTCTTGATCATGTTCTGAATAAATCTTTTTAAAAAATCTTATTGTCATCATTATTGTTTATAAATTATTTGCTCCTTTGAGACTTTATCCTTACATTTCTTGCATGTTTCTTTGTTGTTGCAGCCACACACTGGCTTCTTTAATATGTTCCCAATTTCGTTGTCATTGGTAGCATTTCCAATGACAGAATCTTATTTTTAGTTTCCATCCTTCTTTATCCATATTCTCTTTTCATTTCTCTGTTCATGGAATTGTATCTTTTATTTCCAGGCTATTTTTGAAATCTCTTTTCTCAAATGCTAACATTCATTTGTGATTATACACAGCTTTCTTTTCCTTCATTATTTTAAAGGCTGAGGTGACATGGTAACTTTTCTTTCAAAAGTTCTCGTTGCCTTCATATCACCAATCAATTTTTTCTTGGTCAGAAACAAGCTCAGAAAAGTAATTCTATTCAGTTCATCCCATATTTTCTGATCATAATTTTAGCAATATAAGTCAGAAATCTCAGATCATGGGATCATAGGACCATGCCCAGCTTTGAACAGTGAGACTCTAGAAGTTGTTTACATAGTTGAAGTCCTACACCATTACCATATATTGCCATCTCCATGAAGGCGTCACAGTAATATCTGTCATCTAGCTAACCTGTATCATCTGTGTCTTCATCCTCCTAGGAATCAAGTAGGCTAGGATTATCAAGTAAGTAAAAAGACCAGGAATGAGTAAATCAGCCTGGCTAAGTTTGCTTGTCATGGCCTTTCAGGAAACATGCAAAAGTACAGACAGTTAATAGGCTGAAGGGTATAGGTTGAAGAATAATAGATTTCTAAGAGCAAAGGTTTCAAAAGCTAGGTTGGGAGTTTAGAGGTGTTTATGCACAGAGTAATTAGTACAGAGATTATTATACTGTCTGCCAAGTAAGCAGCACAGACAGTTTATGATGGCTGGTGTGCTACCCTTACCTCATGCTCATTTTAGCTCGCAGCCATACAGTTGCACACAGCCTGGAGTATGTGCTTATATTGATATTTATTCCTTTTCTCCTTCCTTTCCTTTGTGCAGAATTAAGTTTCTTGGTTGTCACATGATTATGTAACGTTTTAATGTTTCCCCCACTGGATTGGATGTTTGTTTTTTTTTCCTAATTGTGGATATTGCAAGGAAATCAGCAAGGTCTGCTAATTATTTCCTTTGTTTTATAATGATGAATATCATTCTGAATACATGCTTAATAAAAAAAAAACAAACAGTTTACTTGTTTCTTTGGTAAAATTAGTTTTCTTATCACAGAATGCCTCATTTACCACTTAAAAAGCATGTGCTCCCTCTAGAATATCCCGAAGGCTTTTTGACTTTGACAGTTAATACTGTCTCTAAAGCTCCATGCAGGCATATATGAAACTATGCTACTTATTTATAATGTTGCAATTCATTTTAACCTGATAATGTCCAGAAATGTCTGAAAAGAAAGCATGATTTTAAACTTGCCCATAGATTTTAACCTAAATCCTTTTTCATTTATCTAAGTAAATTACCACTGTGATTTAGTTTTGTTAGATCACATCATCAAAAATAATGAATTAGGAAACCATTTAAACACTTTCTCAAATACACATGTGTAGCCTATTACCTCATTTTCCTTATAAAAGAGACCACGATCATGCAGCATTAGAATTAGGAGGAAGGGACCTTAGAAATCTCGTCCAGCTTTCTCATTTGACAACCGAGGGAACTGAGATCCTAAGAGATAAAATTTTCAGAAGCCAAATGAGGCTAATTGACTAAAAATGATGAAGGAAAGAGATTGTTATCCCAGTGTTAACGAGTCTTACATTTTATGTCAATGTGTTATAGGTACTCTGCACAATTTCATCTATAAATGTACTTGGGATAATATGCCTTAGTTGGACCTTTCACCAAACCTTCAGTAGAGTCGTTCTTACCTTCACTACTCTTTGTTTGTTATATACATGTCTGTTACCTCATGAATATATTCTGGAAGAAAGGATCATAGATATGGGTATGGTGCTTCTGAGTGGTCTTCACACTTTTGGCCTTTCTCTGAATCACATTTACTAGCACACTTTTCCTTATTTCTTACCTGCCTTCACGCTGAAGTCATTGACTACCAAAGTATATGTTAACTTCGTTCAGAGGATCTTGTATGGTTCTTTGTAGAATTTCACTACCTTATCATCATCTATTTCAACAGATGTTGGCACAAAAGCTGCAATTATCTTCATGGTGGTCTTTTTGTTTATGTTCAACGTGAAACATACTGCAAATCAAAGTAGTAGAGGAATGGGGATTGGACCTGGGATTTTTTTTTTTTTTTTTTTGGTATAGCAAACCCCTAGGTGAGGAAGCTGCCTCTGTCACTACCGGTGTGTACTTTCTCTATAATTTATACTCATAGAGTTTTTTTAGAGCAGAGGTATCAAAAGGAGGACCCAGGTCCCATCAGCTGGCAGCAATGCCATCAGAACTAGATTAAGATTTAATTGGAAAATATTTAACAAAATAGAACATATAATAAAACATCCCTTCCATTTTCAAACTAAGTCATTATACAGCATGGGGGTCTTTATGTACAGATTAGTGGCCCTTGTTTCTATTTGAGTTTGACACACTGGTCTGGAGCACTAAGAGTTTAAGTGACTTTCCAAGGATCACTCAACTAGTACTTGTTGGAAGAGGAGCTTGAATTTAGGTCATCCTGTCTGCGAGACTGTCTCAATCCACACAGGCTCTCAAAATGAAATAACCGATTCTATTTTCCTGTTGGACCTATCTTTAAATTTTAATGATAGACATAACAGAACACATAAATTTAGCCAATTGATTGTACTTTTTCAAAGTTAAGATATAAACTTATCAGAATATAGATGATTTACTATATAAATAGTATATATATATATATATGTAGTATATAAATACTGTTTTATTCAAGGTTATTTAAATTAACCAATTTTTTCAAAGAAATATTTCATTGAATTAAGCAAACATTTATTGATAATTTTCTTCATTTATTTGATCATATTTTTCAATTTATATGTCTACTTACTGCCTTTACAACCTGAGCCAAATGTCTCAACTCCCTGTGGCTCCAGTTTCTTCTATAATATGAGAGAATTAGAATAGGTGATGTCTAAGATTTCTTCCAGCTCTCAGTCCTATTAACTGTGAATGGCGATTTCTTTTTTAAGTTTAAAACATGAAAAAATCAAATTTTTAAGTATATTTGTATAGAAGAATTTCCCCAGAATCTAATGTTTAGATATTCAACTTCGGTAAATTTTTATTGTGTACCTACTATGAGCTTGGGATACAAACTATGAAACTCTTGGCTTTTAAGAAGGTTCTATTCCATTAAGGTAGATAATATATACATCTACAAGTTGTTATAAAATACATAAAAAGTAAATTAATTAGTGAGAGAAGAATAAATAATAAATTATTGATATATATGTAATTATATAAATAATAAACAAATAAACTACTAAGAGAGGAAACTGCCAGTTGGAATTATGAGGAAAGGCACTGTATAAAATATGGCTTGGGCATGCAGTACGACCAATGCAGCGTGCAGAGATGAGCGATGGAGTGCCCTGTTGGAAAAAACAGTGATGGCCTCTTTGGTTGTATTGTAAAGTACAAGGAAGAAAATAATGTACAATGAAGTTGGATGGTTGAGGTCACCATAACCTGACCTTAAAGGCAAAGAGAGGAATTTATTTTTTATTCTATAGCAACAAAGGAGGCACTGGAATTTACTGAGTTGGGGAGCGTAGTCATATTTGTGTTTAAGGAGAATCACTTTGGTAACCTTGTAGAGGATGAATTAGAGTGGGAGTGTCTTGAGACTAAGAAACCATCAGTAGGTGAAAGGTGACAAGAACCTGAATATGATGGTTGCGTGTATAGGGAGAAGGGGTCAGATATTATGGAGGTAAAGGGGACAAGATATGGCAATGATTATCTAACGTGAGGTGAGAGAGATTGAGAGTTATGTAGAATGACAATGAGAAACACTTAAAACTGAGAGAAGGGAAGGATAGTGAGGACCTAGGAAAAACCAAGGGAGTTGAAAGAATGATTTTGGAGGAAAGATAATGAGTTCTATTTTGGTCAGTATTGAGTTTTAGAAGTCTCTTTGAAATGCCTGATAGGATTGGTGATATGAGACTAGAGCTCAGGAGAAACAGGGTCTTATATAGAGAGTTGAGAGCATCTACTAGAATTTACATTAGTTAATAGCTAAAACTAAGAGAACGAATAAAGTTTTCTGATATGGCTATTCAGTCCTATTTTTCCCCAATGAAGATCTACCATTGATACCATTGTCTTTCCCTACAGTGTCTAAGTTTAAAAACAAACAAGACAGCAAAAGGTTATGGTGTGTGTGGTAGGGGGAACTCGTTTTAGCTTCTGTTTTCTGTTATTAACATTAAAAAAACTTTTAAAATCCTCAGAAGGGTTTTCGTATAAGACTTAAGTCCTATTCCACAGAGAAAATTGTGAAAAAAGGCAAAAAATCTAAGTGATAAGTATACATTATTGGCAATGAAACCATAAGCAGATGTCTTGATTCCTAGAGAGTAGAAAGGATAAGGGAGTAATGGGGAGAAAGTTGGTACCAAGAAGAGACTATCAATAATTTACATCAACAGAAGGCCTAGGGCAGTGTTGGTCCAGCTCCATATTTGTAACTACGGAGATATAACCACTTCTCATCCTGCCATCCCCATCCCCAAGTCCCTGCCACACTCACCTTAGAGTGGGGAAATTCTACCCTCATTGCCCAGCTTGAGAGGTTTCAGGGAGGGGAGAGAAGTAAGGAGAAAGATAATATCCGATCTTGCTAAATCAAGGAATGTTGTGTTCCACATTGAATTTGAATACATTTTCAATAGAGATATGTTTCACAGGGTGATTATGTTCTGCAAAACTGTCAGTACATTAATAAATATACTGGTGTTACATCATAAGCAAGATTAATTTTTGTAGATTGACTTCAGAACCCAATTACTTGTTTGCAAAATAAAATTATTAACTACAATGTAATATAAATGAAATAATTGAAAAATGAAACTGAAGTAAATCTTCTAATGAAACCATGTCTAGCTTATTTTACTTTAAAACAATAAACATTTTTTTTTACAAAATAATGACAAAAATGGTATATTTCTTTTGCCCATATCTGAATCTGTGTATCCTTAGGACGATTTGATGCCTTTGTTAGTGACTGTCCCTTCTTTTCTTATCTACATCGCTCTGTCTTTCCTAACTATGAGGTTCAGCAGCCGCATGCCCACTTCCATTGCTGATTAGCATAGAAGCTCTGAAATAGATTACCTCTTGGCTGGCATTTGGGGTTATCTACCTCATGCTGATCCCAAAGGTTGACCATGTTAGTGGCAGACAGTGTAGACATCCTATGGGATTTAGGCCGGCCCTGTCCGAGACCTCCTAAACTAAACCAATCGACCAGCCTCACCATCCCCAGTAGTAGGCCACTACTCTCAGCCTTTTTGGTGACTTAAATTTAAAAGAATTAATGAACCACTATTTGCAACTTTGTCCCTGCTGGTTTCCATATAAATTTATGTAACATAGTATTTTCATGAAGTAAAAATTTCTTGTGAATTGTTCATTTTTATAAATATATTTTGAGTTTACTTAATTTCCATGGTTTAATTAAACTGGCTACTGAGTTGAAAATTTACTTTACTTCTTCAAAGTTTGATATTCATTCACATTTTCCTCTATTCCTAGATAGAAAAAGCATCTGTTCGTGTGCCTTAGAGAAAAAAGTAATTAAAGTATTTTAACTTTTAAACCAAAAATCTTGGTCCTTATTTCACAAATGTGGAGTCAACATTTGGATCTGAAGTTCTTCACTTTTTTTTTCATTTTGTCATGGATCACTTTGACAGCCACATGTACTACTAATGTAACTTGGTTTGTAAACTATATTCATAATAGGAGGAAATGCTAAATTTCAGTTAGAGGTAATTTTTTCTTATCTAACTGATCCACTGACATCTATCCATAGACCCCTTTGCATGTATCCCAGGTTAAGAACCGCTGATTTGGAGTGATCATTGTGGCAGTAGTTAAGTTGAGCGATAATTATTTACCCTATACCTACTCATTGCAGTTCCACAGTTAGCTTTTAATGTTTGCTTTCTCAAGTTTAAGACCATGACCATTCTGATCCCCAGAATGCTTGGATGTGTTTCCAGTGAATAAAGTTTACTGTTTCAAGTAATCTTGACATCTCTTATTAGTAAGGCGGCTGCCTCCGTAAGAATGACCAAGAATGGCCTGGCTGCCCTTTCTATATTACCAGCAACAAGTTAAGTAGGACTGTTGTTGGGAATGATGTTTTTCTTTTATCGGCTGCCTTGTATCATCCAGCAGGTTAGTCCGACTTCATGTTTGCCTTCTTCAATCTACAGATTATATTGTGGGTTTCAGCTGTTTTTCTCAGGTCAGTTTCCCTATCATTATTGCTGCAACACCTTTGCTGAGTAGGTACTCACTCCCTTTCCTTCTTTTATTACGCCACTGTGACACTTGCTCTCCTGAATCTTACAAGGTTAGTGAATTAGTCTTGTTTGGGTTTTTATAAATGAATTATGAAAGTGATTTCTAGACTGGAATGTAGTGCAGGACATTCTAGAGCAGGCAGTCTTTTACATATTTACATGTAATTATTTTACATGTATTTTTTTATTTTACATTATTTTTTTACATTTTACATTATTACATTTTACATTATTACATTTTTTATTTTACAGTAATTTACATGTAACTTGGCTTTGAATGGATTCACATTTAAAAACGTTAACAGGATTGCCATCCTTCATGGGCTTTTAAATTGATGGTGTTACTTTTCATGACTACCAGTAAACTTGGCTGGCTAGATAATGTGAGCAGTAGTGTTTCCCCATGAAAAACTATGTTGTCAGAAAAATCACCGTTCATGGAGCCTAAAACGAGAAAGGAACTTAGACATGATCTATTCAAGTTCTTCATTTTATGGATGAGAAAATTGAAGCCTAAAAAAACAATTTATTTGAAGGAGCACAGGGAGGAAATGACTAAGTCAGAGTTGGAACCTCCATTTTGCAGGTCCAAATCCATTGTGTTTATTATAACACTATGCTAATACTTAGTGTCTTTTAATTTAAAAAATACAAGTTGAAAATACACGAAACACATTTTAAAGAATTACTCAATGGCAATTGTCTTTTATTTAAGGACAGCTTTTGCTAAAGATAATACTTTGAAATCACTAGTTTCTGGGACCTTCAACTAAAGAATAAAGAAAAGTCAAATGGGTCATAAATCAACCAACTGGGTGGAGAAGAAGAGAAGAATCCTAGATGGAGTTACAAGTTAAATTTTAGATAAACTAAATCGGCAAAAATATTATAAGGAATATAAAAGAATTCACAATGTCCCAATTGAATTGCTACAAGAATGCAAAGAGGATACAACATTACGAAAACATTGAACATAATCATTAATAGACAAAATAAAACACACAATAAAGCCATATTGTTATATCAGGAAACCTTTAAGAAACTATAATATTAACTTATGTTTAAAAAGCATAGGGCTTGTTAGTAATATGCTCAAAAGTATAGTTGTCAGATCAAGAGCTGTACTTATTTTCAATGGAGAAACCTCAATAAATACAAGAGTAAAGCATGGATAGCTCCTCTATTTTATTATTGGAAATATTTCTATAAATTCTAACAAGAACCATAATACAAAAGAGAAACTTTAAAGGTATAGGCATTAGCAAAGAAGACAGAATATTATACTTATTTGCAGGTAGCATACCAGTGAAAAGCTAATTGAGACTAGCAACAGTTTCAATAAAAGTAGTAGAATACAAAATAAATACATAAAACTCATTGGTAAAATCTTAAAATAAAACACATGTGAAATACAGCAAATTGCCAAGTGTGTTATGAAAAATTTTACCAAAAGCAATAATAGCACTTTAAATCACCAGGAAGAAATGATAAAAGTTTATTCAAAATAACTATAAAATATGTAAAATATTTAGGAGTGAACCCACCAAGACTTTTTCATGAGTTTTATAGACACAACTACATATCGGTGATTTCACCTCACACCCACAAAATTGACAAAAATAACAAAAGACAAAAAGTTAACATTGAAGGGACTGTTAAAAGACTGTGAAAAGACAGACACAATAATGTCCTATTGGTGGATGAATTAATTGGTTCAACAGTTGTGGAAAACAATTTCAGATTGTGAGAAAGTCATGAAATGATTCATGTACTTTAACTTGGCAAAGCCTCAACCCTACCCTAACAGTGAGATATATGTCATCACAGGGAGGTCAAAATAAGAGGAAATATCCAAAATTCTTCAAAATCTTCATTAATAAAAAATAGATGACCCTTGATTTGGTGAAACAACTAGTGTTATATGAAACTAGTGGAATTTTATTGTATCTTAAGAAATTATAAATATGAAGAATTAGAAGAAACATAGAGTGACCAGTTTGAAACTAAAGAAATGTAACCATGAGGAATTAGGAGAAAGAGAAAAAGTCAGATTTAAACTGAAAGAATGAAAAAAAGCAGAATGAGGAAAAAATATATGTGTAAATGTATACACAGATTTTTCACTGTGTGTGTAAACATACATATGTATATATATGATATGTATGTGTTATTTATATGTATGTTTATATACACTTTCTCTACAAGTAATTAAAACACAAAGTCTTCTGAAATCAGATTAAATTCAATGAAATCTGTCTGTCTTTGATGACAAATGATGAATGACTAGCTTCTCAATAAAGAAGTGGCAGTTTTTTGAATGCATCATGTTATATGCACTATCAGAAATAGCTACTAATATTAGTTCTAGTTTTTTAAAGGAGGAGTTTTGATGGAGTATTGTATGTCAGGAAATGACTGATTTTAAATCAATAGAATTTTAAAATAAAATGTAATAAAAAAGTGAGAGAAATTGGAGAGATGCCAGAAAAAAATTCTTGAGGTAATAATTAAAGTGTTGAAAAATCAAATATCAGTGAAGGTTAAGTTAATTGTTATTGTTTTGCCTACAGGAGAAGTCATATAGTAATGATTTTCCAATTAGTAAGGGATTGTGGAGAAAATGCAGGCTGTTCATAAGTGAAGTCAGAAGAAAAAGAAATAAGGTTAAGTTGCAGTGAGAACATGTGAGACTAGCAAAAAAAAGAATTTTTCTGAGGTCTAATTTTGTTGGATTTGGAAATATGTTAGAAAGGGGAATGATGAAATTATCATCCCTACATGTCTATAAAAATAAGATATTCTTTCCTTTCTGGACTCCTTGCTTAGAGTGGAGTAGTGGACCAGACAATTTTGCATTGTCTCTTACTGCCATCTAATTTTATAGTTATGTGTGAGAAAAAATTCTCCATAGGCATTCTTGTATCTGCACCCTTCTTCGATTTTCAATTTTATGATGTGTGAAGGATCCCATACAGAATATCTTGAAAACTCTTAAATATAAATGCTAAATAGTAATTATTTTAATTTTACCCATGTTTATGAAAGGTTGAGGGAATCACCTGATACATGGCATATGTACTATGTACTAAAGCTATCAGATGAACTCTAGAAATAAAGTCCTTTGGGCAGATTAGACCTAGAATCTAATACCACTTACTATGGTTATTAAAAAAACAGTTTTGCACAGATATGGTTCATTTTCTCTAAAAGGTTCATTATAGACACTTAGTGTATATAAATTACTTAATAGATATGAAATGAAAACCATAATATGAATTAATAGCAAAAACAAAAATAGCATTGAAGTCTTCAAAGCCCTTAGGGCCTTTTCATGAAACCCTGTTAAACCTACTTTGTGATTGGATTTTACCCATGGCATCCACCTTCTGCCATTCACTCTATTACTTGTCTCACAATCTCATTCATTTGGCATATCTACATATATAGTTCAGATTGTTTTTGGTATGACTCGTCTCTTCCACCAGATTATAGATTCCTTAAAAGCTATGACTGTGTCTTAGTCATTTTTATATACCCAGGACTTAGCAATTCTTTGCATGCCTGAGGTGATTAATATAAATGTTTACTGAGTTAAATTGAATTAAATACTCCCCTACTCAAAGGACATAAACTTTGTAAAAGGAACTTTTGCTTGAAATTTCTTTGGATTCAGAAATGCTACCTAATGAGAACCTAGGCTGGTAATAAAAAGTACTTGCAGCTTTTAGGTATGCCCTGCATGGAACATTCCTTCAGTTTTTGTAAACTTGGTCAGAATTATCTAACATGCCACACATATATTGGCTATTGTTGTCATTGTTTTAATTGTATGAGTTTTTACATTTTTATTTGTATGCCCTATCTTCAATTTCAAAATTCCTTAAAAGTAAGAGGCATATTTCAGAGACTTCTTTGTATCTCAAGCATCTTGAATATAGTAGATGCCTACACACACACACACATACACACACACACACACATCTATCTCTGCATCTAAACAAATGGTGTTAAAGGAGGTAATGTAATAAAGCATCCTAATAGGAAACGGGTTTTATTTGGAATGGATTCTTGAATGGATAAATAATTGGTTAGCTATTAAAGAGTATGTATACATTTTATTTATCTATTTCACATAACATGAAATAATATGTATATAATCATAATGTGAAATTTATGTATATATATGTCATAGACATATACATATATACACACATCTATATGTATATACACACATATATTATATATATATATATTTATATATATATGCACACACACACATTTGTGTAAACATTTTACTGAGCTTCTGATTTCATCAGTTTAAGGAGTTCCTGGTAAGAACTTTTTTCTACCCATGCAGATCCATATCTTCATTGAAATTTAGGGTCTTAGAGCATTTCCTTGGGGCACTGAGAAATTAAGTGACTTGTCCAGGATCATAGAGTTAATGTACATCAGAGGCAAAAGTTGATCCCAAGTCTTCCTGATTCCAAATCTAGTTTTCATACTCTTTCTCATTGATGATGATGATGACATAAGGCAGTTAAGTGGTGTTATGGATAAAGTGCTGGAGTTGAAGTCAGGAAGAACTTAATTAAAATCCTACTTTAAAATCTTACTAGTTATATGACTCTGGGTAAGTTCTCTAAGCTCTCTGAACCTTAGTGTTCTCATCAGTAAAATGGCGATAATAATAGTATGCGCTTCATTGAATTGTGAGGTTCAGATGAGACATAAGAAAGTGCTTTGCTAATCTTAAACAGCTATATAAATAACATTATAATCTGAACTGTATAGAAATATGAGAATAAGGTAATACTTCACCTATGTGGTACATTTTAAAATTTGTAAAATGTTTTAAATACTTGTTTACTTTTGATCTCCACAATAGCCTTATGAGGTGTGTGCTCCATTTTACAGATGAGGACGCTGAAGCCCAGAAGCTATCAATCCAGGGTCACAGTAATAGGAAGTGTCTGGCAAGATTTTAACTTTGGTCTCCCTAACTCCAACTCTGGCACTCAATTCATTACAGCAGTCTACCTTCTTGCCCTCAAATAGTCACTTTTATGTAGTTCCTTATTTCTGAGAAGTAATACAAGGACAAAGCCCATATTACTTTATACAAATAATTAAAAATGAAATCAGGAACAAGGTCTAGATCAAAAATTAAATGGAGAGATTAGAAAAGGATTGAATTAGATAAGGAAACTTTCCATGAGGACATGGAACACTGAATTACCCATATAACATGCTTATCCTGCCCTCTGCTTCCTGAAGTCCACATATTTTACATTTGTGGGGGCAAGTATTCAAACACTCTGCCATTGGCTTTAGCCTTCACTGATTGTGTTCCCTTAATTTTACAGATCCTCTGCAACCAAGGTCTGTTTTACTTAGCAGTCAAATTAGCTTTCCACAAAGGATATTTACTTCAAAGGTAGAGCATGAATAAACATACAGTACCCTTCCCCTAGTATATGTGGAATATAGCTAATGGGTAAAGGTTATTCTCCCTCTCATGAAAGGGGAACACAAAATGTTTTTCCCTAGGAGCAAGTCCATGATGTCTTCCATGTGGGTAACTCCTTGGTAGGTGATCTGTCTACACAAAACAAAGTCCCATTATCCTTAGTTACCTTAAATTTTGCATGAATGTTAAAAAAATTCCCTAGATTTCTAATACTATTATATGACCTAAAGTCCCTCTTTTGCAGGTTGTTAAAAGATTTTTTGAAAGTATATAATATAATATATATATATACATATATGTATATATATATATATATATATGTATATGTATATAATGATTTGCTTGACTGTTCTAAGGGCCAGTTCTAACATTTAGCAGAGAGATTGTCTGGAGCCCTCCAGATTAACATCAATGGTTTTTTGTTTTGTTTTAATTTTTTTTTTGTTATTTCATCTTTTTTATACCAGTTTTTCTGTGATTAGATTGTTGCCTTGTCAATCACTTCTAGTGATTGGGTTTGTCTGTCTTGTGCTCCAGGACTCTTGGTGTTAGGGTTGTCTGCCTGTGAACCCTAGTTATTTTTTGACGTCTGAACCCTTGAAGATCTCATGATAATTTCTGTAACTTCACTTATTATGTGCCTGTCCTCTGCTTAGGTACACCTTGGATATTGAATCTGAACTTTTTCCAGAAGTTTTATTCATTCAATAATTGAGCACACATTTATTAAAATGTCTACTACATGCTAAGTATTCTGTTTCAGAAGTTTAATAGACAAATTCTACAAAAACAAAAAAAATGACAGGATTAAGTCTCTCTATATTAAATCAATGCATACTTGAATACTTAATGACTACAATGCAAAGTTGGAATTTGATAAGATAGTGAGAATTGAATTGTAGAACTAACATCATGAATGAGAACATGAGAGGGAAAGTGCTTGTAGATTAGATGGAAGCCTCTCACCCATTTATCACTAATACTTTACCTGAAAAAAGTCATTGGTACATATTGGACATAACAGGCACAAGGCCAAAATCAGTATAAAGCTACAATAAAAACTAAGAAAAATGTGTGATTAAAACTGCATTTATTAAACTTTGATTATGTGCCAAGTGCTGTGGTAAGTTTTGGACCTCAGAATACAAAAAGCAAAGAGATTCCCTACCCTGAAGAAACTTTCATTCTAATGGAGGGAGAGACTACACATAAGGAGAGCAGTGGTCAAGAGTTAGCTCTGGTCCAGAAAATTGCGTAGATGATGAATGGGACATAAAAGAGTAAATTGACACACCCTCTTAAGGAATGGTGGCAAAGTCGATATGATCATGGTTTGTGGTTTCAGATATGGGAAATTATGGAGGAGGATAGAAGGGTATTCAGGAGGGGGAAAAGTTCACTGATAAGGAGATATCTGACAACTTGGGAATGAAACAAAGCATGATTTGGGCTTTTTCTGAAATAGTGGCCTTTCCTACATAATAAATAATCCAGAAAATGGAATCACAAAGCAGGGATTTCTCTAGGATGGGAAAGCAGTTGGACAGGCAGTGGAAAATGTGATTGGAGATTAGGGAGAAAAATGAAGCATCACTGGGGCTTTCCTTGAAATAGTAGAGATAGCTACCTTTTCAGGAGAGCAGTCTTACTGCAGAATTTCTCTGGTGTAGGAAAGCATGTTCCCTATTTTTCTTAGCCTCCTGGTTTCCATGTCCTGGAAGCACACTTTTATAAGAATGTTGCCTACAATTGGATATAAGATTCCAGATATCTCTTAACCAGGGAAAATCATAGTGGGGCCTCCCCACCTTGCCACTTTTTGGACATCATATTTTTTCTCATGATGCAGCCTAATGAAATCTTACTCTCTTGGATTCTCTCTCCAACTATTGTCCGGGTCTCAGTCATTGGATCAGTGTTGCCTCAGACAAACTGAGGCCAGGGAAAGACCTTAATTTAGAAAGCCATCTATTGCGTCCTGGGCCATTACTAGTTACCTTGACTTTTGTCTTACTGGACTTAGATGACTCTGGAGGAGAGAATGAGGCTGAAGACTTTGCGTAGCTCTGCCTCACGTAAATCTGATTCACATACAAGTCAAGCCATCAGCCTCATGGTTTCATTGATCCTCTTCGAGAATGAAAGATCAATGATGACAACAATGAGAGCATAAACGGTAACTCATCTTGAACTTGAAGTTGTCTGATTCTTCCTCCTCATGCTTATTTTACACGAATTTTTATCCATCTATTCTAACCTCTTTATTTAGGCAATGATTTTATTTTAAATTCAAGTGTGGGATTTTACATTTCATCTGATTAACTTTTATATTACTGGAATAGACCAATTGTTTCTAGACTATTGAGATTTGTTTTCGCTGTTGTTGCTGCCTTGCATTCTCACTCAGTTGTCCAGTAAGTTACTATCTCTGTTGAGTCTAGTTATCTGAATATTGGATAAGAATGACATCCATCCTTCCATCCAAGATCATGGTCCTAACCTATGATGTCATCACTGTAAAGATATGGAAAATTCCTCCATCTCTGAAGATTGTTAGCTTGTTTGTAATTTATCATCTTAGGAAGTTGCACTGAGACTTCTAATGTCATGTCCTTGGTTATAGATCTAATATGTGTAAGAGTCAGGGTTTGAAACCAAGTATTTCTTATTCCAAAGGATTCATTGTATCTATATTATTGATGTAAACTCTGAACGTCACAAGTCTATGAAGATAACTCAGGGGCGCTCCACTAGAACCTCTTTTAAGTTAACATCAACGTATTGGCCTCTGCTTTTGAGGTCTGGGCATCCAAACAATTTGGAATCCATTTTGAACCATTTTGACAGTAAGGAAAATTTTATTGATTTTGTAAATCCACTTTTCAGTAGATTTAAGAGCAGTGTGAGCTAATGGATATAGAGCTGTCCTCAAATTCAGGAAGACAAGTTCAAATTTCATCTGTCACATGCTGAAGAAGTTGGAAAAGATTGTCTTGAATAGACTTGAATAGTCTTCCTAGTTCTAACTTGCTAACTCCATTTATAAAGGAACAACACTTTGACTCCCTGAACTGTACTGACTAAGGATGATGTCCATGTGAACTTCTATACCATTCTAGTATAGATTAGGAGAAATCATTTTTGAAAATTTTCTGATCCTTTTCTAGATGTGTGAAAGTGAAGTTTGAGTTGTTAATCTTAAGAAGATAGTTGACCTGAATAGACACACTATATAAATTAATTACTTACCTTGCGGGCCAGAACTTAAGTTCTAGATTTATAATGACCAGGTTCAACACTGAATTCCTCACGCAGACATATTCTGTAACTTCTACCCCCATCCAATCCTGGATAATCCAGAATTTGGACAGTTATCAAAGGGCATAATCAGTTTTTGAAGGTGGAAATAGAACTGAGGTATAATGATGCTCGAATTAGAGGAATATAAATTAAGACAGTTTCAAGTTACCAAATTAAACTTTCTAGAATGACAAAAATAGCACAACATAGTAAATACAATTTTGATGGATTTTCAGGGAAATAAGAGCACTAATATGTCTTTGGTTCTGTAGAAAGCATGTCTTAAAGCAGAGAATGATGATATACTACCCATTTCTGAAGCTTTAAATTCCAGAGAAGATGCAAACCCTTACTGAGAGTGAGGTAGTTTCTTCATCTAGACCTTTGCCATACTAGTAAAATCACAAATCCAGTTCCTATATAGTCCCTCTATTTTAAATAGAGATGATAAAGCCAGAGTTATTACATTTCAGATGATTTGGGGAATGAAAACAACGGCAAATAAATTTACTATCTTAAGTACTAAGAGTTTATATAATATTTTATTACCTTTATGGATGCCTTCTTGATCACTTGTATTTCATAGGATCATGGATATAGAGCTACAAGGGAACTTAGAGGCTATCTAGTGTAACTCCAACCCCATTTTACAGATGAAGAAACTAAGGCATCAGAAGCCTAAGTGATTTTCCCAAGGTTGCAAAGGGAAGGTTGTTTGTAGTCATTATGTAAAATAATAAATTTTAAAATAAGAAGTCTTAATAGAATTATTGTGGAATTCAGGTTGCCAAATATGTAGAAATAAATGCACTTCCTTTTCTGTTAATGAAAACTTTCTGGGTGTTGATAGAGTGACCACTTCAGTCCTTCGAAAAAAATACCATCTCTGGCTGATTCATTGTGCTGTGTCAAGGAATCTTAGCTCTGGGAAAAGGATCTCAGATCTGGTTTTTTCCCAAGAGGCAAGGAATCAGGTGACTTTTTTTACTTAATGAATGGCTTCATGAAAAATCTTTCGAATTTATTATATAGTTATAGTCAGAATCCTATGTTGCTTTTTGATAATATATACTTACATCTGACACTGAAGTATTTAGCTTTTTATAGATAAAAAATAGAGCAAGAGTTGTAGTTTTAAAATAAATTTTATTGTTTTTGTATGACTTAAGTTTCCCTATCACCTTCCTGCGCCTCCTTTTCAGAGAACCATCTCATATAACCAAAAAAAAAAGCTTATGAAAAAAATCAGCAAAATCAGTCAATCCATCAAAAAAAAATGAGAAAGTACCTCTGACATCCCATAACCATGAACCTCCCACCCATGCAAAGAAATAGGGGATTTCTTCTCATATCTATTCTTTGGTATTCTGTTTATTCTTTATAATTTTGCAGCATTCATTTCAGTTGCATTATGTTTGTTATTCTGTTTGCATTGTATTTCATGCTGTATCATTTCACATACATCTTTCCATGCTTCTTAGTATCTAATGTATTTATAGTTTTTTACAGGACAATAATATTCCATTACATTTATGTAATCCCAATTTGATCATTCATTCCCCAATCAAAAGAAATCTACTTTTCTTTTAGTTTTTTGTTTACACAAAAAGTGCTGTTATTAAATATTTTGGTGTATGTGGGAATTTTGTTTTTATCTGTGACCATCTTTGGGGTATATACATCTCAAGGCTCTCACAGTTTTAATGGGGGAGAAAGAAAAATAACTATGCACAATATCAATTGGATCAATTGGCGATAATTCAACAGAGGGAAAATACTAACATTAAGGGAAATTGGGAATGGCCTCTTATGGGATTTTAAATGAGACCTGAAGGAAGCCAAGAAGCAAAAGTGAGAAGGGAAAGCATTCCAGGCATGGGAGACAGACACTGAAAATACTTGGAGTTAGGTCATGGAATATCTTCTTTGGGGAATAACAAGGAAGACATTGTCACTGGATTACAGAGTACATGTGAAAGTAGGGAGGAGGAGATATAGGAAGGCTGGAAGGCTTGAATGCCAAACAGAATTTTATATTTGATGTTAGAGGTGATAGGGAGCCACTAGATCCTATTGAATAAAAGAGTGGCATGATCAGAGTCTCAATTTAGGAGAATCACTTTGACAGCTAAGTGGATGATGAATTATAGTGGGGAAAGACTTGAGGCAGGGAGACCAACAAAAGGGTATTGTAATTATCTAGGCATGAGGTGATGAGGACCTGTGATGCTAGGGTGGGTCCAAGAAGAGAAGAGAGTGTATACTAAAGATCTCACAAAGATAAAATGGATAAAACTTGGCAACAGATTAAATATTGGGAGCGAGGGAGGATTAAGAGAGTGAAGAGCCAAAGTTGACAAATTGATTGTAAGCCTGGATGCCTGTGCAGATAGTGGTGACCTTGACAGTAATAGCAAGGATGGGGAGAGGGGACGGCATGGAGGAAAGAGTTTAGTTTTGGGCAAGTTGAGTTTAAAATATTTGAGATATAGTTTATATATATATATATATAAAATTACTATTATTATAGCTCATATATATTTAATACTTTAAGGTTTGCAAAAACCCTTTACAAATATTATCTCATTTTATCCACTCTAACAATCCTGGGAGGTAGGTGCTATGATTATCACCATTTTACAAAGAAAAAAACTGAAGCAGAGACTTAAATGACTTGTCCATGGTCGCACAGCTAGCCGAAGCTGGGTTTGAACTTAGGTCTTCCTGACTCCAGGTCTGGTCCTCTGGCCACTGCTCCAGTAGGTGCCGGTTTGGGATGTCTAATAGGCAT
Source organism: Bettongia penicillata ogilbyi (assembly GCA_023548195.1). Classification (NCBI taxonomy): domain Eukaryota; kingdom Metazoa; phylum Chordata; class Mammalia; order Diprotodontia; family Potoroidae; genus Bettongia; species Bettongia penicillata. The sequence goes on from JAJHZJ010000003.1 coordinate 4,894,157, forward strand.
TTGGACATGCAAATCCAGAGGTTAGGGCTAGATAAGAAGGTCTGAGAGTCATCAGCATAGAACTGAAAATTAAATCTGTGGAAACTGTTGAGATGATGAAGCAGAATAATACAGAGGGAGAGGAAGAAAAGAAGGTGCTGGATAGAGCCTTCAGCAACACACGTGTTCTTAATACAGCATTACAACTATAAATTGGCTTTTGTACTATTATGATTTTTTTATTATATTGGTTTAGCCCAGCCATGAGCGCTGAATATTTCTCCAACCGTTTAAGTAGTTTTTTAAAGTAGTTTTTTGTAAATGAATCTTGAAACCCAAATAGTCTATACATTTTATAGTTGTTTTCAATGGCATTTCCTTTTACCTCTTTGGTTTGATTTTTATTTTAGTACAAAAATGCTGTGGAGACTTTGTTGTGGCTATTAATTTTCTCAATTTATATCTTCGCTGATTCCCTGGAATTTTCCAAATTGTCATATCACCAAATTGGCCTAATTTTATGGTTGCTTTGACTGTCTCTACATCTTTAATTTCTTTCTTGTTTTACTGCTTTTACTATAATCTCCAGAGCCATACCATATAATTTTGGGGGAAAAGTGAACATATTTGCTTTCCTTATATATTTGTGGGAAATACTAGTATATCCCCATTGCATATGTTGAATGCTTTTGGTTTTAGGTAGATATATTTGTTATTTTAAAATCCCCCATGTTCCTAACAAAAGCTTTAATATATATATATATGTATATATATACATATATATGTATGGTTTGTACTTTGCTCGAGGTTTTTTCTGCATCTACTGAGATAGCAGAAGGTTGTATAGATTGTTGTTTTTGATATGATTGGTTATGTTGACTGTTTCCCTAATGTGAGACCATCCTTGCAAATCTTGAATAAATCCATGGTCATAATGAATGATTTCTTGGATAAATTGATGTAGTCTATTTTATAGGATTTTTAAAAAAGATTTTGAATGGATAGTCATCAATGATATATTAAAATATCTATTAAACTTAATTGTAGAAAAAAAGCTTCAGCTGAACAGTTTATAACTTTTAAGTCAACTAACAGTATTAGCAGTAGTAAGTGTCGTATCTGACATTGATGTAGCACTTAGCTGCATTATTTTATTTATTCCTCATAGCATTCCATCTACTAAGATGAGCTATGAGGCACTGAGCAATGAACTTCTAGCCCAACTATTTCTGATACTTTATCAGTTGAATTTCTGATACTTAAAGAGATGGCAGCATAGGAAGATACATGATTGTGCCTTGGTACCACTTTACCCTTTAATGTACTGAAATTGACACTTCAGATTATTTGAAGAATGTCAGTGATGAAATGTACAAAAGGCCCAGAATGAACCAAGGGCTGTCTGTCTCCTTTAACACATTGACACCCTTGTGTGTACATATATATAATATATATATAGAAATATATTTAAAATGTGTTTCTATATACATACACACAGACATACACACATATGTGAATATTTATGTCCACATATACGTATATATTTATATATTTCTGTGGAAATGTAGGATTGTTGGAAAAAAACACTGGCCTGGGACATAGAAGACTTTGGTTATTTGTTACTATTATTAATTAGCTGTCTGATTATTGGTAAATCACTTTGCATGTGATGAGTTAGACGAGCTGTACTCTTCCTTGCAATCTCTAAAATTTTAGGATTAATTCATCAGTTTAGGCCATTGTAAATTTTAGAGCAGAGTTATGAGGAGATGTGAAGGAGGGTAGCAAGAAGAATTGGAAATATGAGGGTGATCTCACAGTGGGAGTGCCTAGAGTAGGTGGAGGAAGGACAACAAGAAAGCCTCTGGCTCCCACAAGAACACTGGAAATAATACTTTTATCCTTGTACAGTTTTGCACAGGCCTGATCTGAGTGTAAGCTTGTCTGTCTCCGTTTTAGCATTTTGGCTGCTTGTCCCTGTCCCCCCAGTCTTGAGGGAGGTGGTATACTCCCACTGTTGATCATTTGAAAGAAGGGAGTCTATTTTTCTTTAGAGAATCAAAGGGCTCTTCCTTCTGAAGTTTATGACTATGGACTAACCAATGATCCAGAGAGATGGAAAAGCTGTGTGATTGTCAAGAAAATGTAAGATTCTCATATAGTTGATTTCTAGTTCTTTGTATATAGGTTATCTGCCATGTAGATCGTATTCTGTACCAGACAAGAGCCACTGGTCATCACTAAGCTTCTCTGCTTCCTTCAGAGTCTGAGCTTAAGCCAGAAAAATAAGAGTAAGAGCTGCCCAAACTGACCGCAGAAGAATGACATTCTAGTTGCTCAGGATGTCACCTTGTGTATCTCAGAAGAATTCCCTACTCCCCGGGTAGATAATCCATGACTGTGTTCTCCTTAATTGGCATGGATAATTGAGAAGTAAATATAGATTGTTGTCAGATTTAATACCGTCTCACTGACTATTCCCAACCTAAAAGTAAAATTCTTCTTTCCTACTTTATGCAATTGGGCACAGTCATGAAAACTGTATTCATGCAAATAATTGACTACATAGGGTCATAGGTGTATTAGAAAGTTAATGGAAGTGTGAAACTTAAAATTCTCTACATGCAGCTATAAATTTTGTTTTCCAAAGGGATCATTATTTCTGTGGAGCAAAGAATCCAGTACCAAATATAGTCTTGTAAAAAAAGTTGGATTTTTACTATGTCATCCCCAACAGAAGAAAAGTGCACTCAAAACTTGGAAATTGCTTTAAAATCAGCTAATTCTTTTCAGGCAAGGGAAAACTCAAATATGTTTGTAATATGTCAATTTTGCTTTCAAAGAAATATATATTACTGTGACTTGCCAGAACTACATGGGGAGTTAAAGGCAGAATTTAGGACTATAAGATTTAGTGCTGAAAAAAATCTTTGAAATTATCTAGCCATTCTTCTAATTGTAAATATAGGGAAACCGAGTCCAAGATAAACTGGCTCACCAAAGTTCATCCAGGTTTAAGTAAAAAACAAACAAAAACCTGAACGCAGTGTACTATCTACTATATGACACATATTTAAGTATTTATAGAATATTCATAAGTATTTAGCTATCATGATAAGCCATGTAATTTTAGAAATTATGAGGACTTTCAAGATTATCTAATCTAATTGTCATATTTTGTAAATGAGGGAATTGAAGTCCAGAGAGGTCATCTGATTCTCCTTTTCCACATGGCTAGTTTTGGCAGTCTTTTTATTACTATTATTATTTTTTCAACTGACTCACTTTTTCTTCCTACTACATTGCCTTACTCTTATGCCTAAAACCCCGAGAAAGTTCCTGATTCACAGTCCACAGTGCTTTCTGATTCATCCTCATTGACTGGATCCCCCTTTCCCAATTTTGTGATTTTTCAGTTCGTAGCTGAGTGCCCTAAATCGATTTTAGTCTCAAACTGAGGGGCCCTAAAGTCCCACGGGGGCAGCTAGTTGAAGCAATAGATAGAGTGCTGGATCTGGAATCAGAAAGACTCATCTTACTGGTTGCATGACCCTAGGCAACTCGTTTAACCTTCCTTGCCTCAGTTTCCCCATCTGTAAAATGAGCTGGAGAAGGAAATGGTAAGCTCAGTATCTCTGCCAGGAAAACCCCAAAGGAGGTCACAGAGATTCAGACGTGACTGGAAAAGAACTGGACAAATAGATCCCATGGAGCAGAGTTCAGCTTTCTTTTGGGACTGCCCTGTCTTTTGACTTGCCTTGGAGTAGAAAGCAGACTCATCACAGAATCTCCAAACTTCTATGAGACTTTAAAGGCTGTCTAGTACATGCCACATCTGGGAAAGAACCTCTTACCTGTAGCTTTGTTCCATTATTGGCTACCTCTATATCTAGAGGGGAGCAGGAAGAGGTTTGGGAGTTGAGAGAAAAATGTTCTTGATCTTGACAAGCTTTCCTAGATGCCCTGATCATGGCACACATGTTTGTATCTCTGGAGACCTTTCTCTCCAGCCTTCATTGTTTGGGCAGTAGGGACCATAATTTCTAGGAATCTCTACACACTCCCCATATTAGGTCCCGTTACTACTGGTGAAATGATGATGGCCAGTGGCCAGTAAATAACCTGGAATCAGATTCTCTTGCCTTATAGCAAAATAAACCTCTTTTGACAAATAAAATTGCATTTCTATAGAATCATGATTTTTGAATAGAGAAGTTTATGTTTTTAAATTGAGGGTTCCTCTTCCAGAATATTTGATAGTGGGTCTGTGGATCACTTACACTGATGTTAAATAGATAGGAGTCCTACTTATAACATTTACTAACTGTTTACCCTTGTCACTTCATCTCTGTGCCTCTGTTAACTTTTTTTTTTTATAAAACTGGGCATAAGAATACTTTTACTATCAACCTCAGGGTGTTGCTTTGAGGAATATACTGTAAACTGAGAAGTTAGAACTTTTCAACCAAGATGATTGTCTCAACAGAGGAAGCACACCTACCTTGTACACATCTGTTCCAGAAAAAACAAAACAAAACTAAAATTCTCACTGAAACTAATAATGATCAAAGAGTCCAGTGAGAAATGATAGTAAATGATTTCTTCCAAGAAAAACTACACCAAAAATTTGCCAGAAGTCCATGAAGAAAATGAACAGGAGCCCTCAGCAGAGCCCATACTAGGACAGGCTAGCAAACAAGTAGCCTGCTAGCATGACTAAAGACAGGCCAGAGACAGATGTAGCCTGCAAGACTGTCCAGAAACAGCAAGAATGAAGAGCTTTCCCCAAGAAGGACTAACTGGGGTGAGAAATCCACATCAGGGAACTCCAAAGTTATTTTGCTAACAGCAACCAGTGCATAGTGGAACCACTCAGATCATAAAAACTCATGGACTTTGAGGTCCCTAGCACTCTGTACTCCAACAAGGGGCTGGACTCTAGGAGGGGACAGTGTTCTGGGATAAGAACAAGCAGGGCTGAGTAGTCTTCAAAGAATATCAGTGCTGAGCATGGCCTGGTATAAAGTTTTAAATCAGAGCTAGAGAGATCACGCTAAACTACAAGTAAACTAAAAAAGACACCGACTAATATGAAAAATTAATATAAACCTAGAGATGGCCAAAAATCCAGCCTAAAAAAATAGTAATGTCATATCAAATACAACCAAAATCTTAAAGGAAAAAATAGATTTTTAAAAAAGAACTATATGAATTCTCAGAAAAAAATGAAGCGAGATTAAATAAATAAAAACTCTGAAAGAAAGATAATAAATATCCTAGAAGAGAAGGCAGTAGAGTCTCTGAAAACGAGAATAGATCAGAAAGAAATTAATGAATCAGTGAAACAAGAAAAGATGTTAGAACAAAATCAAAAGATTGAAAAAAGTAGTAAAAAATGCATGCTATCCAATATCAAAAACAACTGAGCTGGAAAACAGGTCAGGGAGAGAAAATTGAAGAGTCATTAGACTTCTAAAAGCCATGGCTGGAAAAAGAAAGTTGGACATTACATTTTAGAAAATCATTAATTAGAACTGCCCAGATCTATTAAAATTGAAGGGCAAAGTGAAGATTGAATCGGGGGAATCACCTCCTGAAAGAAACTCTAAAAGGAGAAGTCCCAGGATTGAGATAGCCAAGGTCTAGAACTTCTATGTAAAAGAAAACGTAACCTCAGGTAGGCATTCAGAAAAAAAACCCAAAAAACCAAAAACAACTTCAAGTACCTAATTGGGATCACACAAGAGACCTGACAGCTTCTACTAAAAAGAAGAGATCTCAAAATGTGTTTTGCCCCGCAAAAATGATAGACTTACCACCAAGAATAACTTAGCCTGCAAAGCTAAGTATATTCCTACAAACATGTGAAAGGAATGTGGAGAAGGAGGCATCAGATGATTCTCACTCTTATCTGAAATAGACAGATGAGGATTAAACACACACACACACACATAGAGAAGTTTATGTTTTTAAATTGAGGGTTCCTCTTCCAGAATATTTGATAGTGGGTCTGTGGATCACTTACACTGATGTTAAATAGATAGGAGTCCTACTTATAACATTTACTAACTGTTTACCCTTGTCACTTCATCTCTGTGCCTCTGTTAACTTTTTTTTTTATAAAACTGGGCATAAGAATACTTTTACTATCAACCTCAGGGTGTTGCTTTGAGGAATATACTGTAAACTGAGAAGTTAGAACTTTGGGGTAGAAATATATAAAACTCGATAGGGAAACAGGGAACAAAAGGAAGAATGGTACCAAGGAAGGAATAATCACCAGGGAAGAAAAAACTAATTCTGAAAGGAGGTGTAAAAAGAGGAGAAAATGAAAAGAACTATATTCTAAGAGGATGTCTATCTCTTGGGAAATGACTGAAGAAATTGTGATATATGAATGTACTGAAATATTAGTTCATATTAAGAAAGTACAAAAGGGATGATTTCAGAGAATCCTAGATAGAGCAAAGTGAATATAAAGAAGAGGATAATTTATACCTGTCAACAGCATTGTAAAGAAAAACAGCTTTGAAAGACTTAAGAACTCTCTTCGGTATAGTAACCAAAACGTCACAAAGAACCGGACTGACGGTGCATAGAAATACACATTTTTAGGCAGAGGTACTGTGCAGATTCTTTTCACTATGCTTATTTGTTAACAAGTAATTTTTTTAAATTAGTTCCTAATTGAGGATTGTAATAGGGGAGCAAACTGGGTTTGACAATGGTAATAATTTAAGAAGAGTCATTGCAATATTTTAGAAAATGTAGGGAGTTCAAAAGAAAGCACAGACTAGCAGAAGTTATGAAAGCAATGTGGAATTTGTTGTGTGAATTTTAAAAGTAAGTGGTGTGAAATGGAGATTCATGGTTTCATATTATAGTTCTCTTTTGTATTTTGTTGTGAATATGAACATTTTAAGTGTTTAGAATAAAATAATTTTTAAAATAAATTTTATTAAGGCTTCAAAGAAATGGGAATTCTTCTTATCTAACCACTTAGGAGAAAAGATTTTTCTCAAAGTTAAATTATGTATTGTCACAGTTAAAAGCTGAAAATGAATTTGTCTGTGATAAGAAAGCATAATTAATCTTAATTAAACTGACATTTACCCTTCTATGGTAAAAGGCTAATAATTTATTGTAAGTTACTGTGCTTTGATAAAACAATAAAGTCTTTTGAATTTAACATGTATATTTCAGAGAACTAATTCAGCCCTCTAACCCCATATTTTAGCTTGAATTGGCCAACTTTTTAAAAGTACAGTAGGCATTAGTTTCTTTCTGGTCCTCAGATTTAGTCACTACTACTATTAAGAATCACTACTCTTAGTATCTATGGAATCATTCTTTTTTGGAATTATTCATTGCATTTAACTTGTTGCATTCATAACTATCATATATAAAAAGTACACAAAAATCATAAATATACATATATAATATACATATATGTGTATTTACATATGTATATATAGTTCTTGGTGTCTAAAAGCCTTAATTTCAAACGTAAATAGACTGGAACTACAATTTTACTGATATTCTCAATGAGGAAACTCCCTCTATGACTGCAAATTGGCTTCTGATTTGTAGCTTAAAAGCTTCAAAACTTCCCAGATGACTGGCAAGTTAAGTAACTTACCTGAGATCCCACAGAGGTAGGTCATGAATCTTAAGTTTTCCTTTCTTCCAAGTCCAGATCTCAATGCAATATGCCATTCTAATTTTGTTTAACTTAGATAATCAGTTATTTCCCTGAAAGGATTCTTTTCAGAGGCTTGATGTTCTCAGATTACCAACATGTATGTATCACACCATGTACTTCTAAACTGACCTAACTTTTAAATAAAGATCTATATACAAATGTATCAAGGATTGTTTCCTTTTCCTACGTGCATTATTCCTACCTATATGCATCCCATGCTAATTACATATGTAAGTATTGATCATGTAAATGCAAAATGCAAGTGAATATTGATTTGTGGATTACAACTGTGTGGTTTCCTGCCACAACCTACCCTTCTTCCAAACTTTTCTATTTCTTTTGAAGGCATCACTTTCTATTTACTTAGGTTTGCAAACAAGAATTATCCTGTTCTTCACTGTATTTATCCAATCATTTGCCAATTCTTGTCCATTCAACCTCTGTAGAATCTCTTGCACTTATTAGCTTTTCTCTACTTACACAGAGCATATATAAATGAGATTAATGTTTATTTCCTTTTTAGAAATCAAGATTCAGTAACTTGAGCATGTAGTTGATGTTGCTATGCATTGTTTTAAAAACAAGAAATAGCAAACATCCCATTTTCCTGTTTCTTCCTATTATTATTATTCCATTTTTGTAAATGATAGCAATTTAGATAGAGTTCCTCAAAGTCTGCTTTTCATTATTCTACACACTACAGTGAAAATAACTTATACAAAGCTTTAATAGCTTAAAACTTGGAAAAATTTTAGGGACACCCTGTGTGTAAGAAACACTTTACATTCCTTTACAGAGGAATTTAACCTCTCTCATTTCATTTGTTCCTGACTACAATCATGTTCCCGTTTTATAAAGATACTAAATAGACCCTGTTGTACTTTTCTTTTGATTAGTGCTTATTTTTGACATTTTCCCACTCGGATACTGACTGGTTAGAATCATCAGTTGTCCCCACATTCCTCAAGTTGCAGTCTGTACCCAGATCATGCCAGCTTCGTTTCTGGACTGAGTCTATCTTGGAAACATATTAATATTATTTCTCCTAATTGGGATATTGTAGCTTTAATTACATAGATCTTAGGAGCTGTTTGCTTCTATATCCTGTACCTTCCTACCAATTAAGTGTTCAGAATCAGCAGATGAAAAATTACGTTAATGCAAGGCACATTTCTCTGTTAGGTATGTTTTTGCTTCACTTTAGAAGTATGATACTTCACAATAATTTTTAAGTTGGACACCTAAGTTGTCAAATTAAAAGCACAGAAAAATAATTTCTAAATTTTTTTTAGCAGAGTATATGTTAAACATTTATCAAATGATGCATTTTATTTCTTGATAGAATATGTTGTTTCTGAACTGAGTGACAGGACAATCTGACTAGCTCCCAAAAGTTACTTTGACTCAAGTCTTCCTTTGGATTTCTGTGTGATAGGAGGTGTTCTGTATATGTCTACCAAGTATCAGAGAAAGACTGTCTTTGGCAATAATTCATTGTCTGCTGTTAATGTAAAATGTTCAAGAAAAGTATATTAAGAGTTGTATTGTATATGCACCAATTATGCATAATATCATAGGAAGTTAAAACATATTATTTACACTAGAGAATTATATTTTGCTAATGAATCCATATTAGTTTAACAGAAGTTGAACCTGAGAAAGCTGCTCTTTCTTCCTGGGGTCTATACTAAAGCACTGATAGAGCTAGACCAGTGAATTGAAGAAAAATGAAAAGGTTTGACACAACAACATAAATAAAAGAAAATTTGTACCAAGAATTAAATTTAAGTGATTACATCAAAGCAAGTTTGTAATAGCCTTTCTCTTTGGGTATATGACACTAAAAGTTTATTCTTCCTGGTGACAAAGGATATTTAATTTATTGTATCATTTTCTAGTTGACTCCTAGAAGATTAGCCTCATAAGCCAAATCATAAGATGCCTAGAACATTTAAGAAAATAAAGCCTCCTTTTTCAGAAGAGGTCTGTGGAGTTTGTGCATTTTTGGCACTTACTAAAGTAAGTGGATAGAGATATGGCCTCATAGTCAGAAAGATCATATTTAAGTCCCATTTCTAACACAAACTGACTCTGTCATCCTGGGAAAGTTAATTTAACCTCCCATAGTTCTAGATAACTCAAAGACTATATACATGGCAGTGCAACTACTGATCCTCAGTAGTAAATGTAGTTTTTTCCTTGAGAATTCCTAAGTGTAACGAAATCACAGGTCTAGTATCTCCCAAAAGTTAAATAATATTATAAAAACAATTTGTTTTAACATGTTGAATAAATCTAATAGATGAAAATCTTACAGAGTAGAACCATAAACTTAATTAGCTCATTAGCACTTTGCTAATAGTTAGTTAGTTGATCTAACTGTAAACAGATTTCTCCATATGTAAATTTTTTTTCTTGTCAATGCATAATGCATTTCATTTTTAGTAATGTTACTTAGCTTTAGGATTGTCACAATCTTATCCTTCGGTAGTAGTCAGTAAATAACTACTTGTAGTACTGCATGTGTAGAAAACTAGAAACAAACTAAAGTTTAAATTATTATATTCCTTTAAGTAGTTATTACATTTAAAATCAATAAACATTTCTTTCTTTCTATCCCCCCAGGTGGAAAAAAAAAAGCAAAACCCATGTGGTAAATATTTGTAGTCAAATAAAAACAAATTACCCCAATCATCATGTCCAGAAATGTATGCATCTGGAATATATCATCACGTTCTTAGGAGATGGGTAGCTTGCTTCATCCCCTGGAATTATGGTTGGTCATTGAAAATTGAACAAAAGTCTTAGGGTTTTTTAAAAATTGTTTTAAAAGTGTTATTATAAATCATTCTCCTAGTTCATGCTGTATTAATACATAGAAGTTTCAGGTTTTTCTAAAACATTTCATCACTTCATTTAGTGAAGTGATATTATATAACTATATACCATAATTCCTTAACCCGTTCCTGAATTGATAGGAACCCTTTTAGTTTCTAGTTCTTTGCCACTCTAAAGAGACCCACTGTCTATTTATATGCAAGAGTCCTTTTTCTCTTCCCTTGATCTCTTTGGGTGTTCCAGCCTAATAGTGTTCGTATAAGGTTAAACAATTTGCACAATTAAGTAACTTCTGCAGCAGTTTCAAATTGCTCTCCAGAATGTATCAATTTACAACTCTTTCTAGTGTTCCCCCTTTTCCACAATCCCTTCAATATTTGGCTTTTTCCTTTTTTCTGATGGATTTGATTGATCAATAGCTTATTCATCAGTCTGTTCAACATCAGTCTGTGAACAGAGGTACTTTGATTTATATTTCTCTAATTTGTGATTTGGAATACTTTAAAAATTTACTTTTTATTTTGAACTTAAGAAATAAAACAAGCATTTCCATAACATAGTAGAACAGAAAAAAAAAGATGATTGGGTATGAAACTGTAAATATATTATGTACAATTTGCTATACTTTTGAGATATATACTAAAATTATTGTATAACTTTGTTTTTTTCTTCCTCCCCCCACCTAGAGATGGTTACCATTAGACACAAATATGTGCTCACATACACACACACGTATGTAAAACCATTCTATACATACTTCTTTTTTATCAATTCTTTCTCTGGAAACATCATCTTCCTTCATATGTCCTTTGTCGTTAATTTGGGTATTTATGGTCAAAATGACTTAGTCACTCAAAGTTGTTCTTAAAGCAATGTTTCTGCTACTGTATACAACATTTACTTGGTTCTGCTTCTTTCATTCATCATTCTTTTGGGCAAGTCTTTCCATGTTTTTCTATGATCATTGAGCTTGTCTTTTCTTACAGCACAGTAGTATTCCATCGCAATCTTATTCCACAACTTACTCAGTTGTTCCCAACGGATGGGCATACCCACAGTTTCCAGTTCTTTGCCACCACAAAGGTAGTTGCTATAAATCTTTTAGAACATTTATAGGTTCTTTTCCTCTTTTCTTATTCATCTTGGGAAACAGACAAAGTAGTACTATTGTTGGTTCAAAGGTATAAACAGTTTAATAACTCTGGGCATAATTCTAGGTTGCTCTCCAAAATGGTTAGATCAGTTCACAGGATGACTTTTTCATGTTGTTGATACTATCGTCTGCTTTTTTTTTCTTTTGAGGCAGTTGGTATTAAGTGACTTACCTAGGGTCACACAGCTAATAAGAGACTAAGGTTGGATTTGAACTCTGGTCCTCCTGACTCCAGCCCTGGTTGCTATTTGTCAACTTTTAAAAGTTGGCTAGAGGTTAATATCATTTTTGAATTTACCGGGATAAAATTTTGTTTTACTTTGACAGTTTTTGGATAGAGTTGGGGAGACCTGTTACAGTAAAAAATGACTACTAGTAGCATTGGATGCTTTGAGTTTTAACAATCCTTTGCATTCAATACCTGGGTTTTTTTTGCTTTTTCTAGAAGTCACTGGCATTAATGTGTGCTTTTTAGAGTAGTTCTTTAAAAATTTGCTGTAAAAATGAAAAAAAAATCTTATCCTTTTGTACCTATTTCAGAGATAAGAAAATATTATTTACCAGGTGTTCCAGAACATTGATTGTCAAATCATTGCAATAATCTTGGACACTGGAGATTGAATCAGTGAAGCTAGAATTTAATTTTCTAAATTCCCTGGGGTTTCTGTGGTCTTTAGACTATCTGGCCTTACTGTTTTTCAGTATGTTTGTAAGTTTATATGGATAGCTGGTTTGACAGAAGTTGTAATTCCTGTTGCAATATCTTAGTTTGTATTTCATATATTTAGAAATGGGTACTGTATTTTAGAGGACAGATAGGAAGGAAAAGTAGAGAATACAGTTTGTGTCATTGTAAAGATGTGGTCTGTTGTAGAAAACTGTTTGTAAAAACTTCGTTGTCCCTTTCTCCTCTCTTTGTCTCCTTCCATACATACGCAGATTATCATAAAAGATTTTGCAAGGAAAGTAAAGTAGGCATATGTTAACAGCTACTGGCATATTTTCATTAACCTTTTTTTTCAGTATTAGAAAGGTCCTTGGTATTTTCTAAGCATTTGGTATTCTCACCTTGTTTAATATACCTCAAGAATCCCTCATGCCATTTCTTCTTCTTCATGCAGCATGTCTTTGACCGTGATATTAGAAATCAAATGTGGTAGCACTATGGCCATTGTGGAGAAAGGATTTTTCTCTCTAGAAATCTTGACAGATCTTTTCAATTTTTCATCAGTTTATTGATCTTCTTATGTTATCTTTGTTTGGATTCACTAGACCTTTGTTCAGAGTTTGCTTCTTGCTGTTTTATGAGGCTATATTGATCGTAACCTTTTTACCACCTTCCTAAGATTCAACAAATGAATCTATGTCCTAAGCAGTGTTACCTTTGGCTATCATGTATCTCCACTTGACACACAGTCTAACTTTTTGATCACTGGAGCCATTTATTTCTAGGCTCCTTTTGATGTCTTCATTATGATACTGGTCAAACTTTCTTAGAAAATGATGATAGACTATCTTGATAGAAGTTCCTTTATGCATTCCTCAGTTTTTGATGTCAGTAGTTTCTTTAATAGGTCAAGTGGGCTTTTTTGAATCACATCTTAAGTTTTCATTTCTCTTATCCTCATTTGGTATTGATTTTCATTCTTTCAAACAGTTGATGACCTAACTGTACATACATACCCTCATCAATAATAGTTTGCTTCCTTTCTAATAGTATATTATGAATTTTGTGCTCAATAATTACAATAGGTGGCATTTGTATGGCCCTTTAAGATTTGCAATATGCTTTGCATGTATTATTTCATTTCATCCTCCCAGATGGTCCTGAGAAGATAGGTGCTATTATTTTCCCCATTTTACAGAAAAGGAAACAGACTTGTAGCAGTTAAGTGAGCAGCATCACACAGCTATTAAATGTCTAAAGCAGGATTTAAACTCAGGTGTTACTGAGGCCAGTTCTATCTGATACATGGATGTATATCTATATATGTATATATGTGTATATATATATATATATATATATGAGATTTTTGTCTACTTGGTAAGTCTATGGACTCTTTCACTTTTGAATCCTGAGTTTTGCTAACACATTTCCCCATCATCCTCACTTATGCCCGCTTGCACATTGAAGATACCAAATATTAAAGAATATGTTGATTCTTTTGAACTCAGTCTATATGGAATTTCTTTTCTTCTTCACCCTCTGCAGTAGATACCGTGTTCAGTTTCATTCATCTGCATGGTGGTCCTTTTGCAGTGAGCTCTACAACAGAAGATGACCAAGTATCCTATGAAAGGTGATTCTTTTGCCTTTGGTATGATAAACCCTATCTGCCACCTCCTTTAGTTACCATCTTTTTATTATGCCATAACTACCTCTTGTTTTTCAGTTGCGTTTATAGTGAGAATGTCAAAGAATGATACAATTCTTCTCCTCCATTTGTTTATTTCTTCATTGGCCCATGGGCAAATTCCTCAAATTTATTATAGTACCAAAAATGTAGTAATGTTTTATAGACCATTTGTTATTGTTAGCAACCTATGCCTTCCTTTCTGACACTCTATCACCTTCATTGCTGAAAAAGAAGCTGGCCCTCACATGACACTGAGGGTCATTTTGGATATTTTGTTTGCTTGTTGTATTGGTTGCCATAGCCAAAGAACTCATCATTAAGCAGTTAGCATACTGAGGAGCCTCTCCATGCTTAACTGCGTAATCCCACGAAAAGCAAACTTTCCAGGACTAGAGTCATAGATTTCCTAATGTGATAGAAACTGCCAAACTTACACTTTGCTCTGGCATAGAGAGAAGAAAATCAGGATCACCTGCACACTACTAAGCAATCAGAATGGGACTTTGTAGAAAGATTTTTCTAATTATATTTTTTTTAAATTCCATTGGCATGTTATACATTAATACACACATCTTAATTCTAGCTCTAGGGTTTGTTTACTGCCTCTCACCACATTAATCACAGGTTTTCTTAAGTTACTATTGCTCATGTTCATTTTAAATAAATATAAAAACCATTTTATTGCCTTATGCCATGCTGTTCCCAAATTATAAAGAATTAAAAAGTGTATTTTCATCATTACCCTAGATATTAAATTTCTTAAGAACAAAGGGCCATTCAACATTATTTGCATTTTTCTAAAACATCTAATACTATTGTACAGTGATTGGCATGCTGTAAATGGTTAATATTGTATGCACTTTGTTGTTCAGTGAATGAATGAAGCAGTTACTATATGCTAAGTGTATGGAATTACATTAAGCTCAGCTATGTATATAAAACATAAGGGATGGGTAGGTTCTACCTCTGAGAGTTTATAAACTAGTATTTTGTTCTCTAGAATTTATTCCTTAATCACATATCACCTAGCTAACACCAAATTGGATGTGACCATATTTAACTTTTTGGGTTCAGTGGCAATATTGATCCAGTCAAAAAAAATTTATTGTAGCAATTACCTTGTTATGAATGATGATATCTAATGTGACGAGGTAGCCTGGTTTAGTGGATAGAGAGCTGACCTATGAGTTTGAAATGCCTAGGTTCAAATTTGACCTTTGACATATACTGCACAGATGACTCCCTGGTCATTTAAAGTCTTACTGCCCTAGGACACTTTTTAAAACTCCATAATGCAGAACAGGTGCCTTTGTTGGCAAAAGAGATTTCCTCACTGAGAGTTTCCTATACCAATGAAATCACTGCATGTGGGTGTGTGTATGTGAGTGTGTGTGTGTATATGTAATAGATAAACATTACTCAGTGT
Organism: Bettongia penicillata ogilbyi; assembly: GCA_023548195.1. Taxonomy (NCBI): domain Eukaryota; kingdom Metazoa; phylum Chordata; class Mammalia; order Diprotodontia; family Potoroidae; genus Bettongia; species Bettongia penicillata. Next base: position 4,909,612 of record JAJHZJ010000003.1, read on the forward strand.
ATGTATGTCTATATATACACATGGGGTATATATACACATGTATGTCAGATCTTGAGTAACTTGTCATCATTGATTATAGAAGTGAAATATCAGATGGCAGGACCAATAAGAGTACAGAGATGGGATCTCTCTGTTTGCACACATACGTTGAATTCTTTTAAGTTATTCATTTTTATATAACTTCTGATATTTCGGCAGTTGTGGTATAAAGCATGGAATGCCAGGCCTGAGTTCAAATGTGGCCTGTGTGAGCCTGGGCGTGTCATTAAACCCTATTTGCCTCAGTTTCCTTATCTGTAAAATAAGCTGGGAAAGGAAATGGCAAACTATTCCAGTATCTTTGACAAGAAAACCCCAAATGGGGTCTTGAAGAGTTGACCATGGCTGAAATGACTGAACAAGAACATTTTTATATTTATGAGTCTTCGTTGGTATCAAGGGAATTCAGCAAAAATTTTTGTAGTGATGGTACAGAAGTTTATTTTAGGTAAACTGAGTTCAAATTCTGTCTCTGATATTTACTTTGTGACCATGGGCAAATCATTCAGCCTTCCTCGGCCTCTGTTTCTTCATCTATAAGGTGGGGAAAATAATACTTTTACCACTGTCTTCATAGGGTTCTTATGAGAAAAACAATTTGTAAACTCTAACCCATTTATAAACATGAGTAGTTACTATTTGTAGAAAGTATAGGAAAAAAGAATGGTAGAGATCATTTAATATTTAATACTAAAAATTAAATTATCAATAAGTATATGATTATTCTAATTGTTTAATTATTCATATTATACAAATTAAAATCTACACACTTAGAGAACCAGTAGAATTGAATTTTGTTATGCTATGGAGACCATATGGCTAATCCATGGAAATCACAGTTCTAAGAATGGAAAGCTTATGCTCTGGACACTAATCACATTTTTATTTTTCTTCATTTCTGTTGTACTAACAAATCTCCTCAGTCCAGTTCAGAAATTGGGATACCACTGTCCTTCATCTTCAACAGTCCATTCAGTCTACTTCCTTCAAAACAGGCACATCTCCCTAGGAAACATTCCCTAACTTCAAGTCACAGTTTCTCTTTTCTCTCTATAAGCTCCTCTGCACTACTGCATTCTTTGTATTGTACTTATACTAATTGAAACTTTGTTTTATAAATGTATTTTTAAAAATGTATGTACCTTTTCACACATAATAAACCTTTGACAGTAGGAGTGTCTTCTGCTAATGCCTCTTCATATTCTCTAGTATGGAATTAAAGTGTTCTTTCTCATAGATGGATATACAGATCAGTCATCAATAGATCTGTATTTTGTATTTCTAGTAGCAATGATGCCTTTACACCTTATTCATCCACACACTCTCTTACTTAGTCCCTTTTGTAGCACAGATCTTGTTTTTAGGGCAGCTGGCTGCCTGGGGATTCGAGGTAGCAATATCTGGCCATGGCATCAAAGTGAACTCCCTAGTTCAGGTAATGATAGAATTGCAGCATGATATGGATCAGTGAGTTTACTAGCTCCAGAAATGGGAATATGAAAACAACACACAGTAAGTTCTATAAGTGGCCTTAACTGAGTCATTAATACCTATTATTACCATTCTGCTGGATCATGAAAGGGTGGTAGGAAGAATTGCCATTTCTGCAAAGCCAGTCTGTACAATTGGGACAGGTGAGTAGCTTCTATGCAGCTTGCCCAAGGCATGATTCCCCACTAAGTGGATGGCCTTTGAATGATCGTAGAAAAAAAAAAAAACTTGCTTAGAATGAAAGTGCTAGCAGTTACTTTTGCATAATTAACCACGACTTCAGTAGGAGTACACTCTCTTTGGTGTGGGAGGATGTAGGCTGAAATCTCCCTTCTAAGATTCTTCCAGTGTCAACTGGGATTTCAAATCCCCAGTGAAACTTTGGGAAATTAGATTCATATTGGGAGAGGCCCAGCTTTTTTTCTCTTACAGAAAAAATTACTCACTTTTTTTTGTGTCATGGACCCCCTTTGTAATCAATTGAAAACCATGGACCCCTTCTCAGAATCTTGTTTTTAAATGAATAAAAATAAAATATATAGGGCTGCAAAAGAAAGTGAGTACTTTGAAATGATTATCCAAATATATTTAGTAAAATAGATTTTTGTTAAGAATGTCTTGTCTTAGCGGGTAATTTTCAGATTAGAAATACATGGCTGCTCAGTGGAGTTTGTGAATTGATTTTTATATTCATTCACAATGTATTCTGATAAGACCAAGTTGATACGTAAAAGGATTAGAAGAAGTCGGATTGAAACTTTCGAGGGACGTTACTGGAAGCAAATGTTAACATTCTAAAATGAAGTAAACCTTAATCCTGGAGCATATTTACATCACTGACACTATAAATTATACTGAAATGAAGTGCCTTGTTAAATTAAGTAACCTGGCCTGATGTGAATTAGGTGATTTCTAAACTTAAGCCATCTTCCTGGGATGTACCATCTTTTTGCCTTTGCAGAGACTCCCAGACTCCACTCTCTGTCCCCCAACCCATGCCTGTAATGAACTTCTTCGTCATTTTAGTCTCTTACAATACCTAACTTCCTTCAAGGCTTATTAGCTCATTTACCTCATTCTTATAAAACCTTTCCTTTTCCTCTTTCCTTCTACTCTTTAGAACTTTTTCCGTCCTAAAATACTTCATATTTACTTATCTGTAAATATCACTAAACGAAAACTTCTTGAGGACAGGTACTTTTTCCCCCACATTTATATCTCCTGCTGCATAGCTGTGTGCTGTACTTTGAACATGTAAGCGCTTAAGAAGTGTCTGTTTTCTGATTTGAAAATACAATCAGACAAAAAGATGCCTTGTCATCAGTTGCATAAGTTAATCATAAGTTATTAAATGACCCGAAAATATAAAGAAGAAAGTAAAATGAATGTAAACTGTGGTATTGATTTGAAAGGGGATGGGAAAAAAAGGAACATGTTGTTAATGTTGTTTAGGGGGTAGATTTTACGTTTTGTTTTAGTTTCAACTTGTCCCAGAAGGTATTTATGTTGAAAGGTGTTTGAGCAATTCTGTGTGGTAAGAGATAAAGTAGATGAAACTTCAATTGTCTGTTCATGTGGGGCAAGGTAGAGAAGCTTTGTATGAATTTCTAACTGGTCAGCTTGACAATTGGGAACAGTCAGCTTTGTGTCATTATTCTAGGAGGCCAAAACAGAAAGGAAGAAAGCAGTTTAAAAGTTTCTTTAAGTGACAGGCTCTCCTGACTGATCGTAGCTTTCAGTAAGTATTGTTCTCTTTTTTGGGTACTCTGAACAGGACAGATAGGCTTTATGAGAATCTATTGTAGTAAGTTTTCATTTGTTTTTGACAGCATGAGTAAAAAATGTGAATAGGTTCTGCTCTTTGTATTTTCAGGAAGCAGAGATACAAAACCAGGTTGATATGTGTATCCATGTGACGTAAGGTAGTGAGTATGACTGGATTAGCAAGGTCTAGGCAAAGTGCTGAAGAGATCCCTAATGTAGAAGCATTCCCCTCCCTGGAAACCTGCAATTTGCCATAGTCCCAGATGGAGTGGAAACCTTGCAAACAGCAACAAACTGAGAATCTGGCAGGGACAGCAAACAAAAAGGCGTAACAGCCACATAACCTCATACTGTTGCAACATACTGAGTATTTTAGCAAGAATCACTAAACTTTTGTTTTTCAATAACTTCAGGGTTATAACAACCTGTTATCTTAAGATGTTCAGAGAAACTTACATTCAGAAGACCTACTCTGTAGCAAACATAGGACTCTCCTGCTCTATCTTACTTTGTTGTGTTTTACTCTAGGAAGTTAACCAGTGTTTCACTGAAATAAATACACAGATAAGGAAGCTACTACTAAGATTCCACAACTGTTGTACTCATTACTTAACAGTAACATTTGGTGTTGGTGATATGTTATAAATATATTTAACCATATACTGTATAGCATATAGAAATGTAAACACATAATTGAAACATATGATTATATTTTCTTTTCTGATACAAATCAAAATATAATCCAGCATGGAAATTTTGAGATTAGATATTAAATTGTTATTAGATAAAACTGAGATAAAAATTCCACAAGATAGTCTAAATGTTAAAACTTCCCTCATGATCTGTAATCCATGTGAACATCTTGTGTACTGAATTTAGCATCGAATGAATAAACAGCTAATAATGCTGTTTGTTGTTATTAATGAGAGATGTAACTTGAGATAATACAACAGAAGGGGGCTAACGAGCGAATGCGCAGTCCTTGTAACATTCATTATGCTCTGACTGGTGTTGACTTTAATGGAAACTTGGTGGCCAGGTGAAGGAACCCCTAGATTGTAACAGATCTTGCCTCGGTCTCCACCAGAGACGAGGAGATTTTACCCATTGGAGCCTTTTGTCATCACGTTCAGTGCTGCCTCAATAGCCAATAAAAAGGCTTATTGTCCCTCCACCCTGAGCTAACGGGAAACAATTAAGAGAACACTTGAGCATGCTCTGAAGTGCAGAGGGGAAGGGCCTGTCCATCACTCACACATTTCCGACAGCAGGTCCACCAGACCTCCCTGTGCCTTGATACCGGGCAGAGAACATGCTCTAAGGCTGAAGTTCTGAAAATCTGGCAGTCTGGTGAAATTCTATAGACTCTTCAGAATATTTTTAAATGAATAAACTAAAATGTGTAAGATTACAGAGGAATCAAATTATATTGAAATGCTAATCAACATTATTTTAAAAACTAGTTCTTGGATCTGAGGTTGAGAGCTCCATTTTCTGGACTGGGCTCTCATTGGCCAATCCTGTCACAGTAAACAACTTCTTTAATTAACCAAAAATTGTACATTCTCTTGTTGTGTTATGGAATCATAACTGATAGAATAGGAAGGAATCTCAAGATCACTGTCAGGTCCAGACCCATACCTTCAGGCAAGTACATAGCCTTTTTATCCCCATTTTACAGGTGAAACAGCTGAGGCAGAGAGAGAGCATAAACACGTAACTAATAAGCAGTAGCAGGAGCACTTTAATGTGTTCCTCCTTATTTCCATATAGTACTTTCTCTCCACTTTCTATACCATCTTATTTTGGGGAGCAGGGAAGTTTGAGGTGCTTTTTAAAAAAATAGGTATACTCTTTAAGTAATTGGAAGGAAAGTTACCATAAAGTCAGTGACTTCAACCATAAAAATACCTGAAACAATAAAAAAGGGACCCTGGATGTAGCCTGGTACAGTGGGAAAAGCCACTGATTGTAGAGTCATATCATGTGGGTGATCTCTATGGCCTATTTCAACTATAGGTCTGCAATTTGATGATTAAATGATGCCTTTGAACCATATGTAATAATTTAATAATTAATATTAACAATTGATATTAATTATAGTATTAGTAATTAAATGATATTAATTATAATTAATATTAAATAATATTAATAGTTAATTATAATAACCCTGCTATTTTAACTTGCCTCGCATAGTGCTGTGTGTATCAGGGCACATGTTTAGTCTAACAATGATCCCCAAACACCTACTTGTAACAAATAATATGAAAATAGATGGTAAATAAGTCAGGGAACACGCCAGCTTTTGATGCACGTTGAGGTGGTCAATGTAAGAAAGATTATTTGTAGAAAACTCATGGTTTGGATCAATGACTGTCTACCATTTCTTGATAGCATTGACTATTCAATTTATACTCAAATTATATGGTAACTTAGAATGTTTTATCATGACAGAAGTCACCATTTTATGCCCCGTAAAGGTATTTTATAAAATGCAGTATGAATGGCAAATATCCTGTCAATTATATTGAAATTAATGAAAAACCCTATAAATGTATAAAAACATAGGAGACAATAATCAAAGGCCTAACTTTTGACAGAAGCCAAAATTAAGGTTTCAACAGGCACATGTTCATTGTTCAGGTGTTTTGTTTTGTTAATTACTCATGATGGTCTGTAATAGTTTTTTTTTTCCTTTTAGTTCTGCTGAGAAAGTCCTCAAATACACCTTGAAGAATTGCAAGATTTTTGAGTATATCAGTTATTTCTTTTCAAATCAATTGATCCAAAATGTTGGTCTGAATTTAGTAGTTAGATCACCATCAAAGAACATCAGACACCGTATCTATTTATGAATAACTATTAGCATAGTAAAGTACAGATGCTCTTTTTTTTTCCTTCTGCGGTCAGCTATTCATTTAATTCTAGTAACTAATAAATGGTGTTTATTGGAAGACACAAAAAGAAATGCTTGATTCTCCTCCTGCTTTATTCCCAGCTGGTTGGAGAGGTAAGCTTGGTATCAGTGATGTATTCTTTGGAGTAGGGAGCTCTTGCACTCTGTGCTGGTCAGAAGCACAAAGAAAGGCGTGGGAATGATTGGTATAGTTGATAGCTGACAACACTGATCTTATCCCTGAAACAAAACCTTTGATTTCTGCTGCCTATTAACGGCACTGATTTTTGGTTTGACTAAATGACCCCTGGTGAATGTCGCAGGTGGTGGGACTACTCAAGTAGGTAGATACCTGAAACTAATGTACTGAATTTTCATATGAATTTCAAGGATTATAGAAATTCTGTAAGTATATCATACTGCTCATACTAAGGAGATGATTTCATAATGTAATTTAATTTCTAAATCTTCTACAATCATGTTAGGGAAGCAGTTGCTAAACACTAGTCAGAGCGAATTGTAATTAGAGGAAATGAAATCCACGTTTGGAAAATTTGTCTTCATGAGAGGGTGTTCTTTCAGTAGTTATTCTTATAGATAGGTTTGTCTTCTGGACATGGCCAGTGGGAATTTGTTAGACCTGACTGTGCATATTTGTTAAAAGGGTTTTTTTTTTCCTTCTCCTATGCCGGTGGGAGTGGGACAGGTGGGAGGGAAATAGGATTTCATCTCCCCTCCACAGCTAAGATGGTAGAGTAAGAGAATGTAGTTAGTCCTTCCCTCCCCCCGACTCTTCAAACAAAGATCTAAGATGTCTGCCAGACCAAGCAGTCATAAGGAAATTTAAGGAGAAGCCACAGCCCAAGATCAGAAATTCAACCCACAGGCAAGTCATCAAAGCAGAAACAATGGAACAGAGTGGGGCCAGGATCTTGGACTCATCCTTGAGCCTGACTCCAGCAGACAGATACAAGGTCTCCCAGAGGGGGCTGGGTTACTGAATCATCCTCCCCCCAGCTCAGAACGGGGAATGAGGCACAGCAGCCCAAAGCACTTGAGGGGCCCATCCTCAGGCCAAGAACACAGCTTAGGCCGGCTTACCTGGTTGCCCAACACTGGTTTCCCAGAATGTATTGAAAGCTCAGAGGTAGATCAGTGTAGTAGAGAGTAACCTGGATCTGGTTGCAGATTTAAACCTGGGCTAGGAGTACTGGATATTCCAGAGGGGCCAGTTGGATGGTACAGATCTGTTGGGAATGGGGCTTTCTAGCAATCACAAGGTTGTTTCCTTTCCAAGGAAAGTTCACATCAGGGTGGCATTGAGGTAAATCTAGAAGGGGAATCTGAACCATTGTACTTGCTTCTAGAAGGTGGACCTTGTCCAAATGGAAGGAGGAGATGTATTGAATGTTTATTGGCTGCGGTCAATCTTTTGTGTGTTTTTATTTTGGGGGAGTTTTTTGGGGAGGGGACAATCAGGGTTAAGTGATTTGCCCAGGGTCACAAAGCTAGTAAGCATTTGAGGCTAGATTTGAACTCTATTGCACCACCTTTGTCCCATCTTCACAGTATTTTCAATGGAGTATAAATAATAAAGACGGTTCTGTATCAGATATGCATTCTGTGAGCACTTCCAAAGAAGTCAGGGAACCTTTTACTTGCATTTGTGGAGAGCTAAACACAAATGTATGTTCCAGTTACAATCAGATGTATTTCCCAGAAGGAACTTTGGGTGCTGGAAAAATGAGCAAAGAGGTTATGATTGAGTTTGGGAAGAGTTTGGACTCAGACCATATAAACCCAGAGCTTAGGTCCCTGAGCCAGTGGTAACATTATGAGTGAACTAATTTAACAGCCATTTACATCCCTCCTCCCCCTTTGTAGCCTGGTTAATACTCCTTTAGAGAGGTAGTCTCATCTTGTAAAAAGACAAAGATTTTGAATCAAAAAAGACCTTGAGTTCAGATTTTGCCTTTATGTTGACTTAGATTTCTGATATGACACAAAACATCTGAATTTTTCTGGTAGTATTGGAATTTATGATTCACATATTTTTGAAAATAATGGAGGCATATATATATATATTATATTAGAAAACATTTATCAAGGAATTGCGCTAGTTGGCAGATTGATAACATTAAATTAGAAGGCTGACTTTTGCAGTGACTTTATGTTTATGTGTCTTTGTCCATCCTCTAACTTTAGGAAAATCTGAGTCAATTTATGTCACCTCAGCATCTGAGACAGTCAAGTAGTAAAATGACCAGTGCATACATCTTTTGAAGTAGACATCCCTTCTTTTTGTAGTGCAGTTTTCCATCTCAAATGTTCACCTCTTCTTAACAGTCCCTCCTGAAAACTGGGAGGGCTTAACCCTTTCATCCCTGTCCATTAGACAAGGAAATCCTAACTCGGGGTTGCCTCTGTGGCCCACTCCCTCCGTACGGGGGCTTTATTTTACTCTCCATGTTTCTCCTCACCAGCCACCATGCTTGTACTCTCTCGCACCTTCCAGCTGTGGAGCCACACAGCCCATTCAGTTCGGTCATTGTTCCTAGAAAGGTTTGCATCGACCTATTCCCCTAAAGCTCCACTATCCATCCCTGTAACTTTCTAAATGAAAGTATGCCTTGGAGGCTGCCTGTATGTGCTATGTCTCCTTGTTAAAATAGAAAACTCCTCCAGGGCAGGAGGCACTCTTCTACTTTTGTATTCATATTCCTAGCACTTAGCCAGGACACGTAAGAAGCACTTAATAGTGAACAAGTTCTTGTTTCTATAGTTTATATAATTTCTTTTTTTTTCAGAGTTAATAATTTTAATCAAGATGAGCTGTCTGTAGAACTTTCATTTCCTACCACTGAAGGATAACACTAATGCTCCAGAATTTCACATCTTGCCTTTCACTGTAGGAACCCCAGTCCAGTCAGCATTTTGCTGATACTAATATAATAGTAATAGCAATGTAATCATTACAAGTTGGTCAAATTGTCATGGAAATATTCTTCATAATAGAAATGTGCATGCGTATGCATGTAAGAGTAGCATAATTATACAAGGACCTTATCCATTTGTAGACTGGAAGACAGGTTCCAACCAATTGCATAGGGAAACCCTATTCTGAGCTTTGAAGTGAGCGCAACAGTAAGAAAAACATTTTAAAAGTAGAAAGTGAGTAAATTGTAATTTTTAAATTTAATCAGTGATCTGCAAAGAATGAAATTAACTTTCAAAGTTTTTTTGAAATTTTCATAAATTTAAAACATGTTGATACATTTTTACATGGTCATATCTACAAATGACACTTAAAAGACAGGCACATGCACATCTATTTTTATTGGCTAGATCACCTAGGTGTGAGTAGCTCAATAGCGCAAGTGAATAGAGTACTAGACCTGGGGTCAGGAAGATCTGAGTTCAGATCCAGCCTCAGACATTTACTAGCTCTGTGGTCCAGGTCAAGTTACTCTAAGATCTGTTTGCCTCATTTTCCTCAACTCTAAAATGGAGATAATAATAGTATCTATCTTCCAAAGTTGTTGTGAGGAGCAGGTGAGTTAATACTTGGAAAGCATCTAATATAATTTTTCACACTCAGTAGGTTCTTAATAAGTTCTTCCTTCTTTCCTTACTTCTATATGCCTTAAAGATCAGAATGTTTTAAACTACATTTTTAGGTGTAAAATAACATGTATAATTTGCATTTTGGTACTTTACTGATAGCACTATTATAGTTTTATAGTTGCTGTCTTGAGTTTCTTCACAGTGTTGTATATATGCATTCCTTGGCTTCCATCAAGTAGTTTGATGTACCAGCTGTATTTCAACAATTGTTAATGAGAAAATCATATCTTTCCCATGTTTGATATCTTGTTTATAGGCCATATTATTATCTTTTCATCAGGGAAAAGATAATGACTTAATGTTGCAACATCAGGACACATCAGTGAACCATTTCTTAAAATTTAAATAAAATTTATTTATAAAACAATATAATATAAAATTTATTACCTTCAATGATAATATTCTAATGACCTTTTCCCCTACTTAGGCTTCAGTTTTCTTAAATATAAGCATTGTTCTTTTCTTTTTCTACTTTGTGAGGGAAAGAAGAGAAAAGACAGGAAGGAAAGAAAGAACTGATCCTAGAGACCCTTTGAGCCAATGTCTCTTGAGGAATATGTAGCATATTCACCTGTTGACTAGTTCAGGAAAATACATGCCATAGCTTTGTGGAGCGACTATTCTGTAATGCAATATTTAAAATACATTTGCAAGCTATTTTGCTTCTAGAGGTTGGATGATGTCTCTTTGAAAATATTTCCCTTTGTTCTGCTTCAGTGTTTGTATTACACTAATGTTATACTTGAGGCGTGGGATTACATTGGGTGGCCAGTGGTGTTCTGCATTAATTAAGAAATTTCTTACAAAGGAGAATGGTTTTAAATTGTGTCCTAATCGTGGGAGGGAGATTGTTTGTTGAGGTAAGGGTGTGGAGCAGGTGATTCCAGAGGAAAGACAGCCCTAGTATATAGGCTCATAGGTGGGGCAGGGTGGAGAGTATATGCCCTAGGAAAGACATGAGTTTGCCCAGCTTACGCAGACATCATAACTGGAATTAAAGTAGAAAATGCGACATCTAGAGAAAGCCTTCAGATCCCTTGACAAGAGTCTTTGCTTCACCTGCTTGGCAGTGCTAAATGATGAAGGCGTTCTGTGGTCACAGTAGCATCGCATTGTGGTATGGTACACAGAACCTTGAGCTTGGATTTGGGAAGATCTGATTTTGAATCCTGACTTAACCACTTATCAACCATGGGAACCTGGTCCATTCACTTAATCTCTCTCACCTTTAGTTTCCAATCTGTAAAGAATGGGGGTGACAGTAGTACCTATCTCATGGGATTGTTATGGAGATCAGAGTAGAAAACAAAAAGTGCCTTGCAAATGAGAAAGTGCTATGTAAATATGAAGATGAGGATATATATGGATTGGAGCTAAAGGGGAAATTGGGCATAGAGGACTGCAAGGATGTAAATAAAGGTTGAAGAGAGAGGGGTAGTAGTCTATGAATGCAAAATATTACCACATACAATGCTAAGAGTACATTCTGTCAGTTCTTATTTTTTTCTTTGTTGCAAGGGTAGGTTCAGTAGGCTAGGTTGGGTTATCAGAATATACTCAAAAATGAATATGAGATAAAAAACAAGAAGAGAAAAAAAATAGCCAAATCCCAGAGATTCTAAAGAGAAAAAATGCTAAAACTTGATTTCGCACTGGTCTAAGAACAAAGGATAGTAGACATCCTAAAATTTGGAAGCGTACAGGAAGAAAGAAGTGTGGAACTGCTAAAAGTGAGGAGTATTAATGATAGGGAGAGTACTCAGTGCTTACAATTTCACCATGAGAAAAATTACAGAAAAAAGGTATGTTTCCTTTTTCTTTTAACAAACAAAAACTTTATTTTTTTATCTTTATAAAATCTACTTGAATTAAAATTTTATATTTACAGATTTTATGAAATCTACTTTTGCTTCTCAACTTCCAGATTTCTGTTATTGGAACCACTATTATCCTTCCAAGACCTTGGCGTGGTAGTTCTAAAGCACACAGCTGTCCAAAGTCACTTCTCTTCCCCAACATTTCTAGTGGCTCACTCTCTCTGGCTTCTAGGATAAAACACAAATTCCTCTGTGTGGCATTTCAAGCCTTTCCTAAACTGACCCCAGACTGGACACATTACACCTTACTCCCTTTCATCTCCTCTGTGGTGTAGCCAAATTTTCCTGTTTCTCATGCACATCTCTCCATCTCCCATCTCTAAACCTTTGCCTTGGCTATCCCCTATTTTTTTAATCAAATTATTTTATTTGCTTTCAGTGTACTACAATTACTTTCATATATGTTAGATATTTTTCCCCTCCCTCCCTCCTTGAGATGGCGTACAATCTTATATAGGTTCTACTATATGTTTCCTTTTGAAGGAAAATATTTTATCTTACTCCAGAAGTTTCAAGTAGTTCACTTTTTACCTAGTTACCTCAGTCTGAATTCTTAAGACATTTTCAAGATCGTTGTGGCATGAATTTTGCCCTATCTCTGTCTTGTGAAAAGACTCTGTCAGCAATCCAGAATTAGAGCTATACTAACAAAATTCCAATTTTTCTGTGGGATGATCCAAGAACAGCAAACAGAAAGCTTTAAGTTTCTTAACTATCTCACAAGTGTGTGCATGTACGCTGTGCTCTTCTTGTCAGTCACTGCATTCTGATGTGCAGATGGGGAGGATTGGAATATTCTGCATGGCTAATAACGTGTTCCATATAGTAAGTAGATTTTTGATGCACAGCAAAAAGAAATCCTTCTATCTAATGCTCAGTGTGGTCTGCAGAGCAGACTAGTCCCTCTCTCAGTCTTATTTGTTTAGTCTGACTTTAAAGCTCCTGATTTGACATGGTGGCTTCACATGTGTAAGGGAATTTTTTTTTTTTTGGCCAGAATCAACATTCAGAATAGTCTTTTCACCTCAGTCCTGAAGCATGTTTACACAAGTACTCTAGTTTAACACAGAGCGTGTGAGGTACACATAATCATTGTTCACCTAGAGGCAGCACGGCTCAGTGGATTAAGCAACAGACTAGTATCTTGCCTTGGTCATAAACTTATTGTGTAAACCCAGTCAAGTCATTTTACTTCTCTTAAACCCAATTTCTTAAATAAGAAGCTAGAGAAGTCATGTTAGAATGCTTATAAAGCACTTCTTTTTAAAAAATAAAAAAGTGATGTAGAAAAAAATTTATTTCAGTGGGATATGTTTATAATCACAGAATGTTAGAATTGGAAAAGACACTGAAACTCATCTAATGCAACCAGCCTCACTTAAGCAAACTGAAACACTGAGATCCTCAGTAACTTGCATGAGGTCATCTAGCTAATAACAGAACTGAGTAATTTGATGTTTGATGTTCTTGTGTACACTGCCTCATTTATTCTTCTTGATCATTCAAAATAGTTGCTAGATTTCTTCCTGTTATATCTTTATTTATGGTTAGATGTATATTACATCACATAATGAAATCAGCCAACCAATATTTATTTTATTGGGTTGTTTCTGTCCTGTCTGACTCTTTGGAGTTTTCTTTGCAAAGATAGTAGAGTGGTTTGCTATTTCCTTGAATGGAGGCAAACAGGGTTAAGTGACTTGCTCAGGATCACACATGTAATAAATGTCTAGGCTGGATCTGAAATCAGAAAGAGAGATCTGTGTTTCTGACTACAAGCCTGGCACTCTATCCACTTTGCCATATAGCTGTGCTAGCATTTATTAAGTGCTTACTATAAGGCAGACACCTATGATAGACTCTGAAGATGCCCATGAGCAAAATGAAACAGCTCTCAAGGAGCTTGTATATTATCAAATGAAACGTGTAAAACATTCATAAGAGTATACTGAGTAAAAGTAGTAGATGCAAGGTATCTTAGGGAGGTAGGACTTTGGGGGGTGGGTTGGGCAAAGCTTCACAAAGAAGGTAGTGATTGAGTTAAGCCTTGAAAGAAGTAAGGAATTCTGTGAGGTGGAGGTAAGCAGTGAGTGTATTCAAGGAATGAGAGACAAGAGGAAGCTTTATTACCTAGGAAACTGGAAATATAATGCCATGTGTGGGGAATAGTGAGAAGGCTAGTTTGACTAGACTTAAGTGCAGGAAAGAATGCAATGTATAAGGAGACTGGAAAGGTTAGGGACAGGTTAGAAAGGGCTTTAAAAGCTAAACAGAGGAATTTAGATTTTATCCTCCCAGAGGCCATAGAAAGCCCATGAAGTTTGAGATGAAATGCTCAGAATTGCACTTAAGGGAATTTACTTTGGCAGTCGTATGGAGTATGAGATTTGAGAAAGGAAGATCCATTAGGAGACCTTTGCAGTAGTTAAGACAGGATTTGATGAGGGATGAACTAAGGAAGTGGCTATGTGAATAACACAAAGGGAACAGACACAAGAGGCATATAAAGGTAGAAATGTCAAGATTTGACTATTATTTGGATATGTAGAGTGAGAGAAAGTGAGAAGTTGAGGATAATACCAAAGTTGCAAACAGAAACCTGGAAAGGTATTGGGACCCTCAACAGAAATAAGGAAAATTGTAAGAGAGGCATATTTGGGGAGAAAGATAATTCTGATTTGGACATACTGAGTTTGACATGCTTATGTGACATCCACTTGGAAATATCCAATAGGCAATTCATAATGCAGACATAGAACTTGGGAGAGAGACTAGAGCCATATGTGAAGACTGGAAAACCATCTACATAGAAATGACAATTAAACCCAGGGCAACTGAAGAGGTCACCAAGGAATATAATGTAGAAACTTGCAGTCACCAGGAAACCAGATTAAAATATAATTGGAGGATACTTAACAAATGGGTAAAATACAACAAAAATAATGTTTATTTGTGGTTTTCTCAGTCAATATGTGGTCCACAGGGATCCATTTCTATTTGAGTCTGACACCACTTCCTTAGAGTACATTCACAGTTAGGAGGCGAGGTATGGAGGAAGACCCAGAAAAAGAGACTTAGAAGTGGTAAGAAATACATGGAGAACCGAGCGACACTCTTCTTTCGTAGTCATAGATATTTAGATAAGAAGAGGGGATGGTCAGCAGTTTTAGGTGCTGCAGAGAAGTCAAGAAGTGTGAGAACTGAGAATCGGTAATTAAGACATCATTGTAATTTTGGAGAGAGTATATTTTCCATGACACCAACAAATCAGAAAGGTAGGAGAAAGTATGTTTTTCTGTCTTTATAATGGCTATTTTCTTGTTCTCTTTTAAATCACAGCAAATTCAGTAAAGCTAGAAATGCAAAGTGATGAAGAGTCTGACAGGAAACCCCTGAGTCGAGAAGGAGACATCAGGGGCCATGATGAAGGTAGCAGCCTAGAAGAACCCATTATTGAGAGCAATGATGTGGCTGACAACAGAAAAGTCCAGGAACTTCAAGGCGAGGGAGGAATCCGGCTTCCGAATGGTAAACTGAAATGTGACGTCTGTGGCATGGTTTGCATTGGGCCCAATGTGCTTATGGTACATAAAAGGAGTCACACTGGTAAGCAGCTGAAAGAAAACCTGATGACTGCCTATGGCATCTGATGTTTATATTACCTGACAACTATTCTCTTGCCTTTTTATTCAGGGGGTAGAAATGGGGAATGGGGAATCCAACCTTTTCAGAACTCTGCTGGTACTGTATTGTTGACAAGCAGAAAATATCCTTGGTCTTGATTTCTAACCATGGAATCTGAATAGTGAATCATAAAAAAGAAGCTTGGAATTCAATTTTCTTTGTGCTTAATGCAGCAGTAATATGGTAAGGGTTCAAAGGGCAAAGGATTTCATGGTATAACATGACCTTTGCATATTTCTATACACATTTTATCTTGCCATGGACAGATAATCTGGTTTGTAAATGGAGCATTTGTATAGGAGTGAATCATTTTCTATCTTTTTCAAACCTTCTGTAGTTCCTATCTGCCATATACTACACTGACAGCCAGTGCTAGAACACACTTGCCAGTTAAGTATCACACCATTAAAGTACTTAGGACAGTGCCTGCTACATTAGGCAGTGTATAAATGTTTCTCTCCCCTTCCTGACCCCCTCAACCATTTGCTTTCTCTAGATCAACATAACAGAAAGGATAGAGAAGTGTCCTGGGTGAAAGATTTCTTTTTTTTTTTAAACAGAATCTTCTCTAAATTGTTTTAATTGTGGACAGTTTATTTTTTTTTTACCAGTTATAAAAAACCACATTTTCCACATATATAAAATGAACCCTTGGAATAAATTAGGTACTTTGAGACATCAAAAACTTATTGTAACATCTAGAACATAGTGGGTATTTAATAAACATTTGTTGAATTGAATGCTAGTGAGCACTGAGCATATAGTGAGTTTGCCATCAGTGTTACTTTGACTTGCTGATTATTCTGCCTATATAAAATCCATCTTGGAAAAACACTAAGAAAACATGCAAAAACATTCAGTTTAACTCAGTGTGTTTATTGATGATTTGAGTTTTCAAATGAACAATTTATTCTGTTCGGTAGAACTTTGCCATGTAAATAACTATACATGTAGCCTTGTTATCTGTCTGCAATCTGCAATAGCAGTCTAGAACTGGCTTCTGCTATCCAAAGCTAAAAGATGAATGTCAGTAATTCATTTTTATATAGTGCTTTTATATTTATCAAACTCTGGCCTCACAACAACCTGGTGAGGTATATAAGGCAAGTATTATCACCCTACTTTTATCAGTAATGAAAATGATGCTCAGAGAGGTAAAGTCAGTTGCCCAGGGTCACAAAGCTGGGACTTAACCCCAGGTCTTCCAAGTGCCTGGTTCAGTATTAACACTACATTGCCCTATCTCTCAGTGACTTGTCCCTTTTGACAATTATAGTGTATAAGTTTTAGTGTCTCAGAGACATGGAGAAATCATTACTTCTCATATTTTTTTAACTGATGGGAGATGTTGCCATCTCAAAATGATTTCTGATCTTTGATGGTGGCAAGGGAGTTGTTTTATTATTAGGTGGGAGGAATGGAGTACAGTTCAGGAGATTACAATAAAGGAAGAGGGGACTAGAGGAAAGCCTTTCAATTAAATAAATAAACCTCAGTTTTGGGGAAATAAGAAAGGACTAAATGATTTATTGCTTTAGTTATGAATAAACCAAAAGATGTGCATTCATGATTTTAATGTCATTCGTCCTTTACCAGAATTAAAAGTAGTTATACCAATGAAATCATGGGGAAAATGCAGATGAAGATTACAACTCATACTCTAACCAGAATGTTGCAAGTTTGGAAAAAAATAGCATTAGATATATTAAGATGCAAAGGAGTGATAGGACAATATAGTCTCAGTAATAACAATATAGTTGGCATTTATGTAGATAGAGCTTTAAAGTTTGCAAGATGGATTACAGATATTGTCTCATTTTGCCTTAGAACGACTGTGGAAGGTAGGTGCTATTGGTATTGATGGCCAAACTGAGGCAGGCTGGTGTTGTGCTTTGCCCAGGGTCTGTGGTTAGTAAATGTCTGAGTCTGGATTTAAACTCAGGTGTTCCTGACTCCAGTCACAGTGCTCTCTCTGCAGCACCAGTATGCATACAGTTAGGAGAAAATTGAGCCACAACAGCTCCTTTAAGGAGTTTGTCATCTATGAGAGACAATACTTGTAAAATATATATGTGTAATACACTGTAACAATAGTGCCAGAAAAAAGTACAAACACAGTGTTAAGGGAATACAGAGAGGAGAAAGGCAATCTCTGCCTGGAAGGGTCAGGGAAGAGTTCATAGAGGTGGTGACATTTGAACTAGGAAAAATGCCCAGGATTTGACAAGCAATAAAGATGGAGATCGCTGAGTGGAAGAAATAATATCAGCAGAGGCAGAAGCAGCAAGCAACAGCCTGAAATATTTAAGGAATGACAAGTAGTGTGATTTGGCCTTATTTCAAAACACAGTCTCATGAGACTCACTTAGGGTCAGTCAACATTCAGCCCAGTCTTCTCCTTCTTACGTGTTTACAGTAATGAACAGTCAATAGTCGTACTCAGAATGATCAATATATAAGATCCTCAGGGTCAAAGAAATATTAAAGTCTGAGGTACGATTGTAAAGTAATGCACCAGATTTGAAAATCAACAAACATACCAGAATAGCTGTCTTATGTACAGACATATATACATATTATACATATACATACACATTCAAATGAATATTGCTACCACAAAATCACTCATTTTAACCTCAAAACATTTTTAAACTACAATTAATTGCCTTTAGAATCAACGAGAAATTATTTTGGGTATCTCCAGTGGCAGCACATCTTTGATGTTAAAGTAATTTGGTGCCAATTCAGTGAATAAGTCAGATAGCCCATCCTAGAAGTACCAAAGGCACTCTGTATCAAGAAAGTGAAGAGATTGGTTTTCTTGTATGGTTTACTAACTGATTCTGAAGAAAATCCAAGAGAAGAGTTAGAAAAATGTCTTGAATAAAAACGACATCATTATAGATGTAGCCTGTCAGAGTGACTCTTGAAGGCATCGATTTGGATACATAACCTCTGACAAGACAACTTATGAGTATATCTCACTATTTGTTATCCATACAGTTCATTTACCAAGACACTAAATACATTTCGGAAGGGTTTTCAACAACAAGCCTTGAAACTAAAAAGAATTTTCAGATTTTATGTTAGCAAGGAGATCTAGTTAACCAGTTAACCTTTTCCTTTCTTTAGCGTTCTGAGGTGGAGGCTGTACTGTCACCATCATAATTTTTGATAGGCTTTCCCGTTGTTAATTTGCTAATTATGTTTTACTGAATTTCCAGCTGTAGTCTCTTATTATAAAGAGTTTGTTAGCTCAGGGTAGTTTAAACACAGCATATTAATCATTAGTGTTCTGTTAAGCCTCTAATTGAAAATTGAAGTATTTTCAAATTATAACAAGATTTGAATTATGGAGATCCACAATAGTAACAAGATAACTCCCATTGATTTGGGATCCTTTAAGTATAATTTTGAATGCTAGAAAGCAGATCTCTCAAAAGTCACATAAATTTCATCTGTTAGTCTGTAGTTAATTGATATGTAAATAATAATCTTTGCAGCTTTCTGAAATAATTAAGGTTCTGGTTAGAATATTTTTCAAGGTCAGCTTGAAAATGTAGAAATCACATTTTTCCATTTCCATTTTACTTATGATGACCTAAGATCATAATTCTACAGAAAATAATTCTACATAAAAAAATTCTACTTTTCCATTTCCAACTAAATACTCTAAGTTTGTTTGGATTTCTCCATTGTGAGCTTTCCTTGGTATGTGTGGGAAGATGGGAAACATT
This sequence comes from Bettongia penicillata ogilbyi, assembly GCA_023548195.1. Taxonomy (NCBI): domain Eukaryota; kingdom Metazoa; phylum Chordata; class Mammalia; order Diprotodontia; family Potoroidae; genus Bettongia; species Bettongia penicillata. The sequence goes on from JAJHZJ010000003.1 coordinate 4,928,724, forward strand.
CATAATTTAGTAATTATGAATTAATATCATCTTAACAGTTTGAAGTAGAATCTCTTCCTCAAGTTTATGTCTAACTTATTTTAGGAAAAGTTATTTTATTTTTTCAACTAGCAAAACATTAAATATAGGATAGAAATTAAGAATTATGCTTAACCATCTAACTCATGACACTCATGTGGAGAATCAGATCTACTTAGCTTCCTGTTTTTCTTTTTCCTTTTCTCCTAAAGTGCCAATTCCAGCATCTTATTCATGGTTTGGGATTTTTGCTTTGGTATTACCCCTTTAGCCAAGGAATCAGGTAATATGATCATTGGATTCTCTAGGCAGTCTTCATGGGAAGGTGTTAAGGAAGGGAAAATAAGTAGGGGGAGTGGAATCAATTCATGTAAAACTACTGATCTGTGGGGAGATCAAGAAAGTGGTAAAGTGGATCATTCTCCTTAATTTTGACCCTTTATGAGCAAAGCATAAAAAACCCCACGTTTTTTCTTCCAGCTTTCAGTACCATGTTTAGTACATTGTGGCTTTTTGGAGTCATGCCCTTGCTCCTCAATGGCTTGTTCATCACAGCATTTTGACTAGGAAATTCTGCATTTTTGCAGGTTGTGTATTCTATTCAGTACAAGACACTTTATATAATATTTTGCCTATTTCACTAAGGCATATAAATGTGTATATGCATTCTTCTTGCTTAGATATGCTCATATTCTGCTTATCTTCATGCATGTGCTCATGCATGTCTATGCTCATGAACACAGGTATATTTTATATTAGTAATGGGAATAATACAAATAATCCCAAGAAATAACTGTAAACTCTCCTGAAATGGATAAAAATTTAGAATAAGGCTGAGAAAATATTATCTGTCCCAGCCCTTCCCTTAGATTAACTAGTTATTTCTCAAGAAAGCCCCCCAAAAATTCCTATGACCAGTTGTCATAGTAGGATAGTATCCTATTTGGGTGTTTGGATTAGATTACTCTTCTGTGTGGTTATGGGAAATCCAGAAGTCAGAAGATTTGTTCTTCATTGATATATGAATAAGGATATACATCAGTCTATGCCTTTTCCAAACTATTTAAATCTCCCATGTAAACCAATTAATTCAGTAAATGTAGCTCTTACTTTTTATAAAAATTAGGCAATCCATTGAGGAGAAGGGCAAAATTCGTAATATTGGTTGTAATCATATAGCTAAAGTTACTCATCAGTGGGAATTTTGACAGATTATTGATTTGATGAATGTTTTGACATTTCAGCCTCACTCATTTGCAGGGCTGGTGAAATATTTTCCAGGGGCCAGGGTACATAAAGTAAGGTGAAGGCCCTTTTATACAGACATGGTTTTATTGTGGCTCAGTTAACAAGTACACAAAGCAAAGCTCAAGGTACTTACCTTATAAAGTAGAAGTTAGTCATTGCCCTCACACTTACTACAAAAAAAATTATTTCGTTATACTCTTCCAAAAGTAATTAGTGTGAGATAAAAATGATAGTTTAAAAAGTATCCTGAAAACTGAAATGATAACTTTAACTTTTCATGAACAGATTCATCAGTACAAAGAACTGCCTAACATGCTTTTAAAATACAGATACATGGATTTCTGGATATTTTTCATTGCAAAATAGTGAAACCTTTATTAGTTAAGCTTGTAACTCATCTAACAAACAGATAATCAGAGAACTAAGGTATAGGGAAAGAGATTGAACCTGTGATTTCATTAGGCTGAAAAACTCCCTTTACCAAGGGAAGCTGGCACCATCTCTGCAACATGAGACTTGAACCCGGGTCTTACTGACTGGTCTTGCTTTCTATCCCCCACACCACTCTGGTTTTGAGAGACCTAAAACTGTGCAAATAGAGAGATTTTTAAAAGTCCACTAACTGTAATATTTTTTTCTTGAGTGGTCTCATTTTTGCCCTCATTTAAGCACTGTTTATGTGATGTTAACGTAGCTCATCAGTTTGGTCAGCTGTTTGACCCAGTCAAGGGGTGTTTTAAAAAATCAATCGATTAACAAGCCTTTATTAAGCCACTGCCAGTTACTGTGGCAGGTTCTGGGGATATAAATTCACTTCCTGCATCTAAAGGATTTATATTTTAATGTGGCACTGTGACTCCAGAGAGGCCCAGATTTCTCAGCAGTAACCCTTCCTTGAATCCTTCCTAAAGAAGTGACATCATCCTGATGTATCTCATTCGGGACAATAATTCTATATTGGCAACATTTACAATATATGCATTGGTGCAGAGTGCTTTCACTGCCTTAGATTTGGCAGCCAACTTGCCTTGAATACATATCCACAAGAAGATGACTGCAGATGGACCTTTTATAGAACTTTAACTCTCTGGGAATTATAGACTTTTTGAGCCTTAAACTTCCATGAAATATGAAACAAGAGTTAAGTATGTCTTCATTCACTGATTTTTCACTGGAATAATGCTATATATCTTCCAGATACAATTATTAAATAGAATAGACAACTCAGAATGAAACTTTGAAAAGGGAGCTCAATGTTTAATTAATGACTTTTCTTTAAATGTGGAAATGATCCAGATCACCAAAAAAGAAATTATTTTTATTTTCCTTTACACACCGAAATTTAAAATAATGATAAATTTAAAAAAATGCATATATAGCAGCTGTTCTGGTTTCAATTCAGAAACAGATTGTTCTTTTCAAGTCTAAATATAAATTTGCCCAGTTACTGTAAATCACTTAGAACAGGGTTACACTTTTAAAAATTAAATGCAAAATTAGTTCCATTAATCAATGAAATATTTTTTCAAATATTAATAGAGTTATCCAAAGAAGATGAATCATAGATGACCTTTTTTGAGTTAAGATATTTCTTGATTCACCTTTCATGACTCAAAGGGTCCATAGAGAATTATATGACAGTATCAGTCAACAATTGTTTAAAAAAGAGATTTTTAGGACAATTTTATTTTTGGATTAGAGATGTATACTAGCATTTCAATAATTTTATTTCTTTTACCATCCTCACTTCTTTCGCACATATCTGGTCTCCTTGATTGTTCCTCTACGTCATCTCTCACAGCTCCCTTTCTTATGCTCATTCAACGATGCTGTAGATGAGACATCCTCACCATGTATCTACGCTGATTGGTTTTCCTTCCTCAGATCCTGACCATATCACTCACCTGTTCAATAAACATAAGTGGCATGCTGTTATCCTCTAAATTAAAATACACAGTCCTTTGGTATTTACATTTTTTTTTTACATTTCTGCTCCAGATTCCCTTTTTAGCCTTATTATATCCATGATCTTCCCTCTCATACATGATCCAGTTAATTTACCTCTCTTGCTTTTCCTCATACATAATAGGTCATCTTCTGTTTTAGCCTTTGTAGAGCTTCCCCCCCACCCCTACCCCCATAGCTTCATTATCGTTTCTCTTTCCCCTTCTTAGACTCCCTAATTTTCTTCTGAGTTCAGCTCACATTCCACCTCCTGTGTGAGGTCTTTCCTGATTTCCAGGCTCCTCAACTGCAGGTATTAGTTCCTTACCACCACTACTGTCACTGCTCCCCACCAAATTACCTTGTATTTGTTATATATGCTTATATGTATATATGTTGATCCCCCTCAAAAAATGTGAGCTTCTTGAGGGCAGGTAATATATAAATTTCTTTTTTCTTTACATCTCCATTGCCCAAGACAGTGCCTTACACGTAGCTTAGATGCTTAGGTATGCATTCATTCATTTTTTACTCTTAACTAAAATAGTTTGAAGTGTTTCATTGAAATTTCTTTGTCTTGGTCCCGTAACTCTGTAATTCTCAAGAAGCTAGAGAAAGGCCTTAGAAATATTGTGTTAGAGATATAACTATGAATGACTTTATAAAAAAAAAAATTCAGTCCTTTGTTGTTACGTGTCAAAGACTTAAGGCTAATCAGTGTGAAAGACTTTCCCCCGGTGTACCGCAAGGATTCAAATGCAGAGGAAACCTCCCAGTAGCCAGACCCCAAATTGCTGCCTGCACCTCTAATGTACTCTCTCTTCAATGGCGCTGACATCAATAAGCATGTGTCATGCTTGATCCAGCGAATGATGCTCAGTTCACAAGAATAGATCAGGATGTCATAAACAAAAGGTTGTATCACATCAGTTTCCAGAAAGAAGAACCATATTAAAGTGGAAAAACATAAGTATTCCAAGCATGGAAATGTATCTTCATATTTTCCTTCTTGTCTTTATCACTTCTTAAGGATGACACAAATTTACTCAAGAGCTGTTAGTGACGGGTTTCCTAATGGAACTGTCACTAAAGTTCTTTTGTTTTGAGTCATTAAAATCATTAGAAGTGAAAAATGAATTTTAAATATGTCATTTGGGGCCAGGGTTCCATATAACTGACATAAACTGGCATACTCAGTAGGCTTTCTGTCTGCATGGCGGCATGACAGAGTGATAATAGCCCTGCACCATGAGTCAGGAGTTGCTCTGCCTCTAGCTACAACCTTGTGAAAGAAAACCCTTTAATGTCTCTGGACTTTACTGCTTTTACCTATAAAATGAAGGTATGGGACCAAATATTCTCTAATATTGCTTCCATTTTTAAAATGCTATGAATTCAATGGAAAACTTGAGTTATGTTAGTTGCATTACTAAATTGAATGGTCAGGTTAATAAAATTTTTCGATCCGGTAGACCTAGCCTTAGTCGAAGCAATGGAGCACTACTGAATTTATATGAGGAGGAAAAATGTCCACTGTCATGGATGTGAAGCTTGAAATCCTACCATGATCCAGTCCTACATTTTAAGGAGACATTTGGAAAACTCATATCGGAAAAGAGTCTACAGCAAACTTTTGGCATGGAGAAATGGTACGAGTTAGCAGTGTGTTGGACTTGAATCACTGTACCATAACTTTTTTAATGCCTTCCTAATTTCTCCCTTCCTAAAGGTGAGCGCCCCTTCCACTGTAACCAGTGTGGAGCTTCTTTTACTCAGAAGGGCAACCTACTGAGACATATTAAGTTGCACTCTGGGGAGAAGCCGTTCAAATGTCCCTTCTGCAGCTATGCCTGTCGGAGAAGGGACGCCCTCACAGGACACCTCAGGACACATTCTGGTAAGTTCCCTCAGGTTACTTGTTTCCCTTAACTCTTCATTCAGACCAGTGGCCATGAAGTTAGTTCAGCTGTTTTTGAAGATGGCCCCAACACATTTCTACCAGCATCTAAACTTCCTGAATAACTCCTATAACGTGACAAAACTCAAATAGTTCCTTTCATCTAACACAGCTCTTCAAAGAGCTAAAAAGAAAGGAAGAAAGAACTGTAGAAAATGCAGTTGCTTACACCTTGGTATGTAGCCAGGTTACTGCTGCACTATACTATGTTGTGCTTCATGTTTGTTAAATATGCTTTGAAAAGCCACGTAGGGCATTTGTGATCTTGTTTTGTTGGGGTTTTTGGTTGTTTATTTTGCAATAAGACAGGCTGACTAAGTGAGCATTCGCAGCTGAAAATCCTGTTATTTGTGGCAAGTTAAATAAGAAAAAAACAATCAGTTATGCAAATCACCAAGGTCTTTTTAATTTCAGAGAAATTGTTACAACATTGACTATAGCAATCCAAGATAACTGTAAACCTCTTAGTGAAATAAGAGAGAGTTGCCATGATCCAGCATAGAGTACAGAGGGGGGAAAGCCCCGGTAATTTAGCTAATTCAAGGCACAGATGGCCATCTGAACAGTTGAGTGCTACATGTGCTACTGATAAACTTGAGAATAGTCCTCATCAGAAAATTGGCTGTTAAAAGCATAGTTGCAGTATTAGCTGTGTGATTCTTTGGCTCTGGTAACCACTGTCAATATATGGTCATGTATCTGTATCTTTTTCCGGCCTCATACATCATCATAAAAATAGATAATGAGTACTTAATTCCAGTAATGCTGGAAAGAAAAAAAAAACATAGCTCAGTGTTTTTTTTTCTTTTTTAAAAAACTAGTTTCAGCTTGCACTTGCAGTACTGAATGAATCTCATTTGACTTTTAGCATGTACAGCCCTAACAAAGAAGTTAGAGGAGGAAAATTAATATAGAATCCTGTCATGCTCATTTTATATACTCCTGTCCATCACGACACATTAAATTTTAATTTTAATGTAGAGACATGATGAAAGTACTGTTTTTATCTAAAATGACAAGTCATATCACAGAGTGCTGTGATTTGTAAAATGATGCTTATATTACATTTTTAAGATTTTTCCTGTTGTATTTTGCCTTTTAGCATGAATGCAAGGGGATTACAATACTGTTATGCTTCAGTTTCTGGATTGTCTGATGTCTGAAAAGTTCCATTCAACCAAAATAAAAGTTGAGATAAAAAAAGGAAATCTATTTTGAGTGAATTCTTTTGCTCTCCTGTTTTGAGCTGTTAAATGCATTTCTGAAATACAATATTTTATGCAAAGATATAGTTAATTTAAGAAATCCTAAATTTCAAAATTGCAAGAAAAAAATTGCAGAAAATTCTGAACTTAAAAAAAGTAAGAGTAACTAAAGAAAAGACTGGTTAATTTAAATAGATTCATTATTTTTTAAAAAAATCATTTAGTCCCTGTGGATTTCTTTTGACTATATTCACTTTTATACTTAAAGCATTATTTTATTTGAATTATCAAAAATAATTTACTGCCTTATACAGAAATATAGTCCATTGCATAAAATAGGATACATCTTTTTGCCTCCTCTATCACATAGCCTTTAAAATGTTATTGCTTTTAGTTCATGGAGTTAGCATCAACTATTGAAATACTTTACTGTTATCTGAAATGGGTAGCAGGTCAAAGTTTTCAGAATTTAGGAAGTTGTTTAGCAGGTTCTCAGACTGCAAAGGCTGGCTATTCTGGCATTAGTTTCCTAAATTTTGTTGATAAAATATGTTCAAGATATAACCTTGGTATACTAATAGATTAATTTTTTTATAATCTGTTTTGTACTTTGAGCAGAAGACCTGTTTGTATTTTTCTAAAAGAGTTTTATATCGTTGGTTTTTTATTGTAATGTCGCTTTTTTCTCTTTTTTTCACTCCGTTGTTTGTTTTTCTACAATTCATTTCTCACTTTACAAGGTTTAACTTAGATCTAATTACTGACAATAAATACCACCATTATTTCTCAACATTCTTTTCATTAGAATAAATGCATTAATTAGCTAATCAGCTAATTAATTAATGAAGCATGTATGTTCTTAGTATGCTGCTGTGATGTTTGTCATTGCTTAATAGGTTTGTGAATTAAAGCCAATACTGTATTTCCCCCTCCCTCTTTTATTCCCTTCTGGGGTACTGAAACCATAATTGTACCTGTCCATGAGTAAATGTCCATGCCTTGGTTTAATTGCACAAAACAAAAACAAGAAAAAAAAAAGATAAAGCATAGAATTAATCCACTAAGGTTTATATTTTATACAGAAATATAACTTTGTATTTAAAATATATTGAAATTTTAAATTTCACATCAATAGACTGGTGTAAAGACTCTTAAGGAAATTTAAAAGATTTTAGAAATAATAGCATATCTTTATATCGGGAAAAGTATTGGCACAGTTGAAAGAGTAGTGATGAGGAAAGTCAGGAGACATGGATTTTGATTCTCTCTTTGAACTGTATCTGATCAGGTGATAAGATACAGCCCCTTGGGACACTGGTTTCTTTATTGTAAAATTAGAGTTGGATTAGGTGATACTTAAGATTCTGTCCAGCTCAGAAATATATGTTTGTTTTTCAATTGGTTATAAACAAAATTTATGTGGGGCAATTTTCACTCATTGGAGTAATTAGTAAAAATTGTTTGCAAAATATGCGAAAATGTAAATTATAAAATTATGTATGTAAGGTACTGGTTGTTTTAACTTTGCTTTTTTCGGGGAGGGAAGGTCAGGAAAGCCTTAATTTTTTTCTTGTTTGTAGGGCTTCAGGCTTGTCCTCAGATCTGCTTGTGGCTTCCTCCCACTTCTACATTATAAGCAAGCACCTTTAGAGAGTAAAAGCTTTGCTTTAGTTTTTCAGGCCCTTTCAGCCCAAGCGTTGAATAGAGAAGGTATTTATTCACCTGCTGTTGCAAGCTAATTCTAGCTATCTATTCGTTGCCTATAAACTAAACCTCACTCATTCCGTATGCCTACCTCTGTCCCAAGGCTCCAAAGCCCAAAGTTTCCCTTTGGTGCTTTTTACTTAAACTTTCTCCTATGACCAAAAGTGGGGAAAAAGCAGGAAACCCTCCCTCTGAAATTGTCTTTCTCCTGTCAAGGAACCTTTCAGACAGCTAATTTGTATAGAATGCTAGTGATCACATTTTAACTAGGTGAACAGCCTCGGACTTCTTCTGATAGTCTCCTTAAAGGGACTTTTATTCTTGTTTTTAAACCTGTTAGATACACTGGAATAAGATTATTTTTAAACACGGTGATATGCTGGTTTCCTCACAGTGGCCATATTTATTGTCTGATATTTAAAGTCTGGTACTTATTCTGTGATATTCATCTTCTTGCTTCTCTTATGACTTGTATCTTGATATAACTTCATTTTTTGGTGAAATATTCTAAATAAGACACCCTTTGACATGCAAAACACTTGTGGGAGGAAAAAAATTGCTAAATTTTCCTTAAATATTTTGAAATGCCTCTTAAGAGTTGACATTTTATAGGGGCTCTTTTCTGATGTATTTCCAGTTTATACTCTTGATTCAAATCTATCAAACCTTGAATATTTGGTTGGACAGACTATTCAACCTTAAAAATTTCATTTTATGTGCTTTGAGAGTCCCTCAAATTTATCATGTATAGTTGCATCTATTAATAATCTTAAAATATCTAGACACTTTGAAAATAGGTGTTTGTTTTCAAATAAAAGGATATTTTCACCATTCTGGTAAAGATATATTTTTCAGTGAGTTGCCTCTTGTGTTTACATACATATTCTTAGTGTAAGTATTGCATAAATTGTTGTTTCTACATTTTCTGTAAATTCTCCATTATGTTCTTTGTGTCAGATAAGAGCTTATTGCTTTTAATGTAGTTCCCTAATTCATGTCATTAATTGTTTTTGTTGAAATGGCAAACTATGAGCTTCATGTAATTTTTCTCATTAATCTCGGATGTTTCATTTCATTTTAACTTTACCGATTTTCAATTCACTTCAGTAAAATAACGTATAATATGCCATGTGTAAGGCACCATGGGAGGTGCTAGATTATCAAAGAACAAGCACAAAAAGAGTCCCTGCTCTCAAGTATCTTTTATTCTACTGTATATAACATGTAGACAGATAGATAATTACAGGGAGATTTGAAGAAAGAGACAGAACACATTTTTATTTTCATTAGCTAGAATTTCTTTTTTATAGTAATCATAATTTTTATTGACATAAATTTATACATATAGAGCTGTCAACTGCCTTGTTAGAGTCTTACTTTATCACAGCAGCTAAAGCAAATAAAATGCATGTCTGATAAAAATTGTAATTTTTTAAATGTAAAAAATAAGTACTTGAAGACTAAGAAAAATAAATAGGATAGCTTGTATCATCTTCATTTAAAGAAATACTGGATAAACACACCAAACCTAGGCCCTGTGGCATAAAAGATGGAAGGATATTGTAAACCCTTATCTTCCCCACCCATAACAACTCAAGTTCCCATAAAGGTTTTAATGAATATTTTAAGGCAGGAAATGCCAAACTTGGACATTTACTGGCCCAGGAATGTGGTATATATCATATTGATTTTCATTTCCATTTCTTTCTTCATACATATGAACAATATACATTTTCCTTTTCAAGACATTATCATGGCAAATTTATGGAATTGGGATTGGGAAAGTGATATGGCCCATATGTCTAATTCTTCCTACTTTCTAAACTTGGACTTAACCCATAAACCTTAAAGCTTAAATATAAACAGACATATTATTTTTAAAATGTTTGGACTCCCTCTTCTTAACAATTTATATATTATTGCCTTGTAGATCTTACCCATGGCCCTTTTTTTTCTATTATGCCTCACTCCAAGAAATAGCTGTTGTTTAGGTGATAGAGATGATGTTGGTAGGAATATTCCTATGTGCTTGATTAACTTTTACCATCCCATAAGCATGCTTTTCTTTCCCCCATGTGCCATGAAATTTCCTCTCTGGGCCCATGCTTTCTCCTTCTTCTGATGGTTGGATGCCCTTGATTTTCCTTCCTTTGAGGTAGGATGAGTATTTGTAAAGACTATATCCCTGCAGATGATTTCCATTGTTAAGTGTCTTATCTTCCTTTAAAAGATATCTCTCCACCATGGAAGAGTTCTTTTGTGGTACTCTATCCCAACACTAGATCAAGAGTTCTCCATTCCCCCCCCCCATTTCAATCCCTCCCTTTACATCCTTTCCCATTTTTTACAGTCTTTCTTCTTTCCAATAAGTTATAGGAGTTATTGTTTAAAGTATATCACACATTCCTCTCTGTCATCCTCCCTTTTCCTCTTTTATGTGCCCTCCCATTCGGCAGTTTGCTCCCACAAAAACACTGATTCATCTGTGGGCAAGATTATTCCGTGATAAATTCTGAACAGTTTTCTTATATTATTTCTTGGATTAAGATGTTCAGGTTTTATTAAACTTATTTTTCTGTTTATAAATTCTGGGTAGTTTTATTATATTATTTTTTGGAATAAGGTGCTCCAATTATTTTGACTTGTGCCATTCTGGGAGATCAGTGATCCTTAAGTTGTCTCTATGCATCTTGTCTTCACGATCAATGTTTTGTCGTATAAAGATTTTTTTCCTTTAACATTACTGATTTTGCTTTCTTCTACCAGACGGTCTTTAACTGCTGTGTATTTGCATTCCAATCAGTTATACTCTTTTGTTTCTTTGATGAGAGCTACCATTGTGGATTAATTTTTTTCTTTGGCCATAAATTCTATGAATACAATAAATTCTCTTTTCATAATTATTATTTCTCTTTTAAATAATTTAGAATACATTCTGCAGCAGTTTCATGCTGTCTTGTGTATCTTCTGTCTTATCAGGTTAATTCCTTTTCCTTTGTCTTACCATATTCATGAATAAGGTTTTGTAATCTTTTAGTTGATCTGGAGGCCATATTCCCTTCTCATATCTGTCCTGTCCTTGTATGTTTATTCTTATAAATTTTCTTCCTCTTGAGAACCTTGTTACTTTCTTCTTGTCTTGTTTCGTTGTGTTCCCCTTATGTTCCCCTTTATTATAGTTTCCCTGGGGGCTAGAGCTCAAAGACATCTTAGTGTCTTTCCATTCTGGGCAATTCACATTTGTCCAACTTCATTCTATGCCCCAAGTGAGTTCTGAGTTGATAGAACTGGCCCCAGCTAGATGTTGGGCCCTTTTGATCTTCCAGGCCTGGTGAATCCACACTCTGTGGTGCCACTCTAGTTTTTTCTGATGTTTAGTTTTCTGGCTGAGTTCTGCTGCACTAGAGTGCCCTGCCTCAGTACTGTCCCATCTAGAGAAAGCTTCTTCCTTTTTATTTTCTTCAGCACTGAGAAGAAAAAGAGGCGAGTGTATAGCAAGCCATTGGGTCTGCTTGTGTAACACAGTCAGAGCATGGTGGATGACAGGCAGGGTGAGCCTGTTTAAGGTTAGAGATTAAATTTCTTTGCTGTGAGTTTATTGGATGTTTACCTTTTTAGGGTTCTTAACATTTTAGAGAGCATAGACAGCTGAAATTGCTTTATCTGTTGCATGTTCTAATCCTAAGAATTAGAAGTAGACCTTGTCCTCCATCTTTTTGGTCCTCTGCTATCATTATTCACATTATTATTGAATATACATAACATAAATTTAAACAAACTTTCAGAGCCTCTTAGAGAGTACCAGTGAATCATTTGATGATGCCAAGAGGAAAAAAAGGTCAATTGAATTTGTTAGCTTTGTAGCTGTGGCACTAGTTTTTGTATTTTCCATGACTAGACCTTTAATTCAAGGATTTTATTTTACATATTACCTTTACAATGAACCCTACTAAATTTTGATACTCTGGGGAAGGCCATGTTTTAATTAAGCCCTGAACTTAAAGCAATAAAAATAATGTTTGTCATCTATGTTGTTCATGAACAATCTGGAAAGAATTAGGTTGCAGCATCGCGTAGTAGAAAGAGCACTGGATTTAGGGTCATAAGGCCTGTTTGAATCCTGGTTCTATCCCTTGCTATTTATGTGACTTTGGGCAAGTCACTTAGTGTTTCCATAAGATAAAGGGGTTGGACTTAGAACTAGATAGTGATTTCTAAGGTCCTGGCATACTTTAAATTCTGTATTTTTCATATTAATGTTGCTCTTATCCTCTTTATACATATATACTCAGATAAAGGAAGAACACAAACATTTATTAAGTGCTTACTACATACCAGCCACTGTGCTAAGCAGTTTTACAATATTATTTCATTTGATCCTATCAACAACTGTAGGATTGATATAGGTATATAATTATCAGCTTTTTATAGTTGAGTAAACTGAAGCAGATGGAAGTGAAGTAATTTTGATTTTTCCTAGTGTTTGAGGTCTGATTTTAACTCAGGTCTTCTTGACACCAGGTCCAGTGCTCTTTCATTCCACCTTGAGGTGGACATCACCACAAAAAAATGTAACAAGTTTATACTTTTTTGGCATTTATGCAGATTATATACTGTCACACATTCTTCTGTAGCAGCTTTCACAGGAAAAGAAGAGGAGCAAGAGGTCTCATAAAACCTTGGTTGGTTATATGGTTAACTAACATCTGCTTTCTTCAAAGTAAGACTGTTGACCACCATTAATTGTTTTAATTTTCCAAAATATCTTTACCTTAATAATGAAAGTTAGTTATTTGAAAAAGATTGGAAAATTACCAAATCATAAATATGTATTTCATACTCAGCTCAACTCAGATGAGGGCAGCAACCATGTTGTATCTAATTTTTTTGTGTCTCTCCCAAAACATAGCACAACACTCTATATACAGAGCACACTGCTCTTTATACAGTGCACACTTGAAAAATGTTTTTCACATTAATTATGTCTCTCAGATTTTCAGATCTGATAGCTACAGGAGGTCTGAGATGATCATCAGTTGAAAAGCAAAGGAGTGTTTTTGTTTAGATATGAGAAAACAATAAAAAGCTTTCTTGGATGCTAGTATCACAGTTGCTTTCTGATTATCATTTTTTTAAATAAGGTCTTATTGATATCTTATGTTTTACGTCACCAAAATTTTTCCTCTCCACTCTTTTCCTCTCAGAAAGTCATCCAAAGTAACAAATAATAATTTTAAAACCCAAAAAAGAGAAAAAAAATCAGCCAAGCTATCTAGTACCAAAAAAGTCTGAAAACATGTTCAGTTTACTACACATCTAGACATTCCATCTCTGTAAAGGGGTGAGATTGGGGTGTTTTCTTATAGTCTTTCAAGCAGAATTTCTTTGTAAATTTTGCAACATCATTGTAATTTTGATTATTAAGATTTACTCTAAGTTTTAAAAGAATACATATTAGTATTTGTCCTTTTATGTGATTTCCTGGTTGATATCCAGTACTAAATACTTGTATTTTTAGCTTTCTCATAGTTTGCATGAATACCAATGATTCTTAAGTAATTAGAAAGTGGAAGAACTTTCAGAAGCCATTTACTCCAATTGTATCAAATTCTAGCCCACTGATTACAAGTAACCCACAAAACTCCCAAATGTAGTTCTAAAGCAGATAAAAATGTCATTGGGATATGATTAAACAGCAGAAATAAAAAATGCAGTACAACAAAGATAATGTTAATTTGTGATTTTCTAAGTCCCTGTGCATCCAGCAAGGATCCTGGATTGTAGGTATAAATTGTTCTGGACAGATATACATATACAGGTATATACATCTCTACATACATATATAGGTATGCATATGTGTATGAATGGCTGTAATTTACTTCTAAAACCCTCCATGGAAGTTGGTTATACTACCTAGCTTTGTAATGTTTTCAGTGTTTAGCAATCTGCTTTGGTGTTTCTCCCCCTTTCTTGGTATCCAGTCTATACTTTAAAACCATGGTATCCTCATTAGGAGAAACTGCACAGTAGGTCCTCCATATGTCCATCTGTTGAAAGACTGTCACTTCTCTTTTAGATTTTACTTTTCTTAAAGACAAAGGGTAGATTTTTTTTATCTTCTGGAATAGTACAGAGCTCCACGTGTAGTAACCTGGATCTTTCAATAAATGTTGAATGACTTGTTATTGCCTGTTTTCTCTAATAATGTTTGTTTGCTATGTTTTCCTCCCCAGTAGTGATAAAGGATTGTAGATGATTTGCGTTGCTCTCCAGATCCATCCCTCTCATAAATTTTCATGCCTCTGGCTAAGACTGTAGTTTGTATCTTCTAAATAGAACAAACCTTATTTATTTGAGTCATAAAAGGTCTGAACTTGAGACTTTGGCTGACCAATACAATATTCTTTCAAGTTGAGCTAACCAAACATTTCCTCTCTCTAGACTAAATCATATCAATTAATTTACCCTTTCCCTTAGATCCTATTCTCTAACCATTTCATCTTTGTGTGTTGGTTGTGGTGCCCCCGTTTTAGCTCTCTACACTTTTTGCTTTGTGAAGCTCCAGACTGAATAAGAGCTTCCGAATATGAATGGTATTGAATAGCCCTGGCTTGAGAATGACTCTGCTACTTACTACGTTTGTGACCTTAGGCAAATTATTTCCACACTCAGCCTTGGTTTGCAAAATGTAAACTTGTAAAATGTTGGGGTTGGATTAGGTGATCTAAAACATCCCTGCCTGATTTAAATCCTGTGATCCTATGCCTGTGGTAATTACTGAACAATTTTCTTATTAGGATGAAGGCAACAACTTACTTGTTTTTTTGTGGTATTATCTTTAAAGTAACATTACATAGTTAATTTATATTTAGTTTTTCATATTCTGGCAGAAAGTTTAGCTTCTTTACACAATTCTTTTTCATGTTACATTTGTTTTTTTTTTTTTATTTGACATATAGATCTGATTGATTCGAGTCCTAAGCACTTTTTACCTAATTTCCTATTATTGACGATTTTGATGATAACCCTACAAGCTTATACCAATGTATTACTTATGTATTAAATAGCACTCAGCCTTATAGAATACTAACTGATGTATAGCCCTGAATTCATACTTCACCATTCTTTTCTTTGTGTCCTCAGTGCTTAGCATAAAGTCTGGCATGGAGCAAACACTTCATAAACGCTTCTTTACTAACTGACTGGCAAGTCAAATGTACATACACCAACTAGTGTGATTCTAGTATTTTTTTTTCCTAATTGAATGATTCGTGTCATGTAGCTTATAATGTTGATATGGATGTTTGAACTCTATGCTATTTCCCCTTTATTTTATTTAACCTTTAAATTTACTCTCCAGCATCCAAGTATTTGTTGAATTGGATTGAGTCCAGTATGACACAGGACCTAGAGAATACAATATTTATTTTTCTCTGGAGATTTGCCATTTTCTGAAGCC
Source organism: Bettongia penicillata ogilbyi (assembly GCA_023548195.1). NCBI lineage: Eukaryota > Metazoa > Chordata > Mammalia > Diprotodontia > Potoroidae > Bettongia > Bettongia penicillata. The sequence continues at coordinate 4,944,259 of JAJHZJ010000003.1, forward strand.
CAGTTCCAAGACTAACTTTGTGACCATAGTCAAGTTACTTAATCTTCCACGCCCTGGTATTCTCACCTGTGGAAAAAAATAATAAAAATGGTGGTGGTAGTGGTGGTGATGAGTAGTAGTAGTAGAGTAGTAAGAGTAATATGAGGAGGGTGGCATATGTCTATAGCACGTTAAGATGTGAAATGTATTCTTTCCATTCTTATTTTATTTCAATATCAGAACATCCCTGTAAAGTAGGAAGGCACTACTGGTTTAATTATCTTCATTTTACAGATGAATGAACTAAAGAAAACCACATGTCACATAGCTTGTAAATGTCAGAGATAGAATTTATACCTGGGTCTTCCTAATACGTGCAGCTAGGGCACTATCCAATACTGTGTTGCCTCAAGATAGATAATAATTATTACTTACCTTACAGGGTTGTTGTGAGCAATGCACTTTGCAAATCATAAACCATTATTTAAGTGGGAGGGTTTTACTCTTTATCTTCTTAATCACACTTTTTTGGGCTTATAAAGCACTTTCAGGGAGTATAATCATCATAATAAATACAAGACCCATTCACCTTTAGCATAATGTCAGTCAGTTGACAAACCTTGATTAAGTCATGTATCATGTACTGTCTTAGACACTGTGGGGAAAGAGGAATGCTGGTAAAAAAAGGCGGGGGGGGCTTGGAATGTTTTTTCATACCCCTGGAAAATAGTTTTTATAAGCAGTATTAAGTTAGATGAAGATAAAGATGATTTTTGCCTTCTTTGCTAAATTTGTGATAGATACTACAGTTTTCAGAATTCTTATTTTGAGGTATGGGAAAGGATAAGAATATTGACTTACTGTAAATACTCTGTCCTCAGTAATATCTTTGTTTTTTACACTGAAGAAGTGATTACCTCAGCCAAATTAGTGAATACTTCATGGATCTGATATTTTTTTCATTGTAGAAATTCCTGTCATTGACATTGGTTGTAAATTCTCTATGACTTAGAAGCATAGTCTTTTTTTTTTAATAACAGGGAAAATCCATTTATTCAAGTAAGTCAGTGAACAGAAATAAGAGAAGTTACACAGATTAGAATATAACAAAGACAACAGGAGTGAATGAGGTCCTTAGATGAGACGGAAATGAAATCTCAGCTCGGACGAAGAAATTCTAAAGTTTTCAGGGAGGCAGGCTGTTCAGAGACTTATTGAAGAAACAGCTCTTCCTAAGTTTTAACTTATATATATATTTTTATCTCTCTACATGCCTCTCTTAAAGAATGTCTGAAAGCACACATATCTGTCCCTAGAAGGTTTGACATCAGCTCTGTCCCTTATATAACACAGCATTCCCTCAGCATTCTTTCAGCTAGTGTGGAGCCCCATCGCCTTCCATATGCCAGAAGTAACCAACAAGAATTGCTGTAATTTGAAAAATTCATCACCCTATAACCCAATGTGAAAGAATAGGGGAAGATGAAAATAGAGGAAAATATGTGATATACTATAATCAAATCAGTGGTAAAGAATGAAGGGGAAATAGTTCCTGTAGTCTGTCAGGAATAAATGAAGAAAGCATTAAAGTGCTTTCTATGTGCAAAGCATTGTACTAAATAAGCCCTAGGAATACAAATAGAAAATTAACATGGTCTCTGTTCTCAAGGACAAAAGGAAAGTTTCAGCTGAAAATCAAATGGAAATGTCCCATAATCCTTAGAGTACAGTGGCAAAGCAGATGATAAGACCTCTCAGTTCCTGATTTTGAACTGTTTAACAGAAAAAAAGTGGAACTACAGAAGAATGGGTGAATTTACAGATGGAAGGATTGAAAGAGGAGAAAATCTTGATTCATTGGTCAAGGAGGTCCCATGGAAGAACACTCTCAGAGGAGGAGAGATTTATTCTGTAACAGGAGATGGAGACCTTATAGTGGGTAAAAACCAAGGATTTGGTCCTCAGAGCAACAACTGTCCCTGAGAAAATATCGTATCTCCAGGGGAAGAAGAGCTTAAGGGGAAAACCAACAGTTGTAAGGGTGAGAGGGCATGAGTCTAGGAGAAGATTACATTCAAAATGGTAAATAAAATGATCTCAGTAAATGGTAGGGGAGAACTGGGGAATAGAAATGGACTGCAAAATTGGGGACAAAAGAAAATCTCTACCATGGGACCATATACTTCTCTCCATGCAGGGATTGACACTTCTAAGACAATAGAAAAAGGGAGAGAGACCAACTCACAAGGCAATAACATAGAAATTGTTTAGAAGTTGGAACTCAGAGTGGGTACTTGAGAAGCTTTAATTCCATAAGGAATAGACACTTAAATAAAGAATAAATAGGTATGAGGATCATGAACCAAATAATAAGATTTTAATATCTACAGAAAAACAAGAGAATGAATGAAGAAAATGAGGGAGGAAACCGTTCTTTTAGAAAAGTGCAGAAAACGAAAAAAGAGAAGTTGAAGGTTAGGAGAGGAAGGAGGGTTTTACTTAAGTATTTAGCTAAGAGGAAAAAAAGTGAAAAAATACATAGCTAGATAAAGTGTTCATTGACTGAATTGAAACAAATGTGGTTGAAATAAGAGATATCACTTCTTTTTGAAACATAAGAGGGAAAACTTTATGAAGAAGCTGCCATTTGACTTGAACCTTAAAGAATGGATAGAGGTTTTTTTTTCTTTTTATGAAGATGGATGGGGTTGGTGGGAGAATGAAGCACATTCCATTGATGAAGGATAGCCAAGTCACTTGGAAAGATTAGTAGGCCATGCTGACTGGAATGTAAATTTCAAGAACAGTATTAGATAAGGCAAGGAAAGGTTGGAACCAACTTGTAAACGTTCTTGAAAGGTAGGCAGAAGAATCTGAACTTCATTTGTTGAGCTACAGAAAGTCTCTGAAAGCTTTTGAGTGAGAGCATGATGTTATTATAGCTCTACATGAAGACGAGTTCTGTTATTCTTATGTTCCCTATATCTGTCTCCCTTCTGTCATTGCTTCAGGCTGCCATCAAGGATATCTTAGCTGTATCATCCATTTTCTGATATAATTGAAGGAAGAAATACCATGAGTGACCCCTAGATCTTTTAAAACATGGAAGTTATAGGAACTTATAAGCCTTTTTCATAATATGAATGTAAGCCCTTTTACCATCCTTTTTAGAATGTAGAGTTACTGAAAGCTATGTTGTATATCTATTATTGTCTGTTTTATATGAATGTTTTAACACTAAGGAGTCAATATAGCATTTGACTAGTAGATTTTAACAACCAGTTTTTTAGAAAGGTAATATTTTTAAAACCCTATATTAAAGAAACCGTGGATATTTTCTTTCTATTTGTGCACTAAATTATCTGACAGCTACAGTAGTATTAGAATAATCCAGGGCTAGGATACTGATGGACACCAATGGTTCAGCCTATACTGACTCAGAAGTCAGACCATGTGTGGCTCATTGCTTGCCTTGTAATAACCCTGTATTGAGTAGAGTAAAATTTGGAGGCTTTCCATGAGAAGGAACTGTTTTCACCTGATCTGTAGCACTGGCATCTGATCAACTCACTGTTTGATCTCCCAAGTGTGAACTTTCCCCACCCTTTGCCCCTCCTTCCTTCCTGGAGGTGCTGGTGGAGGTGGATTACACTGAGAATTACACACGCAGTGTCTTTTGCACACATGATTTGCATAACTGTGCTGTGCTGATTTTGCCCACATAAGGTGCACTGAAGTCAGTATTCTCTGCCCTTATCTGTGCGCTGTGCAATAGAAACTGGAAAAAAAAAGACTAATCTTAATTAATGCTCATAATCCAGAGAAGCACACGTAGACCCTGTCCACTGAAACTTGACCAGGAGTCAGATCAGTCAACAAAACAATCCACCGCCTTCCAAAACTGTAAAGGACTTTTTCTTATTTTCAACAAAGGAGTCAGTTTCTCATTGCTACGATATGTTATGTGTTCGTAGGTCTTTTGTTTAAATACTGGTTGTTGCCCTTCATTCCTGAAGAGGAGCAAAGGGACATCACTGTGCTGCAGTCAGGTTTCGGTGTGTCCGACTGTGGCTGATCAAACCAATACAAGCTCGTAATGTTCTACCCCAGGTCCGTGTGAACATTGGGGATGGATTCTCTTAATTTGTGCATCTTGCATTTCTTTTAAACTACTTCAGTTATGCTTTGCTCATAGAGCACACGCTTACTTCAAAGGTAAGGTCACTGTCTCGAGAGGGAGAAAAACATTCTACCAGGAATGAAAAGACTCCATTTCTAACTTGTATTCACCTTAGCATAGCCTTTTTAATATGTCAGTCAGATCAGATATAAACTGGGATCTTGACTCTATATTCCCATAACAAGAAGTTCAAAAGCAAAAGGGAGGGATCATAAGACTGTTTATTCCACAGAGTACTTTTAGTGACACTGTTCTTGCCTGCTTTGTTAAATAAATACTTTTGAAAGCATCTCTGCAGTTACAAATGTTCTGACCAGATTGTACCCGACTTTGACAACTCCTGTCCCTTCCACATACTCCTGAGTGTGGATATCTTCTTTCTGAGTGTCACTTTTCTCATCTGTAAAATGGGGAAATTGGACCTAGATCATTTCCAAGAGCCATTCTAGCTCTGAATCCTATCCTTCTACTTGAAAAACCTTGCACCCTTCCTTTCCAAAAAGCTGAGTCTGCAGGTTTGGCATGCATGGAACTCCGTGGCCCAGTGGTAAGGCTGCATGCCAGGTCCATTACTCGCTCAGTACCAGAAGAGCACGTCACTATCTTTGTTGTTGTTAAAGCTAGCCTCCACCCTTTCCCTTTATTTTTCCTATTTGATCCATGTAGATGAGTCAAAGAAACCTGTTCATCCACAGCCTGTACTATCTTGCCAGATCTTGGAAGATTCCCAGATGGGAGGGAAAAAAAATCAGGACAGATAGAGAAAATAAAACTAAGTATCAAACATTGATCTGCAAGTAAAAAAAGTAATTAAAGCATAATTATCACCTTTTAAAGTATTATGAATTTAATGATGTAATGGTGGTGGTTTCACTAAAGTTAAAATCCAGTGACTAGGAATATGGGAGACCGTAGAAGGAAAGCAGTAACATACCTATAGTAATATTTAAATCAGAAGTTGCCCAGTGTTTAAATCAAATATTTAGTAGAAGTTTTAGCTCAAATATACTTACCTGAATGAAGTATTTTCCAATATGATTGCTTAAGTTTGAGTTGTATTTTAGCAATTAATGATCCTGGCTTTATCTGGTCATTTTATCTCTCCTTAAGTATAAAGCTCTTCTTAAGTCTTCATACATAGAACTTCATCTCCCATGTCAGTGACTTTGTATTTGGTGGGCCACATGCCTATTTCCTTCAAAATTCATCTTAAGAAGCATTTGTACATGAAACACTTTACATAACTGTTAGTACTCTCCTAATACTTTGTACATAATTAATATATACCTTTTTAGGTAAATATTGTCCATTTTGGTATCCAGACTGAATTAGCACTGGGATGTAGGAAAGGGGGAGGTGGAGGAGGACTGGGAAAGGAATCCTGCAGAATGTAGGATTTGGGCAGAATCTTGAAGAATGCCAGGGAAGTAAGTAGGCAGAAAAGAAAGCAGATTTTTTTTGGATCTTAAAGAATGTGGATAGGGGAAGTAGTCTATAGGAAGACTGATAACATAGGAAGGAGACAAAGACTTGCCAAACAGAAGTACATATTTTGTGCTAGAGGTAATAGGGAAACATTGGAGTTTATTAAGTAGGTGAATGACATGGTCAGACTTGAGTTTTGTGAAGATCCCTTTGACATCTGCATGGAAGATAGATTGAAGTGGGGAGAGATTTAAGACTTATGACTGGATATGTAGATCTGAGAGTCATCTGAAGATAGTTGATAATTGAACCATCACCAAATGAGAGCAAAAGGAAAGAGGACCCAGGATAGAGTCTTGGGAACACACAGATTTAGTGGATGTGACCTGGATGAACTAGCAAAGGAGACTGAAAAGCTGTGATCAGTTAGAGGAGACCCAGTAAAAACCAGTACTATGAAAAATTAAAGAGGAGAGAATATCTCAGAGAAGAAAGTGATCAAAAGTGTGAGAAGATGTAGAGAAGTCAAGCAGGATAAGAACTGAAAAAGGGCCATTAGATTGGGCAGTTGGAATCATTGGTAATTTTGAAGTAAGTAATTTTAGTTCAATGATCAGGTTGAAAGCCAGATTGCATTGGGTTTACAATCAAGTCAGAGAAGCAGAAATAGAAGAATTTCTTGTAGACAGTTTTCTCAAAGAGTTTAGCTGGGAAGGGGAGAAGAGATGTAGCTACCTGAGATGGTACAATCAAGTGAGGGCTTTTCAGGTTGGGGAAAACACTGTTTTGTAGAGGCAGTAGGACAGAATCCAGTAGTTAAGGAGAACTTGAGAAGTGAGAGTGAGAAAATCAGGAAGAGAGAGAGGGGTCTGGAGGATTGATGGGATTAGATTACGAATGCATGTAGAAGTGTTTGCCATGACAAAGAGAAAGGCCATGCTTTTATGAGATTCAGGAGTTAAAGGAGGATGTAGAGGGAGAAAACAGGTGACAGGTGTGACATGAAGAGGAAGAGAGAGTTGGTGGAGAATAGCCTCAGTTTTTTTCCAAAGAATTATTCGGTGAGCTCCCCAGATAAAGGGGAGGAGGTGTAAGAAAGGGGGATGGGCTGTGAGAATCTCAGAAATGATGGAATTCAATGTGATTTAAACTCCCTGAGGTCAACGACACTTTCACATTTTAGCTTAGCATAAGACCTAGAACATACGTGTTTAATAACTAGCTACTTATGGCTGCTGTTTATTGTTCAGCCATTTTTGAATCGAGTCCAACTCTTCAGACACCACTGGGGTTTTATTGGCAAAGATAGGGGAGTGGTTTGCCATTTTCTTTTCCAGCTCATTTTACAGATGTGGAAGCTGAGGCAAACAGCGTTAAGTGACTTGCCCAGGATCACACAGTTAGTACATATCTGAAGCCAGATTTGAAATCAGGAAAATGAGTCTTCCTGACTCCAGACCCAGCACTCTATCCATTGCACCACCTAGCTCCCCAAGTGTTTGTTGTTTGGTTGAGTAATTAAATCTTTCCTTAAAATATACCTGGCTTACATGGCTTCCTTGGGCTGTATGAGTCCAGGATATGATTGGTCTGGGATAAAATTTCAAAAATGATAAGAAATCAAATAGGGAGCATTAAAGTGGGGAAAAGGGGAGAGAATTATTGCCAGAATGGCATGTGTTCTTAATAGTCCAAGGATTCCATATTATGTAGGGTCAGCTAGGTAGTGCAGTGGACAGAGCATCAGTGCAGGAGTCAGGAGGACCTGAGTTCAAATCTTACCTCAGACACTTGACACTCGACACTCACTAACTGTGTGACCTTGGGCAAGTCACTTAACCCCAATTGCCTCATCCTGGGTCATCTCCAGTCATCTTGATGAATATCTGGTCACTGGATTCAGATGGCTTTGGGGGAGAAATGAGGCCTGGAGCCCTCCCTCACTCAAAACAAAGTCAAGTGCAAGTCATGTCATTATTTCTCTGATGGCATGGTCTTCTTCAGCAACGAAGGACAAACACACAATTCTCTTATGCATGTTTTTTGATTAATTCATTTTCCCTGACAATCATTAAAGTAATCCTATTATGAGAAGAAATTTTGGTAGCATCCCAGAAATAATAGAAAAAGGGAGAAAACAAGCAAATCTTTATCACAAGGAAAGTTAAGTTTGAAGTAATGATAATGTTAGTTTATGTGTCTCATTTTCTCAGATAAGTGTCCCTAAAGAGCCCATGACCTAATTGTTATTTTTATTAGTCCAGAAATTAGTACTCTGGCTTGACAAAATAACCAAGGTGGGGGAGGGGGAGAGTGTGCTCTATTATTGCACATAAATATAAGTGGCAAAATTACAGAAATAGCCACTGTCAGATTTTCTTAAATGATAATGGAGTGTTTTGAAGATATTCCCTGGCTAAATTTTCTTCACTTCTATCCCTTTTCATAGAGCTTTCTCTCTCTTTATCTCTTAATTTCCAGGGCTAACTTATAAGACATAGGCATCATGCTTATGGTCTTCAAGTAATTTTGGTGAATCCCTTTTTTCATTACTTATTTTGGTTATCTTTTATCTTTTCAATGGAAAGCCCTTTTAGGAGAATCATTTCTACCAAGAGTCTGTCTGATGACTTGAATTCTGGACATGAAACCAAAGGGTTTTCTCCTCCTATTGAATATTTATGCCCTACTTACACTATTGCCCTAGTTGCAATTTTTGTGTATATTTTCACTGGAAAAACTTTGACCTTTTCCAGATTGTGCAACCTCTTCTTTCTTCTTGATAGTTCGTTTTGCTTGGAGCTGACCGTACATTTCAGATGCTGCAGAAGAGCCCCACCCCCCACCCCAAACCAACACTAACATCTACAGTCAGCTTCGCAGGCCGTAGGGACTGTTGTTGGTGGAGAAAACTTGGGGGAAGCTTCCTCTACAAAATGTTAGGTATTTGTCTCTGTCCTTTTCTTCCCCCAGTCAGCACTGAGAAAGAAGAATATCCATTTTATAGGAAATAGCAGAGGAACCATAGAATATTAGAATCAGCAAAAGAGATTAGAGACAGCTTATCTGGTCCAAAGCCCTCATTTCAGAGATAAGGAAATTCTGGTCTAGAAAAGTGAAGTATTTTAGGTTGTACAAAATAGCAAATGAAAAAGTAATAATTTGAACCCAAATCTTTTGACTCTTAAGCCTAGTACACTTGCTACTGTACTACTTTGGAAAGACAGGAAAAATTGAAACTGCTATAAGAACTCCAAATGAACATTCCAACTGGAAAAAAGGAAGAATTCTAAATGTGATTTCCCTTTCTCATCACTTTTCAAATAACAAAGCAAAATATTTGGAATACATTTTGAAAATAAAATTTCACTTTTACTCCTAAATGTCTCTTTCACGGTTGGTCTTTGGATATATGCTATACTTTTACTCTAGCTTGTTTAAGTGACCCCATAATTAAAGTCTCCAAAATCAATGAACTGTCTCAAACACTTCAGATTTCTAAAAAATAAGAGTAAAATATAATTTATCAAGTTTTGTCAGTTTTTGCCCTTTTTTGTCATTTTGTTACCTTAGGAAGGTAACAATAATTGAGGATTTTTTTTCTTTTGAAATTATGCCTACTCCATGTATTAGTACTATCATTTTTGGGATTCAGATACTAATCTTGATTCTCATAGTTTACAAGGATTTTGATTCTGTTTAGCTGGTGGAACTTAATTGGATCATTTGGTTGAAATTTTAGTTTGTGACATTTAACTTCATCGGTAGCAAAAGAACAAAATGTGTTTAATCATCAAAGATTTCTTTATTATTTGGTCTAGTAATCTTTCGCATTTCATTTAGGGCCAACTATAAGATCAGAATAGAAGAAACCACTGGACTTGATTCTTACCATTGTGTACAGTCCATGGACACCCTCTTCTTTATACCAGGGATTCGGAATCCTTTTTTCATATTATGGATAAAAAATGTCAGTATCAATTAATATTAATTAATAACCTGATTGCAAAAGATCAAGATAGGGAAAATTTTGCTTATTAATCTGCTACAATTCTGTAAACAATTGCCAGGTCAAAGCAGGTGTCAAACTGTTGTTTTGTGCCTTGTAGGTATCTTTAGAAATAGATGTATGAAGAAGCAAACCAAGGAGAATAAAATAGGTTTAAATTTTGTTCTGCTATTGATTTCATTAAATAATATGCTATATATGTACATATATGTCTGTATATACATATATGTAGCATATACATATATACATATATGCTGAATGAAAAGCCCTAAAGTATTGCATGAGGGAAGGGTATGGAAATAATTTTATTATCATACATGATTTAGGGGTGATTTTTCTTTATTACTTTCAGTAGAAAAGGTCATAAGATAAGGGAGCTAGGACTGAGATCTATCTTATTCCTAAAGAAAATTGTATGAGCTGTGTACAAAACGTTCTTAACTTTATAATATGTTGGACTAATTTTTCCTTGTGACAACCATTTGGAGTGAATGTAAGAGATAAATCTTTTTCAAACATTTTAAAAATAGAAAGCTACCCTTACTTTCCCTCTAAGAAGAAAAAGTGCACAGTTTCTTTTCAGAAACTTTCAGACTTCATCCATTATTTATGCCCCTAAGACTTCTAGGCTCATAGATTTTGGAAGACAGTAGGACTGTCCAAGAGACTCAATTTTTTCTGGTCCCAGAGATATCTGTCTTTTACTATTTCTGTCACTCCAAAGCATTTAATGCTTCTTGGCCTCAGTTTCTCCACTTTAAATGAGGAGACTAGAATAGATGGCATATATAGTCCATCACAACTTTCAAAATTCCATGTCACAAATGTTCTTGGTTGCATACTTGATAGTATAATACTATACTTAAGATAATTTCTTTTATTTTTTTCATTTTTGACTCTTTAGAATTCAAAAATGAATTCATTTCAGTTAAACAGCATTAAGTGCCTAAAATGTACACAGGATTAGTCTTTTAGGGATACCAAGACAAAAAATAAAACAATATCTGCCCCCAAGGAGCTTATTCTACTAGAAATATATAACAATATAAGTAAATACAAAAGTGGTTTGGGGAAGAAGTAGGAATTTACAACTGAGCAGAATTCAGAGAAGAAGTGACATCTGTTAGATGAATATAAGCAACGGAGGTGACTTGTTCAGCTTCACCTAGTGCCTGGCACATACTAGACATTTAAAAATGCTTATTGATTGCTTAGAGGAAGAAGTAGAATGTCACAGGAACAGTTGGTAGCTCAGTTTGAATGGAGTGTAGAGTTCATGAAGGGCAGAGATATGAAATGTCTGGAAAGGAAGATTGAGCTCAGATTGTTGAGATTGTTGAAGTAATAATAAAAAAGATTTTAAAGTCAGGTTTTGTTGATGAGTACCTTAAAAAGCCTGTGAGGAAAGTAGATTAGAGAGGAAAAAAGGCTTGGAAGCTGGAAAACCAATTAGGAGATTATTGCAAAAATCTAGGCAAAAAATTAGGCTCAGTGGTATCCTTGTTAAAGTAGAAAAAGGAAATGAAGACTGGAAATGTGATAGATGTGGAATTACTAAGGCCAAGCATCTAATTTAGTAAAAGGGAAAGGGGGAGGAAAGGGTCTAAATTATCTCAAATATCACTTTTGGCCCTTTGTTTCCATATTTTTTACTGTGTACGTATGACTCATCCATTTATTTGTTTTTCCCATTGTTTATCTTTTTAATTTGAATGAACCAAAGACTGTCTAGGAGAGACCATATGTAGACTATATGTGACAGTGGTCCTGATTGTTTAAATCACTTATCTCCTATCTTGGTGATCTTGCCCTATTAATATTTTAATATGTCTTCTTAGAATTAAACAATTTATAGGAACTGTTTTGAAAGTCCTGAATTAGTCTGGTATTGAAACTTTGAAAACTAGGGTATCAAATATTCCCTACTTGACTGAATTAAGATAGGAATGTGCACATCTATAATTTATTATAGCCCACATTAATTAAACTTATTTTTCCCCATTAAAGAAAAGAAATTGGAATGTGTTTGTATTATATTAGTCACACAGCAAAATAAACCTTTCTCTGAAGAAATTAGATAATTTAGAGAATGAATTGTGTCATTAAGATTCTTTACCTCTCTTCCAGTGTACTATCTTAAGTTATTAGGAAATAGACTATAAGTAGAATAGCCTAAGTCATTAGGAAATAGAAGTAATTATGGAAGCTGGTTTGGTCTTCATAAACAGAGTTAGTAAAATTTTCATTTTATTTGTAGGAGAAAGAAGGCTACTGGATAGGTACTTAATCCATTCTTCTGTAACCCTGCCTCACTAAGAGTAGTCCTTGTTTTAATGTAACATACTTGATTCTCTTAAAAAGAGAGAATCCTTCCTTCCTTCCTTCCTTCCTTCCTTCCTTCCTTCCTTCCTTCCTTCCTTCCTTCCTTCCTTCCTTCCTTCCTTCCTTCCTTCCTTCTTTCCTTCCTTCCATCCTTCTTTCCTTCCTCCCTTGTAGATTGGACAACAATATGTCCCTGCCCATTTTTTCTTCAAATGACCATCCCTTGATTCACTTCTTAAAAAGACCTATTCACTGAATGAACATTACCTCATTCAGAGTGAGAATCTGAAAAGATCTTAGCCTAAAGGGGCCAGGGTCTCCCATTGCATCCTGGGCCATCTCCAGTCATCCTGATGAATATCTGGCCACTGGACTCACATGGCTCCAGAGGAGAAAGTGAGGCTGGTGACTTTGCACAACTTTTCCTCACTCAAATCAAAGTCAATTTCAAGTCATATCATCATCTCGCTGATACAATAGTCCTCTTCAAACACAAAGGACACCTACAACAACCATGGTAGAGCTCCCTTCTTGCTTCCCATCCTCATTAGAATCTTTCAGGTGAGGAGCAGCCTCTATAAAATTACACCTTTCTCTACTTAGGTTTTTTTCTCCTTTCATGTACTCTAGCATCAAGAGCGCTCAAACGTAATAGTCAAGAAGGGGGTTGAATAATTCAAGCTGTGAGCTAATGGTATGTACACTGTTTGGCATTTTTTTACTTAGTGCCAATGTAGTTGAACCAATAACGTTTATATTTAGCTTTATGGTAAGACATTTTTTTTTCTACAAGTAGAAATTGTCATTTTACTTTCTATGATTTCATATATCAGCTCTTTCAACCCTCTGCCCTTTCCACCAAAAAAATAAAAATGACATAGTTAGCAGAACTTGGGACAGGGACCTGAATGAAAGTTTGTTAAGTGAAATACCTTGAATTAGATTAAGATTTGTTAGTATTTAGCTGTTTCTGGCCAGAGCAGAAATGATGGAAAGTTTAATTGAAGAATGGAAAGAGTTTTATATTGAAACTAAGCAATTTTTCCTGAAACTGACGTACATAATTACCTTTTGTGAAAGGTTAGTAGTAGACTATGAGTTTAACCAAAGTCTTCCCGATAGTTAGCAAATTGGGAAGAGAGGTCTGGATCCTGATCCCTCCCAACTGAAAATCACTTTAGCATGTGATAGTCTGACTAGACTTGACCTTTTTTCCTCCATAAAATGAGGAAGCTCCTTCTCTCTCTGGGACACTAAAATAAGGAGTGATCTTAATGCTTGACTTAGAGATAGTAAAAAATACATATAGAATGGTTTAAATCTTATCTCTGGTGCCTACCGCATATTACCTTGAGACAAGTTCACTTGGCCTGTATTTCTTCATCTAATTAAAATGAGAAAATATTGCCTTCTCATTGAAAGTTTATTTTTTATAGTTGATTTCATTATTTGTACTAATTAGTATAGCTTAGTCACATTTATTCTTTGAACAATATTGCTGTTACTATGTACAATATTCTCTTGGTTCTACTGATTTCAGTTTTTATTATTTCATGCAAAGCTTTCTAAATTTTTCTAAAATCAACCTGCTCATCATTTCTTACAGCACAGTACTATTCCATCATAATCATATACCACAACTTATTTAGCCATTCCCCAATTGATTGGCATTCCCCCACTTCTTTGCTAACACAAAGAGAACTGCTGTAGTCATTTTAGAATATGTAGATTCTTTGCCTTTTTTCTTGGATCACCTTGACAATAATAGTGATATTGCTAAGCCAAAGGGTATACACAGTTTTATTACTCTTTGGGCATAATTCCATATTACTCTCCTAAATGGCTGTGTCAGTTCCATCAACAGTGTATTAGTGTCTCAATTTTTCCACTGTACTACCTAGGTTCCTCAGACATTGTTTCTTACCTTGTGGTAATGGAGAATGCTTCCCCCAAGCTTCTGTTTTTTTTTTTTTTAACTTTAATGTAGGGGTAATATAATATACAGTGTTACCTATAGGGTTCTTAGGAGGATAATGCCTTAAAAACTTTAAGTATTACGTAAATGTGAAATAGGATGCCATTAATTTCATCCTGGTGGAGATTCCTGAACCCATATCTAGCTGTTTTGTAGACAAATACTATTGGTTCTGGTGAGGACTTGATGAGATTGGATAGCCTATACATTGTGGGCACTCTGGAAATTTTGCTAGTTGGGCCAGTGCAAATCCATATCCATTCATAGACAAATAACCCAAGGTGCCCAAACATATTGGCACTGAAACAGTATTAATATCTTCATTCATATATAAGGAGTAGTATCACTACAGAGATACATTATCATGGAATGCCCTGCATGTTTTGAACTGAAATATCATTAAACATTATTTATTTATTGTATAGTATTTGCAGTCTAAAGAGAAATGATCCCTATTTTCAGGGTTTTTGCATTCTAAGACTACCAGAATCTGAAAAAAAAAAAGATTAATTATGCTTCATGTAGCATTTGTGAACAATGTTTATAACTACATTTTAATCATGAAACAATTTTTGTATACACTATGACTTTTTTAAAATCCCCTTTAGCATGATTTTCATGTAGATATCAATGCCAGCCTCTTCATGTTAAAATTATGTTCTTCCTGTAATTTTCATACATATCTAGCAAGTAAAGATTAAAATGATAAAGTAACACCTGCAAAACTTAGAAGAGAATGAACTGTATTTTAATCTTTACCGTGCATGGACAAAGTTTGTAATACCACCCCAAAAACCACATAAAATTATTTGTATATATGATTGAAATTTTTCTCAACATTTTGAACGAGGGATCATTCTGGTACACGTACATAGAGTTATTTTTCCAGTGGTTGTGGGAAGTGAGTTTCACTTGGATCCTTTGTAGTCCCTTAGTTTCCCTTATGAGTAATTTGCTGTTGCTGTTAGGAATGTAATTTAGTCTGGGTTGGAGGCTTGCTTCTCTGAGCACAGCTGATTCCCTCTTGGAATCAGACTGATGTTGTTGCCCTGATTGGCCGTGGTTATTTGGCCTTCTTCTTGAAGACAGCGAGGAAATGAGGAAGGTGATGCCATGACTTGTAAATGAACTGGATTTAAAGGAGGGAGGGCTGTGCAAAGTATGGTTCTTTGACTACACATGATTTGGTTTCCTTTAGTCCTCTAGCATTTTCTTAAAATCCATCACAAACATATGAGATACAACTATAATAAAGAGCAGAGTAAGTCTTTTTAATAGGTAAACAAATAAAATATCACTGGAATTTAAGTATTGTTGGAATTTTGAGGAGGGAGAGGGCATTTCCAGATGCTCCTGATTTGTTTTGCATTGACTCAAATCACAGTAAGAGAGCCTAATGAGAATCATTGCTTGGGTTACCAGTGGGAACCAAGTACAAATATTTTAAAGAAAGTGTGTCCAATTGGCCTATCATGGCATGGGATTTAGTCAAAATGTGACCTTGATTCAGGATTTCCCCATCACCATAGATACCATCAGCTTTTGTATACTGTCATCTTTTCTCTCTTAGCATTTGTGCAGAATGATGGGAGGCACGCCCTGAATGGTGAAGGCATTTGAGTCTAAATAATACTTCCAAGTGCTTTCGTAGTCTATAATGAATGTAGGCACTGGTTTTGCTTTGCAGTAGTCTTGTAGTGTACTAATGCTTAGCTCTCTTCTTTTTACAGTGGGTAAACCTCACAAGTGCAACTACTGTGGACGGAGCTACAAACAGCGCAGTTCACTGGAGGAACACAAGGAACGTTGCCACAATTATCTTCAGAATGTCAGTATGGAGGCTTCTGGGCAGGTCATGAGTCACCATGGTGGGTGGAAATGACATTCAGGACTTTCTATTGACTCCTCTACCACCACTTTTGTTGTTCTGTTTTTCTTATTTAACTTATTTCCCTAAAGATTCAAATAACTTATAAATCTGTTAACGGTATATTCCTCTTAGAGTGTTATGTTCTTCAGGTAAAATTTCTTCATCATATATTGGGAGGAAATTTAGCCTTTGTGTTCTTTACAAATAAAGTACATATGTTTTTGTGATTTTTTTCAAAAAAGGGTGTTGATAAGCCAAATGATTTATCATGCTTTTTGACTTCGAGATTTTGATGGCACCTTGGGATTGCCATATGAGACTAGAAAGATGTTCATACCTTTTTTTCTGTTTACTCAACCATAGCCTTTAAAAATAGTGCCCAAAAGATCTTAGATTTTTCAAAAGAATAAACTGGTTTAAGGTAAAATTTATTTATGTGCATTTTTTACTATCTCCATTAGTCTAGTAATCAAAGATTTCACAATTTAGCTGAGTAATTTTTAAATTATTGTTTTTTGTAGAAAAATGTCGAGATTATTTAATCAGTTTATTTCATGGGAATCAGTCATAGTTCTATGCCAGAACTAAGCACACCTATGTGAAATTAAAGACCACAATATCTAAAACAAAATGGTGGTTTGATTTTTTTGCCTGCCAATAATAAAGATATTTGGTAGATGTTTAAGAATAACTGCCTTATAAATAAAAAGTAGCTTCACATGTTTAGATTTGGAGATTTTTGTCATCTTTTTTTACTTAATGGCAACCAAAAATTGCCACTATCTTTAAATGGAAAAATATCAATATTTTTATCTTTAAAATTCCTTTGTTATATTTTTGTCTTTTTTTACTTTTGGTTTATTTGGGATGGAATACAAGATTTTTTTTTTTATTTTTTAATGACATCTGTGGAGATTAACTATAAAATCTTACTTCACAGTCACATAGCACTTAGGGATTTTCTTTTGTCCTACTTTAGGGAAAGTTCTGAAAATTGAGGGGCCTTGTCTTGTTTCTGGTGAAACACCTGATGTAGAACTATGAGATAATATGTATAATGTAGGGTTATTTACACATGACGTACCATATGTAAAGTGCTTTGCAAACCTTAAAGCACAATATAAATGCTACTTATTATTAGCTATTATTATTTGTATTGAGCCACCAGTGATAAGCTATTGGCATAGAGGTGTGTTTGCCTATCTTAAATGATTGAGGATTATTTATTTATAGGATCAGAAGAGACACACTGGGCTTTATTCTTCCTTAATTCCTAAATCAGTCTGTAGTAGTAAGCTAAATATTGTGAAAGAGTGTTAGCTTAAACTGCTAGGGTAACACTTACGCAAAGTAATGTGATAATTACTTTGAAAAAATGAATGCCACCTCTCTTACTACCTGTGACTGCACTGGAGAGAATCTGACATTTTGTTTTTGAAACCCAGATGGTTCTTTACGTATAATTTGGTTTCTTTTAGTCCTCTAGAATTTCCTTAGAATCCATTACAAATACCAGTTATCCCTAGAGGAACAGATGTTGGGAGATTCTCGGAATATTTTATTGCTTTCTTTGACCTTAGGAGAATCTGAAGTCAGCTGTTTAAAAACTATTCAGGAGTTATGTTGTTATAGCAGACTTGAGAATACTTGGAAAAGCACAGTTTTGCTCAAAAATTGGTGCTTGCATGCATAGTTTCTATCACAGTCTCATTCCCTAATGGAACTCTTACATACATATTTACTCCTCATCACACTTCTCCCTTCCCCTGTCCCAGTTCACTTCCACTGTGTTCTTCTCTCTGCCTATTTTATTATCCTCACTGGCACATAGGAAATGCTAAGTCAGTGTTTCTTGAATTTGGATTTGTTTTAGGAAATTCAGGGAGATATAGTGTATAGCTCTGGATTTGTAGCCAGGTGACCTGAATTTGAACCTAGTCGTAAATTATGAGCAAATTATTTAACCTCTTTGAGCCTAAGGAAACCTTAAAGTATCATTTAAATTAAGTTACTATTTAGAAGCATGCCAGAGAACTTGCATTGTGAGTCATAGTGACATTCATAGGCAAGAAGTATTGAAAACCAGGAGAGGAGAAAAAGAATGAGAAGGGGAGGGGAAGTAGCCTTTCTGGCTGATTCTTCCCTATCCCCTCCGCCCCGAATATTTATCTATATAAATAAAGCCTTCTCTAGAAAGGATGGAAGTAGATTAGGCAGGATACGAGAACTCAAACTAGGGATTGAACTGTGAAATGGAGAGCAATTTTTGTTTTAATTGGATTTTGTTTTTTTTAAATGTAAAGGCAAAGTATATCAGACATGTGTATGACTCATCAAAGGTAATTCTAGTTTATCCACAATTTCTCCATGGCAAAATATTTTAAAAGAATTTTGTTGATTATTCCTGGGTTTTGCATGATTAAGTTATCTGTAGACTCTCTACTGTTTCTTCTACAGAGATTCATAGAATAGTAGAGCTGTTAGAGAGTTGAATGGCTGTCACACTTTTCAACAGTGGCAGAACACTTGGCCACAACAACATAGGACCGTCTACTGAGATACTGATGGAGTCTCACATATTTTGAGGTAGTTTAAGCATCAGAAAAGCAAATCTACCAATATAGATGACCATTGAAATAAATGAACTCATTCAAAAAAATTGCCTGAATGTAAATGATAAAACAGTGCTTTTTAGCATTAGATTTATCTCATAGTTCACTGCATTTGAATTCTACATTTTGTTCATCTTCTCCAGTTTATATACTTTTTTTCTATCCAGCTTCCCTACCCCTCCTGTCTAGCATGCTTTAAGGCTACTTTTTTCCCCACTATCAGTTGATACGTATTTAGGGGACACAAACTCTTTCAATATTTGCCAAAGCAGAAGATAATCATTAAGGTAATTCAATATATTAACAAAAGTAATTTCGAATTGACTCAGCGTTCCTTTTGGGTATAATCTCTATTTATTTGTCTATCCTACCCTTTACATTTTTCCTGGGTATCACTGCTTCATTGTGAACAATTAATTTATTTACCAACTAACCTAAAAACACATTCTTTCAGCTATAGTTCCTCTTATTCCATAGTAGAGATATAATGACAAGTTTGCATCCTTTTGGATTTTTCAGTGTCATCATTGAATCAAAAATATATTAATACTACTATGTGTCAGGTACTGTTTTTGCAGTGGAAATACAAAACAAAAATTAAATGGTCTCTGATCTCAGAAGAATCTAGATACTTTCTGGGGGAGATAAGTATAAGCAGAATTAATATATGCCAAATAAATAGAAAAGAAGTACAAGATAGTTAAATGTAACCTCGTTTGAGGATGAAGGCCACTAATACTTGGCAGGACCAAGAAAGGTAACTCATTGGTGCTGATGCTGAAGCTTGAAGGAATTAAGGGGTTCTAATATAGGAAGAAAGGAGAGAGTCCATCCCAGATATGAGGAATTAATGGTCTAATGAAAAACGAAGAGAGAGAATATATATGTGAGAAACAGAAAGAAATTTTGTTTTTCAGGACCATGGATTGTAGAAGATGGTCGTTGGTTTTTGACAAAGCTAGAAAGATTGGTTGAGGTCAGATTATGAAAGGATTTAAAAGCTAAACAAATCCTATTTTTACCTTAATGGGAGTAGAGAGATGTTAGAGTTTATTGAGAAGGGGAGTGACAGAAGTACATTAAGTTGAAATAAAGAAATCACTTTGGCAGCTCTGTGGAGGATGAATTGGAGTTGGTAGGGGAGGGGAGAAAGAGACCAATGAAGAAGCAATTGCAGTGCTCCCAGAGATAGGTGAAGAGGTCCTGAACCAAGATAGTGTCTGTTTCAGTACAAAGAATTGGACAAAAAATGTCATGGAGGTAAAATTGGAAATTTTTGGCAACTGTTTTGATTATGTGGGATGAGGGCAAATGATGAGTCAATGAGGATACCATTTTTTTCAGTTGGAGAGGGGAGCCCTTAATGGGTTCTGTTTTCTACATGTTGAATTTGTTATATCAGCAGGCCATCCAGTTTGAAATGTGTTGGAGGTAGTTGGTGATGTGAGGTTAGGAAGAAATTTGGGCTGAATATATAGATCTGTGACTCTTCTCCATAAACATAATTATTAAATCTATCAAAACTACTGATATCACCAAGAGAGAGTGTAAGGACAGAAGAGAAAAAGGTTCAGTGTAGAACTTGGGATATACCCACATGTAGGGGTGTAATATGGATGATGATCCTGCAAAAGAAAGAACTAAATGCAGCATCCTCAAACCCATGGAGGAAAAAATATCCAGGGATATAAAATGGTTCAGCACCAACAGCAGAAAGAGAAAAGCCCTATATAAATACCTAATTTAACTGTTAGAACAACCCAAGTGTAACACATGTCAATATCTCCCATTTACAGACCTCAGGCTCACACAGTAAGCATCTAAGGTAGTATCTGAACTCAGGTTATGCTGATTCTAAGTATGTCACTGTACTGTATCTACTACACTTGGTCTTTAAAAAAAATGTCAAATTATACAGAGTAATTGAGACTAATGAGGATTAGTTAGGCTAAAAAATCTGGCAGTCAGAAATCAAGCTAGGTCTAGATTTCTAGTTAAACCCTTCAGATAAAATTAAGAGGTAGATAGATAGATACATAGATAGTTAGATAAAGATGGATTAGTGATTCATACTTATTTCTAATGTGATATTTTAAAGAAAAAAAATTCAGGATAAACATTTCTGTGTTTGAAGTTTGTATTTGAATTGCTTAGGGCAAACTTTGCCCAGTATATAATGAAAGAAGGTCATGACATCAGCCTTTCTTTTCATGTATTCTCAATGTTCTTATAGTAATAACAGGAAAGAGGAAGTATGGCATAACAGAGAAAGTCCCAGTCTAAGAGTCAAACCTCACCTCTCATCCATGCAAAGTGTGTGACCATGTGTAAGTCACTCAGACTCTACCACAGGTAGTAAGTTACAGAGTTGTCGAGCTACTTTGTGGGAAAAGTTTCTACAATGGGAATTTTCCACACTGATGAAATCGTTGATCCAGATCTATGTCTTTACCATACCACCCTTACTCAAAACCAAAATAATATGGATGGAGGTATTGTTTTTCTCATCCATTCTCCTCAGAAGTGAAATTAAAACCCTTGCCTAGTTATTCTGTGTGTTGGAAAAATAGGTAACAAGCAAGTTTCTTTATGGGAATAGCAGAATTCTTGAGGTAGCTTTAGATGTGAATTTGTATATCATGAAATGTGTATCCTTGAACATTCTGATGACGCATTGTGAGTTCTCTGGAAAAGAAAAAAAAAAAACCTTATCAGCTAAGTTGAAGAATTTATACTGCTCTTTCTTAATGGTGTACATAGTGGTGAGTTTGTTGATATAGTAGAAACAGAATTAGAATTAAAATGATGAGCAGGGTTTTTAGTGAAAATTGAGCTGTGCTGCAGGCTGTGTTCAGTTCGGATCAGTTTCATTGGAGCTAAACTGAATTTAAACTTAGTGAATGAATAAGGCGTGTGCAGTCCTGTCCCCCCACCCACTCCCATTTGCGTTTTGAGTATTAGACTTGTATAGATATAAAAAACTCAAGGCAAGATCTGTACCAAAACTGTCCATTTTTATAGTTATTCATTCAAAACCAATTAATTTAATCAACTTGGGACAGGTCTCAAAAATCAGAAAAATTTGAGAAAAATATTTTTGAGAAAAATAATGAACCTGTGTTGCTTTTTTCTTCTGTCTCAGGACTTCATTAGAAACAAAAGTTTAAAGGAAAAATTGGTTCATAAACTGCACTGCATTTAGGAAGTTGTTTTGTTTCTAATTTCATCACGACTTTTTTCTTTTTTTTTTTTGTTCAGCTTAATGTCTACGTTGCAAATTCCCTTGTCTTTCATGGCCTTCTGTAAAGTGCATAGTAGCAACAAATGTTCTTTAATGCATCTGATCAGGGTGCATACTGGGTTAGTCAGACTCAGATAAAACAACTGGATTCCCTTGAACCTGACCCACATTTAAAAGTCTTTCCCCAACTCTGCTTTTGATTTTGGCAAATTTAGCAATCTGCATTAGCTATTAAATAGGTCACCTGCATTGTGCAGTGAATTTTCTCAACTTTCGTCTCTTGCTTTCCCACTCCATTTCTGCTGTTGCCAGCTGGATTCCCTTGCGAGTGAGAAGCCATTGTGTTTCTCAGTGGGAGCATCCTGTACAAATGAAAGCAGTGGAGTAAATCATTTTACAGTTCAGGCTGAATCCTGAGGCACAACGCGCATGGTTTTCCAAATAGGCCTGGCAGAAGTGGAAGTGGAAAGCCTGGTGGAGGGGGTGGAGGGCATTAGATTGTTAGACTCTTTATCGTGATCATGAGCTGTGAGAAGCTGATCTGAACTACTCCAGACATTCGTGTTCTCCTTCAGTTAATGTTCTCTGATAGTTAAAAGCAGTGCTTTTATACATGCTTTACTTTCATGATGTTGTGCCAATAAACATCTGCACTCTTGAAATCTGGGTACTAGACCACAGTGGTTGCGGACGAATAGTGTTAGCTCCAGAAGAAATGAGGTGAAGAAAATCAGCAGGGAATTTTGACTTACAAGAATTAGAGCAGTAGTTCAGTAAACCCATGGTCCATTTTGAAACATAGCGTTTTAGACCATTGAAGAGCTTTTTTTGATGTAAGTCACCATAATAAAGCAGCTGTGGTTTATTAAGCATAGCAACATGTAGAATTGGAGCTCTTTCACGAAGACTGATTTCCTAACGGCATTCAGATCGCTGTGACAGCAGGGCAAAGTCCCAACAGGCTCACGTGCTGGAAGAGTTAACTTCTCCTTCCATTAGGAAACACCTGGAAGGTAAAATTACACGTGTTTTGTGATGCTGTTGTGTATCACTGCAAAGTTTAATCAGTCTATATAAGCTGTTTTTTTAAATTAAACCACAAAATTTTGATAATAGTTCAGTGTCTTAAAATAGTATTCATTTTAATCAATAAAGGAGTATTAATTTTGATCAATGTTTTAAATAACATTTTCAGAGGAATAAGATAAGAAACAAGGTAAATATATTTGCCACCAATAGAGGATCCAAGTGGATTGCTAAATAAAAATTGCCTTCTGTGTACATTGAAACATTGGAAATCAAATGCATATATATTGGTGTATACCTTAATGAACATTTTTGACTTCTTGCCACTTGTCTGGAAGCCTCTTTCATTAATGACTTCTTTCTAGGCATTTTTTCACAGTTCTCTTTCTTCTCTTTTAACCTATAGAAAGCTTTATCTGATGTACATTTTTGGTTTTATGTAGTACCTCCTATGGAAGATTGTAAGGAACAAGAGCCTGTGATGGACAACAATATTTCTCTGGTGCCTTTTGAGAGACCTGCTGTCATAGAGAAGCTGACAGGGAATATGGGAAAACGTAAAAGCTCCACCCCACAGAAGTTTGTGGGTAAGCTTAACAAATAATTTTTTATAATAGTAACTTTTAGAAATAAATTAATCACAATGTGCAAGTATAAGCTATTAATTTTTCAGTTTTAAGTAGATTCAAATCCATTAAAGAAATCACCTCTTGACAAAATGAGGTATGGGAGTAGTGTGAAATAACCAAAAGTAGGAATAAAATAATGCATTTCTCTCAAGTAAAATGACATTTGAGTGGTTACCTAGAATAATAAAATGTTAAGTAGTATATGTAAAAAACTTAAAGGAAGAAACCAAATATTTTTTTAACCTGTACAAGGGAATTGCATGTTCTTTGAAATCTGGGTTTCAACCGTTATGTTTTATAAAGATCTTGTTTTGTAATATTTAATATTAAATGGAGAACAAATATAAGATCTGGTCTGAAAGCTAATGCTTTACCATATATCCAAGATATATCATACATATACATGTCATCCATAGAAACAAATTGTTTTAGAATTAAATGCCTTTTATACACACATATGATTATCATAAAATCTTTTGACTCACATATACATTAATGGTGAATCTGATGATTAGGCATATCCCCAGTTCCTATCACAGCACCTTTTCACTTATATTAGTGCATAGGAAGGAGAAAAATGGTCTGAACTTAGACTTTTTTTCCTGTCCTGATCAGCTCAATCTAAATTTGATGGAATCCTTTAAAGAATTTTACACTCTCTAAAAGTTTTAACTATTTAACTATTTAAACTCCAGTTTTACATTTTGAACTCTTTAGAGAAAGGTAAAAGATATTTTAACATGGTCTCTGAAGCAGTAGGAGACAAAAGCATTTTTCATGGATAATTCCTACTTGGAAAAGCCAAATTCCTTCACTTTTTTTCTCAATTTGCAGAGTCCTTCCTTTTTACACTGTGAAAAATCCAGTTTATTACATTATTAAAAAATCCAAACGGGAATGTGAGGAGGGCAAGGGGAAATATTGATTAAGATCACTATAAAAAGGCTGTGGAAGTACCACAAGATCTATATTTATACTGATTCAGTGTCTATATCTATAGTTATAAGTAAATATCTAGGCTTGACATGACATCTATGTATGACATATCCTGAATATATAATGAAATTATTAGATTTCTGACTCAAATTTCTCCAATTCTAAGGAAAGATTTCATATTTACCCCTATTTAATGTAGAATATTATCAGGACATGGACATAGGCAGAGATATATAAAGAAGAAGTATACTAGAAGGTCTACTTTGAACTTGAGTTGTCTTATATGGTAGAAAAACTCCACCAAAATCCATGACACTTCATTCATAAAATTCATTTAACAGATATTTAATGCTCTAGTATATTTATAATACTATTTGGATATTACCTGGGTATAGAAAAGTACACTGTTACATTTCTACCCTCACAAATCTTAGACTTGAGTTTGGGAGATGTACATATGTGAAAAATTAAATACTTCAATGTAGTTACACAAGAGATGTCATGGGATAGCCAATAATTGATTAAACGCAAAATATTCCTAGGAGGGAGAGAGATATCATGAAGTTCTATTGAGGTCATGAATCAGATGCTGATGTTTCAAGAACATGCAGGAGTTCATGTAGGAGGTTATTGAACTTCCTTGAAAATGATAAAATCATCCGTGCTATGGCAGAAACGAAGATGGCTGTAGCATTATTCTTTGGATAACATCCCTTAAGTACCATCTCTTTCTTATGTTACCTATATATAGTCGGATCTCTGTCTCAACATCGTGCTTGTTTGGTTTTCATTATTCACCTTTGTAGTCCTAAATGTATAAAATGGACTTGCTCCAAAAACTAATTTCCGAATCTGCTGTTGGGTGCTTAGAACACATTTTTCCCCTGGAAGTAATATAAATGGTGGTTAGGTACCCATGCCAATCTTCCTAAAGCCTGTTTAACTTAAGAATATATGTCAAATGTAGTACTGCACAAGTTGAATTCTATAACTTAGTCACCATATATAACTTTTTCTGCATTAGTAATAGCTAACATTCATGTAGCTTGTACTGTGACAAAATATTTTACAACCCTCATTTCATTTGATCCTAGCAATAATCTAGTAGTAGAAGTATTATTCAGAACTTGAATTTGAAATGCTATGGCTACATTCGCATTCATTTATTCATCTATCAATTTTCAAGCTCTGATTATGTGAAAGGCACTGTTGGGACCATCTCTTTCTTACCCTTGCCTCTCTACAAACAGAGTCCATGATTTCCCCTCTTATTTCAGTTTGACTAAGCCGTATCAGGCCTCTATTAAGTGCAAGGCACTGTATTAGATGCTATGGTTACAAAGAAACAGAGCAACCCCTGACTTCATGTAGCTTACATTTTACTTTGACTATAGAACCTATCAGATGTAGGTAAGTAAGCACAATGTAGTTATGAGAAAGAGAGACAGAGACAGAGACAGAGACGACACAGAGAGAGAGAGAGACAGAGAGAGAGAGACAGAGAGAGAGAACAAACTAAATCAGAAAAGAAATGCCTTCTGAATTGCATTTTGAATCAAATTTGGGATGCCAGGGTACAGAAAATACTGTATTCCAGGCATTGGAGACTTCCTATGTAAATGCACTAAGGTTGGACATGAAAGGCCAAGCGCAGAAAACTTCTGGTAGCCCACCTATTTTGACTAAAATGGATAGTCTTTCTTATCATCCAGGTACTAGATTGTGTATTTCCCCGAGTTCCAAGATTCAGGTGGAATAGTAGGAGGGAATAGAGAGAAATGGAATATCCTGGCTTTGGGAATAGAATTTGTGAGGGTCTGTGGGAGTCTTCTTTTGTAATCTCCACGGAAGCTGCTTATCCCAGTCCTGTCAGTTCCTTTCTCCTGCTCTTTGGACTCGCTGGTCTTTTTCCCTTTCCACAGTAATCACACCTGTGCCTTCCAGTTTTGTTCTGTTTTTCTCCTTCTCAGGACAGAATCTAGCTTCAATTTCTCCCTTGCTGTCTTGACTCTTAACATACGGACTCAACTTTTCTGAGGTGTGGTTTTTATTTTATTTTATTTTAAAGTAAAAAAATAAAAAAGTAAAAAGAAAAAAAAAGAAATAGTCTTACTCTTCCACTCACCTATTTCTCCCTTTCCCTTTCAGTCAGAGGGAAAGGGAAGGAGGAGTGAAGAAAGTTCCAAGTTGGAACAACATGGACAGCTATGTATGTTCACCAGCAGCTCCTCAATATTCTACTTTCTTTTCTGGTTTTTTAATTTGTTGATAACCACTCTTCATGAGAACACTGCAGTACCAGTCAAATGTGATCACTTTCCTAAGGAAATAGGTTCTTCATTTGTTACCGTATACTTCACAAATAATGATCATTGGATTTCTTCATAACTTTTAAAATACTTTGTTATATTAGTTTATGCCTCAGATAATATTCCTTAGCCATAGTAAATGTTTCTTCTTCATTCCCTGACTTCTTAACTGTAACTATAGATACATATCTAAAATGAATAAATCTTATGGCTCTTACCTTGGATTCTTTGAAGCCTTTGGCACTGAGATAGCACTAGTTGGAAGTCATGCTGTAATTGGGTATTTTTCTTTACTTTTAATCTCCATGCTACAGTGCTTTCCCTAGGAGTAAAAATAAGGGTTAATTTACATTATTGTTCTTGTGTACTGTTTTCCAGTATGCAATCTTCTATACTCAAATTCTTGCAAGTATGGCATCTTTCCAAATCAGTGTACTTACATTTAGAAGGTCAGACATAATAGACAAAGTGTAACTATGTCTGCGTTACCTATCCAGTGACTGCTTTTTGTGGTCACCAAACCTCTGAGGAGCCTAGGTTATAGACCACAATTTGTTTGTTGCCTTGTTTTTTAAAAGATGAAATGAATGGTCCAGAGGTAGTGATCATTGAGAGAGAGAAATGATCCTTCGAGTTAAACATAGGTATTCTTTTTCATTTTATAAAGCACTTCCAATCCATATATACAACTGTACAAACCTGTGTGTGTCACCATCTATATACTTACACAGATGTTTATATCAAGCCGTATGTATACATATGTATATTAATATATACGTAAACTACAAAGATTTTTCAAATATAAAAAACAAAGTTATAGTATATTTATAATATATGTACTGTCACATTTACAGTTCTGAATAACTATAGCAAAGTATAGGAAATAATAGTGCTTTTAAATCAATACAGAGATGTCAGTATGTCTTTTTGAGAGTTGGCAGTTAA
The DNA here is from genome assembly GCA_023548195.1 of Bettongia penicillata ogilbyi. Classification (NCBI taxonomy): domain Eukaryota; kingdom Metazoa; phylum Chordata; class Mammalia; order Diprotodontia; family Potoroidae; genus Bettongia; species Bettongia penicillata. The sequence continues at coordinate 4,971,717 of JAJHZJ010000003.1, forward strand.
ATTGTAAATAGCCATATATTTTTAATCTCATTTAATAGAATATTTCATTTAATATATATAAATTTCATTTAATATATAATAATATAAATAATATATAATATATATAATAAATATCTCATTTAATAGAATAATAGAAGATTTCAATTTTTATATAATTTTTGATAAAGACGTTATTGGAGTTCAGTAGGGAGTCCTTGCTTTAAATACATCCTTTCCATAGAAATAGCTGTCCTAATACAGTCATGCCATGAGTGGGACCAAGAATTCCTCTTTCTTCATGGATGTTGTTATCATATCCAGTGAGGGTGGGAATGTCTCCTAGAATGTTCATCTCTGAGAGCAGAAAGCAGCAGCCAGAGCCCTTCCAAGGGCCTCATCCTTTCTTCCACACTATGTAGTAATAGTCAGGTTCTCTGTGTGGATATTCCCTAATATTATAATCATATTACTAAGTGGGTTGACCAGAGAGGAAGCAGTAGAACCAGGTGAGGCATCCTTGTCTGGAGAGCCTCCTTACCTGGGTAATTTTCCCTATTTATTTGGTATGTGTGTTGCCCTCTGGATATTGAGTTACCCTTCTGTTCATTTCTGCATATCTATTTCTTCATTCAGTCAGCATTTGTTAAACTCCTACAATATGCAAAGCATTTCTGCATATCTGTTTCTTCATTCATTCAATCGGCATTTGTTAAGCTCTTACAATATACAGAGACCCCTACACTCAAAAGAAGATGAGCCCCATATGCTGCAGATGAAGAAACTGCAAACAGAATTAACTTTTCCAGGGTCACACAATAAGTTTCTGAGACCAAATTTGAACTCAGGTCTTCCTGACAGCAGGTACAGTGCTCTTTCCACTGCACTCAGCTCCCTGCTATATACAAAGCACCCTAAGCTCCTTGGTGAAGTTTTAGGCTCAGAACATACTATAGGGGCAGAAAGTAATGAAACTGTGTGCAGTGACATGTCCTTTTCCTTGAAAAGACTTTCGGAGCTAATCTATATTACCTAAGTCAGTGGTGAAGAATCTATGGCCCCAAGGCCTCATATGGCCTTCTAGGTCCTTGGGTGTAGCCTGTTGACTGAGTCCAAGTCTTACAGAACAAATTCTCTTATTAAGGGGATTTATTCTGTGACATTTGTATTCCGTCAGAGAGCTACACTTAAGGACCTAGAGGGCCACATGTGGCCTCAAGGCCACAGGTTCCCTACCCCATGTGAGAATCCTAGGAACACTAATTAACAGGATCCTGTGATTACTGATAAAATAATAAAAAAGTGTTATTAAATATTTAAAATATAATAACTTTACTAAACAATTTATTGAAAAATTATTAAATAAATTGCTATTAAAAATGTAAATCTAGCTATCAGTGATGTGATATAATCATTCCTTCTACTCTGGAAAGATGCAAAAAGCGCAAATGTCTCTGGGAACTTCAGGCATCTGGTCATTTGTGATTGACAAGGAAGACTCTGTTGTGATGATGGTGATTGTTTCCCCCATTATTAACCTTTTCTTTCTTCCTTTTAATTCATGAAGATTAATTTTATTTAATTACTTTATTGAGGTCTTGTTTTTTCTCTGTGATTACTTTTATTTGCACAGGTTTGTTTGAATTTTTCCTCGTGTGTAATGAACCTATAGTTTTATTAATGACAATGTGCTTTTTTAAAATATTAAATAACAGGCATTGAAAACTGAAAATAATGAGGTAATGCTAGGACTTTTGTTCTTTTGGTTATTGCTGTGAACATCAGTGCAAAATGCATCCTTAAAAAGGCCATTACTCTAAACACAAATGATTGTTGAAATTTTGTCACTAATTAGGCTTTTGGGTTAATCCCATGTAATATACAAGTTGTGCATTTCAGCGGAATTAATTGAAGAAAGCATGGAAGATGAAATATTTTATGAAGTTGGAGAGTTGTGTTGAATTTGCTCCTGTCAGTAATTTTGAAGAATTTTTTTCTTTTACAAATTTTGTTGTTTTTTTTGTTTTTGTTGTTGTCATCATTGTTTAGGAGAGAAGCTCATGAGATTTGGCTACCCAGATATTCACTTTGATATGAACTTAACCTATGAGAAAGAGGCTGAGCTGATGCAGTCTCATATGATGGACCAAGCCATCAACAATGCAATCACCTACCTTGGAGCTGAAGCCCTTCACCCTCTGATGCAGCACACACCAAACACAATTGCAGAGGTCGCCCCAGTCATCAGCTCAGCTTATCCTCAGGTCTATCATCCTAACAGGATAGAAAGGCCCGTCAGCAGGGAAACCTCTGATAGTCATGAGAACACCATGGATGGCCCCATTTCTCTCATCAGACCAAAGAGTCGACCCCAGGAAAGAGAGGCCTCTCCCAGCCATAGCTGCCTGGATTCTACTGACTCAGAAAGCAGCCATGATGATCGCCAGTCCTACCAAGGAAACCCTGCCTTAAATCCCAAGAGGAAGCAAAGCCCAACTTACATGAAGGAGGATGTCAAGGCTTTGGATGTCACAAAGGCTTCTAAGGGTTCTCTGAAGGATATCTACAAGGTCTTCAATGGAGAGGGGGAACAAATTAGAGCCTTCAAGTGTGAGCACTGCAGAGTCCTATTCCTAGACCATGTCATGTACACAATTCACATGGGTTGTCATGGCTATCGGGACCCGTTAGAATGCAATATCTGTGGCTACCGAAGCCAGGACCGTTATGAGTTCTCATCACACATTGTCCGAGGGGAGCACACATTCCACTAGGCCTTTTTCTATCCAAAGGGGACCCTTATGAAGTAAAGAACTGCACATGAAGAAATACTGCACTTACAATCCCACTTCCTCAGACATTAACTTAACCTTTTTTAAAAAAAAAAAAGAAAAATTATTACAGTCAATAATTTTATGGACCCAGTCTCATTTGCTCTACCTAACTATCAGGAAGGAAAAGAGGGAGGGAAGGGACGGGGCTAATTGCTTTTTTTTTTTTCTTTTTGTCACTTGGCTTATTTTGTGGGAATTGAAGGGCAGTTCACTTTTGCAATGGTTGGCTGTAAGTTATATCATGCTTTGAAAAATCACTCAGCTCACATTAGGTTCAGCTAAAAGAGGCTGATTTGCCATTCATTTTCAGGATGGTGATCTTGGACAGGAAAGAGAGTTTTCATAGTAAGACTTTCTCATAACAATAGTAAAAAAAAAGAGTATAAGGAATTTTTGCTCTCTAAAGAAGAAATGTTTTCAAAATATAAATTGTTTTTCTGTAAAGATCTTTGATCATAAATCAACCACAATATTATTTTCAATGATACTTCCTAGGATGAGCTATGGTCATGGGTTCTGTGTTTACTTCCCTTTCTGGAATTTCTAATACAATCTATAGAACATTGTACCACTTAGCAGTTTCATATTACAAGTGGTTAGAACCACCTACAGTACTTTTCAAGTCCTGCTATCTTATTTTTCTAAACTAAAGAAGCACCTTTTTAGACTTGCTGTTTTTCCATAATTTTGGGGACTGGCATTTTGTAGACACCCTGACAGCCTTACTTTTAACATGTTTTATGATTAATATTTTTACCTGGTTTTCAGAGTAATACAACTTAGGAGTGATTATGAGACAGTAGTTTTCTGGAGGGGTCCTGCTGCTCTTTGAAAAAAAAAATTTAAGTTATAAACCATATCCTGCTAGTAGAATATGCTTTTTTTTTTAAGATGTGCATTCAGTTGTCATTTTATCAGCAACAGTGTTAAACCAGTCAGCAGCATACACTATTAAGGCTGACAGTCGGGAGAACACTAGCAACCTCTTTTCTGATAGTAAAGTATTAGTTTTTGAATCTGCAACTCTGCAGTATTCTGCTCCCTAATCAAGTCTTTCAAGTCTTGCCCACTGTCTCTTTCTATTCTATAAAATTTCAAAGGTCAGTGTTCCATTTGACCTGAATGTGGTTATTTAAAAAAAAAATCAAAAACAAAAAGTATACCTAGTACTGATACCAACTATGGTGATTTTTTTTTATAATTTTTTTCCAGTGTTGATATTGACCACATTTAAGTTGAGGAAAAAGCAAACTGCTTTGCAATATTTTGGTTGGGCTGCAGATTAAAAATATAATAAAGTTCACTTTTACCCTTTTTTTGACCCTGGATAGGGACAGAATTATTACCTAGATGATCTCTAGGCCAAAATCACTTGCTTCCTATTTACTAGTCCCTTTCAACAACAACTATTTTCCCGGTTGCTTAAACTCTGAGATATGAACTATATTAAGCCTTTAATACCGTATTTTCCTTCTCTCTATCTGTCTTACTATAGATTGACATTTTGCATAGGTAGATGTTCTTCATGTTTATGAGGGTGCTAATTTTATTCAACACAGTCCAACAGCATAAGAAGGGAACAGCTGAGTGGTATAGTGATTAAAGTTTTTGTTCATTTGTTTGTTTTTATAGGGACATACTTGGCAAATAGAACTTGTAACCTGCGTTTGGGAAGGATGGGTTAGATGGTGGTCAGATTTTATCTGATGGCCATTTTTGACATGAAAAACCATTAAGTAGTAGTTGATGAGTACTGTAGAAGTGCATCAGATATAATGCAACATGATGCACTTCCTTCCAATGTGAGAAAGACAGAAACCTGAACATGAAGAGGGTTCAGACATAAGAAGCTAGTCTGTATTACTCAACTCATTTTTCTATTTTATCTCCTACTTCTTATCCAGATAGCTCCTAAAGTGCAAATGGAGTTACGTATGACTAGGGAGAATTGGTTACAACTCAACGCTACCTTCTCATCTTCACCCCACCCCATCTTCGCTGCCCCCCCCAAGACCTTGACAAAACTAAAAGACTGATAATGATTACTTATTTTGTAATCCAAAAGTATCTATCAAAACATGAATGAGAAACACATTAGAATGGTAGCTATATCATTTCTTCTTTCCTTCATGGTACATTGGGAACATCAATTTTATTTTGTACATATAAGATCTTGTACAGTGAGCCACGAAGGGAAAAATAATCTCTTTACAATTATTATTTGTTCTTCTCCCAATTTTTCCTGATCTTGTTTCTCTTTTTTGTATTTCACATTTCTAGAGAAGAGAAGAGACCAATAATCAACAGTATTGTACAGGGTTGGGGGGTATTTGTGGTGATGGTCATTTGCATTTTAAGAAGCACTTTGGGCAACAATCAGTTTGCTAAGATTTTAAGTTATTTGGAAATTTCTGCTGACATCATTTGTGAATTTTCCTGCTTTTTTTTTCCTGTCAGTTCATTAGGTCACCTAGAAATATGTTTTGGGCATAAATAGATGACCTCGAAGAATTATAAAGAGCTCCCCCCAAATCACTCATGCTGTATTTTACCTTCCTTCTAGTCTGTGTTGAGAATATGTCTACTGCAGGCATATACTTTTATCCTTAGCCTAAATGGATGGGGATTTACAGTATGAAGGTGGTATTGGCCTAAGTAGGGATAGTGGCAAATAAGTACATGGTCATTGCAGATTTTGTAGGTAAAACGTATTTTGGGAGAACTAGTGCTATGGAAGAAGTTTCTGAAAGGCTTTATTTAATTATGACATTTTCTTTTAAGAAAATATGAAAGGTGAAATGATTACGTGCTGGTGTGACAATTAGATACCAAATAATCAGGTAGGAAATTTTATTATAGGCATTGTTTACATACAATTTATTTCAATGGAACTTTACATCACAGAATGTACTGAAGAGAATTATGGGCAATCTTCTATACTTCCTTTTTTGGCAAAAATTCAGACATTTATAAAAATAGATCCATATTCATTTGATTCCAGTTCTTGTTTAAGAAGAGAAATAGTGTACCTAGAGTCAGGACAAAGCAAGGTTTGGTTGTGCCCAAGGCAAGGTTTGAAAATGGCACCCCTTGTGTGTTACAGTCTAAGCAAGACTTTGAATCTTCATCTTACCACATGAGGACTTGTCTTAGAGAAACAAATACATGCCACATTTGGTAGTGTTTTCTGGCATTAAAAAACAGGCATTTATGAAAAGTAATATTAAAAACCTCAATCACCAACACATCCACCTCCAGAAGTTACACCATAGGCAGCTCCCTATTTTTGTGCCCCCAGCCCTTGCTGTGGGCTTCCTACATGCTGACTGGTGATGATTTCCTCTAAAAAGAAAATTATAGTTGGGCTGTCAACAAGTAAAAGTCATCAGAAGGCTGCTTCAAAGAGATTTTGTATTATTAAAAAATTGTTGAGAGTTTTCTTGAAGGAGAAAATGGGATTTAGTCTGAATAGGATTTATACCCAGCTGCAAAGTAGGGAATGTCCCTCCTACATGAGAGCAGTTGGTGAGGCATGAGTCACAGTCACTGGATTTTTTTAGATATAGATGAGGGAAATAGAGTTTGATAAGAAATTTTTAAAAAAACTTTTGATATGCAAATTCAGTTATCAGTGTTGGGAAAAACAACATTGTAGCTGATTCCTGAGATGTTCAGTTTTTTTCTCTTTTTAATTTACTAACTGTGACAAAAAATAGGAGCTTCTCTTGGCACTCAACACTTTTCATGAGCTCCTCTTTGGGATCCGTAGTGATTGTTCAGTTACTCTAGACGCTGCCTGATAGAAAGGATTTTCTGCAAGATCGGCTTATTACACATAGCCAGATATTTAAATAAGTTTGGCTTCCTAAAGGAAGTCCATAAAAAAGGAAAGAAATGAGCAACCATATTTCCCTGTTGGTATGTGGAAAAGAGAGGAATTCATTAGTAAGTCTGATTGACTCTTACCCAGAGTACTAGTATCTCAGCTACTTATTTCAGAAAATCATGCAATATCTGTTGCTGTTCACAAGTGAAAAACAGAATTTATACAAGAGAAAATGTAATACTCTCTAAGTCATTTTTATATGATTTAATTCATATCGCCTCTAAATCACTCCCTAGGATGGTCAGGACAAAAGCAAAAACAAAAAAATACCAAAACAAACGAAAAAGTCTAGCAGCTATTATCACCAAAACATAATTACCATGAGAAAGATTTAATATATTTTCAAAAACTACAGATTGTTTGCTCTGGATAAAAGAATGAGTAGCATTTGTGAAACTGAGAGTTAAAACTTTTTTTTTTCCTGTGGGTTGCACAGCTCTGCTCTGAATCCTCTACTTTTATATGATTTTCATGAGAACTAGTGTGAATGAGGCAGATCCTAAAATAGAAAACTCTCCAACAGACAGCCCAAAGAAAAGAATTGAGTTAAAAATTATGTTGGATTTTTTTGTGTATTTTTTCTAATACTTTGATATTTGAATGTTTTTGTTTTTTAAAAGCTAGGTTTCAGCAAATTAATTAAAGTCTATAGTAACTGGAATCTTAGGATACTGAAATTTAATGTATTAAATTCTTCTAAAATTTAATTATATTTGTGCCTTTCAAAATACATTTAGAAAGTCAGTTATAATTATTGGTCTAGACAGCTTTAATATATATTTTTTAAAAGTCACTTAAAAACTGAGCACCATATATTTCAGCCTTATAAAAATAGGACAAAACTGCTATGGTAACATGCTTACAAATGCAGAGACTTATTGCTCAACTGTCTAAAGAAAATAACTTTTAAAACATTTTTGAATATCTCTTATGAAATTTGTTGGTTTTTCAGAATGACTACTACCTACTAGATTGTGCAGATGAGATTTGAGGTGGAGGAAAAAAAAACTTAGCTGTGAAATATTATGCTGTATGATTTTTTTTTCAGGAAAAATGAGTTCTGTATCATAAGGTTTTATTAGTTTAATTCTTTGTTGAAATAAAATGCAGTATTGTGTTGGTACTCCCAGAAATGGACTAGTATTCTGGCCATGAGTCCCCAGTCTCCTAATGGATCATCAATAAAATAGTTTAAAAAGTCAGGTAATTCAGTCCTTGAACAAAACTGAATAGAGCAGTCAGATCATACTGTTATTTCCCAAATACAAGGTCAGTGGGTAATATATCATGGTTATATATTTATCTGCTGTAGGTTTGTTTGTATATGACAGCTTTTTAAAAAATGAGCTGCTGGTTATAAGAAGCTAACAAAACATGACCAAGAAGCTGTGATATGCTAGTGTTCCTCTGCATCATATTATACTGTTAGGCCAAAATAAAATGACCTGATCATTTTTTATTATTCTTACAGAAATTTGAAATTGACATTTCCATATGGTATTTAAGAACAATTCTCTTTCTGCCCAGTTAGTCTACTCTTGCAGTACTGTAAGTTGGTGGTAATCACATGCACTTTCTGCCAGGGAACATAGTCACAATTCTACTTATGGGCACTTTTCCCATACAACACTGTATATGTGTGTTCTCTGTATAAATTTGTGAAGTAATCTTTATCCCATACAAAGAGTGGTACAAGGATGATTAGTTTTCTATAGTTTTCTTTTTATTGTGAATAAAATATAAAATGGAGAGGCTCTCTGCTAAGCACCACAAAGTACAGATATGACTTCATGTAGGTACAAATAAGCCAGCTTGCAGTGAATGGGCCCTTCGGATTACCTCAAGTGACACGCAGTAAGAAAAGCTTCTTGAACAGGGGTAGAGGTCACTGAATCCCCTACTATGCACTTACCAGGATTTGACATTACTTACTGGAAATGGATGTGTGTTTCTTGCTGTTTGGCTGTTATAATTATTTTTCTGAATACACTGTAACAAGGGAAGGACTTGGGTTTTGTTTTTTGTTTTGTAGTAGCTAAAATTCTGAAACTGTGATCAACAACTTAAATAACTGTCAAGCACTCTCGGATCTTGAATATATTCACTTCCTGTTCCATGTAGCAAAGTCCTCTTTATCGTCTCTGTGTTAAATTATGTAAAATCTCACCCTATTTCTGTCTCTTTACCTCAGTTTGAAGACTAGGCTACCTATTTTTTTCAATTATTTCCATCTCTGTGTTTTTCCCCCTTTTGTTCATTGGCTGTATAGTCTGTTTACATATTTTTGTACTCAAGTGTAGTTTTATATTAAAAAGGAAAAAAGAAAAATAGTAAATTTAATGAAAAATATTAAGGTACATAGTCTTTGTAACACTTTGACTTTCACAAATAGGGTACCTGAAAATATAACTCCATAAATTATATAATTGTACCTATGGTATGCTTGCCTTTTTTCTTGGTTTATACTTGCTGGTTGTATTTTCCACTCCTTCCTACCCCAGATATAAATCATTTTATAAGACACTGGAAACTTTTCATGCAGATATTTAGAAAGATTTAAAAATTGTAAGGTAAAATGTCTAACTTTTTCTGTGGAAAGAAAATGCTTTAAAAAATATTATTATTGGAATTCCAGTTGGGGATTTTCCTAGACCCCCCCCCCCCTTTGCTCTTCAAAGCTGGACCCTTCAGAACTTGCTGTTGGCAAATTCAGAATGATTACTTACGCTATTCAGTTCACAATATCCTTTCATTGTATTTCTGCTCAAGTGCAATACTTACCTAGGAGTCTTGAAAAATGGAGTCAGTTTTTACCCCTTTTTTGACCTACACTTTTCTTAATAAACAACAATATCTTCAAGTTACAGTATTTGGAAGATTAACAGCAAAAATAATTGAAAGGAAACCACCCAATAGTGAAGAGGCTCTAGAAATGAAGTGTGGAAGACACAGCCTTAATTTCGTGGTATATTCAGACTAAGTTTTCCATTTAAATCAGTGGGACTTTAGAGGAATAAATAGGTTTGAAGGTTGATATTTTAAAATTTAAAACTTATTCTACTTCTTTGACTCTTGCCCAATGTTACAAATTAAGGAATGCTTTTTTTCTTTTTAAAACAACTTTTTTAAATGTAAAGAAAGGCACTTAACATTTTTTTAAAAATACATATCATCTCTCTAAGTACAGAAAAATCTATTTGGAGCAATCTCATTCTCATAAATTTAGGTGAGGATTATTTACATATCATACATATTTATATGTAGTGTGCTGGGGTTTTGTTTTGCTTTGGTACGTGTGTGTGTGTGTATGTGTGTGTGTGTACGTGCGAGCGTGCGCACCTATTTTACACCTGTTTCCCTATAGAAAACTGCTATCATGTAAATACTTGGTTAGGTAAAAGATAAACAATTCTGTGGCATTTCTTTTAAAAGCAGTTTACTACATTTGTACAGTAGCCATGTGTCTTGGCCATTTTAGATTTATATTTTCTTTTAATAATACCAAAGGTAATTAGACTATCTTACAGACTAATTGCTTGATAAATTTTCTAGGATATTTTGAGTTTTAGAAGCAAAAAATAGTTCAAACCAGTAAACCTCATTTTTTCAAACTAATTTGGAAAAAAGAAAAGCCTATTATTTATATATATAATGTATTTCTATGTCTATGTATGTGTACCCCATAGACATAGACATATATATATATATGTAGATATAGATATAGGTACGGTTATATATACATATACATATATATATATAGAGAGAGAGAGAAATACATATCTCAGACCTTGTATGCCAGGCTTCTTCAGTTTGGGTGTCATTTTTAAGGCTTAAATATTTACCTCCAATGATGAGGTTTGCTATGGAAGTTCAGAAATAGCCTTTGCAGCCATGTCACCCATCACTCTGTTCTTTATCCTGTTGAAGACTTCTGCTCAATGGTTTTATCACTGCAGACTGAAATATGGGATTTGTATTTTTCTTTACTTTGATATACATGCGTACATGGTTTCTACATGTATGTGTGTATTGTAAATGTGTATGAGTGTTGTATATGCACGTGTGAGTGTCTGTATGTGTGTAAAACTAAATCTGCAGAAACTTTGTAATACTTTGTGAAAAGGATTATATTATAAAGGTTTGTACTGTCTGAGTGCACAGCTACTGGAATAAATTTAGGGAATCTCAGGAACAAGCATTTTATTTGTCCAAAATTTATTTCTTTTCAGAAGTGTAAGTGCAGTTTTTAATTCTGTATATTATTTAATATTTTACCAATAAAAATAAACTTCTGACATAAAAAGGCCTTTTTATAAAAAAATACCCTCTGGTGAAAATGATATTCATATCTTCTTCCAAACAAAAAAGTTTGAAATACTTTATGGTAATAGGCTTGCTTAGAATGGATCAAATAGGATGCTGTCATGAACTACGTTCTAATTAAGTATATATGTTCTTTTTGACAGATATTTAGAAATCACTAATAGTTGACAATATTTTGTCTGCCTTTATTACACAGCTCAGAAATCCTGTGCAACATAACATTTGAAGACTTAATGGTAGTAATAGCACATTTTTGGTATAGCACTTTAAAGTTTAAAGGAAGTGACGTAACTGCGCGAGGCTGGAGTTAGAAAACCTGAGTTCATTTGGCCTCAGATACTTGGCGACTGTGAGTCACCCTGGAAAAATATATATGTGGATGTGTGTAAGTATACACACATACATGTATATGTATATGTGTACGTATATGCAACGAAAGAAGAAAAAGCAAAAAAAAAGGCATTATCCCAAGAGAATGATTAGTTATTATATCATTATTCAAGATAACTTCTTGAATAATAATAAAAAGATATCCATTTTCAAATGCTGATCTTAGAATAAGTCTTAATAAAAGGATTTGTTCTATGTAATTTGGATTTGGTCAGAGGGCCACACTTGAGGACTTAGGGGGTCACATGTGACCTAGAGGCCAAAGGTTTCCCATCCCTGTTCTAAGTTCGTGTGACTGCTTCTATCTAGTTAAGCTTTTGAAACAAGTAATAGTTGATAACTAAGGATATCATCGGTACCCAATCCTCTTCCAGATCTCTCAGGTCTTTGTTTCTAAGATTGGGACAAAATCCTCCAAGATTATGACCTACCCATGTTCACATTACTGGCAAAGTAAGTCATAAGGAGAGAACTTGAATTAAGGACCTATTAAGGTTCATCCTGCTATACCATGCTGCCTCCCCCAAGTCATTAATTGAAGTTTTTGTAAGTCTTCAGTTTGAAAAATAGTATTTCTTTTGTAAGGACCAATTTTCTCTATAATATGGCCAGTTTTTAAATATTCAAGTTAAACTTTTTATTGACTAGACATGAGAAGTAGGAAAACCAAAACAATAGTACCTAACCTCAAGTACTCAAGGACTACTTCTGGGAAATAAGAAAAAAAGTGTGATACTTGAAGTGATGTTTAGAATTAATACTACAACAGCAATAGCTGTCTAGGGTCATTTCTCTCCCCTGCCCCAGCCCACTTTACACATTTATCATAACCCCAAAGATTCAACTCCATTTTCACCTTCAAGTCTTGAATCATTTGAAAGTCCAATGAAAGATTCTCCCAAATACAAATGAATAGATTCATGATTGGTGATCACAACTGGCAATATTTTTACTTTTAAAGACCATAAAGCATTGGACATTCAAATGAGCTTTTTTTCATTGAATATCTCTTTTAAAAAGAACTAATTTGTCTTAGGGGCCCTAAAAGTAAGAGATAAGTTAGTTGACATAATACAGTAATTGTCCTATTGATTTCCTTCCTGAGAGCATATAAAGACTAATGCATCATCACCAAAACATCTTTAAAACTTCATTGTCCATGGTACTTAACACGAGAGAGAATCAGTGAAAGCATACAAAAATATCTTTGCATTCTCTATAGTCATATGGTTAAAGAGCTTGAAAAATTGAACTGATTCTAATTTGAAGAATCATTCTAATTACCATATCAATATTGGTTTGTGGTGGAGTACTTTGAGATTTATATACACTTTTCTTGTATGAAGTCTAGGTTAGGTACATCATTGCAGTGAATGTTTCTCTTGAATTGTGTATGGACACAATATCATTTAAGCTTACCACACCAAACTTTAACCTGAGATAATTACACTCATTTATTTATTCTCTGATCTTCAAATTGTTTCATGGAAGTGAGGTTGTGAAATGCCTGATAAGATAATAGGAGAAAGGAACCTGGTTAATATAGTTTGAAAATCAAGTACCAGGATAAAGGAGTCTTTCTATTGGACAATTGGAAATAGCATGAGTAAAGTATCCATTTATTCTGGGTTTTTCCTTCCTATCTTGGATGTACATGGTACTGAAATTTATCTTGAATGTGGCCTCCTGGTTTTAGCTGACAGTTTGTCAGATAAGAATCCTGAAATCCCACGGAGCAGAAGATGTGATTCATGCCAATATAGACTATTCACATGATGATGAAATATGCAACTCCAAAGAACCAAGAGAATCCAGTCAAGAGTAACCATGAGAGCGTCTACAGAGGATGAGCATCTTCAGGTGTTCCAGTGAGAACAAACGGTATGGAGATAAGGGGCTAGATGCTTTTGGTGGGACGCAAGTGCCCATAGTCAAGCCTATGAATAATGAGGGTGGGGGAATGTCAGTGTAAATTATTATTTAGGCCTCCAATCATGTGGGATAGAGATCAAAATAATAGAATAAAGATCTTCAGTGAGACGCTAGCAAAGTCCTTAGAAAAAATTAGAGGTGAGGATGTGAGGTGCCATAGGCACCTGGATTATGCTACTGTTGAGGGAATCAGGAGTAAGAGAAGCTGGGAAATATATTCAATGGCTGATAATCATTGGGTCATCTTCAATCTTCCTGATTAGAGATAGCAATGAAAGTTGGTTTTAGTAATAGTTTTTAGTAGATATTAGTAAAAGTGACTGGAGAGTTGAGATAGATGTAAATACTACAGGAAGGAGCTCTTCCAGTGTTGTCAAAAAGGGGATAGGGTCAGGGAGGGGAATCCTTTTTAGTTATTTAGTTTACACTGATGAGATAAACAGCTTATCAGATAGGGATGATAGGGTCAATCTCACATGGAAATTCAGAGTTGAAGGACAATAGTGAAAAGTCTTGGCATCTGGATCCTGGCGTATGATCAATCATCAAGTACTTACTAAGTACCTGCTAGGTTTCAGGTACTGTGCTAGGTGCTGGAGATACAAATATAAAAGTGAAACTGGTCCAAGGAGTTTACATGCTATTGGAAGGTGATGTTGAACTCTCTTCCCTCCTTGTTTCCCTCTCACCACCTGTTTAGTTTCCTTTTTCCTATTACTGTGTCCTTTTCCAATTCCCACAAGTCCCCAGTTATCTGTCTCTCCACACTTTTTCTCCCTCCATGCATACATTTACACACACACACACACACACACACACACACACCATATACATACAAACCCTATTTTGTCCTTTTTCTTCCAACCCACTTATTTAGGTGATTATAAAGTCATTTTAATGTGAATGTTATGTAAATGAAATAGAACTGTTATGTTTTATTTTTCAGATTACTTTTCAGATAAATACAACCATTGCCAGATCAATATAATTCATCCTCCCATGATTCTTGAAAAATATGGGGTGGTTCAGTGTTGTACCTTTGTATTGATGAAGGAAAAGTTTCAGATTTTTCCAAATAATTTATCCATGGTCCCATATTATATCAATGAGAAAGCTTCTACTAGATCATAATTTCATACATTCCTAGTCCATTTTTTTTTTTGCTAAATCAGTACAATTAATTCTCAATCTAATGAATTGGCTTTGTTCTGTGGATCATCTCTTCTATGGAGAATCTGCAAAGTCACAAGTGTCTTGACTATGGATTCAATCACATGGTTTGGGAAGGTAAATTTACTTTGTAAATGGTACCTTTTATTAAGGTAATTTCCTGGGCATTTCAAATGATTGGATGGCAAACTCAGAAATGATAAACAAGTGGCAGAGTAAAATCTAGTGGGAAATTAAACTTTGCTTTAGAAAATCCACAAAGTGGATTGTCATAGATGATGTAAATTTTCTGAATGTAGCCCTTAATTACGTTGGACAGCAGGTCCAGAATGAATTGTAATTGATGCTTTGGAACAGACACTCTGAAAAGATTTGTAAGAGTGGACTTGGGAATGGTTCACAGAGACTTCTGGGCAGAAGAAAGTAAAAGCCAAGAGAAGTAGAAGTAAAAGTGAAGTGCGCAAAAAGGGCCACCATTGTTGGAAGGAACATGTCAGGGAAACATTGAGATCATGAAGGCAACCAGTTCCCAGTGAGCTTCTATGGGAGATTTAGCCTGAATGGTTTGGTGCTAAACAAATGTGCCTCATGAGACTTTCCTCCTTTAAAGACCTTCTCTCTCTCCCTTATCCACCCGACATGAGCCTTCCAGTCTATAGAGGAAACCAAATGGTAACTGCCACTCTTCAGAGTTCAAACAGAGTTTAAAGTTAAAAGGATTTAGCAATGGCCACTGACCTGCCAATGGACCGATCTAGCTAGACTTTAATGTTTCTCCTCCCCCTCATATTTTCTGTCTGTCCTTTGATATTGAATACCACCCATTATATAATATAGAAACAATTTAGCATGTTAACCTGTTTTGAGTTGTTATTTGGTAGCAATGGAAGGTGGGAGAGGGTGAGTCTAAAATTAAAAATTGGATTCATCCAGTGCCCACTACTAATGTTGGCAGTGGGAAAAGAAGCAATTGAAAAACTATTTCTCCCCATCAAGAAGTTACTATCTGATGATTCCTCAGCAGCAGCAGCTTTTAGCCAGTCCAGATGATAATAAAGATGGGAAAAGCTGAGATAGATATTTTAATCTCTCATCATTCCTTTCTAGACCATATATGTATTTATATGTGGATTTATAGTTAAAAGATATTCCAAAAGTTTTAGTGCAGTTTTAAGCTGTAATAACTTTAAAAATATAAAGGTACTAAATTTTCAAAATATATCATTTGAAAGTTTAATTATTTAAAAGGATTGTATATTTATTTGATTTTGTGAATTTTGAATAATAAATTTTGAAAATTTATTATTTATTTTTAACATTCATTTTAAAAAATTTTTAGTTTCAAATTCTCTACCCTCAGCCACTGCGCCACCAATTGAGAAAGGAAGCAATATGCTATCAATTATACATATAAAATCATGAAAAACATTTCCAGATTTAATAATTTTTAAAAATTTCAACAAGATAAGACACCGTATCATTATGCATTGCATATGTGACAGTTTCTAGATAGCATTTGCTCAAATTGATGTCTTTAAAGAGAGAAGTTTTTCTTATTTGACCATGTTACTCATTTGATCTGTTATCATTAGACTATTTCTTTCAGGGTCTTGTGAAAAATGATGTATATTCATGAAAACCTCATTCTTGGATAGTCTTAAAGCTAAGATTTTCAATGCAGTCATTTCAATGACTGAACAGCATCTCATAAAAAGTTTTTACAAAGTTCAAAAATTGACTTGAGTGATGTCTAGCACAAGATGGTAGTTATCTTGAATTTTATAAGAAAACCCCCAATATATTTAAATTAATGGTACTTTTAAATATTGTTTTTGTTTTTAAGTTTGTAGCATTTATTCTACTGAATTTTTTAAAGTTTAAAACTACACTAAGACTTTTGACATATCCCATATATGTATGTATCTATTGTGAATGTCTTTTTTGCAGCCAAAATGTCACCTACAAAAAGGAGATAAAGTAGATATTGTTATTGTATATTGTTGTTCAGTATATCTGTAACAGAATTGTAGTGTGCTATGTGGTTTGTAAGCAAGTTCTGAATGCCTATTTTTTTGCATAATTATTTTCTATATGTTGCTACTTTAAAAAAAGCTTATTCGTACTATTTTCATGACCCTGAATTCATGGCTATTACAATGATATTGCTCTACTTAATTACTTCATATTTATGTATTTTGTTGATTGCAAGAGGTAGCAGTCATTGTAGCAAGAGTGGTGACCTTTCAAACATAGGACTGGATCCTGAGGAATTTGACATTGGTGATTCCACAGTAACGTTATGTCAGGATCTCAGCAAGAGGGTAGTAATGTTTTCCTTTCAGGAGTAGGAAATGGGATGTCCCCAAGGAGGAATCCCCAGAATCTAACTCTCTAGCTCTTGACCATTCCAGGAAAACCTAGGACAGTTTCTCTATTTAATATGGAAGGCCTTAGAAACCATCTCAAAGAAATGCTCATTTAGATATATCCCCAATAATGGGAATAAAAAATAAAGAAGAATAAAAAGATATGAATACCTGGATACTACTAAACTTTGAACAGAAGAACAAAAGTAAACCACTGCTATGTGCCACAGATTGAAGATGCCCGATGCCCTGGATTATCCACCAAGCAGTCAGTGGTTCTCAGTCTTGGCCTTGTGTAGTAGATATTTTGATATACCTAAGATGGAGGAAGATAAGGAAAAGACTGTTTTTATGTGTCCAGATGGATTTTACCAGTTTCATTGCATGCCCCCATCTCTGGGGCACCTGCCATTTTTTCCAATAACTGTTGGAGAAAACAGATGAAGATCTGAACTACCTAGAAGTGTTGATATGCATTAATAATATCATTGTTTTTGAAAATACACTGAAAGAGCATGAGAGATTCATAAAAGTACTAGATCAACTGAAAGAAATACACCTGAAGTTGTTAATAAGTAAGTGCCAACTTTGCACAACTTCCTTCAGGTATTTGAGGCACATTATATCCCAACAAGGAGTGATCATTATTTTAAAGAAAGTAGAAGAACTTTTCTATTGGTCATGACCATGAAATCTTAGAGACTTAAGAACTTTCTGGGATTTGGCAGTTATTATTGCAAATTTGTTAAAAACTTTATCTTATTGCTGAACTACTGAATGACCCCATTCTTACATATATCATCAAAGAGATTCAGAACCAGAAGGATAAGAGATGTAACACTGTCATAAAACCAATAAAGCTCATTGGATATCAATGGTTGGACAAATGTGATAAAACCTACAGAGACTTGACCAACAACAGTATGAATACAACAGTGTTGGCCTACACAGGCCCAAGCAAATCTTTTGTCCTATACAAAATGTTAACATAGAAGGATGGGGAGCTGTCTTGTATCAAGAGAGTAGTAGTCACTAAAACCAATTTCATTTATAAGTAGAAACTTGACTGACATCGTGAGATATGTTGGTTGCCCCATTCATAAGCTTGAGTTTGTGGCCTTGAAGTGGGCTATCACTGAAAGGTTCACAGTCTGTATAGCTCAAAATTCAAAGTCTAGACTGGTAAAGGTCCATTCTCTTATATTTTGACAAGGCCAAATTGTATGCTAAGTGCCAGAAACTGATAGCAGCACTAGTCAGTTATGACTTCTAAATACAGTACAGACCAAGGAAGATTAATGGAGATTCAGGTGCCCTCTCCTGAAGGCTATACGCTACCAAAAGAAGATGAGAGATATATGTAAAACTTAACGTGCTCATGTGCTTACACTCATGGGCAAACTCAACTGAGAACTTAGGATTTCCATCAGATGTCATACCAACTGCATATATGAATCTTGTTTCTTTGAACCAACTTTTCCTGCCTCAATTGTTTGTGGATGATTGGCACCTAGAACAAATGGCTGATGAAGGATTCAGAAAAGTGATAAAAAGCCAAAAAGCAAGGAAGTGAAGCAAAAGAACTCAAGGGTCTAGTCTCCAGAAGTCCCTTTGTTATTGAGACAATGGTAGAAGGTAGATCTGTATAAGTGTTGTGCCAGACTGTGCCTGATCCCATGTATGAAATCAGGAAGTGATTGTGGTTATCCAAAGCAATTAGTTTTGGAGTTATGAAAGTCTTGCCTGTGAATCTGGGTATATAGATCAAGAAAGGACCTAAATCTGGTAAGAAAGAGATTTTACTGGATCCTAATGGCTGCTGTCACCCAAAAATGTGAACCTTGTGCCCAATATGTGCAAAAAAAAGCATTGTCAACTTATGATACATATTTGAAGATAAAAAGTACCAGTAAACCTTTGGAGCTTGCATATACTGACCTTTTAATCTCTGGAAGGAGATAATAAAAATATAAATTATACCTTAGTGTTGATTGATAAATTCAAGCACATATGCATGAACTTGCTCAACCAAGAATCAGAAAACATCATAGTTGCCCAAGAATGGTGATGAAAGTTTTTTCTCATTATAAAAACTCCGGTCTGGGATCCACTCTGACCAAGACAGAGACTTTGAGAGCAAATTACTTTATTAAATTTTGTCTTTAGTGTGTATCAAAAAGTCTAGAACTACAGTTTACCTTCCACAAAGAGACCCACAGCTTGAGTGTTCCAAAATGTATATTGTTAATATATTAGGAACTCTGAAACCAGAAGAGAAATACCAGTGGAGTCAACATGTGCATTTTGTAGCCCATGCATTCAATTCCACTAAGAATGATGTAACAGATTTTACACCCCACTTGATCATGATACAGTTAAATATTGACTTAGATTTTCAGATGAAGGTGGTAATACAAATATTCACTATCAGTATATTTCTCAATTGAGAGAGAAGTTGAAGTTATTTGACTAAGAAGTTGAAGTTATTTGACTAAGAAGAACTATGACCAAAGCAAAAGATGATATTATTCAAGAACACAGCATCAAGACCTTCAACAAAGAGATCTATTAAAAAATCTTGGTATCAAAGAGACTCACAGGTTACATGACCTACAGAAAATCAAAACCTCTGTAAATACGGTTAGAGACATGGCAGCCTGACAGTTTGCAGAATAGCTTCCAGATAGTCGAAGGGGTCCCATTTAGATAATTTACTGCAATGGCTTATTTCCCATAGGAGAGATAATTGGACTTTTCTAAAGAGTAGGTAAAAAGAAGTGATGGACAGTTACCCTAGTGGATGTTGAGCTAAAATGGTGATCCATTAGTCATGAATCATCCACTGAAACATCCAGCTCTGAAAATAGTATTTTTGGTGAATTTACTATTATCACCCTAAAACAAGTACACAGAGCAAGAGAATTGCACCAGAGATGACACTTTTATTGCCTAGAACTGCAACTATAGAAACTAGTTGGGTATAGATGCCATTCACATGTCACAAAACTACTGATAAACTATCCTTTGCTACAAGTTCAAGTGTAAACTAGCAAATCTCTAAAATGATGATGTTGAGCTAGTTCAGGTATAGGATCACAGAGGTAATTCAGTGACAGAGACCCAGCAACCAGTCACTAAACAAACTTAAGATGTCACAAGAAAACCTGACATGGTTACGCACATATCCGAAAGACAACATTAGAAATTGCCCTTGTGAAGCATGTCCCTTGCATGAAATTACATGTGTATTGCTATACAAGTGCCATGTTTGTTATACTTACTTTATGTTGTAGTTACGTGCATGTGTCTATGTTTCCATGTTATGTTTGTAGTATAGTAATGTCTGTTTAAATGTTTTACTTGTTTTTGTGTATGTATCTGCTAATTATAGTTATGCTATCTTTATAGGCTTTTTAAAAATAAGTTTTTTATCAAATGCATGTAATCTTGAGCAGTGAATGTGCTATGTCCTACATGTAACCAAGACAAGATGTCAATGAAGTATCACTGTGGAATGATGCTTTGTATAGTATCGTGTTTGTTGTATGTACTGTTGAATTTTTTTTCAAATGTACCATAAGATAGTTACCTAGGATACCAGAAAAATCATCCTTTTTGTTAGAAAGTGTTAATGTTTGTATTTCTGCTATATAGTTACAGGTGCCAACCATACCCTGGTTGACTTTTCCTAAGCAACTATAAAATTTCTGGCTAGAGAGGAATGATGCCCTGCTTATGAACACAGCAATCCAGAATGTACTGCAAGGATATTTCAGAACAGAAACTCCAAGAAGACTGGATATGATGGTGGCACTGGGAATGGTTCACAGAGACTTATGGGAAGAAGAATGTAAAAGACAAAAAAATTCAGAGGCAGAATTTAAGTGTGCAGGAAGGTCTGTCATTTTTGGAAGGAGCATGTTGGGAAGACATTGTCTCCGCAAATTACTTTTCTCCTAGTGCTTTCAGTCAGAGAGACTATGAGATAATTTACCCCAACTACTTACTGCCCATAGGAAAAATAGTTGAACTTTTCAATGAGCAGGAAGAGAGGAGAAATGTACAGTTATCATGGTGGATGCTCAGCTAAAAAGGTGATCCACTAGCTATACAAAGAAGGAAACAGCAATGGGCAGCCAATTGTCACTGTCAAGGGACATATGGTTTTAATGACGTATTGCTAAAAATACTTGATTCATGAAACCTCTCTCCTCAAAGAAACTCTTCTTCTTCTCTCTGTGATCTCTCCAAGTTGTGGAGAAAGCCATGTGGTAACTGCCCATCTCTGGGATTCAAACAGGGAGTTGCTGTCCTCTGCCCTTGAAGTCAAAAGCACTTAGCATTGGCTGCTGCAATGAACTGAACTGGCTAAACGTTCCTGTTTCTCTTTCCCCTCAGGTTTTTAGTTTGTCCCTTCTTTGATGTTGGATACACACATTGTATGAAAGAATTTAGTGTGTTAGCTTGTGTTGAATTGTTACTTAGTATCAAAGAAAAGTAGAGGAGAGTGAATCTGAAATAAAAACTGATCCAGTGCCCCACTACAGAAACTGGCACTGGGCAAAGAAGTAACTGAATAATGATGTCCACTCCTCCCAGGCTCAACACAAGCAATTTACTACCTGCTAGTTCCTCAACACTAGCAGCTTTTAGCCAGACTAAGATGGCTCCATTGAATAAGGAAGACTGATAAAAATAGCATGTGGAAATTATCAAATAGGGAGGAAAATTTAAGTATAAAAATTTAACTTAATAAAACTATCCCATTTCAGTAGAAGCCTTGGACACATTTATTTCAATCATCTAAAAAACCAAGTAACCCTAAATAAACAGAAATAAAAAGCAGTGATTTTAATCCAAGCCACCATTCCCCTAGTTATCTGCACATATGTATATATGTATGTATTTTGAGGTGAGCCCTAAAACCAAGTATTGTAGGGGAGTAGAGTAGACCAGTTGTACTGTAGTGAAGTCTCCTGGAATCCTCCACCCTCTGCACCTGAGCCTGTGTGAAGTAAGGGTGAGGTTTTCACTCACCACATTGGTGATATATTGAAAGTGCTACATAAAGATGCCTTTGTCTAGGTGACTGAAATAAATTTGACTATGACTTCTGTTGAAATATGATGTTTTAATAAACAAATTTTCATTTTGCTTTCCTAAACTTCCATTCCTGTTGACTCATTTCTAGATTTTATTTTTTTACCCGTTTTCCTTATTAAATGGAGGCAACTACCTTCCTTGTTTGTTTTTTTTTTCAGACTGAGATATCCCTTCCATTCCCTAGCCTTTATTCCCTCAAGCATCTCCCCTTGTTGAAGCAGTCTCTGGGTTTGAGTACTTTCCAAATGGACTACAAGAAGCTGTCAGTTAAGAGATATTGAATCAAACTATGCCACCTGTAGCTAGTGACATGCTTTGGACAAATTGTCCTAGTGCTAGCTGATGTTTCTTTACCTTTAGTTTACAAACCCTTCTCCTTATCCACCATGAGTTGATATATTTACCATCAATCCTATATACTTTCTGTTATAGGAACAAAGCCTAGTGTTGCTATGTGAAGGTTTTGGACTGGAGCCTGATATACCCCTGCTCATCTCTCCAGTCTTCTACCATAGACTTGCCTACTCTTCTCCCTTCTATACTGTAAGTAGCAGCCTGATTTTTGGTTTTAAAACAGTCTGTTCTTTTGCCTTCCCTTGCTATATTCCCCTTCCCCCATTTTCTCATCAGATTAAAGCCTGCATACATAACACTATCATTTGATAAGACTCAGAGGAAAAAAACTGGGACAGTAGATGACTCATGTTTTTCCATAGTCTTAGCCAAATTACCTTTTAGTCATCTTTAACAAATGGTAGTTTGGCTATACCACAGCTACAAGTATAAGCCTAAAACCTTTTGCTTTCTCTTTACTGCTCTGACAAGTCTGCTTAAGCAAGCAAATTGAATACTTGACTATCTGTTTACCATGAGGAAAACACCTCATACCTGGTGATAGAGATATACTTTGTGGACCTTCTTGCTTTTATTTCCTGAGTTCTTCAGATAAACTGTTTGAATATGAGCTTGGGTCATCAGCCTTACTCTGTGAATATAAAAATGAATGGCCATAATCCCTTTGAACTGTGAAATGCTAATATTCTACTCTTACTTTTCTGAGATTTTTTTAGGTAAAAGAAATTGAAATTCTAAAATAGCCGCACCATGGAAAGATATGAATTTTATTAGATTTTAATTGATTCATGCACATTTAAAAAACCTTAGGTAAGAACATTTTTTTCTGAGCTTGCTTTCTTCACTAAGCTTTTTGTTTGTTTGTCTATAAAAAAGGCAAAGTCCGAAGATATCTCTCCACTCTTGATAAGATGCTCATACTACTACCTGGCACTAACATGTTTTTTATCTACTCTTTGATTCCTCAGTGTCTTTATGCATTAAGGTATCACCTCTACCCTGTAGCACTGTCTTTCTCTCCAAGAGTCTAGTATTCACTGATGACTTTGGGGTAATTTGGAGCATTGCCAAAAATATTCCCTAGAATTTAATAAGTACTTATTCACTGTCTGTTGAATTGACTTCCACCATGAATGTTGTCTTGTCTCTTACTGATCTTAAGTTTGAAAGTTTCCTTTCAAAAGGAAAATTTGATTTATCATAATTATGTCATATCACTTTGTGAACTTAGCACCAGGACTATATCACTCTTAATAAATGTCTGTATTTGATGTATGGAATAAGAGATCTAGATATGATCAGAAAAATTGGGTTCCCAAATTGCACTGTGGCAGCAATGCCCAAATAAAGGTAATATTATTAGAAGACCATTCTTGGCCAAGGTGCTAATGAAGATTATACTTACTCTTTTCCACATGTGCATTGCTCCTACTGTACTTTCAATGTGTAGATCATGTCCTTAGTCACTATACTATGGAGTTTAGACATTTTAGGTGGCTTTGGGTAATATAAGTATATTAATTATATTAATACCAACCTATTTCTTGACAGAGAAAAAAGAGGAGCAGGAATGGATTAAGGAACTGGTTAGATACTATATTCATAGGCTGTTAAGTTCATAATCCATATATTTTCTAGCCATTTGTTTTTTGGACTTTTAAGATCTTTGGGAACTAGGTTATAAATGATCATATATATATATATATGTACATATACAATAAGCAACTTTTTCAATGATTCATATTTTATAAGTAAGAAGGTAGGATTGGGGAATAGAGAGAAGGATAAAATGTTATTTCAAGACAGTTTAAAAAGTGCCATACCTTGAAAAGTACTGAACTAGTTCATCATTTACAATGGTATAGTTGTTACAGTATATGAATTCTGAGTCCATTTCTTTTTATGTACTGATTCATTCATAAACAGAGCATTATTAAACAAATTTTATGTATTAAGCACTGGGCTAGGCATTGAGAGAGACACAGATAAATAAGATAGAGTTCTTGTCCTCAGTGAGTTTATAGTCTAGTAGGGAAAACTATTAAAACCTAACATGGTAGAACTCCATTTTAAATGTAGTGTTAGAAGCCTCAGTTCCCTTATCTGTAAAATTAGTGGGGGGGAGGGGTTACACTAGATGACTTCCATGTTCCCTTAAAGATGTTGATGTTAGTGACCTGTGTCAGAAATATTCTTGTCATCTTCTTTATGTGCCATAGTAAGAAGAAAGCACATTGTACAATACATATAGCCATGAATTGATATGCACTGTCATATAATCCATGGTACAGGATGGTTATTTAATAGCACTTTACTATAATTTTAACAATATACCAAAGCAAGGGTGTAACTTTCAACATAGATGTGAAAATTTATTATGTGGTTGAATTTATTGTGCAATATCAAACATTTGGTTAGGAAAACATTCATTCGGATGTGTCATCACTTGACATGGTGAGAATGGAGATTCATGTAACAGAAATGATCATCTTGTGTTGTTTCCATTTTTGTTTGAAACAATCAAAGCATTGTCCCATCCACTTGAGTTCTTTGCATCCTGATCAGATCCTAATGACACTATAGGATCTATTCTCTAAGTTGAATACATTCTGCACATATGTTAAAATATATGCACATTTTAAAATCTGAATTTGATTAATCCAGTCCTTCTATTAAAAAGGGAATAAAATGCATGAATTCTGTAAGTTCCTAATAATCCATCAAACTTAACACTCCAGAAAACTGGAGAAAAGCAACTTATTAGAGATGACCCTGAAAAAATGGGGAGTAATTGATTTCATATTTTTTTCACATGATGATTCCAGCCTATTTCATATAATGTATACTCAGTTTTCAGTTAGTTTGCCTCCTTGGAAGATACATATAGCCATAATGTCAAACTATAGTCAATGACCACTTAATTGCTGCTTACTATATTTGAGGCACCATACTAAGTGCTAGGGATACAAAAAAAGGACAAAAATTCATTCCCTACCCTCAAGGAACACACATTTTAATAGAGAAGACATCATGCAAACAACCATGTGCATGTAAGAGAGATAGAGGATAAATTGGAGGTAATCTTAGGGAGAAGACATTAGGAGCAGGGGAGCAGGAGGGAGAGAAGAGAGAATACTAGGCAAAGCTTCTTGCAGAAAGTGAATTTTGAGCTAGTGTTGAAAGAAGCCTGGGAGGTCAGGGGGTAGAAACAAAAAGGGAGAATGTTCCAGAACAGCCAGTGAAAAGGCATAGATAGGAGATGGAATTTTGTGTAGGTGGTACAATGAAAAAAAAACTAGTAATATTGGATATACAGTACATGGAAAGAAATAAAGTATAATAACACTGTAGTGGTAGGAAAGAATCAGGTTGTGAAGAGCTCTAAAAGCTGAACAGGATATTTTATATTTTATCTTAGATGTAAAAAGCAACCAGTAGAGTTTTACTGTGCAAGGGATTGATATGGTCAGACCTATGTTTTAGTAAAATCATTTTTTGGCAGCTGAATGGAGGATGTATTAGAAAGGGAAGAGATCTGCTTGAGGCTTGGTGTCCAATCAGAAAATTGTTACATTAGTCAAGGTGTGAGGTGATGGGAGACTATAGTATGGAAGTCAATGTGTGAGTGGAGAGAAGAGGATGAATATGAGATATTATTATTAAGGTAAAAATGATAGGACTTAACATATTTGATATATGGGATAAGTGTGAGTGACAAATTGAAGATACTAATACCTAGGTTGCAAGCTTGAGCAACTGGAAATATTTATGGTAGTACTCTGAACAATAATAGGTAAGTCCAGAAAAGGAGAGTATTTGGAGGGGAAAGATAATGGATTCTGTTTTGGACACATGGACTTTAAGATGTCTGTGACATGTACAATTTGAAATGTCCAATAGACAGTTGGTGATGCTAGACTGGAGGTTAGGAGAGAGGTTGGGGCTAGATAAATAGATTTGTGCATTCTCTATATAAAGATGATAACTGAATATACAAGAGATGATATAATCCCTGAGGGAGATAAAAAAGGGTCGTAGGCATACCTTTGGTGGACACCCTCAGTAAATGGTTGTATCCTGGATGAAGATCTAACAGAGAAGACTGAGGAGCGACTAATCATATAATAGAGAGATCAGTGTCATGATACCTGGAGAGGAGAAAGAATCTAGAAGTGGATGACTGACAGAGGACAAGTGGCAGAAAAGTCAAGAAGGATGAGGATTGAGGAAAGACCAATCAAGAGATCTTTGGTAACTTTAAAACAACGAATTTTAATTCATATTGAGATTAGAAGCCAGTAGGTAGAGTTAAAAGAAAATGAAAGGAGAGGAAGGGGAGTCACTGACTATAGATGACTTTCTCAAGGAATTTAGCCAGGAAAAGAGGATGAATATAGGATGACAGTTGTTGGAGTTGGTCAGATCAGATAGGGTTTTTTATGGATAAGGGAGAGCTGAGTATGTTTGTAGTCATCAGGCAAGCAGTCGGTAGACAGAGAGACTGAAGATTAGTCAGAGGAGGGGGATTATTAATAAAGGGCGTGATGTTCTGGAGGAAAAAGGATAACATGACATCAGGGTTGCATGTAGAAGATTTTGCCTTGGCAAGGAGAAAAGTCATTTGAAATAAAACTAAATTGTATGAAGGAGAAGATAGTGGGGTGGCTTTTGGGGAGATGAGATATGAAAACAGGATATTTCAAGATCTAACATCTAAATCTATTTTGAGACAGAAGTGTCAATGAGTTTGAGATGTTTAGGGAGATTCTGCTCTTCCCCCATTATTCTCTTTTTGCAAGTTTTATTTCATTTTTTTCGTGTCAGTCAGTTGAAATGACCAACATTAAATTATTAGAATCATCCAAGATGCTGTTTTAAAATAACATCATGATTTTATGAACTGTATATACTTGTGTTTTTCTAGATTAACATTGTGTGCAAGGAAAACTTTAAATAAGATGTCTGCTCTGAATTTGGATATGTGTACGAGGGAAAGAGAACAATATCAGTGAAATCCTAGGTTCAATCCAAGTAAATAAAGGCATAGGGAACTTACAGATTTCTAAAGAAATACAGACGTTATGAGCAGAACACTGGGTTTATAATCATGAGGAACTGGGTTTGAATCCAGTTAGACATTTGCATGGTTGTATGGTCTGGGAAAGTTACTTAGGATCTATTTGAGCCCTTGTTTTTTCCATAAAATGGAGAATCTATCTTAGAGAGTGATTGTGTTGATCAAATGAGATAGTGTATATGAAGCATTTTGCAAATTTTAAAGTTTTCTGTAAAGTGAATGATCCTGGAAATACTACTTTAGATGGAATTCCACTAAATAGTCATTTAGAAAAGGTGCCTCCTGCATGTTTTGGAAGCTCCTTATTAAGTGAGTATCCTCCTAAGGCACTTTAAATAGAAGTGAGCATATAAACCAACTCTGAGGGCTAGGTATTACAGTGTAATAAATAAGTAGTTAACTGAGAAGCAGTGTGATATAGTAAATAGAGTCAGTCCCAGAGCAAGGAAGAACTCTTCCTCTTATGAATAATATTGGCTGTGTGACTCTGGGTAGGGTAGCTTAACCTCTCCATGCCCCAGACAACTCTCTGAGGCTGTAAGGAACAGAGCAAGTACTGATCTGATTGGTAAATGAAATTTCCTTAGTGGGGAATTTCAATAAAGTGAAATCACTGGCTCAGGCCAAAAACATAAAAGGATAGTAAATGTATAGATATCTAAGAAGTTAACTTCACATTATTATGGAATGTGATTCCATTTTATTCCTTTATTTTCAAGTGTGTCTTTTGAAAAATGAGAATCCATTTAAAGTAAATTTATTCTTCCACATATGCCAACCATATAATAAAGCCATTGGCATTCTTAAAAAAGACCTTGAACAGACCTTGAGACCATCTAATGCAAAGATTTCATTTTATAGATGAGGAAATTGGAGCTTCTACCACTTGAATTTATTATATATTTTTTCTTTCTAATTAGTTCTAAAATGACTGGAAATCATTACAATTGAAGAATGGTATGATTCAAAGACACAAAACTTACAGTGTTGGAACAAACATACCTCAAAGCTTTCATATTGTTATTTTTTTCCTACCTAGGCTTCTCTGGTACTAAATTGTAACTCTGATTTATATTGGTATACATTAATAAGGTTTTCCATTTCTGATCATGTTAGTTTTCATTTAACCACTATTATATTCACAAAAATTGAACCTAACCAATCCATCCATAGACACACATTTTCCATAGTGAAGTTTCTAATGCTACTTTCATGAGTTGTATTAAGAGAATACACCCAACCTATGATGTAAAAGAAACCTTTAAGATTGAACTCCATCAGAGTGATAGATAATTCAGCTCAAGAATCCTGTGAAATAGTATTCTATTAAAATGTGTTTGGAGGTTTGTAATACTTTTTTGGCTAACAGGACTGACTAATCAGTAACAAAAAGATCCTTATTAATGATGAAAATGAAATTTCACCAAAATCCTTCATGACAAACCTGTTATAGCAAATGGAATCTGCTTAATAATCTTTGGTTATTCATTATGGTTTGCTGAATAGTTAATTTCATGCCATATTTAGATCTGTGATCTCATTTGTGTGAATACTCCTTCTAATACTTGGGTCACAACTCCTTCATATCTTCTCATCCTGGGAAATTCTCACTTATGTCTTCCTGTAAGACCACTGGGGCAGTCTACTCAGAGTTCTGGGGACCTTCTAGTTCTCTGGACAGAGGAGAATTATCTGTTGGTATTTCTCACTCCTGTAATAATGGGCCCATTTTCTTTTCCAGTCATACACCTTCCTCTATTGTTTAACCTGGACTAGTCTAACTCATTCATGCAAAACAATGAAAGAGCCATGCTGTTCTGTCTTGCAGTTGCTTATTCAAACAGAGATAAAGCCTGAAAGGGAACATCCTGAAATGCAAAAAATCAGGTGCTTCAGTCAAGTCCTAATAGCATAAGGCCATGTTTGTCCAGAGGCCTCCTAGTGCCCCCTCTGAAGAATTCCCTGTCTATTTAAGAGAACACTACTACCCCCTGATCTGCCCTTGGTGAGGCTCAGAAGAGTAATTTAAGGCCATCAACACCTAGTTGTACCAAGATAAAGCTAGACCTTGCTAGCAAAACAGGGATTCCTCTGGTGACTTGAACCATCTGACCAGGAAAGAGTTTCATTTTGGGGCAATAGCAGGACATTTTATTTCTTACTTCACACAGAGGTCAAGTGTCATCTGACCAGACTTTTTAGTACTGCCTTGCCTTAGGGGGATGCACAGGTGGAGAGTGCCACTATATCATGAGACCAGCTCTACCTGAATTAAACTTGACAAGGGAACAAATTTAGAACTGATGTATTAAAACAGGCGATGTAGTAACTATGGAGCTTGTAACTTACTAGCAATGGCTGCCCAGTGCTATGTGAAGTAACAGACTGGTTTTGTTTTGTTTTGTTTCTTTTTAGTTTAATTGTTTTGTAATATTTTAAGCTCTGATTTAAATAAAACTGGTTTTGAGAAATATGAAAAGAAAGACATCAGCATTGATACTATTCAATAGATTAAGAAAGGAAGGAGGAAGAAGAGAAATGAGGACACTTCTGTTCTACAGGGAAATGGCCAAATCTAACTGGTCTTGGATCTAACTCTTTGGAAGAGCAGGAAAAGCCTCAGGTTTAAATAACCTACAATGTGTGTAACTAAGCTAATCATAGATAATAAAAACTATATCCTGTAAGACTCTTTCCTCCAATCTAAGTATCTATCCATTTGGACTAATTAGGATCAGACCTGTATAAATGATAAGGCCCCAAAGGCAAAGACTGAATTTTCAGTGTGTTATTTACACCTCCTTCATTGTGCTTCCTCTGATGTTAGTCATCCTGTGGGCACTCAATAAATCCCAGTTGAGTGATTTAATAAACAGCATGCATCTAACCTAATTTTTTAAAAAAGCAAAGCTATTTCAAATCTTTAAGAAATTTCAAATCAAGTAATTTTAGAGGCTTTCAAAATACTTAGATAATTTTTAAAATTGAATTTAGAGCTACGAAGAACCTTAGAGATTACCTCATTTAATCTCTTCTTTGAAAGTCAGTCAACACTTACATGGGAAGCACTGTAAAAAAGTGCTAAGGATATAAGGCAAAATCATAACTGTGGATGTCAAGGACCTCAAGCTCATATTCTAATAGTGGAGACAATATACAAACAAATATGTTCATATATAATATATACAGTGTAAGTGGAAGAGATCTCAGGGGGCAGGTACGTAGTAGGGGAAACAGGGAGGAAACCAGAAAGGTAGGATTTGAGCTGAGTCTTAAAGGAAACCTTGGAAGGGGAAGAAGTAAGGAGGAAGGGCATTAGAAAAGTGTAATAAGACTGAAAAACGTAGGAAGGGATCAGATTGTAAAGGGCTTTAAAAGCCAAAAAGAGAATTTTACATTTGGTCTTGGAGGTAACAAGGAGCCATTGTGGTTCTGTGCTGGGGGAGTGATATAGTCAGACTTGTGATTTGGGGAAATAATTTTGGCAGCTGAGAGGAGGGTAGATTGGAAAGGGCTGAGCCCTGTTTGAGGGTTGGAAACCAATCAGAACAGTGTTGTCACTGTTGTCAAGGTGTGAGGCTATCAGGGCCTGCAGGTTGTGTGAGTGGAGAGAAGGAAATGTATGTGACATCTTGTGAAAGTAAAAATCCCAGGATTTGGCATCACATTGGTTAAGTGGCATAAGAGTGAGGTTGGGCAGCTGGGAGGATAGTGGTGCCCCACGGATAGTAACTGGGAAGCTTAGAAGGAAAGATAATGAGTTCTGTTTGGGATATTTTGAGTTTGACTTATCTATAGGACATCCTGTTTGAAATGTCTAATGTAGGTGGTTAGAGATGAAATAAGGAACCTTCATTTTCTTCACTGAAATTATTTTGCGTGACCTTGCATATTGTTTTTCATTTACTTACTTACTGGTCCTGGGCAAGTGACTTAACCCTGTTTATCTCAGTTTTCTCATATGTAAAATGAGCTGGAGAAAGAAATGGCAAGTCACTCTAGTATCTTTGCCAAGGAAACCCAAATGGGCTCCCAAAGTCAAATGTGACTGAAATAACTAAACAATAACAGATCTCTCCAGTGGAATCGTAAGTCCTTGAGGTAGGAAACCTTTCACAAGTGGCTTAATAATTTTTAAGGCTTTTGAGAAGTTTTAATTCCCCAAAGTCATTCCAATAAATCCCTGGAGGAACTAGGTTAATGCCTAGATCCTCTAACTCCAATCCAGCCACTAGGTTATGTTGAAAAATGTTAACCCTTCTTCTAAGGCTCAGACAGTTGAATACGTTAAACCATACAGCAGGGAAGAGAGTTCTGTGTTTGTCCCCTGAAACTCTATTAAAAGAGCTATCACAGCTTATTGGGTAGAAGTATTGTAGTGTATGTGCACCGTAGCAGTTTGGATTTGGGACTAAGGAAAGCCATAGAAAGCACAAACAAAGCACTTGTGCATTTGGTCGTTTGCAACTCATAGCCCACATCTTCTCCCTGCCCCCCTCTCTCATCCTAGGCTGTACACAAACAAGCTCTCCAATCTAAAGCTTATCAAGATAGAAACAAGGCCAGACCTGCTCTTCTAGATAAAATGCTTTGGCTTCTAACTGCCTGGCTGCTTATCTTTCATCTTGCAGTGTTAACCATAACCCCTTTCCTGACCTGCTCCACTTCTTGTTTTCAGATGAACTGTAAGGACAAGGGGAAGAAAAAAAAAATGCTTGATGAACGAGTTCACTTACTTTTGTGCTTCCCCTTTCTGCCCTCCCCCTCCAAAAGCTGCTCATCCTCTTCACAGGCACAAGGCAGGACAAGATTGTCTACTTCAGATCAATAAAGAAACCACTTAGAAAATCTTGGCCATACTGTGTATGTTTTGGTTTATTTATGAAATTTTTCTTTCACTTTACTGTTATTCTGACTTCTTATCACTATAGTCTTGTCTTAATAGTGAGATGTATGAATCCATAATATAGATCTTATGGATCTATTTATTTGCTGTTGATGATATTTTGCCCTGGCTTAAGGGCAGTGGTAAATTTAGTTTCTTCTCTCTCTTTTCCTACTCGCCTTCTTTCTTCTCCTCTTTTTCCTTCTTTTCCTCCTCCTTTTTCTTTTCTTTCTCCTTTTTCTTTGCCTTCTCCCCTGGGATCAAATAAGCTGAATCATCTTCTCATTCATAATGTTTGGTTTGGCTTATCTGAAATTCTTGTGTTTTCATCCAAACAAAACATTGATTCTTCATGCCCTTTGCTTGGCACCTGAAAGTGAAAATTGTAGGGGATGAGCAGTCAAGATCTCTAACGCTTAGCAGGAACCCTGTTGATGACTTGCTATATACCCATTATTTTTGTGTGAAATTTTTCTTGAATATGAAATGTAAAAGGCAACATGAAATGATCCACTATAATTCCTTCCCTAGGAATGTTGGAATTCTCTCAATTTGGTGCTTCTTGGTTTTGAAAAGAATGTAAAATATCTTTTATGGGGTTGCCAAGGGCCAACATGTTATAAACATATTCAGTGTACTACCATATTCTGGTTTATTATGTCATATCTCATAAAACTCTACATATATGAACTTTCATGCCCTTCAAAAATATGGTGGAATATTCAAAAGAAATTAAGCCCAAAGGAGGGGGTTTAAGTATTGTCAGTTATGATAAGATCTTGGGGAAGTGACTTCCTTTCTCTGGACCTCAGTTTTCTCCCCTGGAAAATAAGATGATTAGACTCCATGAGTGTTGCAAATACAAAGTACAGTTGTGTATTTTTAAAATATAATTCTTGTTAAATTTCTCTGCTTTAGAATATAAGCTTTTTGAAAGTAAAAACTGTCTTGCTTGCATTTTTTTACTGGTGCTTAGCACAGTATCATATACAGAGTAAATGCATTATATATGCTCTAATTATATGTCTGTCTGTCTAAATATGGCTTGGTGTATTGGTCTTATGGTCAAAAAGACTTGGGCTCAATTGCTACTCTAATATTTACTGGCTCTATGACAATGGACAAGTCACTTAAGCTTTCAGTATCTCCCCAGAAAAACTCTCTACTACCCTTAACTACAGATAAGTTGCTGACCTGTATCAGTGAAGGATATTTCTATGCTTAGAGGTCTCCATATTGATCTCATGGGGGTGTCTGGGCTCCCCTAAAAAGTACTGCTATGTCAATACCCTGTATTTATAAATTATTTTGAATTGCTTCCCAGACAAAGTTACTTTCCAAGGGTCACTGTTCAGACTCTTGCCTTCGTTATTTTCTGAGATTGCCAAGGAAAGACAGAATGATTAAAATTATACTACTAAACACCTATTATTTGGCCTCTGCCTTCAAATGAGATAGCTACATGATTCTAGGGTCTGTGAATCTAATTATTTCATGGTGTCAGAGTTTGGAAAACCATTGCCATTATTTGTGATCTACTCTCATATATTCCTTACTCTAGAAACCGCCAGAGTGTGGTGTTCCTATAAAGGTATAAAGCTGAGAAATGGAATATTTTGTATAGGTTAGAGCAACTTATCAGTTTGGCTGAAACATAGAGAATATGAAGAGGAGTAATATAAATAAAAGTAAAAATGGTGATGGTGAGATCAAGAAAGGCTTTAAATTTAAATAATGGCATTTGTACTTTTTACTAAAGGACATAAGAAGTCCCCAAAACTTGAGTAGGGAACTAACATTGTCAGATGTGGGCTTAAAGAAGCTTATTTTGGCAACTCTTTGGAGGATAGATTGGAGGGTGGAGAGAATAGAAACAGATAAGTTAAGGGACGATTGGAATAGTCCAGGTGAGGGGTGATAAAGACCTAAAACAGCTGAGGTTTTGGCCATTTGAATAAAGAGAAGGGGATAGATGGGAGAAATTAGAATTAGAAATTAGAATTTGGAATTAGAATTTACAAGACTTTGCAGCTGATCAGATATGGGGAGGAAGTATACGTGAGAAAGAAAGGAAAAAGACAGATGCATCCAAAGTTATAAAGCTAGGTAGTTGGGATGATGATCATGCCCTCAGCAGAAATAGGAAATTCAAGAAGAAGAGTAGATTGAGGGGGAAAGAAAACAAGTGATATAATATTTCTTTAAAAATAACAACCCAAAGTAGCCTTTTTAGGGAAAGTGATTATTATTTTAGTAGTACCTCAGTCCACATGGAAATGACTTGGCTAGAATAGAGAAAAATATTAAGAGAGAAAGTTGAACAGGTATGTTGAAACCAGAAAATCAGGAGTTTTGAAGACCAATTTTATCCTATAGGAAAATGGGGAGCCATTTTGAATAGGAGACTGACATAGTGAAAGCATTGTTTTAGAGTGCTTAGTTTGAAGGTTCTAGTATAAAGGGGGTAGGATTCATTGGAGAGAGGAGAGAGACAAAAATATTATTAAGATTATTAAAATTATTGATATTATCATTATTAAGATCTTTGACTTAATTCAGGGATAATGTGGTATGCACCTGAACTAGGGCAATCACAGTAGAAACAGGAAGGAATAGAAGAATTGACAGGGGAACACCTTAAGTGTATGAGAGAGAAAAATATGAGAGCATATTCCAGGTGACTTTCATGGTATTGATTTCTCAAATTCAGATGCCATTAAATTACCATACCAGGTCCCAAGGGCCATTTAGAGTGTTCATCTACATTCAGAAAAAAAAAATGATACAGGATGAAAAAGGAAGAAAGAGATTTCAAGAGTGAGTGGCTGAGTTGGAAGAGGAGGCTATTTTGAGGGGGAAGGTGAGTTTGATTTTAGACATATAAATCGGAGGTGACAGCAGGTCATCAAAGTCAAGGTACCATACAGATAGTTAAAACTTCAGGACTGGAACAAGACATTGCAAGGGAAAAGTAACGGCTAAAGATACAGATTTGATAGTCATCAGTACAGAGATTTTGACTATGGAAGCTGTGAGGTAGAATTAGTTCACTAAGTATGAGAATATTGAGAAAGAAAAACAGGGAGCCTTGAGCCTTGAAAAATAATCATTTAAGGGAAAAGATGAGGCCACAGCAAAGAAAACAAAAAAGAAGCAGTCAAAGAGGAAATAAAATCAAGTAAGCATTGTGTTATAGAAGATAAGTTGGGAGAGTCAAGGACTGAGTGGTAAAGTGTCTACCATTATAGCAATGTCAAGGATAAAGCACTGAACCTGGTATCATGAATAGTGGAGTTCAAATCCTGTTTCAGACACTTACTAGCTATCTGACCCTGGGCAAATCACTTTAATCTGTCTGCCTCAGTTTCTTCATCAGAAAAATATGGATAATAATAGCACCTTATAGAATTATTGTGAGGATCAAATGAGATAGTACATAAAAAGTCAATATTATTAGCTATTAAATAAAATAATGGATGAAGAAAAATCAGATAATAGGTGCAAAAATGAGATCAAGCATATAGCTTCAGTAAGGGTAAAAGCTACATTACAGAATATTAAAGAAAGTTGGTCAAGAAATGGAGGAGTTAGATATAGACAGTTTAGAACATTTAGCTAAGTGAAAACTATTGTAAAAAAAAAAAGAGAAAGGAAGGAAGGGAGAGAGAGAGAGAAAGGGAAAAGAACATTAGACCTGAAGTCAGAAGTGCCCAGTTTGAGTCCCAGCTCTAATGTTTACATTTGCGCTACCTTGGGAAAGTCTCTTACCTCTATAAAGTCTGTTTTCTCAGCTGTAAAATGAGAATAGTAATACCTGGACAACCTCCCTCCCTCATAGGACTGCCATGAGGAAAGCACTTTGTAAATCAGTGTTACATGCTAATGAATCAGTAGTGATAATGAAAATAACAATATAAGGAAGGAGTGGGATGGAGGACATAATGGATTTGCTTGAGAGAGAAGAGAGAACAGACAACTGTCATAGGGAAACTTCCTAGCATGTGTTACTTTGAAAGGTAAGGCATTACCTTCTCTGAGTCGTTAAGGAATAGCGTGGTTCCTAATCTACCCGGGGTGAATTGTATGATCCTTCTTGAACATACTAAACAGTCTTCTCCTTTTCTTTCCAATCCCACGAGGCTATTATTGCTAACTCTGCAGCCGTACATGTGTCAGAACAGCTAAGTGAATTATCTTTAGCACCAAGGGAGAGGGGGGAGGTTCTTCCTTTAAATATCTTGGCAAAACTAGAACATCTATCCTAACACCTTGAAGCTGGTTTCTGATAAAAGAAGACAAATGATAAGCACTGCTTCTGAAGTCCTAAATGTACATCAATTATAGTAATAATGAGAAGACCTTTGTCCCAAATCCAAATACACCGTGTCCCAAAAGTCTGAGTGCAGTTTAAGCTATTAAAAGTTCAACCTTCGCTCTTCAGACTTTTGGGACACCTTGTCTATTATTTTTTGTTTTGTTTTGTTTTGACTAATTATCTTTTGGTTCATGGAGTCAGAGTGGTTTAAAAGGGAAGTATGTGTAGGAGTAAGTTGATGTGCTTTTGTGGTGTGGGGGGAAGCACCATGAGGATGATGTCCAATAATCAGTTTGGAAGACACTGACGTACGTTCAGTTTCTTACCTAGAACTTTTACAAAAGTCTTATGTTTGTTTTTGTTGTTTGTTTTCTTACAAAAAGCTGGCTGTATTATAGCCTAGCAGTGTTTCTATTTAAAGAGGAATGGAAAGTGTGTGTGTGTGTGTGTGTGTGTGTGTGTGTGTAAAAACAAAGTTATAGAATTAATATTGTTATCTGTATATACGTCTTCTCTCACTAGAAGCTGGCAACCAGAAGACTCGGATCTCTCTTTTCTCCAGATCTCACCAGCTCTTGTGTGTGCAGAGCGTTGGATAATCAATCTCTATCAATAAGGAGAATCTTGTCTAAAAGGCCTCTGTAATGCTCAGTCAAGGAATACATAAAGTTTTAGAAAAGTTTATGGAATGTCTTTTAATTCAACAAATATAAGTGCCTATTATGTATCCAAAAGCTCTGTACTAGGCACTATTATTGATTCAAAGACAGAAAAAAAGAAAAAATCAGCTACATCTCTCAAGGAACATACCACTACCAGTGGTATCAGCCATGTGCACAAGGAAGTAAATGTAAAGTAATTTGAGGAAGAAAAAAGAACTTAGGACTTGTGGAATCAAAAGAGCCTTCATGGAGGAGGTAATACCTGAGCTGAGCCTTAAAATATAGGGGTAATTAGAGGTAGAGGTGAAGAGAGAGTTCTTTTCACCCTGGGTAAAAAGCAGAGATACAAGATGGAATGTTAAATTTGAGAAACATTTAATAGGCAATTTTCCTGAGTCACTCTGTGTGTGTGTGTGTGTGTGTGTGTGTGTGTGTGTGTGTGTGTAAGAGAAAGAGAGAGTGAGAGAGATAGAAAAATATGAAATAAATTTGGAAAGATACATAAGGGTGAGATTGTGGAGGAGGGTTTTAAATGTCATGTTAAACATGAGCACAGTGCAAGGACCCCGACCTGTACTGTTTTGTCCTAAGTTCAACAGGGAATCATTAATGATTTTTGAACTGAGGAGTGATATGGTCATAGATATCTGAGGAAAATTACTGTGCAAAGGACAGATTGAAGAAGAGGGATAGACTGAAAGCCATGACATCGTTTAGGGGGTTGTTGTAGTAGTTAAGGAGCCATGAAGAGCCAGAATGGCAGACAATGGACATGTAAGTGGAAAAAAGGACAGATGTAAGAGATGCTATCATGGTAAAACTAACTCTCAATTAAATGCCCCTTTGAATATAGAGATGTATATTACATAGTAGATTTTATTAGATCATAGAAAAATAAGCCTAAATGTCCTATTCTATCCTTTGAACATCCCAAACACTAAATGTTTATTGAAGACCCTCTAACAAATGCTTCAGTTGCTGGCCTTATTTTCCCCCTCTAGACAGCCCAGGAGGGTCATCCAAAGGTCAGAGAATGCATCCTTATATACTCTTACCAAAGGATGGAGTGGATCTCTAGCTCCTAGTCCATACAGTCCACACAGCCTCATGCATATAGGACATGTCTTTGAGGTATGTTAGAAGGTTGACAAAGCAATATCCTCTGTGGAATAATGGAAGCAATTTTCCCATATGGAGTTAATGCTCCTGAGTTATTTACCCTGTGTAGGCATGGAGAGAGTGGACAATAACAGTAGTGTGAGGTTTAGAGATATAATACATTTTGAATCTCTACCTTAAAATCTGTACAGTCAGGGGAAGATTGGTTTCAAAGTTTGTTAAATATTATTTGGTAACATGAAAATACCTGAGCCATGTGAATAAGGACTCCATTTAGTTAAGCAACAAAATCACGATTGACTTGTTCTATATAGTGAAGGTTATTTCCAGGAGATACCAAAGTCTGGTATCTTTAAGGGGTTAATTTACTTTGCAGAGATGAACTCTTTGATTATAAAGAAAGCTTGAGTCATTTTAAGTCAGAGGATCAAAATCTATACCAAGAAATTCAAAAGTATGAGTTTATCAGAGATTTCCTGGTTCCAGATCTCTTGCATGCCCTACATAATATTTAAGAGTTTGTCCTTTTGCCTAGAAAGGCAGGGGATCATTGTAGCAGTGGGAAAAGAGTGCATAAACTACTACTTTCTGATTACTCTCTTTTCCTTGGATATTTTAAAATGGTTTAAACAAGCTTGCCTTGAGGTCTAAGTTTATGAATTAACATGCTGCAGGGCCCAACATTTATTTAATGGAAGAAAATCTTTTGTTCCAGATTTAGAATTGGTTTAAAATCCAAATGCCCCAACATAAGGTAACATGCAGACTTAAAACATTTATGAAAATGTGATTGGGATGAAACAGTATGGTGTAATGGGATGCACATTAGATTTCAAGTCAGAGAACCTGAGTTTGAAATGCCAGCCCTGTGACTCTCTGCTCATATGACCTTGCTCAAATCCCTTCCCATCTTTGCCCCTCAGTTCTCTTCTCTGTAAAATAAGAGAGCTAAATTGAATCAGTCCCCAGTCCCCAATACCCAGTCAGTACCCAAATCTATTAAAGACCTTCTATGATAGAACCCATTTCTTCTGGACTCCAAGCCCAGTGCTCTTTCCACTGTGCTATACTCCTTTAAAGTCAGAAGACCTGAGCTTGTGTCCCTGCTCAACCACTTGACTGATGGCTTGGCAGAACCTACCAGAATAGGTGACTGCATCATTTCCCAGGTTTAATTACACCCTTTATGCAGATGACACCCGGATTGACATATCTAGCTCTCGTCTTTTTCTTGAAGCTCAGTGCTGCAACACTAACTACCTGTTAGACAGTTTTAACTGGACGTCCTTGAGGCATCTCAAACTCAACATGTCCTTAACAGAACTCATTATCATTCCCCTAACCCAAACCCCTTCCTTTCTAACCTATTTCTTTCAAATATCTTCATCCTTTTAGTCATTTAGTTACAAAACCTAACCTCTTTATATTCATGTACCCCATGTATCCAATAACTTGGCCAGATATGTCCTATCTAGCTGCATAACACTTCATCTTTCTGGTCACTTCTGCCCACACAAATTACCAGCTCATTTCAGACCCTCATCACCACTTTTCTGAATATTGAAACAGCCTTCTATTTGATTTCTTTGCTTCATTTCTCCTCTCTCCAGTCCATCCTCCACACAAATGCCAAAGTAATTATTTTCCTAAAGCACAGGTCTGCCCATGCCTTTCCTCTTATCAATAAATTCCAGTGGTACTCCATCACTTCTAGGTGGAAAATCCTCTGTTTGGCATTTAAAATCCTTCACAACTTGGACCCAACATAACTTTCCAGCCTTATTATGGATTCATACTGACTCCTTACACATGGTACTGTGTTTCCCATATATGTAGTTTGTTTATGCCCCGTACTTGGAATGCACTCTTCCTCTTCTGCCTCTTAGTTTACTTCTTAGTTTACTGCCTAGTTTGCTTCCTTTTCATGTGAGGACATTGATAATCAACCAACACCCTAACTTCTAATGCCTTTCCCTATCCAAAAAAAGTGTGTGTGCATATTCATACACATTTACATATATATTTACATATATACACATATACATTTTTCTACATGTATTTGTATATATTTTCTATATATTATATGTGTATATATTTTACATTTACAGGCATTTGTATATATTTCTATATATTATGTGTATATATGCCTATTCATGTTTATTTTGTTATTACATATTGCTTTTCCTGATATATTATAGTCTGCTTGAGGGGAGGGACTGTTTGTAACTCCAACAGCCAACACCATGCCTGGCATACAGTAGGTATATAATAAATGTCTGTTAATTATTAATTGATTGATATGCCCCTCCAGAACCCATTCCTGTCTCTGTACCATGATGAGGCATCAGGGGAAGACCCCCTGGAAAAGGCAGGTTCCAATGATGATTAGTGATGAATGTTTTTCAGACTGTGTCTGAGCTAATAGGCAAAAATGTTAAGATGCCAAACAGTGAAAAATATCTGAAAGGTTCTAGTAGGGAGAATGTTTTTGTTTGTTGTTCTGAAAATGAGGGAAAAGGAAAAAAGAAACAGGATAATAAAAAGTTAGTCTATCATTTAAAGGTAATAATAGCACACAACTCAAATTTAATAAGTCTAAATTAGAAAATTAAATACTCTGAGTATCTGGGACCTGGCACAGCAGAGAATGGGATTTGATTTCTCAGAGGTACTTTGGAAGGCATCATCATCATCATCGCCCCCATCATAGCTGATAATTGTAATGTGGTATAAAGAGGAATGAACTTATAGAATCATGGGTGTATAACTAGGAAGGACCTGAGACAGCATCTAGTTGATTATACCCCCTTAATTTAGGAGAGGAAACTGAAGTCCGGAGAAATTATGTAACTTATCCAGCCATTCACAGATGCGAAGTAGCAGAGCTGAGATTTGAGCCTAATTCTGAAAACTCCAAACTCAAAGCTCTTTCCACTCTGCTGTACTCCTTTAAAGTCAAAAACCTGAGCTTGTGTCCCTGCTCAATCACTTGATATATGTGTGGACTTGGAAAAGTCTTTTAGGCAGCTCTGTGGTATAGTGCCTGGAGTACTGAGCCTGGAGGAAGACCTAAGGCCAAATCCAGTCTCAGACACTTACTAGTTGTGTGAGCTTAGACAAGTCACTTAACCTATGTGTGCCTCAGCTTCCTCAACTCAGAAATGTAGATATGATAATAATTGCATATCTTCCAGGATTTCTGTGAGGATACTATTTGTAAAGCATTTGGCACCATGTCTGGCATCATGCCCATTTGTGTCATTATTATACCTCTCTGGGCCTAAATATCCTCATAAAATGAGAGATTTGGCTTAGATTATCTCTAAATTTCAAGAGGTAAATATAGATGAACTACCTGGAATTATCACATTAGATGTTTTAGATTAGCAGTGAAGCTACTAATACCCCAGTATTTCATTCTATTTTCCTTTACACTGCTAAATCAATCAGAAAATCAGCAAAAATGAAGGTAGAATGTATCGGCCAAACATATCTAACACAATAACTTTTGGTCTTTTAGCAGCTGCCTGTCCTAAAAAGACTTTCATTCACCTATTAGCATTCAGTGGACATTATGCTGCTCCCTGTTTGAGGAGTCGACATTCTAAGGGGATGAAACAGATGTCACCTCTTGCTCATTTTCCTTTGCTTTTCTCTCTTTTTTTTTTCCTATGGGAAGATTTGTTTCATACTGTCATTTAGAGTGGGTGAGTGCGAATTTGTTCGCCTTTTTTACTCTGACCTTCCAGGATTAAATCCCATTTCTGTAGGACTTTAAGGTTTAAAAAGTATTAGAAGTTATTCATTTCTCAGGGCCACCTACATGTAAGAGACCACATGAGCTCACCTACTTCAATATAGAGCATCAATTTTATACTGACTCTGGCTCTTGTTTGGTGATTTCCCCCTTTCTATGTCTCAGTTTTCCCAGCTGTAAAATGTGAGAGCTGGACAATGATCGATAGACTGAAACCCTCCCAGTCTCTCCAGGCTCACAGCCTTGGCATCATCCTCCAATCTGTGTAAATCCTGTCATTTCTACCTTCCTTACATTCCTTGTATGCATCCACTTCTCTGAGACAATAAACATGTACTGACTCTGGCAGTAACTTAATTAGTACCCTTTCTGTGCCTCTGTTTCCTTCAGCTCTAAAATATGAAGGTTGGATTAGGTTATCTCTAAGGTTCTTTCCTGCTGTACAATTCTGGAAGTCTTTCTTAACTGAGATCTGAATATTGGAAAAGAGACCCAAATTAAAGTCTGGACAAAGCCTCTTTATATAAATACCAGGACCTGAACGGTGTAAACAATACATCATTGGTGGATATATTTCACTCTGCTGAGACAAATAAGAATTAAAACCCCAGCTTATAATATTCCGGAAGGAAAAGGTAATACGGAAATTTTGTCTCTGTGATGCTATGCATTATAGACACAAAAGAATGTCAGTTCAAGTTCCATGAGTGTCAAGTTCCTAGAAGAAAGTTGGAAAATGATATGAAGCACAGTGGTATTCTAGAGGAGAATTGGTTTTGGAGACGGGTTCTGCATTCAAATCCCAATTCTGAGTCTCAAATTCCTTTATGTAAAATGAGGTGGCAGACTATTAATTAGTAATTAATAACTTAATTATTATTAATTAGGCTATATGACCTTTAGATCCATTCCAAATCAGTAATTCTATGAGTCTTTCCAGCTTTTTCAATTAAAAAAAATGACAATTTTGTTCCAATATTGTGATCTTTAAAAATAGTAATAATAATAAATATTAGTCAGTCAACCTGGAGTAGGATGGACATAAATCAACTTTTCTAAACCATTCAGAGATTAGAAGGAAGAACATGTTAGATTGATGTCAGAAATAAACAAAGAAAAGAAGGGCATGATTTATACAACAATCCATATGTGTTTGAGGGTATGCAATGTTTTTATTAACACCTTTATAAAATGTTTTAATATTTCACTGAAAGAAAGCTATATCTTAAATTGTATGAATAAGCTATTGTGTTCAATTTTGGCTTTTGTGTTAAAGAAGAAAAATTGTCAAAATAAAAAAAGTTGACCCCTCCTAAACTTTAACCCTGTTAAGTGCAGCTGTCATCCCATAAGTGAAATAACCAGATCAGAGATTTTCAAAGCAAAGTGTAGTGTGGACTTTGTGTTTGAGCAGAGATCCCTAAATCTGGAGTCCTGCGTTATTTTTCCTGACGCTATCTTTCAACACCCTATTTGGATTCTGAATAATTTGTCCTCCAGTTTTCCTTGTTTCCCTCAGCATTATACAAATCACTTACTTGGAAATTCCATGAAATGC
This sequence comes from Bettongia penicillata ogilbyi, assembly GCA_023548195.1. Taxonomy (NCBI): domain Eukaryota; kingdom Metazoa; phylum Chordata; class Mammalia; order Diprotodontia; family Potoroidae; genus Bettongia; species Bettongia penicillata. Next base: position 5,015,424 of record JAJHZJ010000003.1, read on the forward strand.
GTGGTTTATGTGAAAGATTCTTTTGAAAGATATCATTTTTAAAAGTCAGGTATTCTTTACACGAAGAAATCGACAGAAAATCAGTGGCTGATTTTGAAATCTGCCTTTAACATAAACTGAAACCATTGGTTAACTCATGCATCCAGCTACAGCCTCTGTTTCTTTTCCTCCTCCTCCTAATTCTTAAATCTCATGACACACATATAAGGTAAACCACATTTAGGGTGTCATCAGTTTAGCATTCTGAAGAATCCACTTTGGTTTCCATGATATAGGATAACCTCATTTTTTCAGCCTCACACATCTGCCTGAATGATATCAGATTTATTACTCCACTTATCAGCTAATGAACCATGAAAGTAAATTTATGTTACTGGCCACAAGTAGGGCAAATTATCAGTCTTCCCACGGTAAAAACAGTCCTTGTATGGGAAATTGTCTGAATAAACATAAAGGATGCTTGACAGCTAGACTCAAGAGGCTGAGCTCTGAGTTTCTTTGCCATAGCATTCATTCTCTTACCACCCACTAAATCTTTCAACCTCCTTTTATGTACTATCTTTCTGCACTGGAGTCTAAACTCCTTGAGGGCAGGGACTTCTTTTTTTTTTTTTAATTTGGTTTTATATTTCCACCTCTTAGAACAATACCTAGCACATAATTAGCAATAAATAAATGCTAGTTGACTAACTAGTGAAGTTAACTCAGCTGTCAGAGGAATGTGCTCAAAGGTGGTTTTATAACTATCCAGACATTCTTCCCTTTATTTCCTCTGTCAGAAATTTCTTTGATCTGTTTTCTGAAAATTGAATTGAAGTGCCTTTAGATTTAGTCTGTACTTGATCATATTCTTCCATATCTAAGGGGTTAAACCTTACAGGAAACTTTTGCTAAATCTCCTAAAGACTAAATCCAGTCATGGAATGGTGGGAAAAGGACGGGAAGGAATAAAAGTAAAAATCTTTTTTTTTTTTTTTTTTTTTAGTAAAGGTCAGGGATAGAGTCTATATTCTGTGTCTTAACCAGCTGTGTGACTTTGAGACTTCGGGGCTTAGTTTCTATAACTCTGAAATGAGATTGAACTAAATGATCTCCAAGGTCCCTTCCATCTCCAACCAGCCAAGCAGCAAGCATTTATTAAATACCTACTATGTTCCAAGCACTGTGCTACGCATTGGATATACAGGACAAAAATGAAGCAGTTTTTGCCCTCAGGATTACATGCTGTTGGCATATTCTGTACTCTGGGTTAGAAAATAGTTTAGGTTAGTGAAAAAATAGCCACAGGGACTTTGTGTCCATGTTCCAGATATCAAGATTTTAACTTTAAAAAAAATAACACTTTTTCTGAGCAACAAGCTGACCTTTAGATATTGAGATGGATGTGGTGAGCTCACCCTCACCTTTCCCAGAATTTCTCTGTGGAAGATTTAGATGAGAAGAGGCCTGAGACCTTGGACACTGGAAATTCCTGTTGCAAGGCTTGCAGCTTTTAAGGCTAGGTAAGTTAAAACCCCAGGGGAAGTTTAGGAAGGCAGAGTACGTGCATTTGCTTTCCTTTCCTACCCCACTCCAGGTCAGGAGGAAGATCACTGTAGTATGGTGAGAAAAGAGTCTACAAACATAGAAGGTATAGGGGGAGTGAACATCAGATTAATCGCACCTATGAGAAGCAGACAAAAAGAATTATACATACATATACACAGTTTGGTGAATATATACATAAAAATCAAGAGGGAAGCAAGCAGAGTTAGTGGGTTGAAGGTTAGGAAAGAGATTATTGCTATGGAAGAAAAAGCTATAAGAAAATAGATTTTTTTGACCCCAAAGGCAGGTATTTAAAAAAGAAATAAAAGGACTAGAATCTAACATTAAAAAAGAATTGGAATCTATTTAGATTGCCTCAGACAATAGTGGAGTGGATGAAAAAATCATGGCATGTGAATGTGAATTACTGAGCTTTCAGAATGAAGGACACAAATTTTAGAAAGTACTAGGTAGTATGAACTGATAGTGAAGTGAGCAGAATTAGAACAGTGTATACAAGGACAGCAGCATTTTAAAGAAAAACAACTTCAAAAGACTTAAGAATTCTGATCAATGTAATGACCAGCTGTGTCTTCAAGGAATCTATGGTGAAGTTTATTACCCACCTCCTGCAGAGAGGTGATAAACTTAAGGTAGAGGAAGAGCTAGTTTGGGCCATAGCCAAGTGTGGATTCATTCTATTTCACTATGCTTAACAGTTACAAGGTTTTATTTTTGGTTTTCATTTCACTGTTTTTAATTGGGAACATTAAGGGGTAATTAATAGTAGTGATACAATAAAAAAAAAGAAAGGAAGAAAAGAGAAATCTGTGGAAATGCACAGAAGAGAACAGAAGGAAGTTTGGAAGGAAATGCACAAGTTGGATGACTTGAAAGTAACATGTGGATTTTATTATATATGCATAAATGTATGTATTTCTACTCCAGACTGTGTCTGTTTCCGTACAACTCTTTTTCCCTCCCGTTTCTCATGGGTGAGGTTAACTTGATGCTCATTCTCCATATTCCTTCTTTTGTTTATACTCTTTTTCTCACATATCCCAATGATGAAAAATAACATGTTCCATTCCCTTTCTTCCTCCTGTATGTTCTGTATGGTGTTTTCCTTTTGTCTTCTCTTTTCTTTCCTTCTTCTCACTCTCAGAAAAGAACTGATTCAACCACAGAAACTAAGCTTCTTATTATCTTTTGAAAATATTAAGATTCCAAGGGGATACCTATTCCTTCTTCCCCTATAAGAATATTAGTACTGTATCATCTTACAATCTTTTAATTTGTCAAATAAATTTACCTTTCTAAGTTTCTTAGGACATATATGTTTGAATTTCAAAGTTCCTACTGAGCTCTGATTTTTTTCAATAGAAATGCTTGAAAGTCTTCTATTTAATCAAAGTTCTATTTTTTTCCTCATGCAGGATTGTACTTAACTTTCTGGAGTTCTCAGTTCTAAATCTATCTCTTTTGCAATGTTGATTTCCAAGAACTCTTCTGCTCTCCTGTCTTGTGTGATCCTGACTGTGTTTCCTTGGTACTTGAACTCTTTTTTTTTCTGGATGCTTATAGTACTTTTTCCTTTGAAGTAGGAGGTGTAGATTTTGGCTGTGATATTCCTAGGACTCTTATATTTGTTTTTCTTCCTGGAAATGACTTAGTCTCTTTACCTTCACTTTACCTTCAGATTCTAATAGATCTAAGCAATTTTCACTTATGATTTCTGGGAGTATGTTTAAGGTTTTTTTTTTTTTAAATCAATGATTTTAGGGAATACCCTGATTCTTTACTTTCATTGGTCTGTATTCCAGGTCACTTACTTTTGATATCAGATATCTTACATATTCTTCTATTTTTCAATCTTTTGATTTTATTCTAATATTTCTTGCTTATGAGCTATTGCTTTCTTTTTGGTGTAGTCTAGCTTTCAAGAATATTTTCCTTCCAATTCTTTTCTCCAAAGCTTGTATTTAATTTTTTGATATCTTATTTAATTTCTTCCAGATACTTATGTAGTCCATATGGATAATCCATTTTTTCCCCTTTGAGTCTCTTTATAGTTGTTCTGAAGTTATTCACTTCTTCTTTGGGGGATATGTAGATCTATGGTAATTTTTATACTAGTTGGTGTTTTGTTGATTCACATATTTTTCCAGGTTTAGCTCTTGAATTTGGGGTTTTGTGCCAGAATTAGACTCATCCCCCTGCTGCACTTTTGGGTGGGGTGATTGACCCTACTTGGTCTCACCTTGGGTCACTTGGGTTCCTTAATTGACCTTCACCTTCTGGTCTGAATGCTATAAATAACACTGCAGACAGTCATTCTTGTAGTTTTAGGGTCCGTCATCAAAGCCTGTTTCTATACCTTGTGGATTTCTGACCTCTCTGAGGCATTCTCTGTAAATCCTTCAGTTCTTGCTGTCTCAGAACACATAGCCTTGAGGCTGTCTTTCTCTGTGGCCTGTGTAGCTGATTGTAGTGAGCAACTGGGCTTGGTTGTCTCTACTGTTGTTAGCTTTACTCATAGCCTCTTTCTATTCCCCTATGGACTTCTGACTGGCTTTTTATATAGTTCTTGGGTGAAAGAAATCATTTATCATAGTTTCTCATAGGATTTCTTGATCATTATTCAACCTAGTGTGAATTTCAGGGTTTTTGCTGGACTTGGTATATGGGAGCTAAGTGGTCTGCCTCCATTCATGCCGTAAGTCTTATAGTCAGGAATGTTAGAAGCTTCCTAGTCCAGTGAGTCTCAGAAGAGAGGCTCCACAAAGAGGCAGCCCAGTTCACAGGAGGATTATAGGAATGGAGTTACAGAGTGTGGAAGAGACCTCCGAGATCGGAAAGTTCAAACCTCTCTTCTGATGGAGAACTCTAAAAGCCAGAGAAGGGAAGTCACTTGCCCAGACTTGGTGGTAGCAAAGCTACAGCTTGAATACAGAGAGGCAAGAAGGATTAGAGGAAGGGAAGAGTCAGCATGAATTGTGCTTTGTTTCATTGTGGCTTTGTGTTTTGACTGTTTGTTTCCTTGGAATCAGAGATATCAAACTTCAGAACTGATGGAGATCAGAAAAGAAAGACTGAAAATATGTTGTCTTTTTTTCTGAGTTTGTCCTCTTCTAACATCCCTTTATTGGGAAATGTATTCTGAGGGAAAAAAGATATTAAAAACATCACCAAAAAGATAGTGCCACTGACTCTATAAGAAAATAAAATAGGAAAAGTCAATAAGAAAATCAGTCAGTTAAGATAACAGGGCATTTTCAGTGCTCCCCATTACACCTCATTAGCTCCATTAATTGTCTGACATTGTCATCATTCCACCCACTTCTGGCTAGGTACAGTTTCATCGTGTCAGCTTTGATTTCCCTTGTTCCCTCCAAACCCCTCTCCTGCCAGATTAGAGTTATTATAACACCTTCCAGGATCATTGATTTTAAGTCAGGTGTCACAAATTCCACACTCATCATTTCCTTGCAAGTATAAAACTGACTGCTGCACCCGCATCCGCACCCTTTCATTATTTCAGCCTTAATCACTCTTTCCTGCTGGCCAGTACCTAACATGTTCTTCACTCAGCATTTCATTTTGAAATATCTGAACTTTCAAAATGGAAATAACTTCAAGTACGATTCAGAAAATGCAGAATGAAGCCCCAGTCGTCAGAATGAATGTCACTTGAGCACTCTATAGAAGTGGCCAAACACAACCCCTAGAACATATCCTACAACGTTGTAGGTGCTCAGAAGGAAATGTTATCGAAATAAATGAGGAAATGTTATCGAAAGAAATGTATACTAATGATTTTTTTAAAAGGAATTCTGATCAATGAGGCAGCATCTTGGAAACAGCAGCAACATGGTGTGGTGAACACAATGTTTGCATAACTGTCATAAGAAGAAATCACATGCCGTGACCATGGATGCTACAAACTCCCAAAACCTTGATAAGCTACAAGACTGCCTGTATTCTTTTCTGTACAGAATATTTTTTTCATTGAGGGTTATACAAATTGAAATACCCTCTAGCAAAAATTCCTAGGCAAGAATTGTTATTCAATAACATGATCTCTGAATTGAATAGCAGAAAAGAATATTACTGGATTAAATAAAAGGACAAATTCACTTTGCAAGGTTGCTTACAACTCTTGCTAGTGATGGACTAGCACATTCAGTTAAATTCAGACATCTATTAAGCACCTTTTATTTGCAGTGTATTAGGCAGTGAGGAAGATCGTTTATAATCCAACTCTTTGTAACTCTGAGGTTTTCTTGGCAAAGATCCTGGAGTGGTTTGCTATTTCCTTCTCCAGCTCATTTTACAAGTGAGGAAACTGAGGCAAAAAGTTAAATGACTTGTCCAGGGTCACACAACTAGTATCTGAGGCTGAATTTGAACTCAGATCTTCTTGATTCTAGGCCCAAAGCCACCTAGCTACCCCATCCATGTTGTATGAAGATCAATCGAAGCAATCAGCAATGGTTAGCCAGGAAAAGAGAAAACATGATAGCTGTCTCAAGTATTTGAAAGGCTATCACATGACATTAGGATTATAGACTTGTTTTGTTTGGGACCCAGAGATCAGAATCAGAAATGAGAGAAATTACAAAATGCACCCACCCACCCACACCCTACATGGATACACATGTACGTGCACGCATATATGTGTGTAGGTATATATGTATATGTGTATATATATAGATATATACTTATATATGTATATTTTATCTCTCTGTAACTGTGTATGTGTATGTATGTATGTATCTGTCTATCCATCTATCTATTTATCTGTTGGCCTATCTAGGTTTCATGTCAGGAAAGAAGTAAAACAAAACAACTTCCTATACTAAAAGTGGAACATGCTGCCTTTTGAGGTAATGAACTCCCTTTCTTTTGGAGCTTTTCAAGCAAAGAGGCTAGATGACTACTGACCAGCTAGATTATAGTGGGAGATTCCTTTGGGTTGGATATAACACTTGTTGAGCCCTATCCAGCTCTGAAACTCTGTGATTCTAAAATAAACAGAATTCCCTTGTCTCTCCCATCTAGGTCAATAGTTTTGTCTTTTCTATTCTTCTTTTCCAGACTCACTTCAATTTTATTATCTTTTATCTTTTGCATATAGAATGATATATATTATCTATAAAAGGAAGCAAGATCTAATATTAAAAATACCAGGCTGGGGAGTCAAATGACCTGGGTTCTAATTCCTATTTCGTTAACAGCTGGCTGTCTTTTTTGGGGAGGTGCGGGAGGAACATAACAATTTCATGCTATGCCTTGATTCTTACAGTGAAAACATGAGAATAATGATAGGAGCTTATCCACACCATTCTACCCAAATTTTCATGAAAAAAAGTTTGTAGATTGAAAAACTAATTAAAACACTATATATAATAGGGTAGTGTTATTCTATCACCACCGCCATTTTCACACTCTTACTTCTTTCCTGCATGATTAAATCTTGAATGGTAGAACTCTTATTGTGCGTCTGTGCTAAATCAAAATTGTTTAGAGTTAAGAAAATTCTAAAAATCCAGCTGTTTTTCTAACAGTGTTTAAATGAAACATTGCTGTTGGGGAACAGGTCAACTACAAGCAGAGTGAAGAAAACTAGACAGTGGAGGGAGAAGTTAAGATCTTAGATTTCTAATCCAATAATTGGGAACTATTTTTCCTTAGTCCATTTTGCAATGCTTAGTCAAATGCTTCAGAGAGAAATAACCTTGGATATAAAGCAAGGGAGTATCATATTGTACAGCATGCAAAGCCTGGAGTCAGAAAGACCTGAGTTCAAGTTCAGCCTGAAAAGCTCACTAGCTATGGGATGCTGGGCAAGTCACTTAATTTTTCTCTCAGTTTCCTCCTCTGTAAAATGAGGATAATACTAGCAACTACCTCCCAGTGTTGTTGTAAGGATAAAATGAGATAATATTTATGAAGTTTTTAACATAAGGCCTGTCACATAGTAAGCGCTATTTAAATATGAGTTTTTCTTGTTACTACTGCTGTTGTTACTGTTACCATTTTTACTTAAGAGCACCTTGATACATCATCATTTGCAGCCAAGGCTATTTTGAGGATTGGACTGAGTATGGAGTTGGCTTAGTATGAGTGGTTATAAACATCTCTCGGCTTTCTTCACCTTAGTACATCATTAGTCTTTAGGGGATACTCTCTCATAGAGTTCGACTTTTGGAGGTTACTAATGTTCCCATTTCCTTGACCCTCATGCACGATAGCATGACCTATCCCTTTTCAACCTCCTTTTAAGGGAATTTTTAGTTTACTCAATTAAACTAGATTTATTGGATCCCATCGCATCAAACCAGCAATGTGCAAACCTAACCCTTTAATAGTAATGTGATGCCAAAATATAATGAGACTGCAAGAAATGGGACTTTATTTGGGAAGCAGATTTCACACTTTTACAGAACAGAAGTCCTCTTCATTTAGGTCTATTGCTTAAGACAGAACCACTATGTCTCTTGCCAATTTTATATTAGGTAGGAATTGTAATATTTGCAATATCTTTATCTACAACACCTGATTCTGCATGTCACCTAGAATTCAGTTATATATTTTGAATGATGGCAAACCTTTCTCACCCACTTGTATTCTTAGGGACTTTCTGCCGTATCTAATCATACATCTCACATTAGGGAAAAAAAAACACAAAACCATGGGGCTCAGGAATTAATTCACTGTCTCTTTCTTTTGGAATAACTGCCTTCAGATCTCACTGGAGAAAATGAATCTATTCATCTTTCAACCTGGTGCTTATGCAGATCTTTTAAAATTCCAAACTATCATTCCTGTATAACTGGTGGATCTCCCAATCAGAAAAACTCAAAGTAAGGGCCATATCTATAGTTGCCAATGTTTTTCAGAACTGTGAGTCTTGCAAAAGAGGACCATTGCATCTATGTTAATATTGCTCAACGTTCCTAATCTTCCACAAAATTTGGCCACTGCTCCCCGATAAAAAAAAGGAGTAGATCAAAGAAGTTGCAATACAGCCTCAAGACAGTTAATTTTTCAAAGGGTTAGCTCTCCATTCTCAGTCTCTCCTGTTGTCCAGGCTTGTATCTCCTTTTTCTTTGCAGGACGTCTTCAGCTAGATATCTTGCTGTCATCTTGAACTCAATTAACCAAAGTCATAATTCCCTATCTTTTTTACAAAGTCCCCCTTCTACTTCCTAATCTCAATTGGTCATGCCTCTTGTTTCTCAGTCTTACTCAGCAATGCCATGTAACCATCACTGACTCCTTAGTCCTTATTTCAATAGAGAGAACTACAAACTTTGCCACATATTCTTACATGTAGTAAATTCTGTTACCTAATAATAGAGTGCTTTTGGCCAGTGCCTCCAAAGACCTACAGTACAGTGATAATTAACATTGATAAAGCCACTAGAGTATACCTTTGTAATCAAGAAAATATGATTAAATTACATTCAGCACTGTTTTAGCCTTAAATGATTTTAATTCTTTGCAAATTTTGAAACCTTAACTTGAAGGTTTTGCCCTATAACCAGGGGAGGAAGTTGGGTTTCAGATACTTGTTGATTTTATCCTCTTTGCTATGTCTCTCATCTGAGTTTTGACCATCTCTTGCCTGAAACATTACCTTACTGGCCAGTCTAATTTAAATGTTACTGTCATGCTTCTGAAAGCCATAATATTCTTCTCAAAATACTCTTCAGGGGTGGGGAACCCTCTCTAGTGTATCTTCAAGATGATCTTAATTAGAAAAAAACTTCCTAACATGGATTTTAGGACAGCCAATGTACCCTACTGAACTTGTGTCTCACTTCTGCTTGACTTTCTATCTCTTAGTTTTAATCAAACTAATTTGCTCCCTGGCTCCTGCAAATATTTCTCCCACTCTTGGCCATAATCCTTCACCCACAGTAGTTTCCAAACTTCCCTCAAAGCACATCTCAAAGTCTTCTGTCTTCACAAAGCCTTCCCCATTTTCACAAAGGCAAATGTTGCCCTTGGGTTATTACCACAGGAACTGATACCACACTGAGTTTCAACTTGACCACAGTGCCCTTTTCCCTACCAAAACTACAGGAGCAGGTATATTTTGTGTACAAGTGTAAATATCTTTATTTGGATTTCTGTTCATCTGAATTATTTCAGTTTTGAAAGTACCATACATTACCTTTTATCTCCAGTAATATGTATCACATACACACAAGCGCATACACACACACACACACACACACACATGCACACACACACCACACCCATACTATGCTGCAGGTCTTCAATAGGTACTAAATGCTGATGACATTTGTGCAGAAATGGAGACCACTGCTCTCTTCTACACCTTAATACAATAAAGCAATAAGTAAACTTCTGGCAAGAATGCAGAATGGAAGAAAGCATGCTGGGTTGCCAATCAGGAGGCTTCTTTCCTGCCAGTAATTATCTACACTTTGGGTGGATCACTCAATGTCTTGGATCCTTACTTTCCTCATCTGCATTTATGTTGTTTAGGTGAGCACCACACTAGGTTTCATCACAAAAAATTATTTGATGACATTTTTGAAATTCTTGACTGAACCCCAAATCTCTTATAGTTTCCCCTAGTAGAAAATAAATTCTCAAAAGACAGGATTCTGGTCGTCCATCTTTTATCTGTCAAATCTGGCCAATTCTCTAAGACAGGCTGATTGCATGTATGGTAGATACCCAGATATTTGAATAAGTGAATGAAAGAAACATACTGACCAAACAACAACCTAGCTAACTTTCCCTTGAGCCAAGAGCTAAAACATCATTAAGGTCACCATTGAAATGTTAACTCACTTCTTTGGTATCAGTTTTATATCCTTTGTAAGAGATAGGAAACTCTCCCTTCAGAATCATGAACAAAAACAGTAGAATTCAAACTTAAATGTCCCTCATATTGTGCTGCCAAGGTTATCTTTATTTTCTTCTGGAGCCCTCTTTTGAGAACTGGCAGACCAGCATGGAATTTTCAGTCAAGATTACCTATCTCTGGCCAGTGCATTAGTGAAAAGACAATCTAGAGTGATTGACCTCAGTGGTCATTTTATGGAATACCCCCATTTTAACTGGCATTTATCTGCTCTTGGTTTGATAGGAATACTCACTTCCCAGCTCTTGGTTTGATGCCTTTGGATACCTGTACAACTACCCAGTTTATATCAGCCAAAGAGAGCTTAGCCAGCTCTTGGCTACAGCTCTGGAGAGATATAACCAAGCCTTTGGAGTCTTATTAGAAGACATCACCTACTAATTACTAGTCACTAACTGCTCATAGAGCTGAAAAGGCTTCCCTCCCAAATAGCTAATTGCTACGTAACTGAGAGACAAACTTTATGCTCTTTGTAGTGACTGGATTTAGAACTTGATTGATATTTTCAATTTTTTCATAATTTAGTTTTCTGTAGATGAGACCTGGCTTCAACTGGAACCTAAAAGGTCAAATGTGGAAACAACAAGGATGATTGCAAAATTGGGAAATAGGATGCCATCATGGAGTAATTGAACAGAGCATGAGTTGTCTGGATAAGATCAGAGTTCCTTTTTCAGTTGATACCAACTGTTCAGATGGGAAATGGTATCTTACTGTGGTTCTGTGCAAGCCTGGGACAGTTGTTATCTCAGGGACCAAAGCATGAAAGTCTTTGAAACAGACTTGGGTTTCCCCAGAGATGATTTTAACAGGGACCATACGGGGAAGGAAACAGTGGTGCAGAAGGAGTGAGACCTAGGTTATTACCTCCAATTTGAGATATTTCTGAATGCTGTGCAGATTGTGGCAATACAAATTTGGCTGGGATGAAGGGAGTCCCAGTGGGGAACTACACACAGCTGTTCTTGTTCTACTAGGTTCTTTCAAAGATGATTAGATGCCAGACACACAGCTTAATGGAGAAAACTGGGATCTGAGGCAAACATCCTCTTTCTCACCAACATCAGCAGGTACTGAGGTCTAGGCCAGAGGAGCATGATGATGTAAAAGTGTGTGGGAGATAGAAAGTCATTCAGTGTGAAGGAAAGTGGGATGATTCAAGACTGGAACAGTTGGAAGGTACTAGGTTATGGAAGGTTAATGGATTAAGTCATGAGGCTAAAGTAGGGAAAAGGGAAGTAAATAAGTCTTTACATAATGCTCTGTGCTAAGTACTTTACAAATATTATCTAATTTGCCCTACAACAACCCTTCAAAGGTCAGGGGAGAGGAATAAACCTTTATATAGTACCTACTATATAGAGCATTTAAAAAATATAGTACTCACTATGTAATCAGTGCTATGCTAAGTGCTTAACAAATACCTCATTTTATCATTACAACAACCCTGAGAGATAAGTTCAATTATTATCCCCATTTTACAATTGAGGAAACTGAGGTCGTGACTTGCCCAGCTAGTAAGTATCTGAGCCTGGGAATTTGAACTCAAGCCTTCCTGACTGAGACCCAGCACTCTATCTACTCTTCTGCCTCACTGCCTCAAAGTAGACAGGGTGTGAGATCAATGAATTTTTAAAAAAAGACATTGGATACTTAAACCTCCTCTGGTGACTGTAGGAGAAAAGGTTCAGTTGGACTGAAGACTATTTCATTCAATATAGTTAAATATGGATTAACTGGAATTCTCAATTAACTATTTGTTCTTGAGTTATTGAAGAGAAAAAATAGAGGTGACTGACCCAATCAATCAGCTTTTGGAAGAATAGGTAAATCACCCCCAAAGCACTCACGTCAAAGATTTCGACAAACTCTGCTCCTATCCATTCCTTCTCTAACTCTCAGTTTTGTCATCTATAAAATAGGTTGGGGAGGGGGGGGCAATTACCTTAACTTTCTACTTGTTTGCCCTGCAACACTTTTCTTCAAAATTCTACTTATAAATCATCTTTCATCAACCATTTCCTGCATAGCATCTCTGATCATTTCATTCCAACATCCTCTGAGTACTTACTTATCTGGAGATGTAGAAAACATGGACACAGACTGGGTTCACTAAAAATTATCTAATTTATGGATAAGGCAGGAAACAGAAGGTGAATAATTAGATAAATGTTGTTTCTTTTGTCTTCCTGGCATTTTGTATGTAGCAAGAGAGTATAGTAGGCATGGCAGGCTCATTAAAACTTTGGTAATTAGGAGGATCCTAGAAACACAGAATTTGAGAGTTGAAAGAGAACCCAGGGACCCAGTCTAACCCAGAAAGTTAAGCAAAAACTCCAAATGAAACCTATTGAATAAGGTTCAACCAAAATTTAAAAGAACAAGAGGCTGATGATGTCAAAATCTGTGCTGAGGTATTATAGTGGGAGAACATTAAAAGCAATAGAAATATTGAAAGAATATAGAAGTACTCTGGTATTTCAACTAGTGTGGCTATTGTCCAGATGTTTTAAGCTTTTAAAAGCTCCTCACTCAAACTTGTACCCCATACCTCCAGAATCTATGACCCAAGTTTCTGAGGGCTAATCTAGTTCCATTCATCTTTGGAGCTACCATTCTAGGACTCCCCCCAGTTAACTGTAACTGAGTGAATGCCAACTATTTCACTTAGTCTATTACTTTTACTGGTTGGCCCCGGAGACCAGGCTTTGCTTCATCTTCATATTCATTCCATTTAGTCAAAGAGACATCCAATCTCTCCCTATCTACTTCCATTTGCCTGTCTCTATACAAAATATTCTCTCACTCCTTTCCTCTCCTTACTCCACTTTCTACCAGTGTCATTACTTCTGGAGAGGGTTATGTCATCTATATTAACTCATCACCTTTGGAGAAAAAATAAATTCTTTCCCTGTCCACCACTTCTCAGTGTTTATTTTCTTTCCTGTTGAAATGTAAGTTTCTTAAGGTAAGGACTTTCTCTCTCTCTGTATATATGTGTATATGTGTGTATGTGTGTGTATGTATATGTATGTATGTATGTATGTATATACATACATATGTCCCTAGTGCTTAGCCCAATATGTATTATTTGATTATCATGTTATTGAAATCACAGACCCACTGAAGTATCAATTATCGGGAAAACATTTGGTAGTGAAAAGACAAAAATCAAAAAGGATCAAAATTACAATTTGAAAAAGAAGATGAAGACATGTTTCTACACATAGCTCAGACTCTGGTTTTCCTGACCTTGAGTATCTTTGATTAAAGCAATTTAGAGTCTATATAAGTATTCATAGTTCACATAATTCCTTTGTAGTGGGTTGCATGTAAGATTATTTAATTTATTACTGGAGGAGACCTTAGAGATTATTCCAATTCTCCACATGTTATGGATGAAAATGGATCCACCTCATGGATCTTATGGAGGAAAATGAGGCCCAGAAAGGTTAAATTGCATTTCTGATATATTTATTTTGGTTAATTACAAGATGCAAGATAGCATAATTCACTGGAGACTTTTGGAGAGAAATTGGTTGATAGAAATGACTTGGTTTATGGCTGTATCTTTTGTCTAGGCATCATTGTACCCTAGAGATTATTCTAGAATCCTTTACCCAGTCTTCCCTGGAAAGATGATTCTAAAAGGTCCTAAATTGGGACAAATGTGTGGAGAAATGATATAGTTTTCTCATCCTCCCTCTCAAAAAAATCTCATATGAAATCAGGGAAGGTTAGCAAATGTAAGGTGATAAAAGATCATGGTATTTTCTTAACATATTAGTCATCTGCAGCAAGCATCTTGTCTATCCTTCTTTCTTCTCTCGCTTCTTTCCTTCCTTCATTTTTACCCCTTTTACAGTCAGTCAACAAATATCTAAGTGTATATACGTGTGTATATATATATGTGTGTGTATATATATAATATATAATATATATATATGTAAAAAGGCACCTTTTATGTGCATAGTCCTGACACTTGCCAGTTGGCAAATCTTTTGGAAGCGCCTGAAATCTAGGATAGCTCATCTACCTTCAGGTTTACCTGCCTGGACAAATCCCCATTGGGATAAAATGTACAGCAAATCTCTCTGGATGACATGTAGGGATCAGCCATTTGGGCACAGGGAGTGATATATGTTTGAAGTAGGGTGTTGACCCAGGGCTGGAGGCCATGTGGCTTTTCTTTTCCTTTAATATTTTTTCCTAGCAACTCTGCTTTCTGTCCTTTACTCTTCCTCAAATTTGCAGCATCTGACTTGGGATGAGATGACAAATTTCACACACTCTTGCTTAAGGAAATGTCCGGGGGCTCACTGTTTTCAGAAATAGATCTTACTGGAAAGAGCATCCCATCTAAAGAGGAATGCTGTATGGCAGTAGCCAATCCCTCTTTGCCTGATTGCCATCAAGAGGTTCAGGTCCTCCTGGTCTCCCTCAGGAGCTTCTGCCACATTACTAGTTCTCAAAATGCAGAGACTTTAGTTACTGGGGAGAGAGAAGAACAGGAGAACAAGGAGGAGGAGACCAAAGAGCTGCCGAAGGGGTGGGCTCTGGCTTCTGTGACCCCTCTGCATTATGTGGCAGGAGCTGTAGGAGAGGAGGCAGAAGCAGCTGAAAGATAGTCAGCCTCCTCCTCTTTTGCTTGTAGCAGGCGAAGGTCAGGGTTTTCCCATCTCAGGAAAGGGCTGTGAGCGTGTGAGAAGAGTCTTATAAAGAAACCGTATGAACAGTGAGTTCAAGTTACTGCTTAGCATTCACCTTTCTTCCTCTTAAGTACAAACTGTTGGAGCTTTGGCTGGCCTCAGTCAAGAAATCATCTGGCAATACTAACATTGGTAATAGTTGATTGTAATTCTGTGTATACATGCATTAAGGATTGCTGCATCTTTTCCATGAGGTATTTATTACATTTGACTCCAAGACATAGGGAGCAACTGAAACAATGCATTATGTAGCACTTTGAGGTTTATAAAGAGTAAACATGTAATATCAACCACGTATGGTGGGTAATGATAATAAGAGCTACAACATATTTTAGGTTTGCAAAGTACTTTACAAATATTACCTCATTTGATCCCTATTTTACTGACAATGAAACTGAGGCACATGAAGGTTACATGACTTTTGCCCAAAGTCACAACAGCCGGTAAGTGGAACTCAATTTAATCTTTCATAGCACCAAATCCAGCTGTCTTTCTGTTCTATCAGGCTGCCTCTCAGTGACTTTCTAAATTAACCTTTAAATCAAGGTGCAGGGATGAAACAAATTAATATAAGCTTAAAAAGAAAACAGACCTATATCTAAAAACAGAATCGATGACAGATTCTACCTAAAGGCTTCAGTCTTCACTGCACCCAGGACCCTAAGTAGGGCATGCTTTGGGGCCAAGGAGGTTACTGTTTGAAGGTGGTAGTGGAATGGGGTACCCTTGTTCCATTTCCTATGCTCTTTACATTCATGAGATGATTATCATGAGAAAAGATTCATGTGTGCCATTTCCTGTTCTTGTTCCGGTCTTTGTCATGAAAGGAAGGTACCAAGGTTTTCACGCCTAGTGATCTATTTAACCTCTTAATTATTTGAGTTGTACTCTGGCTTTTCTTGCCATGTTGCCTTGGCACAGGTTGGAGACAGGGAACACATCGTGCTTTCCAAAAATTCATACTATGGCATGCCGAATCATCTTGAATATCTCTAAAGGTCACATACCTCCCCTCTAATTTCAGTGTGGTAACCACACCTCTTGCAAAAGACAGATTTCATGAGAGACCTTGAACCCATTTCTGGTACTTGCTCTGCCTCCCCAGATGCCCCTTTTTTCTGTTCATGGCCTTGAATGGCACTTTTACATGGCCATTAGATGGTATACTGAAAGGGTCAGAGCAGAACAATTTCCAATTATCTTCAAAGATTTTCACTGGCATTAACCATTCTAAAGCGTCAGTCTGTTGATACTGATTTTTAATCAAAAATAGAACACGGTATAATAAGAGTCTTTGCTTCCTGGCATGGACTAGAATCCGAATAGCTAATGGTACCACACTTTCAAGCACTCCTTTTTAAAAGTGGGTTTAGTTCGTGTGAAAGCTGCTGAATTGACAGCCAGAGAGACTGTGTATAGAAAAATGAGAAGCTTTTTTCTCCAAGTTTTTCCCAGGATGCCTTCAGCTTGCCCTGGAGGGATAGGCTCTAGAAGAGAAAAGAGAGGTTAATTCTTTCTCCATGTACATTTAATCTTTGAATTTGGGAGTGGGAGTGTTATCCAAGCTGCTGATTATAGAGGTGTTTTCAGATGTGGCCCCTCATTCATTATCAGCACAGCTAAGACTGACAGGCCATTTCATGTTGAGCTTGGCAAAACCAACCAGCTTAGGCTAGTTTTTGAATCCCTTTGTATCTCCACATTTTCTGAGTGCTCTTCCTGAGCCAGCCTGTTTCCAAGTCATTTCGAGTTGGTTTTTGAAGTTTTAAAGGAAGGGCCAAGAGGGGCATTTGCCCAATATCACAAACCCCCATGTACTCTGCAATCCAGTAACACTGGCCTTGCTGATGTTCCTTCCACAAGATATTCCTTTTCTCAACTCCAGCTGTTGTCACTGTAACCAGTGCCTGGAATCCTCTCCCTCCTCATCTCTGCCTCCTGGCTTCCCTTATTCCTCCCAAATCTCACCTAAAATTCCACTTTCTGTAACAAGCTGGTCCTGTTCCCCTTCATGCGAATACTTTCCCTCTGTTACCTCTAATTTATCCTACATTTATCTTGTTTGCATGCTGTCCCCTCTATTAAACTGTGAGTTCCTTACAGGCAGGGGCTGTCTTTAACTTGTCCTTCTATTCTCAGTCTGTTAAGAGCATAGTGCCTGGTACATGTTTGTTGACAGACTGACTGAAAAGCCTCTTGTCATTGCTTTTGCTCGCCTGTGTCAAATTATTGGTTAACAAACACTATTCAAAAGGGCTTGCTGAGAGAACCCTAGGCTAGAGATTCCAGGGGTGTATGTTGATGAAGGCCAGGAACCTGTAGAGCATTATAAGCCTTCATGGTTGAACCTTTCTGGACATCAGTTTCCTTACCTATAAAATGAAGGGTTAGGACCAGGTGACCTCTAAAGTCCCTTTCAGTTCCAGATGTTATCCTATTAAAAAATCCTATGACTTTGCTAGATACAGTAGTTAAAGCACTGGATTTGGAGTCAGGAAGACGAGTTCAAATCCTGTCTCAGATACCAGCTATCACTTTACTTCTCTGCCTCACTTTTCTCATCTATAAAATTTAGATAATAATAGCACCTATCTCAAAATTTCGGTATTATTGTGACAAGTAAATGAGATTTTGTATATAATATATGTGTGTGTTCTGCATTAACCTTAAAGCACTATATAAATATTGTTATTTAATCATTTTTCAGTTGTGTCCAACACTTCCTGACCCCATTTAGGATTTTCTTGGCAAAGATACTGGAGTGATTTGCCATTTCCTTCTCTAACTCATTTTGCAGATGTGGAAACTAAGCAAACTGGGTTCAGTGACTTGCCTATGTCACACAGCTAATAAGTGTCTGGGTCTGGATTTGAACTCAGGAAGACTTGTCTTCCTGACACGAAGCCCAGCACCCTATTTACTGGGCCACCTAACTGCTCTATAAATAATATCTATAAAATGTTTATATTTCATTTAGGCAGATGATCTGCCCTAAATGAGAGAGAGAGAGAGAGAGAGAGAGAAGAAAGGGGAATGTAAGAGGAAGGAAGGGAGAGAAAGAAAAGAAAGCAAGAAAAAGAACAGAGGAAAGAATGAAGAAAGGATGTACCAGGAAGAAAAGGACAATGGAGCACTAGCTAGTTTTTCAAATGGTCTCGTGACAATTCACTCTCCTCATATTTATGAAATTGTTGGAGAGTTTGTTTGGCTGGTTTTTTTGGCATGTGTTTGCACCCGTATGGATTTTTTGTTTAAAAAAATGGAACATCCTTGAGGGCAGAAATTGTATCATTTTTTTCTTTCAGAACTGTTTATAGTGGCATGGACGCTGGCCTTACTCTCCTCAGCCTCTTCCCTATCTCCCCTCTTACATCCCCCACCCGTCAGCCACGCAGAACGGAGACTTCCTCTAGAGCTGTAGCAGTTTTGATGAGAAAATCTAAGAAAAAGGAACAGTATTTTTTTCTGGAAAGAAACAAAATTCAACTTAAAAAGACTGGAATTTTATTATCCAAGGTGATAATTCCTCTTCAGTACATGTCTGTGAATGCCAATAAAAAAAGCACAGAGTAAGGACTTCTTAAAAAATTTTTTTTCCAGCTAATGCTGCAGAGAAGAGCCCCTCCTTTTTCTCTCAATATTGTTCTGGGGAGTTCACAGGGTCAGGAACTTGACACTGGTTTCGGGTGCAAGCCAGTCAAGCAGGATTTCTTTGCCCTCTGGACAAATGGTTGGCCTAGTTCAGGAATTTTGAATAATTATCTCTGCTTTCTTCAGCCAGGAGAAATATACCTTTCACAAGGATCAGGCCTTATGGCATGATCATAATCCCGTTGCCTGAGCACACAAAATACAGCTTTGCTCAGTAGAGGAATTGTTCTTCATTTATGTGAGCAGGTCACTTACTTCCTTGCATACCTCTAGTCTTCAGGAAAACAGGGAATCCACAGTATTGCTAAAACCCTGACATCATAATTAGTGCCTTGAACTTCCCAGGAGGAAATGCCCTCCTAAATACAGAGAAGAAGGAGAGGGGACCTTTTCGCTTTAGCTGGATTTAGCTTGGCTTTCTCTAAACAGAAAGTAGCACTTTGAACCCTGAGAAACTCACTCACGCTTGTTATTTTCCCCCTCACAAAATTCATTTTCAAGATAGCCTTTAAATGTTGTTTATAACATTGCCCTGCAAAGGAGGGAGAAGAATTCTGCTTGTACTCACTCAGTGCCCTTCTGCTTTGGCCATGGCAAATTTTTCCTTCTGGAAAAACTCAATTCTTCAGTCCTTAGACTACTGAACAATGTTAGCCCCGGTTGTCTCTGAGGATTCTGGGAAAATGGAAACACCAGCCCATTCTCCCAGTACCCCCTCATTTTCACTAGACACTCAGAATCTCCTCCATTTCCAAGCCCTTCCTCCTATGTCCCAGTGAGACATTGTGTTTTGGAATCATCCTGTATAATACACAAGTACTATTCCCCATAGAGAATTACACTTCTCTATTCCCAGTGAACAGAGAGAGCCACTGGAAATATTTTCCATGCCTGCAGAGTGACTGTGCAATGCTGTCTCATTTCTAGAGTAATTTCCACACCGAAAGATCCCTGAGTAACTAGCACCTTAGGAATTATTTTCTTTATGACTGGAAGCCAGTCAAGACCGAGATAGACTGTATTCTGGAAATCAAATTAAAATTGGGCCAGAAAAGAGCAACAGTGACAATAAACCAGAGCCCTTGGTGAGGCTATTTTTGTCAATGTCCGTCCTGGCCAGCTGTGTGTTTCATTGTAAGGTCTGCCATTAAACAATTGTTTATAGACATCCTACTACATGTAGTAGGGTGAAATTTAGTGCATGAGGGATAGTCGTGAAGACATGAGTTCAAGTCTTGCCTCTGGTACACTGTGGGTGCATGACCCTGGAAAAATCTCTTGACCTCTCACTGTTCTAAGTAGCTACTCTCTAAAACAATGAGTTGCAGAGAAGATGATGACTTATATGTTGTTACAGAGTTTCTTAACTTGGGAGTTCTGTATACTGATAAAATCACAGATCCCTATCCTTAATTCCGAATGTTAGTCAATCAACAGACATTTATTGAGATCCTACTATGTGCTAAGCACTCTATTACTGTAGGCAAAAGAATTGTCCTTGAGGACAAGACCCATCGATTTAAAAAAACATATTATTCTTTTATCTTCAGAACCTATCCCAGTGCTTTGTTCATAATAGAACTTAACAAGAACTGAATTGTCTGTACTAGGCTATGTGCAAATACTCACATGCTAATGATCAGCATGACCATGAATTTATTGTATCATCTTGAACAAGTGACTTCTCTGAATTCCTCACACTGCTTTGTATAACTTCTTCCTGATTATATAGGATTACCCTTTTAGTGTGAGTGTATTTTTTTAAGCTTATGAACCAGGTATTTTTTTATTCCTTCTTGAAAATGCTTGTGCAAATTGTCCAAGGGTCCATCACACAAATACTTTTCAGTTACATCTTCATGTAATCTTTTTAGGGATATGGAACCAGAAATCTGGGCTTAATGCTATTGTCTTCACTGATTTACCCAATACTTTGAATTTTTTTTTGATAAAACCTTACAGGAAGGTTGAACATGCATGAGAGGCCTTAAACATTTGGAAGTTCAGGGGAATGAGGGAAGTAACAGAAATTTACAGAATTTGAAATTTACAGAAACATAAATTGGATTTTGGAGTGATACTCTCCTACTACACCTCTGTAACCCTGAACAATTTCCATCACCTTTCTGGTTCTCTTTTAAGGTTCCTTCCAACCATCAGCTGATAACCTTAGTTCAATAAATTTACCAAATATTTTAGACAATTCTTAGGCAGAAATGGGGATAACAGAGACAGATAGGACTTAGGGCTTGCTCTCAAGCAGTTTAAAATCTAAATGGGGAGGAGGTTAGAGAGAAGAATAATGACAGAAATAAATTTAATACAAGAGAGAACCCAATAAATGCAAAGAAGAGAACCAGGAAAAATGCTACAATAAATTTGAAGAGGGAGTTTTCACTTTCCACTTGTAGGCTTCAGGGTAGGTCTTCTAAGAGGAAGTGGTTTCTGAGTAGCACTTCAAGAAAGTAACAGACAAGCATGTGGAGCGGGGTAAGGGTGAAGTCTATTCCAGGCATGGAAGATGATAAGACCACAATAGCAAAGGTGGGGAATCTAGTAACTGGTGGGGCTAGCGTAGAGCTCAGCCAGAATATAAACTACATAAAAGAGAACTGGGTGAAAAGTAGGTCCGGATTGCAACCACATAGTAGAGGGTCTTAAATACCGGAATGTATTTAATTTAGTAGGCAATAGGAGCCCACAGATAGCTAGGTTAACATAATTATAGTACATAATTCAGGCAATATGGCAAAGAGAGAACAACAGATTTGGATTTTGGTTCAAATCTGTAGGATTCTAGGAAAGTCGTTTGACTTTCCTGGATCAAATTTCCTTATTTAACAAGTTTTTAAAAGTACTTACCATACACAAATATAACCTGAGTGCCCCAAAGACTGGAGAAATATATAAGAAGATCTTCGCTGTTGCAGTGCTCACAGGATTTAAGAGAAATAGCTAACTATAAGCAGGAAGACCTGGTGGGATGCTATTGTAGTCATCTAGATGAGAACTAGGATGGTTTCTGTGGGAGTAGAGAAGAGAAAGCAAACATAAGAGGCATTGTGAAGGTAGAAATGATAAATAAAGACCTTTACAACTGACTGAATGTGTGGTGTGAGGGAGAGACAAAAACCAAGAACAACTTCAGAGTTATGAACCTAGGATGCTGTGAATATGGTGGTGAGTGAACCAGTCTGGGAGGCAATGGACAATGGCAGGCTTGGAAGAGAAAGCAATGAGTTAATTTTGGATATTTTGAGTTTGAGAGAACAGGAAGACAGACTATAAAGGGACTAAGGAACAGATAAATAGTGAGGAAATAGGGACTGAAAGCCACTCTTTCTAGGAATTTGTCTGTAAAAGAGAAAGAGGAAGGACGATCACGTAAATATCAGAGGTCCATGGAGAATTTTTATTTCATTTGGTTTTGTTTTTAGATTACGAGTGACCTGAGCATGTTCCTCACATAAAATGTATCACCGCCCATCTTGGTACCTTTGTACTGCCTGTCGGCATTCCTAGAATACTCTCACCCCTCACCATTGCCTCTTGGAACACTGGAGTTTTTAAAAAAAACCCAACTCAAGTACACTTTTTACATGAAACCTTTTCTGATCTGTCCAGCTACTAGTGCCATTCCGTGCCTAAGACTGTCTTATTCCTTCTGTTTGTATTTGATATAGAGGTATATATCTGCAATTGTCTCCCCTATTCAAATGTAAGCTCTTTGAAGGTAGGAGGAACTCTTACTTTTTTTCTTATTATCTCCAGTGCTCAGGAAAATGTATGGCATGGGAGGGATGCAGAGGAGAGGGGAAGACTGATGATGCAGAGGAGAGGGGAGATGACCAATAGAGGGAAGTTGGGGAGACTCAAGGACATAGATTAGAAAACAGGAAAGTCATCTCTTCTAAGACTGGAGGGAATGGCCAGAAAATGACTGAGAAGAGGGGAATAGAAAAATAGGAGAGTGGAACTGAAGGAATTCATATAAAACATTCTCATCTAGGTAACTTAGGAGTCAAAGGAATTTGACGAAAGTGAGAATGAAAGTAGGTAAAGTTGGGACTGGAGGAGAGGAAACTTCTACTGTAATGTTTCCAAGATATTAAAAGACTCAAAATGTTCTGGACCATCAGCTCCTATTTTTTTTTTGTTTGTTTTTTTTAAAAGATCAGTCACATTTTTTAAAAGATCAGTCACAGAGCCAGAATGATTTTACTATCTTCTTTTTTATCTGCTCCCATGCATGCTGTCTGAGTCATCCAGTGAGACTGATTCACCTGGGCACTATAGTCTTGGTTCTAAAGGGTATACTATTCCCAAAATTCAGGCTTTGTCCCATATGTGATGTTCCCAAATTCTGAGAGGCTCTATTGGGGATCTGACAAATTTAGGTCTACGGATTAAATTTTGAAGAGGTTTCTATGCCCAAGAACTGAACCTGTAATTTATATACACTACCACTAGGTGACAGTGGTGCCATGATCATTCATCACTATATACATTTACCATTCAGTCAACAGATATTTATTGACTACCTACTATGTGCAAGGCTTAAAAGTTGTGTGCTTGACTTCCCTGTTCTTAGTGTGTTCACCCTTCGTTGCCGAAGAAGACCATATCATCAGAGAAGTAATGACATGACTTGCACTTGACTTTGTTTTGAGTGTAGGGGGGCTATGCAGGTCACCAGCCTCACTTCTCCTCCAGAGCCATCTGAATCCAGTGACATCAGAATGACTGGGGATGACCCAGAATGAGGAATTTGGGGTTAAGTGACTTGCCCAAGGTCACACAGCTAGTGAGTGTCAAGAGTCTGAGGTGAAATTTGAACTCAGGTCCTCCAGACTCCTGCACTGGTGCTCTATCCACTGCACCACCTAGCTGTCCCTACTATTCTTGGTAGTCAAGAAAGGAATTAAGTATGGCAGGTTCACATATTCTGGCATATGAGGTGGTTTGGGTGGTTTTGCTCAACTTTGGTTGTGATTATCTGAAAAAGATAGAATTTGGGCAAGAGTATATATAGTAATAATTGACTGAGGTATGAAAAAGGGCATTTAGACTTTTTTAACAGAAAAATTGAGTGGCCCAATTATGCCATAGACATTTTACCATATTTTTTCTTTCCCAGTGTCCATAGAACTCTTTATTACAAATAGCTAAATGTCCAACAGGACATTTAAAACAGGATGTTCATATGGAATGCTTTAAAAATTATAAAATGTAGGTACAACTCAGTACCTTTTCCATTAATCCTTAGCTATAAACATTTTTTTAAAAACCCTATTCTTATTCACAGACTAGGATATCATTGACTAGGATATCACTGTTCGACTCATCTCCTTTTCTTAGAGTCAGAAGCCAAACTTTAGGCCACCTTGGCATCGAAAAACCTTATGCAAATTTCCTTCATTTGTCAGTGACCTTCCCCCTTTTACTGATATATTCTTCTGCTGTGCTTAATGATCAGAGGGAAACTTTAATTTGCCTTTCTGCTGTACTTGTTTTCCTCTTCTTTCTTTGCATGTGGTAAAACCCGATCTGTCTATATTCCTGAGTGTGCAAAACTACATGAATGGGTTTTTATTTTTCAAAAGCTGAAGGAAATAATTTTTCACTTATCTCAAGGAAGGGCCTCCATCACAACAGTAAACAATCTAGTTACTAGTTGAAGAACTAAGTGCTGCCTGAAATTTGCATACCATAACTTTTGCAACATAAATATTTCTCATTTGTTTCTCTACCAACAATTCTAACTTTCAGATCTAGTTCAGATATAAATTGCTTTATATTAAAGGGAATACATCCTTTTCTATAGGATGTAACTTTTTAAAAAAGACTTTTCCCTTGGAGATGCCCCAACTTTGGGCTCTCTGAATGGGATAGGAGGTCCTATGCTTTGATACATTAAATCGTCTGCCCTATCTTTTTTTCAGGAAAACAAAGTTTAAATGCCTAAAATCAAATGCCCAGATTTAACAGACAAATAGAAGTTATTAATGGCAGCAACCTTGAAGAGGGATCTTGAGGGGCAAATTCTGAGGATCCAGTCTCAAAATGTATGCAAGTCATCGTTGGATAGAGGAACCCCGTTAGAAACAATTTAAATGCCATGCAAATTTTGTTGGGTTTTGTAACTGAGGCCCTTTTGCCTCCTGATGGTGTTCAGCTGACCTTAGGCTCTTAGATACTCTGGCACTGGCCTCTAATCTATGGGGACTGCCAGAGTTTGTGCTCCAAGTGGATGTTTTAACTTTTAATATGCTTGTGTCAGTCACAATCATCATAAGACTCATCTTTTTAATACCAGTATTCTTCTACTAGTGTGTGGCACTAAGACATGAAACAGGACAGTTCCTGAAGAGCTAAAGATAAGGCTCACCCAAACAGCACTTTGGAGCTCCATGATATATATGACCAAGCTATGATACACTATATAAAAGGAATTATACAAGAGAAGTGGTATGAAGGAAATGTATAAGTGAAAAACTAAACAGTATGGCAACAGTAAGGGATAATTGAAAACCTACATGCTTTGTTGCCATTCTCATATAAGAGAAAATAAAGAAGACCCTTTGCACACTGGGTAGATTCATTGTGGCAAGTTTATTGGAGGACATAATGGATGGGGTGCAGTCTTCATTGTTGAAGGGAATATTACATCAACAAGACCACAGATCCATTCGGGTATTGGGGTAACACATGAGATATATATTTTTAGATTGTCAACTACCACTTCCTAAATCCCCTCAGTATTATGGTCATTGATATCTTATAAATAAATTGCAAACTTTAGTGCCAACAAATAAAATTTCCATCTTTTTTTAGAATATAATTTATTTCCCCCAGAAGATACATTATAATTTATAGTAGAGATATCATACAGTTTTTGTACATGTAAACTATGGAGCTACTCTCTCAAATTCCCATCCATACTGTCAGGACTTATCTCCAGAGATCAGACTGCTACATTCCCCTCACAATTTTAGGGATAGCACCAAGAGACTTGGAATATTTTTTTTTAATTTATGATATTAGCTCATGAGCTCGCAAAAGTGTACTTCTCCTATTAATCATTGATATAAAGATATCAATTAGTTAGCTGGATAATTAGATTTTTAGTAATAACCTTAGTTATTTACTAAGGTGTTATAGTAAGACCAGTTAAAATATCCCCTCTAAAGTCTTTTCCACAAATGTATGCAGAGTCAAAAGGAAAGTGGTCTTGAGCTGGATAGAGCACATATGGCAAAGAGATAGCTCACAGATCCTAGGAAATAATTTTATTTGAGTTATTAGTATGTTTCCCTTAGGTGAAGTATTTTTGCTGGAATTCTTGCAGAACCTTGAATGCGCTTTTCCTAATATAGTCTACTCTATCCTAGGCTCTCAGTGCAGACCCTACAGATAGTTACTGCTCCAGCAATAGAGCTGGGATGCTAATTTGAGAAAGTCCAAATTCCTTGATTCTCCAAAGTCCACAGCTCTTCTCCAGACAAGGGCAGGAGGAAATTGGGCTCTTTGACTTAGATCAGACTCTTCTCCACTACAAAGATGTCTTCTCAAAGATTTTAACTGACTGCTACTCTAATCTACCAGATGATAAAAATAAAGCAAAAACAAACAAAAAACTTCAAAACAAAAACTGATCAGCTGTTTTAGAAAGTATTTACAGTGTGTGGTCAATTCCATCAACCAATTCAATAGTTTAAATTGAGTTGTTATCCAAACCCTATTCCAAACACTTTGGACTGTTGATTCAAAGGAAACTTGTTCTCACTTGACAAAGGCATCAGGACTTAGTGTCTTATCATAGCTTTAAATGGGGTGAAGTACTTATCTAGGCTGACCCCACTCCTACTCTTACATACTCATTTTTAAAGCCAGCTCCTACATTTCTAAAGCCAGCTATCATTGTGATATGGGGGTGCTACTAGGTTTGCACTAAGCTCCAAAGCTTTTGGCTGTGAGCTGATGAACAGCCACATGCCCATCACAGTATAGCCTGAGTAAAATTCTACTTCCACCTACTACTCATTTGACCTTAGTCAAACCATTTCATCACTGTGGGCCCTAGTTTCCTCATGTGTATAATGAGGGAGTTGGATTAAGTGATCTCCAAGGTCCCTTCTAATTCTACAATCTTATGATCCAGCAATTCCAAGGGCAGAAATGCTTTTTGCTGCAATGTGGATCATCCATTGATGAATGTTTTTGGCCATAGTGACTTACAAATATCTTTATAGGATAGCTAGGTAGTACAATGGATAGACACTGGCATTAGGAAGACATGTTCAAATCCAACCTCAGACAACCTTTATGACTCAGAGCGTGTCCTCATCTTTAGAATGTGTATAATAATAATAAATAATAACGGTTGTGAAGATCAGAGGAGATATTGACTGTGCAGCCCTTAGCACAGAGTCTGGGACATAGTAAGTGCTATATAAGCGTTTGTTATTTATTATAATTACTATTAATTATTGAGACGTTGAAGGATTGTAATCTTCTTAGAATATGTACTATTTCATGGAGAAAGTGCTCATATTGAAGAAATCTCAGGTATTATGATGTCTTGACATAATTAAGACCAAATGTCATTAAATATCATCATGACTGAATACCTACCATGGCTTCCTCTCATCGTCCCCTAGTAGCAAGTCTTAGGCTGATTGTTCCTAAAATGTGACAAAGCTGCCCCTGAGGTATGGACCCCTAGATTTCCTTTGATGCATCTGCCTAGTAGTCTAAGGCTGAGATGAGACTTCTTGGTTACCTAAGGTTGTAAAAAAGCCCACTCATCATATTTGGTAGATACCCTGACGTCAGAGGAGCCACTACTCTCTCCTGACCAAACTTGATTCCATTAGGAGGCAGGGGGAGGGGCCATTTCCTGCTGAAGCTAAATTCCATTGTATCTTTGCTGACATTCTTTCTAAGTTGTAGCTAAGTAAACTTCTTTTTGTTAACTGTCAAATAATCTATTAGCATCTCATTTCATCCCAACACTGAACCTGAACTGAGAGTAGTGGTGTCATCATGTTCATCCCTAAAAATGACATATTTCTTGAATATTTTCACTGGCAACCTAAGGTAAAAAAGTGGAATTTTTAAGGGTCTAGAAGTGAATTACATTTATTTCTTCATAAAAATGAGTATGGATATAAAAGTTATCACTTTATGTTGGAAGTTGGCATAATGGGTTATATTCCCAAATTTTTCTGTAGTTGACATAATATTATGTGTGTTTCTTTTCTTTCTTTCTTTCTTTCTTTTTTTAAGTCTCCAAGCTTCTTTGAGTCCTGAGAGACCTGTGTCTCATATTGCAATGCTTTGGTAGAAATCCTGTGGGAAATCTGTTAGTACATTAGACTTTAACAAACTCTCTTGGGGAGCCAGACTTCATGAGCACTAAATATCTACCTAAGGACTGAAGGAAAGAATGGAAAGAAACTGTGTTGACAGAGTGTATAAATGAGATCTGGCTTTGCCACCATCCAGGAGCATTGGGTTTATTCAATCCCAGTTTTCCTCTCACAGGAACAACTGTGCTTAAGGTGTAGGTGGGACTGTCGACTCCCACAGGAATAAAATGCCTCATCTTTCAGCACCAATCACTTTGGGTGAGCAAAGGGTGAGGTATCTGTGGGTTCTGAGCAAGGGAATGAGGAAATGGCATCCAAAACCCTGAATGAAAATGTTGTGATGCAGAAAAAAGTAAAGAATAATAGTAATGTGTTGTGCTGACAGAAAATATCTTTTATATGATCATCTTATGGTCTGTCCTCACTTCCATAAAATAAGCAAAATGCCATTCTACTAGGAAATGAATTACAGCACAAAGAGAGAGGTGTCTGAGCATAGCCATTCCCAATGTTGCAGGGGGGTATCTTTGACCGTTGGGCGATAAATGCCGCTGAAGCAAGCTAGTCAATAACTCCAGAGTTTTACATTGAAAGCCAATTTGGGGGGATAAAAGCATGAGGATCCCACCATAAATTAGTTCTTAAATCTCAACCACCAACAAGACTAACTTAGAACTGTCCCTCCTTTCAACCCACCTACTACTTGTTTATATTTTGCCCTTTTGATACTTTCTCTTCCTTCAAGCTTACCTTCAGTGGTCACTTTAACCTCATTTCATCCTGTACAAAAATAACAGTGGTTCACATTTATATTGTTCCTAGCATAGTTCTTAGCGTATAAGTATCTACTGAATTGAATTAATACTGAAGGGTTTCTCATAATAGTCCTGTGAGATAGGCAGTATAAATATTACAGATAGAGAAACAGTCTCAGAGAGGTTCAATAATTTGCCTAAAGTGGCATAATTAGTGAGAGTCAATCCAGGTCTCATTCTGTGGTCAGTCCTTAATACAAGGCTCTCATTTCCAAGATTTGATGAAGGGTGAGGGGTTGGGGTGGGGGTGGTACTGGTGTAGGAGGAATTTGGGAAATGGGAGAAGAACACAACTTGCCTATGACATGGTAATGGCATTGAGATGGATAGAGCATGGGTCCTGGATTGAGAGGTTCTGAGTTCAAATTTGACCCTATATACTTACTAGCTGTGTGATTCTGGGCAAGTCACTTAACCTTTTTTGTCTCTAGATAAGGCAGTGGCAAACCACTCTAGAGTCTTTGCTATGAAAACTCCAAATGGGGTCAGAAAGAGTCAGAAACAGCTGAAGTGACTCAACCACAGCAACATGATGTGGTAAAAATAGCTCTAAGCTTTAGATCCTCCAAGGAAAGGCTCTGGACATCTTAAGAGAGGGCCCTGGAACCAATAATTGCATATTAGATAGTGCACCCCTCTAACCACTAGGCAAACACAAAAGGAAGAACTCTTCCTCAGAAGTTTTCCTTCTGAATAAGGTAAGAAACTTCTTTAAAAAAAAATAAAAAGCAGAGAATCACATGCTACAAATAACGATTTTTTTTCTTTTCTTTTATTTATTTTAACCTTATTGAGTGAACTGGCTGATTTTGCTGACTGAATCACAAGCTTCCAAGGCTATTTTTTGAGAGGAATGAACTGTATTTACATCTCTGTTGTGTTAAGAAAAAAACCATCATTTTCTGGAACAGACATGACTTTCTTGTCCATAAATTGTCTTTATTGTTAATGTCATTGAAATTCCTCCATACATGTCCTGTTGTACCACCTCATTATGATGCTGAGGTGATGATGCCAGGCTCTTGAAGACTGTACCCACAGAGCTAACACTTATCAGGTCCTAAAAAGCTTTGTGCATCTTACACAGTGTGTCCCTCAGTTGAGGACCAGCCTGGATATCAGTCAGTCAAGTCAAAAGCATTTGTTAAATGCAGCTATGTGTCAAGTACTATGCTAAGATGGTGGTGCCCTTAACTGCAATATGGAAGTTAGAAAGAGGAGAAGGTTTTGGGGAAAAGATAGTGAGTATACTTTTGGAGATGTTGAGTTCAAGATCTCTATCGAACATGCAATTTCAGAGTCTGATAACCAACTGGAAACTGTGGAGAGAGGTTACAGTTGGATAAATAGGTCTGAGAATCTTTTGCATAGAGATGATAATTGAATCCATGAGAGAAAATGAGATCATCAAGTAAAATAGTATAGCAAGAGAAAAGGACCCAGGACAGAACCTTGGGAGACACCCATAGTTACTGGGCAAGACTTGGGTACAGATGAGGAAATACTAACAATATATTGCCGTAAAGTTTGCCAAGTGTTTTACAAATATCTCATTATGTCCTTGAAACATATACCTGGAGGTGGATGCCTTTATTATCTTCACTTTACAGATGAGTGTAAGGCAAGAGTGACTTGCTTAGGGTTGCACCACTGGTGTCTAAGGCTGCATTTGAACTTAGATCTTCTTGAATCTAGGTCCAGTGTTCCATCCACTTGGCCACTTAGCTACTTTCCTTGAAATCAGGAAAGACTTCATATAGAAAGTTGTGGATGAGCTGAATCGAAAAGAGACAAAGGATTCTAAGGGACAAGTATGAAGAAGGAAGGCGTGTGTGAAAAACAGTAAGGAGAATAGCTTGGTTGTACTGTAGTGGGGGAAGCAATGTGTAACATGTCTGTAAAGACAGACAGAGGCTACGTTTGAAGAGCTTTAAGTAACAAACAGGAGAGTTTATACTAGTTGCTTGAGGTAATGGGAAGTCATTGTAGTTTGTTGAATTGTGAAGTGACATAGTCTGACCTCTGTTTCTGGAAAATCACTTTGCCATTTTTAAAAAGAGGATGATTAGACAGAGCCATGAGTCAGGGAACACAATTAAGAGATTAGTTATTGCCATAGTTCAGGCCAAAGATGATAAAGGTCCGAATTAAGTTGGTAGCTGTGTGAGGGGAGAGGAAAGGGGGAGATTCTGTGGAGCTGGAAATGACAAGATTTGGCAACTGAAGGATATGCATGGTGAGTGAGAGTGAGGAATCAAGGGTGACACCAAGGTTGTGACCCTGGAAGGCAGCCAGTGGGGAAACTGGGAAGAGGGGTGGATTTGTGGGAAAGATAATGAATTCTCTTTTGAATATGTTGAGCTTGAGATGTGAGTCAGTTAGTTTATAGACATTAAGTGCCTATGACATGCCAGGCACTATATTAAGCACTGAGGATACACAAATAGGTAAAAGACAGTTCTTGTCCTCAAGAGATCCACAGTCTAATGGAGAAGACAAGCA
This sequence comes from Bettongia penicillata ogilbyi, assembly GCA_023548195.1. Lineage (NCBI taxonomy): Eukaryota > Metazoa > Chordata > Mammalia > Diprotodontia > Potoroidae > Bettongia > Bettongia penicillata. The sequence goes on from JAJHZJ010000003.1 coordinate 5,046,904, forward strand.
AATGAATATGTCAAAAGAAAAACACCAAGCTATATGCAGAAGAAACAGGAAATAAATGCAAGGTTCTAGAATTGAGAGTGGTTGAAAAAGCATTCCTGTAGAAGATGAAATTTTAGTTGGCACTTGGAGGAAGCCAGGAAAGCCAGTAGGCAGAGAAAAAGGAGAGAGAGCATTCTAGATACAGGGGACAGTCAGGAAAAATGCTTAGAGCCAAGAGATGGAAAGTCTTATTTGTGGAACAACGAAGAGTCCAGTATCACTGGATCAAGAAGTGTGCAGGGGGAATCTAATGTGTGAGAAAGTTGGAAAGGTTGGATTGAAGGTTTGGGAAGCTGGTTGTGAAGGGCTTTGAATGACAGAGGATTTTGCATTTTATCCTGGAGGTGATAGAGAGCCACTGAAGTTGACAGAATGGGAAGGTGACCTACAGGTCAGACCTGCACTTTAGGAAATTACTTTGGTGGCTGGATGGGGGATTGATTGGATGAGGAAGAGACTCAAGACAGGTAGAATTAGCAGCAGACTATTGCTATAGTCCAGGTATGAAGTGATGGGGACCTGAACAAGCATGGTGGCCGTTTCAGAGGAGAGAAGAATTTGAGAGACGTTGCAAAGGTGAAATTGAAAGGCCTTAGCAAATAGATCAGATAGGAAGAGTGAGAAATAATGAGTTAAGAATGAACATAGGTTGCAAAGCTGAGGGACTGAGAGGATGGGGAGGATTTAGAAGGAAGGTAATGAGTTTGGTTTTGCACAGCTTGAGTTTGGGATGTCTTCCGGACATCTATTTTGATATATCTGAAAGGCACTTGGAAATTTGAGATCAGAGGTCAGCAGAGATGTTATAGAAAGATAGGATGATTTGAGAATCATCAGCATAGAAATGATAATTATATCCATGGGAACTGATGAGATCGCCAAGCAAAGTAGTGTAGAGAAAGAAGAGAAGAGCACCCAGGACAGAACCTTTGGTTTGAAGTCATGATCTGGATGAGAATCCAGCAAAGAAAACTGCGAAAGAATAGGTAAAAGGAAAACCAGGCGAGAGTGGTGTCCTGAAAACCTAGAAAGAAGATAGTGTCGATGATAAGAGAGTGATCAACAGTGTCAAAGGCGTTAGAGAGGTTAAGAAGAAGGAATATTAATTTAAAAAATGGATTTGGTGATTAAAGAACCATTGGTAACTTTGGAGAGAGCTGTTTTGGTAGAATGATGAGATCAGAAGCTGAATTGCAAGGGCTTAAGAAGAGAATGAGAGAAGAGAAAATGAAGGTACTCATAATAGATGGCCTTATCAAGGAGCTGGTCCACAAAGGACAAAGGAGGAGATATAAAACTATATTTAAAGGGGATAGAAGGATCAAATTAGGAATGAGGAAGACATAGGCATGTTTGTAGCCAGAATGCAAGTAGCCAGTACACAGGAAAAGCTTGAGATAAGTGATAAAGTGAAGTTAACAGAGGGAGTGGGGGGTAATCTGTTGGAAGAAACAAGATGGAATGGGACTGTTACTGTAGATGGAGGAGTGGACCTTAGTAAGGAGTAGGACCACCTCTTCATGTGAGGAAGGGGTGGAGAAGGTATTGGAAGAACACATCTGAGTGATATGAGATAAGGAAAATGGGAGAAGAGGGAACACATGGTGAATGGTCTCAATTCTTCTGTAACATATGAGACAAGGTTCTCAGCTGAGAGGCTGTAGAGAAAAGAAGCCATTGTAGTTTGAGGACAAAAGAAAAGGTTTGGAAGAGCCACTGTGAACGGTAAATTAGTGAATTGATAAGAGAGGTGCTGCAGGATTGCCTAGTGGCATTGAGGGCCCAGTTGAAGTTATGTAACAAATTATAGTGGACATAGAATGGTTGTGTGATTTTTCTCCCCCCGCATTCAGCAACACATACTTCGGGATGAAGATGGCATATAGTGGGAGTCACCCAAAGCTGAGGCTTTACAAGATGAAATTGGTATTATGATAAGGGCCCCAGGGACTTGAGAAGAAGAGAGTGTAGAGCTGAGCTCATTCACCAAGGAGGAGAGTTGGGGAAAAAGAGGAGAGAATAGGTAGTGCAGGGGAAATGGCCTTGGAGAGAATGAAGAGGTTGAAAGATTAGAGGTTGTGGTATGAGTAAAGAGTAAGGTTTGGTAAGGGAAAGAAAATGGAGATTTGAAAGCCAATAAATTATGGTCAGATAATGAGATTTCAGGACTCTGGAACATGGAGGTGGTAGATTTGTGGGTAATGACAAGATAAAGGGTTTTGTGTGTAGCTGAGATGGGGTGGGGGAGTAAGTCATGGGAAGCGAGTAAATTGAGTGATCAGGGTGGATATTTGAGGAGAGTCAATATGTATTAGTTGTCTCCAGCACATCTAATTCAAAATATCCATTAAGGAACTCATGTTATAGGACTAGAACCAGGAGTTCAAGGGAGAGACAAGAGACCAGATCTGAGAATCTTCAACACAGAGTGATAATTAAATCCATTTGGGTCATGGTAAAGACAAACAGGAAGAAAACCCAGGAGAGAGCCTTGAGGACCCCTACAATTTAAGGGTTGATGATAATTCAACCAAGGTGACTGAGAAGGTGCAGCCTTTCAGGTAGGAAGAGTAACATAGGAGAACTTAGAGTGGCTTATCAGCATGTTGACTGCAAGGCAATAAACTTATTAGTAATAGCAACTCATGAAGATGGTTCTAGAGGATCTCTGACCTGTGTGGATGGATCTTTGACATATTAGTGAATTCTCTCTTTTCTTCTGTGTCCCCTTCAGTTCCTGTCTTTAGCATTCTTCATTCTCCTGTTGCCTGCCTACGTATATCTTCCTTTTGTTCTTCCTGTGTCCTCCATCAATCAATAAACATTTAATAAGTATGCACGATGTGGAAGGCACTGTGCTAGTTTGTAGTGATATAAAATATTGAAGTGCAATGGCTCCTACCCGCAAGGTGCCTGCTTTCTCCTATTTACATCCCTTCCCTTTTTCTTGGCTTCTGTCTTATCTTTCTTTCCATCTCCTTCTTCCTTTTTGCCATTCCCCTTCTTGCATTTTAGAATATTGAACAGTTGAAGAGTCAAATTTTTACCATATTTGTCAAGTGGCTAATTTTCATTATCCTTTTCTTCCTACATTTTCTGACTTTTAAGGCAAGGGATTTGTAGAGAAATAGAATACAGAGTAAATGCCTACCAATTTTAAATCTGCTCCAAAGTAGCCTGGGGGTACGAGTGGCCTATTATAAAAATAGTATACATATATATACATATATATGTATATGTATACATATATAAATAGTATATATACCTAGAATCAGTAGATGATTCTCCTTTTTGTGCTTCTGATGCTTGACCAATGATAATTTTAAAAAGAAACAACCAAACACCTGTCTATCCCTCATTTTTTTTTACTGCATTTATTATTTCATTCACCACTTTTCTGGAACTAACTTAAATAGGTTCTATTCCAGGAATAGGCAATAGAGAAAATGGAGGGTTTTATCTTTCTTTTGAGTATATTTTCTTCTCTCAAAAAGAATGATTTAGAAAGGAAGGAAGAACGAAGAAAGAAAAGTGCTATATACGCATTGTCTCATCTGATCCTCAAAATGACCTTGGAAAAAGGTGCTATTATTATTTCCATTTTATAGATGTGGAAATAGAATCAGAAATGTTAACTGTCTGGCCCAGAATCACTAGCTAATAAGGAACTTCTGAAGTAAGATTTGAACTCAGGGTTTTCTGACTCCAAGTCAACTGCTCTATCTACTATATCATGCTGATGTGCAAAATTAGAAAGGAGGGAGTAAGAGAACTAGTTGCCATCAATAACAGTAATATCTGTGAGATAAAGTCACCAGAGCCAGACTAACTACACCCAGGAGCACTAGAAGAACTATTAGATAGGTTTGCTAAGCAGTCAGTGATCCGGAGTTCATAGAGAATGGAGACCTAGCATAGGCTTAAAAAAGGGCAAATGTTATTACCATAAAACAACAACAAAAGAGATTACAGATTATAAACCGGTGAACTTGATTTAAATCCTAGACCATACTTAGTGTCTAAAGGATATTTAGTGAACATTAGAAAAGGAAATGCTAATCACAACAATGTAGAGTGGCATCATTAAGAATAGGTCATGCAAGAATGATCTTATTTCATTTCTTTTTGGGAGGGGGCAGGAGATAATTTCCACAGTGGTAGATCATGTTGATGCTATGTAACTTCTATAGAATTAAATGATAAAGTCTTATTTGCCAGTAATATAGACAAGATATGGAGATGTGGACTGTACGATAATATAATTATATGGATTCTTCCTGCTCCGTTCAGTATTGAATGGTTGTGCTTAAAGACTAGTCATAAATGGTTCAATTTCACTTGGAGGAAGGGCTTTATTAGAGTGTTTCAGGGGTATATACTTGGTCCAATTTTATTTATTATCTCTTCAACCTGATCACCCTTTCTCCTTGTTCTTCTACATCCACTCCAACCCCTTTCTCATCATAAAGATGACTGACTTTTCAGCCCCTTTTCTGATTGGTGAATTCCTAAGACCACTGTTTCATAAAGAGTTCATATCTTACTTGCTCACCTATCTCCTGGCTCCATTCTTGACTTTGACTCTCCATTCAAAGAACCCTTTTATCTATTATTTTCCTTTATTAGACTATCAGCTCCTTGAGGATTGGGACTTTTTTTTTATTTAAATTTGCATCCCCAGAATCTGACACAAGGTAAGTACTTAATAAATACCTTATCTCTCAATGATTGGATAAAGGTATAGATGGCATGGTTTTCAAATTTCAAATGGGTAGCACAAAGCTTAGAAGGGTAGTTGTGAGGACATCATGGGTGAAATACCAAGAAGGAACATAAACATTCAGGAATCACAACTCAGTCAGTTGATTACTCACAGATGTGCAAGCATACAGTTCCCTGGTTCTTTAGTCCTACAATCATGGGTGGTAGCAGAGATGTACAGTAGGATTTGTACCTTGAGTGAAGAAAGCACAGAATGTGTCTGGTTATCTGGTTATTATTGCTGAGTAGACTCACAAAGACCAAGTGGGGTACAGACCTTAGGAAGAATCAATCAGCAGCTAGCCTGTACTAAGAACCCATCTCCCTTTTATCATTCACATTGTAATTAGGACATTGTAATTAGGAAATTTTGCTAACCTACATACCTGGATTAGATTAAGTTTGCTCAACTGATTATGGCCAGGAGAGCCTTGTGTTCATTACCCAACTGAAGCTGACCAAACCAGTTATTGGGTACATAGGAACTTCCCAGGACATAGGATGGGTAATTAGTGATTAAACATGGTGTCACTTCTGTTAGGTAGGTACAAGCAATAGGCGAGTACTTCTAGTAACTAACACTGGATGACAGCATTTGGATTAAAAAAGAATCAAACTCAAAAAGAAAAAATTAGATTAGAATATTGGAATAAATCCCCAGTATTTCAATACCCCAATGTATGATATTAATATTAAACATAAGAGGGAAAATATCAAGTCTTACATGTGAAGAGAAACATCAGCTTCACAAGTACAAGATGATGAAGGCAATGCAGGAAATCTGAAAAAGTTCTGGGAATTTAGTGGACTAGAAACATTAGCTTGATATGCACCAACAGTGAAATGTGTCAGCCAAAAATCTAAGCTGATTTTAGGCTGCATTAAGAGAGGCATAATCTTCTTTAACCAGATATTCTCTTTGCATAACTGCTTTTCTCTTCTAAAGCCCTTGCTTTGATGGGCAATATGATGAAAATACCACCTGTGCCCCTAAGGTCTTGCATTTGACTCAAACATCCCAGTCTTTAGTAGTGCATCTTAAATTCCTTGTGGAAGTGTCATTTATGCCCATCTAAATCATTAGAAGTAGGGAGAAGTCATCTGCTTTTGGAAGTTTCTATTTCTTGTTTCATATTCAGCCCCAGGAAGACAATGGACCTCTCCATTGTGATTATCAGATTAAAAAAAAATCAGTAGCCCTCAGAGGGTGTATGCCAACTACTACTTATCTTTTGTCCCCCTGAACGTTATCCAATATACATTGCTTTATAGTGTCTGTGGAACCACAGTATCGTTCTTTGGAAGATAAGTAATTGCTTCCTCTTCAGAATGTATAGCTTTCTCCTTTCTGAGAAGACCCTCATATGTGTTTCTTAGTTTAAAATGCTCAGTGGTCCTTCTCTATATCCTTTGGATAATATTCATTTGAATCAAGCACCTCAAAGGCCAGCAAGAACTTGCTTACTGTGATGAGACAGTGTTGGTGCAAACAATAAGAGGATTAGACTGGGAGTAGTCTAAAAATTTGGGTTCCATTCCCAACTCTTGCTGTTGGCTTGCAATTTGACTTTGGATAAGTTCATCACTTTGTGTCAGTGTCTTCATTACTTGGAGGGAGAGGGGGAAGGAGGAGAGAAAATGTCTGTCTGACCAACTTCACAGGGGTGTTTCACATACATAATAACAAAGAGATAAAGGATATAATGTATGTAGAAATATTTCGAAGAACTGGAAATTCTATCTAGGTTTATGGCAGTGTAATGCCCTAGAGTGGAGTAATAAACCATCCTAGAGGCTTGCTGAATTCTGATGATTATGTATAAAATTCCCCAAAATGTATGAAAAATGGTATGTATATAAAATTCTCAAAAAATTTATAAAAAAATGATTTAGCACTGAAGGGGCTATTAGAGGCCATCTACTCTGACTCCTTTGTTTTACACATGAGGAAAATGAACTTCTAAAGGAAAAGTGACTTGCTCAGGTCCCTCCATCTAGTAAGTATCAGAATCAAAATTTGAACCCAAGTTCTCTGATTTTAAATCTGAGGCCAGTGCCACTGTGTCACGTTACCCTTTTGAAACTGAAATTATATTTTAGGTTTATTTCAGATTGGGTTACTGAAGAATTTCATCCCCTCTGCATGCAGCATGTTCTTCATTTAACACTTTCAAAATTCAAATTTCATGGAAATTTAATCTAAACGATTGCAAAACTGAAGCATGTAGGAAACAGTCCTTAAAAACAACCACTCTTAGTCTAGCCATAATACTTTATTGCTAATAAACCACGTGAATTGAGTTTTGGATTGTTTGTTAGGAGCATGGTTTATTGGAACAGGAAGTATGTTCCTCCTGTTCAGTCCCTCTCCCTCTTTCTCTCTCTGAATTTACTCAAGGTTGGGTTGTATTTGGATAGGGCATTAATAAGTTTAAATCATATAGGTTTGCTTTAGAACCCTTCGACAATTATCCATTGAATATTCTCTGGTTCTCTGATTGTAGGAAGGAGTGTGGTTAAAACTCTGTTTCAGTTTACTTTTGGGGAAGAGCTAGTAACTGCATAGGCACATAACCCATAATACTTACACCGTAAGTTAGTTACATGAAGAAAGAGACTAGGTTTCCTTCATATTGAATGGTTGTTGATTGTTTCCCATATATGTGTAATATGTGACTAGCCAATTAGAGCATAACCCTTAGGAGAATGTACAGAGTGTGCAACCTGAAGCGATCCCCTATAGAATGCTTTGGAGAACATGTGTCCACTCACCAAATGTCTTTATGGCTAGCTTCTAAGCTGAAATTAAGTATGCATAGAAAAGATTCCCACAAGACAACTAAGCTCTTTCCTTTTTTGCTGCATCTGAGAAAGGAAGCAATAACTTCTGTAAATATCTAGATAGGGAGAGGACCAACAATCTACTCTCCCCACCTGGGTCAACAAGGAGTGATGGTGTTTATGTCTCCTTTGTGACAGGTTTTTTGTTTGTTTGTTTTGTTTTGTTTTCTGCCTTAAGAAATATTGGAGACAGTTGAGACTTTGTAAATTTTGAGCTTCTGTAAGTATAGGAACTGGAGTCCATGTCAGAGTTTGAGAACAGCAGAGCCCAGTGCAGCAATGAGTCCTGGAAGAGGGACCTGCTTGACCTACTCCAGCGGCAGTTTGATTCCAACACTGCTGCTGTAGTGGATGGACTCCGAAAGTGCTATGTTCTATCACAGCAAGGCATCAGTTGTCCACTGGGTTGTTCTGTATTTGCTAGTCAATTTGAGAAGTTTGAGTCTATGTTTCCAGGGACTATGGTGGGAGAGGGTCCCTGGCTTTTGAGGGAAATGTTTATACTTTAGTTCTCCCTATACCTTTTTAATACAAATTCTTTTGCAAAACCTATTTGATGTTAATTGATTAAAATGTACCAGGGTATTAATCACTGGATCAATCAATGATATAAGGAAGATAAGGTAACAGGCAATTGATATTGTGAGGAATACACCATAAGGGGGCTTGAGCTGATAGCATTAGAAAGATGTCCTGACCCCTCAAGGATACTTTAAAATTCTGAAAGAGAGATGCTCCTCAGGAACTGAACTCATCAGTATGAGTTGAAATTGGGATAGGGACCTCCCCCCTGCCCCCCCAGAGCTTATATGGGCTACATGTACATTCCACCACTTTGTTATTGAAACTTAGGGAGCCTTTTAGTTTCAGTGGTTAAGAGGCTATTCTATGTCAAACCTAACTTTACGTTTTTGCAAATTACATATAAGATATATAAGACTTTGTCTTCAAGGACCTTAAAAGTAATGAGGGAAGAAGAGTTTGGGAAGTGGGAAGAAGGTGTATGTAAATAACTCTGATGCAAAAGATGGATAAATGTTACAAATATTGTCATTCCATGTAGGAATGTAAACAATTCACCTTTGGTAAGTCCCTTATGACTTCTCTTTGCTGGTTACTTTTTCATGCTTCTTCTCATTCTTGTGTTTGAAAGTCAAATTTTCTTTTCAGCTCTGGTCTTTTCTTTTTTTATATATTTTTTTTATTTAACTTTTTACATTCATTTTCACAAAATTTTGGGTTCCAAATTTTCTCCCCTTTTCTCCCCTCCTCCCACCCCAATACACTGAGCATTCCAATTTTCCCTATCACCAATCTGCCCTCTCTTCTATCATCCCTCCCTTCTCTTGTCCCCATCTTCTCTTTTGTCCTGTAGGGCCAGATGACTTTCTATTCCCCATTAACTGTATTTCTTATTTCCTAGTAGCAACAACAATACTCAACAGTTGTTCCTAAAACTTTGAGTTCCAAATTATCCCCATCCCTCCCTCCCCACCCATTCCCTTTGGGAAGGCAGGCAATTCAATATAGGCCCTATCTGTGTAGTTTTGCAAATGACTTCGATAATAGTCGTGTTGTGTAAGACTAACTGTATTTCCCTCCATCCTATCCTGCCCACCATTGTTTCTATTCTGTCTTTTAATCCTGTCCCTCCCCGAGTGTTGACTTCAAATTGCTCCCTCCTCCCATTGCCCTCCTTTCCATCATCCCCCCCCTTGCTTATCTCCTTCTCCCCCACTTTCCTGTATTGTAAGATAGGTTTTCATACCAGAATGAGTGTGCATTTTATTCCTTCCTTTAGTCGAATGTGATGAGGGTAAACTTCTTGTTTTTTTTTTCTCAGCTCTCCTCTTTTTCCCTCCACTAAAAAGTCTCCTGCTTGCCTCTTGAATGAGAGATAATTTACCCCATTCCATTTCACCCTCTTTCCTCCCACTACATTTCTCTCTCATCATTTACCTTAATTTCTTTTAAGATATGGTCCCATCCTATTCAATTCACTCTGTGCTCTCTGTCTCTGTGTGTGCGTGCATGTATGTATGTGTGTGTGCGTGCACGCATGTACATGTGTGTGTGTGTATGTCTGTGTGTGGTTCCATCAACTACCCAGCTACTGAAAAGTTTTAAGAGTTACAAATATTGTCTTTCCATGTAGGAATGTAAACAGTTAACTTTTGGTAAGTCCCTTCTGACTTCTCTTTGCTGTTTACTTTTCATGCTTCTTCTCATTCTTGTGTTTGAAAGTCAAATTTTCTTTCCAGCTCTGGTCTTTTCATCAAGAATGCTTGAAAGTCCTCTGTTTCATTGAAACACCGTATTTTCCCCTGAAGTATTACACTCAGTTTTGCTGGGTAGGTGATTCTTGGTTTGAGTCCTAGTTCCTTTGACTTCTGGAATATCCTATTCCACGCCCTTTGATCCCTTAATGTAGAAGCTGCTAGATCTTGTGTTATCCTGATTGTATTTCCACAATACTGGAATTGTTTCTTTCTAGCTGCTTGCAATATTTTCTCCTTGACCTGGGAATTCTGGAATTTGGCCACAATGTTCCTAGGAGTATCTCTTTTTGGATCTCTTTCAGGCGGTGATTGATGGATTCTTTCAATACTTATTTTGCCCTCTGGTTGTAGAATATCAGGGCAGTTTTCCTCAATAATTTCATGGAAGATGATGTCTAGGCTCTTTTTTTGATCATGACTTTCAGGTAGTCCCATGATTTTTAAATTGTCTCTCCTGGATCTATTTTCCAGGTCAGTTGTTTTTCCAATGAGATATTTCACATTCTCTTCCATTTTTTCATTCTTTTGGTTTTTTTTGTGATTTCTTGGTTTCTTAGAAAGTCATTAGACTCCATGTGTTCCATTCTAATTTTGAGAGAACTATTAAATTTAGTGAGCTTTTGAACCTCTTTTTCCATTTGGCTAATTCTGCTTTTGAAAGCATTCTTCTCCTCATTGGCTTTTTGAACCTCTTTTGCCAATTGAGTGAGCCTATTTTTCAAGGTGTTATTTTCTTCAGCATTTTTTTGGGTCTCCTTTAGCAAGGTATTGACCCATTTTTCATGCTTTTCTTGCATCTCTCTCATTTCTCTTCCCAGTTTTTCCTCCACTTGTCTACCTTGATTTTCAAAGTCCTTTTTGAGCTCTTCCATGGCCTGAGCCCATTGGATTTTTATTTTGGATGTTTGGGATACAGAGGCCTTGACTTCTATGTCTTTCCCTGATGGTAAGCATTGTTCTTCCTCATCAGAAAGAAAAGAAGGAAATATCTGTTCACCAAGAAAGTAACCCTTCTATGGTCTTATTTTTCTTCCCTTTTCTGGGCATTTTCCCAGCCAGTTACTTGACTTCTGAGATTCCTCTCCACCCCTGTCTCACTAGTGCTTGGGTTCTGAGATTCAAATGCTGCTCCCCAGTCTCAGGGCTTTCATCGGTGGGCTGGATGCTATTCAGGGTAAGATTAAATTCAGGTTTTCAGGTGGGGGCAGGGCCACCTCCCAGGCTCAGTTCCCTCAGGGGGGTTTATAGGGAGACCCTCATCAATGGAGCTCCTGCCCGCTTCGAGAGCACCTGGATGCTGCTTCCTCCACTGCTTCCTCCCAAGGGGGCCTGAGTTATGGAGACACCCCACTCCCCTCTCGGCCCAGCCAGATAGGGTCTATCACTGACCTGTAGCACCTGTGGGTTGAGGGACCTTCGTGGCCTCTGAAGATTCCATCCCTGAAGCCTGCTTGGATCTGTTCCTCTCAGGGCCTCATGGCCAAGGCAGGGCTGGGTTCTGCTCTGGGTCCGGTGTGTGACGGACCTTTGGTGATGGTTTTTCAGGGCTCTCTGGAACAGAAATCTCCTCCATTCCATTGCTATGTGGCTTCCACTGCTCCAGAACCCGTTGGGAGTTCTTTTTATAGGTAATTTATGGGCTGTGGGTTCGGAGCTAGCATATGTGAATCTTTCTACTCCGACATCTTGGCTCCTCCCCCCAAAAGATGGATAAATGTGAAGAAGAGGTGTAGGCAAAGTGATGTGAGAAATTCAGGCAGTTGGAGACATCTTTCATCTAGAGTAGGAAGATGTTCATGAAGAGCTTCATGGAGTAAGTAACTTCTAAGTTGAGCTTTAAAAGAAGAGGACATCAAGAAATGGAGATAGAAGTTAGAAGGTGATTCATTCCAGACATAGGGAACAGAGTGATCAAAGGCACAGAGATGGGAGATGACAGTATGAGAATAGGAACTAAGGAGTTGTCTAGCTGGACTGCAACTTAAAGCACAAGAAGGATAGTAATAGGAGATAGACTTAGAAAACTTCAAGCCAGCTTGTTGAGGCCTTGCATACAAGGATCAGGAATTAATACTTGATTAGTAGGTAATTTCAAGTCAACTGATAGGACTTTAGCAGTGAATAGAGAAGACTATGCAGCAATGTTAATGATTTGGGGGTGGGGGGTCGGGGAGGCCAAAGACAGGAAAATCAGGTAAGAGGCTATTGACAAGTGAGAAGATATGAGAGTCTGAACTAAGGTTGCTGTTGTTCAAGTGGGAAGGAAGGTGGTGTTTTGGCAGTTTGTAAACTGATTAGATGTATGGGATAAGATAGAGGAAAAAGTGAAAAGTGATTTCAAGTTAGGAGCCTGAGTGACTTGGAGAGTCACTAACAAAATGTAGGTAAGTTGAGAAAGTTTAAGGAGGAAGATGATGAAATTAGTTTTAGATAAATTGAGTCTGAAGTACCAACAAGACATTCTGGTGATTGTGAGTGCAAAATGGAGGTATAGAGAGAGGTTAGTATAGAGATATAGATTTGCAAGTTATCTGCTTAGAGATAAATAATTGGATTGATAAGAATGGATGAAATGACTCAGGGAGAGAAAGTAGAGAGATAAGAGAAAAGGTGATAGGGCAGAATACAGTGGAAATAGCCATTTTTAAAAAGTGGGAAGATGAGGAGAAAAGAAAAGGTAAAGGAATGATCAGAGAGGTAGGAGGACCATAAAAGAGTAGTTGAAGGAGCAGAGGGGTATCCAGTAGAAAAGGGGTGGTGCACAGTGCCATACACTTCAAGGTGGTCAAGGAGGATAAAAAGACATTGGATTTAGCAATAAGGAAGTTATAAGTAACCTGGGAGAGAACTGTTTGCCTGGAGTGGGTGGTGGAGATAGAAACCATACTGCAAAGAGAAATGAGGGGATTCTAAGCAGGTAGAGACAACAAATGTAGTCTGTTATTACCCAGAGTTTGGCTGTAAAGGAACAGAGGTTGATGCTTTACTATGCTACTTACAACCTGTCTTACACTATTCCTTAACATACACACTTATATGTATATGTATATATATATTTTTATGTATATGTACATATACATGTATGTATATATAAGTGCACACAGATATGTGCATTATGCACATGTGCATGTATATATGTATATGTATGCACACATATATACATACTAGAGAACAAAGATAAATTTATTTTAAAATATTTAATAACATACTTTGTATGAGTTAAGAGAAGATACTTATCCCTCAACCCAAACTCCTATACTCATTTAACTTGATTAGTAAATTTTATTTCATTTCAAACTTTTAATACAAAATGATCATTTGTTTTTTAACTATATCCATGCAGTCAATTCTTATTGAAGGACAAGCTGAGATACATATATGAAAATTCCTTCCTCTGGTACTTGCTTGGGTGTTAGGATCCTAGATCCAGAACTGTAAGGAACTGTAGAAGCTATCTAATTCAGACTCCTCATTTTACAGATGAGGAAACTGAGGCCCAGGGTGGTTGTGACTTGTCTAAGGCATGGGGAGTTAAGTACAAGAGCCGAGATTTGATCCTCTGGCTACAGTCAGCGCTCTTCCCACTGTGCCTTTTCCACTAACACCTTCTCTTTGTTGATTATTTCCTGTTTATCCTGTATAGGGTTTGTTTGTATCAGACATTTGTCTGTTTTCTCTCCCATAAGATTGAGAGTTCCCTGAAGGCAGGAGCTGCCTTTTGTCTTTTTGTTTTTTAAAGTTTTCTCTGCCCTTGCACAGTTCCTGGCATGTGTCTGTTACTTGATAAGTGCTCATTGGCTGACTGACTAACCATGTCAGCATTGACTTCCTGTTCCACCTTAGATACGTGGTAACTTCTCCAAATCTCACTTTCCTAAACTGTAAAATGAGGGGATTGATCTGGAAGAAGTTTGAAGTTCCTTCTCGCTAAAGTTCCTATTATCTGTAAAATGGAGATAATAAAATTTTCCTTTCCTAACTCACAGAGTGGTTGTGAGGGACGTGTTTTATAAAGCCTAAAGCATTATATCAACAAGCCATTATTATTATTAATATTATCAATATCAATAGACTTGAAACAGACCTGTCTCATGCTAAAATGAGCATCAATTATCCTTCCCCTCCAATTTTTCTCTATTCGAAGCCGGGTTTTTAATTGTATAGTAGTATGTATGATAGTTAAAATTCAACCACTTACTGTCAATTAGTAATACATTTTAATGTATTCTTTTTGAGCTACATTATGTAACATACATAGAGGATACCGAATTGGCCCACAAAATATCCCCAAATAATAATAAAATAATATATTGATGTCTGTGAAACAAACCAAGGAAATATATTCAAAATTTTCTTATACATTCCAAAGTTTCACAAGTTAACTTACCCACTTCCATAGTATATTGGAGTTGGATGAGGGTATCAAAATTTATGGAATGGGGCAGTCTGTGGGAGGATCTGGAACCAAACTTACAAGCACTCACTTTAATTTAAAGATTCCTGTGTAGTAAGCACATTCCGCTTCCTTCTTAATCAGACCTGGGAATATTGATTAGCCTGAGGCCAGGAATAATGTTATGTTACTGGAGATAACATTTTATAGAAATGTAATTGTAGATATGCTAACGTTAGTTTAGAAAGACAATTTACCTGGACACCTAAAAATTCAGCCATGGCTTCTATGCTGTCCACCTGGACTAGTGATATTAGGGTAGATACATATGCCCAGAATGTGGCCGGAGGAATTATGTAAATTAATTTAAATTTGAATCTTAATTACTAAAGCATAGATGAATTTAAAGCTAGTCATTTGGTTCAATTCATTTTTTAAAATTACTCATTCAATGACCATTTACTGAGTGCTTTCTGTATACAGAAACACAATAATTATGACCTTGTCCTTGCCCTCAATTAGTTTATAATCTAGCAGAGAGGGCAGATATAACATATAAACAATAATGTAATGACCATAATTAAGAAAATATTATAAGAGTATTGATGACAAATTCTATGCCTTTTCACCTTTGTTGGAAACCAAATTGGAAACACCATCTTTTGTGCTGTATTTATTTTATATCTGAGGTTTTTGGATTTGTGATTAAACCCTCTCCTCCCTAGAGATGACATCCCAGTAAAACAGTCCTGTTTTGTCTGTGTGTTTATTTTCTACATATGGTTAGACTCCAATGAAGTCATCTTCCTCCCCCTCACTATGGCATGAAAGTGAGCTTTGGTTCTCGATGACTTTGCCAATAGAACACAGTTCAGCTCTACCAACCTGGAAAGGTTTCTAATATCAGCTCTTGATAGACTATCTCTGGTTAACTCTAATCTGAGGAGTAGCAAATGTAAAGATGCTCCCAGACAGAATGTTGACTGTTGGGTAATGATTATTTTTCCTATTGTAACATATCACAGAAGTTAACTAATAATGTGAAGAGAAGCTACTACAATCTGAACCAGCACTCACATGGGTAAAATCATGGAATCTCAAAGTATTAATAATTCACATGTACAGCATGAAAAGGCTTGTAATTGGTAATGTTTGTTGTTTGTCTTGGACAGAAACTGATGATTAATCCTATTCTTAAAGATTACGAGGGTGAGTCAGTCTTCCTACTTATTTATTTTCACTTGATGTTATGACCCTGAATTGAATAGAAATATTTGAAATGAGAAAATGTAATTTCCAATAAGGAAATTCCACATTCCACTTGCTGATGGATGATTTTTTTTTCACAACTACTTGGGTACTTTGGGTATGATGTGTGCTATGGAAATTGCACATGTATTATGTGCTATGGAATTGGTCTCTGGGAATTTAGAAGAAAACATGATTAGAAATCTTTAGCATTTAGTGATTGCATGTGTTAGCACATGAAGCAGCATAGATTTAGTGCTAGAAGAGATTTTGGCCCTTGAGTCCATCCTGGATAGTTGGTGACAATCCATTTAGCTAAGCTATAACCAGTGTTGCCCCTGGCCATGGCAAAATGAGTCATTTGTTTGTTTTGGTTTGGCTTCCTCCATTCTGGTTACTAAGCACTGGATATTGAAGGGCTCCTGCTACCATCCCTGTGTGGTTCCATGTGGTCTTCTTCCTCCTCCTCCTCCTCCTCCCACACCCTCTTCCTATTTCAAACTGTTGAGATTCTAATCGAGATATTCCTAAGAGATAATGACATGTGCTGCCTAGAGATTATGTTTTACAAACATTTTATCCTGGTTTTCTCTTGAGATAACAAAGCAGAAGACATTGCCTGTCCCCTTTTCATGAAATAAGGTTTGAGGGAGTAGGAGTCTAGTTAACTTTGATCATCAATATCAGTGAAGGTGCTGTAATGCAACACCTTGTATTTATCAAAGTATTCTTCAAACCAATGCAAAGTTTTTATATATTATCTCTCTATGATTTCAAAATGCTTCCCCCTCCTCCTGAAACTAAAAACCAGACATCAGCTATTTTCATTTGGCTTCCTGGATTGCCATTTAAAATTTCAGTAACTTTCATGTGCAATGAAATTACAAGTGTCCCTTAAAGTGCCTTATTTTGTTCTGCCATAGAATTCTTTGAAATGCTTTAATATTAGGCCATGAGAAAAGAAGTTTCCTATTTGCTGCCCAATACATTTATATCTTTACATTTCCCTTAACTTTGATGAACGCCCAGCATATAGAAAAGCAATTTTTAAAATATAAAACATAAACCTCTTTTGCTGGTTTGACAGTTATATTTTTCCTGGTTGAAAGAGAGAATCTAAATTGAATTCTTTCAAACAAATGGGTTTTCTTTTGTTAAGCAGCAGAATGCTTCCAGAGGCCATTTGGTTATGGCCACATGGTCAGTCACACAGAAGCCCATCTCTCCTACTCTTCCTCCAGCAGTTATCTAACAGAGCACCAGATTGAATAGTGACCAAGATATGCAAAGAAAAACTTTGGTAAATTAGTACTGCACAAAAACTCAGCTGATGCTCTGGCTAGAAGAAGAGGAGCTCCATTGGAAAAGATAGCATTCTGTAGGAAAGCAGGCTAGAAAGTTTCAGCAACAGTATCCTGATAAGAGGAATGCCAGAATATTCAACTAGCACCCTGGAAGCAGAAATTTCAAGGATAGTGGCCAGGCAGAACTTTAGTGAAAGGAACCTCAAGGGATGCCAAAGACTGCCCAGGACCCTAATTAAGGAGCAGGAATCACACAAAACTCATACCTTTCTAAGCTAGTAAGAGGAGGATTGAATGAGGATGTGGCTTGCCAATATGTGCATGAAGAGAAATGAAGACAGGAAGAGGAAACAAGGAGGTTTAAAAAGGAGGGTAGAGTCAAGGAAGGAATAATTTCAAGCAAAACAAATTTCATCTTTAGATTTTGGATCACAACAGGGGATTAAAAGGTGAAAAAAAAAAGTACAAACCAATGATCAGAATCTGGTCAAGGGGAAGACAGGAGGGCTACTAAAACTGAAGCAGATCACATCAATTAGCATCAGTCACAGTCTTCTTTCATCACTACTATCTTTTTAAAGGGGATTAAGGATGGGGGTCAAAGAAAGAAAAAAATTGCTAGTATAGTATGGAGGATATAAATGCACAATTTAAAAATTGTAATCATGAATGGGAATAACTCACCAATGAAATGGGAAAGGATAGAAGAATGAAATTGAAAGTAGAACTCAACAATATGTTGTTTATAAGGAATACACTTGAAACAGTTTGACACAGAGATGAATTTATGATGTTTTGGTAACAATTATGATCTCAAATAATGCCATAAAAATAGGTTTAAAAAAGATAAACAAGGACACTCCATTTTGCTGATAGGTGACATAAGCAATGAAATAATAATACTTAATATATAAGCATTCATGATATAGCATTTATATATTTATTGTAATTGAATTTCATTTTTTTAATTAACAAGTCTCTTTTATCTCCCTTCTGCCTCCCTGCCACTAAAGAAAAAGGAAAAGGAAGAAAAATACCTATATATATAATTGGCAAAAAGTAATTACCACATTAGCTATGTCTCCATCTATCTATGTTTATATATACACATGTGTTTGTGTGTATATATGTATGTATATACTTACATATATACACACATCTATTTGTATATACATGTATTCTCACATTGTTGAGAAGGGAGATCCATTGAATAAGCGATGTTCTTGATCTCTTTGATTCTTGTTATTTTCCTCTAACTAATCAGATGTCTCCCTCCACTGGTCTAGTTCTTCATCTTCTTTCTTAAGGGAGCATCATTCTGACTACCTCATCAGATATTATAGGGAACTAAGAATTTAATTATGACATTTAATAAAAATATATTTCATGAGTTAGATTTTACTGACATTCTCAAAATGCTACATGAACAAAGAAAAAGTGTCCAGTGAATTGGGTAGACCATTTACAGAAGTTTAGTGGGAAAATATGGATAAGAATCACGTAGAATGAAATTATAGAGGGGATGCTACTTTTACTGGTGCAGGGAGTGCCAATATCAGTGAAACCAGAGTTCAGAGTATCAAAGTAAGTATTTTAAGTTAGAT
The DNA here is from genome assembly GCA_023548195.1 of Bettongia penicillata ogilbyi. Taxonomy (NCBI): domain Eukaryota; kingdom Metazoa; phylum Chordata; class Mammalia; order Diprotodontia; family Potoroidae; genus Bettongia; species Bettongia penicillata. The sequence goes on from JAJHZJ010000003.1 coordinate 5,065,373, forward strand.
TGTATTCATATTCTGTTTCCTTCACCTAGATCTCCCTCTGCATCCCCTTTCTCTTTCCTCCCAGAGAGCCATTCTTTATAACAAAGAATTTTTCAAAAAGTGAAATAAAGAGGGATCACCAAAACCAATCAATAGATAAGGAAAAACTAAAATACACACAACATTCCACACCCATGGAACACTCCTGCAAAGGAGTGGGGGGTGAGGTGTCTTTTCATATCTCCCCTTTGAGGCAAGCTTGCTTTTTATCCAACATAGTAAGACTCATCAAAGTCAATTTTTAACAACAAAAAAGGTCATCTCATTGTTATCTCATCAAAAATGTGTTCATTATCTTCTAGAATTGTTTTCTTGCTAGTGTTGAGCAGAATAAATAAGGTAGATTGGTGGTCAGTAGGGTCTTTTGGCTCCACCCTAAAAGTCCACTTAAGACTACTAAAAATTTTGAAAACTACCAAACTGACCTGTTCCATGAAAGCCTTGCTTTTTTCTTAAATATGGAACTTGGTTGATTTTCATTTTAAGTCATAGGTTTTTGCTTAAAAATGATGCTTCACTAGCAACAGTGCTTGTCATTGTAGAATGGTTGAATAAATTATGATCTGTGAATATAATGGAATATTATTGTACCCCAAGAAATAGTAACTATAAGAAATTCAGGGAGGAAATAAGAAGACTTATCTGAACTGATTAGAACAAAGAGGGTAGAGCCAAGAAAACAAGATAGACAATGACTATGATAATGTAAATGAAAACAACAGCAGCAGGTAGCTGAACACAGATCAAGTTGGTTTTGATCCCAGAGAAGAGGCCATGAAACACCTTTCTCTCTTTTCTATGGGGGAATGGGCCTGGGAGAGAGGGATGGACTAGAAGAGCAGAATGTTGAATATGTTAGCATGGTGACTTTGTCCGTTCTTTTAACTATTTTTCTTTGTTTCAAGAGAGGGTTCCATGGAGGAGTGGATGAGGGAGATGTTGGTATATCTAGAATCATTGGAAAAGGCAAAACCATGAACAAAACTTTGAAAAGAAAAGAAAAGATGATCCTTCAATTTGATAGGTCATTGCTGAGATTAGAACATAACACAGAAGTGGTCTTTTTAAATTAAAGAATATATTTGATAAAAACAAATTCAAAATTGTATTTAAATTATACATCATGTGAAAAATTCCTCCAAATTTTGCCAAATAAAAAGTGTACAGCACAATATAATTGTATTTTTTTACTATTGTATTTGAGTCTGTCCTACACAACAGAGTAACTTAAAGAAGCCTATTCATTGAGTATCTCACTCAAAGTGAGAATGTGATAAGACCTTTGCCTGAAAGAGCCAAGGTCTCACATTGCTTCCTGGACCATCTCCAGTCATACTGATGAACATCAGGCCACTGGACCCAGATGGCTCAGGAGAAGAAAGTGAGGTTGGTGAGCTTGTGTGGCCCTCCCTCACTCAAATCAAAGTCAATTGCAAGTCATGTCAGCATCTTGATGTCATGGTCCTCTTCAAAAACGAAGGACAATCACAGCAACAACAAGGGTCAAATGTTATATTTGTAAAAGAAAAAAAGTACTTAGCACCATGCCTGGCACATAGTAGGAACTATATAAACGCTTCTTCCCTTCTCCCTTTCCTTCCTTTTCCTTCCATGAAATGATAGCATGAAGAAGTAAATTCCATGAAAATGGCAGGATATGTTTGGCCAAACTATGAATCATCTCCATAAATTTTATGTGAATTAAGTTCAATTGAACCAGCAGGTGATCTGTGGGAGTGGGTTATTTACTTGGGAGGGCTTAGAAAGCCTTTTACACCGTGTCAACAGGATTGTTGTTAAGCAGCAGGTCAGCAAACATGGGAACGTTGTCATTAAACAATGTCTGGATTCAAAACTGTTGACGTTTATTTGCTTTCTTATTCTTCAACAGCCTGTGGAAAGGGTCAACTAATCTGGAAAAGGGATAGGAATTTAGTACCCAATTATTTTTTTCTCCCTCTTGGAAACCTCTAAAGTACCACATTGGATTGGAAAACACCCTTTAGGAGGTAAATTGGGTTGCCTTAGTTCCCTAGGCAAAGAAGCAAAAAGGAAGAGAAAAGATGACAACTTATTTTCCAATCATAAAAGATTTTTAAAAAGCTCAGTCATCATATAATGTGATAGCTAAACTATGTGAGGAAAAACAAAGCATAAACACTGTGGTCACCACACGGGCAGAGTATGTTGGAAATACAATGATCATTGGCAACGGTGCTGGTGTAGGGAAATAGCAATCCTTCTTTGGAGGGACTGAACACAAGAAGCACAAGGTTGCTCAAAACAAACACATGAATTTTTAGCTGCTGATTTAATTGCACATTTTACACAGTACATATGGATGGGTGCAACTAGAAAGAGCAACTGGAGCTTTGTTCCAGGAGAGTGAAGTTAGAGGGTATGAATAATCCTTCAGCAGAAATTAGTGCCATTAGCAAAAATGATTAATTAAATTAGGAAGCTACTAGAAGGAGAGTTCCTCACCAATTCCCTTCAGTCACATATTGATGTCCTGAATCTCTCTCCCTCTCTCCTTTCCTCCACCCCTGTCATACATTCCCCAGCCCCCAACTCATTCAACTATGGTCCATTTCATACTTTTTGTGCTTAGAATGTTTTGTGACACTTATCCTGGAGGCAAAATTCCATGTTTAGTGCTTTAGATGGATGTGCCTCACTCATTAATTGTGTAGCACAATGGAAAGAATACTGTCTCTGGAGTCTGAAGACCCTTGTTCAAATCCTCCCCCCTAGTGCTTACTAACAGTGTCTTTGGGTAAATCATTTAACCTCCCTGGGTCTTAGTTTCTTCTACAACATCCTGGCAAATGAGGGGATTGGGCTGGATGGCCTGTGATGTCCTTTCCAGTTTTATATCCATGTTCCTACGTTTCAGAGGATGTGGGAGTAGCTAGGTGGCACAACAGATAGAGAACTGACTCTGGAATCAGGAGAATCTGAATTCAAATCCAGCCTCAGACATGTGACACTTACTAACTATATGACCCTGGGCAAATCACTTTAACCTTGATTGTCTCAGAAGAAGGAGAGAAAGAAAGAAAGAAAAGATGTGGCCCAATACTTCCTTTTGCACTGAGCACAAAATATTTTCTATTCAATAGGCACAAATTTATGCCCTAATTAGCCATGACAGGTTTCCAGTGTCATTCTGCTTAGTCATCTCTTGGCAAAGTAAATAGGGTAAGTATTGGAATTTGTACCCTTTCCTCCATCTCTTCCTCCCTCCCTCACTCTCTTTGAACACCTGGAAAATTCTCTAGACTCCTGCCTAGGTAGGGCACACCAGGATGTGGCCATCCAACTCCAAGATCCTATTACTGCCCTGCTGCCAAACAGAGCAAATGAAAATCAGAGTTGGACAGCCCCCTGAAGTGTTAAATAGCATGCTTAAAAATGAACTTCAGGTGAGGAAGCTATAAAGAACTCAGCTTCCAGGAAGCATTAGAGAGGATGCTTTAAGAGAAACCCACCAGGAGAAAGTGATTCTCTGAATCAATTAACCACTTGCTTCATTCAAGTTGGCAAAGCTTATGTATGTATATTTGTAAAGGAACATTTTCCTTTCTCATCAAGGAGCAAATAAGTAAGTTTAGAGAAAAGCTACCATATGTACGAAACCATCAATGCTGGCATTTGTATATAACTGTGACAAACATCAGCAACTCAGGTATATTCACACACTGCAGTTTGTACCACACAGCTTGGGAATCTGTTGACTGGAAAACACAATCAGCTTTTCTACAAAAACAATATGTAGAATTAGTAGTGGTTTTTTGGCCAATGCCTGCTATTCATTATTTTTAAAGAAATTATTTAATATTTACATAAAACTTAATTTAAAAGGAAATGATATGATGCACACTTAATAACCTGGTCCAATTAAGTCTTTCTAAGTGAGAATTTAGATAGATAGGCAGAGACAGATTGATAAATGATGGATGTAGTCAAATTAATTGCCTTTGAATTTGGCCTGGAAATCCATCTGAATAGTAAGTCCAGATTAGAAAGGAGGTGGATTATAGTCAATTATTTGGTAAAAACAAAAAGAGTAAGCCGGTGAAATTATGTCTTTGTTTTTCTAGCCTTCTCTGACCATGCCTCCTCCCTCCTCTACAAATATTCCTTACTCACTTTGTTGGTCATCTTATTTGTCCCTTCCTTGTGTTTTACTTATCTTTGTGTCATAGCCCTCCTAATAAATTGGTTTTTACCTTTTTATCTCTAGTGCTCAATAGAGCATCTTTGCAAACAGTAGGAGTTTAATAAATGTTGGATTTATTGAACTGAATTTCTTCCATGTATGTTCCTCACAAATCAAAGACTGGAGAAGTGGTTATTTTTGGTGCTATCTCAACTCATTTGAAGGCTGACAAGCCTAAGAGTACTGTTTACATTCTCTAGGTCCAACAGATGAGTTATATCAGTGATTAGCTGCCGTCCCTATTTATTCAGATTTTGTATCTTTAAGCCATCAGACATAAGAAACCTCGCTGTGGACTTTCCTAGTTCTTGAGACTCCTGGTTATTTTTGTGCTGTCTCTTCTCAATGCCTTCCTTCCCTCTGGTGATGAATGACATACAAGGAAGGTTGAGCAGGTGTTGAGCGTCTGCAGTTGGCGTGTTGGAGCATGATTTGAAGGGAGAAATTTGAATCTTTGATTTCTTACAGAAGAGGGAAACCAAAGGTATGATAGATTCCCATAGGGAATGTATGTGTATGAGTGTGTGTGTGCACACACACACCCTTTTTTGTTTTTTAAAATTTCCTGTTCCAGGCCATTTCTGAAAACAAAACCCAGAATAAATCACAAAAACTGGAAACTCCTTTGTCCTCTTGTGCAAATATATCCTTGGGAGAGAAGTAGCATTGGTTGAACAACCTGATGTGAACTGTTTGTTTTTCCTGTAAAATAGAGTTATTTTTTAATTACTATCCACAACAGAGAAGCATCATGACATGATGGAAAGAGGAATGGACTTGAAGTTGGAAAGACTTGGGTTCAAATCCTGGCTCTGAAAGATAAGCCATTTAATCTCTCTCTACACTTCAGAGAACTCCCTTAAAGATTTAAAGTTATAGGCAGGCTTTGGTCTGCACTGATGGGAGAGGGCTAGGGTCTAAATGCATTGCTTATCTAGACAACTGTTTGAGCTAGTGTATGCTATTTAAAAATGCTCATTTGCTTTAGAAATGATTAATGATTATCAGTGTTCCTGGCTAATCTCAGAATTAACCATAATATTAGATAACAGAATCTTCTTTGGAATTATGTATGTAAACATACATATGTGTGTTATATAGACATTTATGAATGAATGAGAGAGAGAAAGAGAATGATCAGAGTCCTATTCCAAAGGCTAGTCATAGCATACAGACAGATTTCTACACAGTCGCTGCCAACACCCTACTGAGACAGTTATAAAGTGTGAAGAGCACTAGGTTTGCAGGAAAGCGACCTGAAGTCTTAATTCTTCCACTTATTAGTTGAGTCACTTTGAGCAAACAGTTTTTACCACCCATAGCCTGTTTCCTAATCTGTAAATTGAGGAGAATGAAAATTATGCTGACTCCTCATTAGTTGTGAGGAAACGTGTTGCTTGGCTGAATATAGTGTGTAATGTTTATATATATATACATGTATATATACACATGTATATATGTATGTATATATACACACATATGGATGTATAATAAACACATTATGTATGTATAAAGATGTATAGATATTTGTGTATATATAAATATGTGTATACATGTGTATATATACACACATGTGAGTGTGTAAGATATGGGTATTTTCTCTTCTAATGCAGATCACTCACAGCCTACCCATGACTTCTCATCTCATGTGATTCTTGTCTATCTCTTCCCATAATTCTTCCACAGAAGATCACCCAGTGTGGCAAGAGACCAAGTGCAAGTGTAAGACATGCAATTTCCCCAATCAATCAATCAGCGAGTGTTTCTTAAGCACCTGCTATGCTCCAGGAACTGTATTAGGTGCTTCAGATGCAAGTACAAAGAATGAAATGATCTTTACTCATGTGAAGGTATTGTGGTAGCTGACCCAGAAAATAGCACATGCACATACAAAGGTGTACATATCTATGTATGTGTTTACATATGTTTGCATGTTTGTACTGTTCTCTTTTTTATCAGACTTCCAATTAAATCTGCTGTGTTACTATAATAAGAACAGCTTATGTAGCTCTTTGAGATATATAAAGCACTTTAGAAACATTATCTCATTTTATCCTCAGAAGAACTCTGAGAAATAAGGTGCTCTTGTCTTCCTCATTTTACAGATAAAGAAGCAGACAGAGAGGATAAATGACTTGCATAGGGTAATACAGTTAGAAAGCATCTGAAGCTAAATTTGAACACAGGTCTTCCTAATTCCATGCCCAGTGTTCTATCTATTGGACTACCTAGTTGCCTCTGATTGGCATTATTGAGAGGAACATGAAATACAACGTGCAGAAATAAACTCCATGATATAAAAAGTCCCAAGATATAGTCAGCAAAACAAATGTATTATAGGCTTATATATACATATGTGCTATTTCCTGATTTAATTCCTGTGACATGTGTGTCTTTGTATGCATTCAGGTTCAATAAATGGGCTATATCTTTAAAGGGACTTAGTTCCCCTTGTCCGCATTGATATAATCACAGAATATAATGGGCAGATAACAGAGAGATGAGGTGTTAATGTGTTAAATGAAGCCCCAAGATATGTTGATGTGTTGTTATCCCTTTTCATTGTATGAAGAAATGTTCATGTTGAAATTGGAAGGGCAAGGTGACATTGGCCAGCCAAAAATTTGCCATGCCCATGGTGGCCTTTAAAAAGCCAAGTTTTTCAGCCCTGGAGAGAATTGATAGATTAAAGCAAGAAAAAGTCTTATAGACTTTGATCCCAATAAGACATGATGTCCTGTAGTAGAACTACTACTTATTCAGTAGGAGAAACCAAATTCAGCAGAGAACAGAAGGAAAGAGTCAGGGGAGGAAGCAGCAGATTTAAGCAAGGTCTCCTCTGGCAGCACAGAGAGAGAGACAAGTGTGGATTCAAAGGAAAATTAGTCCTGGAATTAGGGAACTAAGCCGCTGAAAGGGCCAGGGTCAGGGAGCCCAGCTAAATGAACCACTTGGCAGAGTGATTCACCCAGCCAACATTCTGTGCCCAGCATCCATCTTGTGTAATAGGGGTAGAGAGGGTGGGAATCAGTCAAACCCTCATGAAAAGGATGGTGTTTGAGCTGATCCTTTGAAAACAATAAACTTATAGCTTGAAGGGAATGTTAGAGGTAATCAATCCAACCTCATTTTGAAATACGGAAAATTTAGCCCAGAAAATTTAAATAACTTACCCAAAGAAACAGGGTTTATGTATAAGGAAGAGCAAATAATCCTCTGGTTATATAAGGGTGTGGTTCCATTGAATGAATTAATAAATTACTCCACTTCATTTAAAGCAATGGCCTTTTGTCGGGTGAGAGCACCTCTGTTGAGTCTATCAATCAGTCATATGCACTAGGTCCCAACAATGTGTGGATACCTCTAATGAATCAATTAATTAAGGACTTTAGACAACATATGAGAAGTTCATGAGAATCATTGAGTAAAATGGAGTTAATCTGCACAAGATTATCCCTAGTACTTAGTACAGTGTTTTGCACACAGTAAGTGCTTAAAAAATGCTTGCTGACTTGTTTTGACAGGAATTCTGTCAAAACTTGTGTTTTGTATAAAATAAAAGATCTGTTCAGAACCCAGGTTGAGTATTTGGCTACAGATAGAAGATATTCTAACCAAATCATTAAAAGGAATTTTGGGGAGAGAGAGGAGGAGGACCTTGTAAGCTTCAAAAGGTCCTGAGATTTTTTAATCTCCCATAGACATCCTACCAGAGTCTCTGGGACAGCTGATATAAGCATTGGAAGCCAAGAACAACATAGACACACTGAAGAAAAGCAGCTTTATATAAGGAACCCAGAAGAAAGTCAACCTGTATCTCAAAGGGAATTTCATGAGTGCCCTACAAAGGGGAGAAAAGAATTTCTAGCAACCAAGAGCTGTGAGTTACCTCTTTGCTGCATGTATTCTTTGAATTTGAGGCTACATTTCCCTGGATTCTGTATTTACTGGTGGGAGAGTATGTCTCAGACTTTTGTGGGGCTGATCTGTACCAACTGTTCTTCCTAAACCATCTTCATAAACACCTCTTTCTAAAAACTTAATAAGACAGCCTGACAGATTGATATCACCTAATAATCAATGGGGGAGTACACTGATGGGGGCTTATGAGGCATAATGCTAGAAACACCCCCCTCCAGTTTTTCAGGGTCCCCTAGGACTCCAAGGGGAGGAATTTTAGTCACCCTTTGGGTACCCAAATTGCCAGTGGAAGGTAGGATTGAGAAAATATTTCTAGAGTCTATGCTACAGGTGGAAGCTAGCATGTGTATAGGGCAATGATGTGAAATAAGATTGGAAAAACTGAGGGAAATTTAAAAGACCACAAATGTCAAGATAAGAGGTTTGGATTTAAGTCAGTGGGCATTAAGGAGCTGCTGATGGGAAGGAATGTGACAAGATTTTTGGCGCAGCTAGGGGAGACCAAGCTGGATTGCACAGGTGTATATATGAGAGAAATAAATTTGAATGGGTAAGGTAGGGTCAGGCATAGAGGACCTTGGAACTCAGGCAGAGGAATTTAGATTTGATATGAGGTAATAAGCATTTATGGTTAGGAAAAAATAAAAGGTACATACCTTGAAAAGGAAAAAAAAAATATAGTCAGAGATTGTTTTCCAAAAGGGCTAAGACTATTATTAGCCTGACAGATATTGTCCTGGGAATGGTTGTCAAAGATTTGTAAAATAATGGAACAAAATTAAAAGAGAATCAATAAGCATCTAAAAGATGTCATCCAAGGTAAGCATCATGAATTTGTCAAAGACCAATCATATCAGACAACCTTGACAGTCATTTTGCTAGAATTGAAAGATGAATGGACCAGAAGAGACACTATCTGACCTTTGCCTGAGCTTTTGATATAATCTGTCATAAAACTAATAATATTTGAAATTGACTAGATACAAATTTAGCCACAGTAGAGATCAGAGATTTAAGAGGATGCAGCCAGGGGATTTTGAAATGGGCATGCTGATCTTGGAGAATGTCAGTGGAAACTCCAATATCAGTAGGAACTCAATGCGTTCCCTTCAACTGAGTTTCTACATATGACACACCAAAAACCATTTTAAGGGGTGCAGAGAAAACTGCATTGTAAACTGAATGAAAGGTAGACAAAACAAGGGCAAAGTACACATACTACATCTTGGCCTGTTTCATATAGCCTAGATTCTCAAGTTTAGAAGGGAATTTAAAGTCATACGCAACTCACACCTGAGTGGGAGACCACTCTGCAACCTGGACCCAAGTTGTGGATCATCCAACTTCTGTAAGAAGAATATCTATGAAGATGAATCCACAACCTCCCAAGGAGACTTGCTCTAACTTTGTACAATCCTGTTAGCAATTTTTGCTTTGGATTGGTGGTACAGAGAGTATGTGTACTTCTCTAAGTCCAGGGAACCAAGGCTATTTCTGTAAGCCATGTCTAAGTCTGTTCCAAGTTCTACCATCTAAGGCCAAGTGGGTCTAGCTTAATTCCTCTTCCACATGATGGCTCTTGAGATGTATGAAAACTTTCTTGTTCCCCTGCAATTTTCTTTTTCTAAACTAAATATCCTCAGTTCCTTCAGCCAATCCTCATATACCCTAATTGCTAAGGAAGTCCCATCAAGTGGCATCAATAATAGCAAACTAAGGAGTAATAAGGTGAGAACAAACAATGAGCAAAACGTGAGTTTTTGTTATGAAAGAATAGGGGGAAAAGGCTATTATTTTAAGCTGAGCTAAAAGAAGTAGGGGAGTGCCCTGAGATAGTCCTTATTTGTGGAAGAGTAAAAGAGGTAGTGAACTAACCAAATTTTTTGTTACGAGAGAACTGGGCTCCAGTCTTAGCTCTTTCCTTATCTACTATGTTGCCTCAGTTTTATAATCTGCAAAGTGAGTAGATTAGACCAGGTGATCTCTAAGGTTACTTAATAAAATTCTGTGAATCGGTCATTCTCATAACCACTGGGCAATGATTTAGTCTACAGAGCACTGAGCTGAAAGGTGGGATAATCCACTCAGTTTTGTCACCATATTCCTTCCCTTGAATGAGCCCATCTTCCACACCTTTTCTAGTCTGCACTAATCCTTTCTTAATCCTGGAGAAGTTATTGTCTGGTTGCTCATTTTGACAGTTATATAATAATTGTATGTTGATTGATTGATACTGCCCTACACTGTTATTTAACAGTTCTACATATGTTTGTCTTCTCTCCCTAATTAGATATCTTCCTGAGGCCAGGAATTGTATGGTGTCTCTTCATGTCTTTCCCAGGATCTAACAGTCTTGGGCATATAATAAATAACCTTAATAACCTTTAAAAAATTGAATTGTTCCATTGAATTGCCACTAATATCATTGTGCCTGGGTTTTCTCATCCTTAAAATGAAAATAATCATTGATATATCCAGAACACTTTACAACAACTTAACATAGGGCTAGATTCTGAGTAGTCTGAATAATGAGTCTGCTGAAAGTGGTCCCATGTCCTCAAATTCACACTTTTGAAAGTGTAGTGATTATCATTGATTCCAGTCCAATGAATATATACAGTATGAATTCAAATGCATTGCACCATTTTAGATGATTCATTATTTAACACTCATAGGAACCTAGATGTACATTATCAATCTATCAATAAACACTTATTAAGTGCCTACTATGTGTCAGGTACTTACAATCTCATGTGAGCCTCGTGAAAGCCTGGGGAGGTAGATTGGAGATGTTATTATTACCATTTTGCAGATGACACTGAGCTGAGGCTCTACCTCCGACATTTATTAATTACATGACCTTGAGTCTCTGCTTCTCTTTGCCTTGGTTTCCCCATCCATATGATACAGATAACAATTGCAATGATTCCTCCAAAGGCCAATGAGAATTGTCTACCTGTGTTGCATAACTGTACTTGCTACCTCACAGGGTGGTTATCAGACTCTAAAGAGCTCATGAAGGTAATGCTTAAAACTTAGAAGTGATATGGAAAGTCAATTACTGTTATTAATCCAAAGTTTCAAAGCTAATAAGTGGTAGAGTTGAGCTTCTTTTCATGGCACATCAAGCACTAACTAGGAAAACTGTTAGGATAAATTGAGGCACTCAGCTATTCTTCCTCTCGCTCGATTTCATGACCACCATGATGTCATATTCAACTCTTTGCTTTCCTTCATCTTCAGTATCTAATTAGTCGCCAAATCTTTCCTATTCTGTCACAGCATCTATTGCATTCATCTCCATTCTGTCCTCACATAGATTCACAGACCCCATTCAGTTCCTCCATCTCTGGAGTATTGTAACAACTTCCTAACTGAATTTGCTGCTTTCAGTCCTTTCTTTCGCTAATCTATCCTTCATATAGCTGCCAAAATCAGCCTCCTAAAGCACAAATCTGACCATTTCACCCCCCACCCACTCAAAAATCTTTTGTGACTCTCAGTGGCTTCTAGGATAAAATTAACACCTTAGTTTGACATTTCATGTCCTTTCCAGTCTTGGATAGATCTTTACCTTCCCATACTTGCTTCACAGTACTCCCCTTGACACAGTCTTTGTTCCAGTTCCATCTCTCATTCCATGCCTTTGTCCAGGCTCTTTCTCATTCCTGGAATGTATCCCTTTCTCACTCCAATCTTTTAGAATCATCTGGCTCCTTCAAGGTCCAAACTGGTGGTGCCTCCTATAGGAAGACTTTTCTGGTCTCCCATTCTGACTAGTGCCTTTCTCCTACTCAAATTGTATGTATCTGTTTGCATATTATATAGCCCTCCTCCCAGAAGAATTTAAATATCTAGAAATTGGGGATTATTTTTCATTTCTCATTTCCATTCCCAGTGCCAGGTACAGAGCAGATGCTTAATGAGTGACTGCTGAACTGAATTAAATTAGATATCACTTTAAAGTCATCAATAGCACTGCACAAATATGAAGATGTTTATAAATATTAATATTGTTGCTAATTGTTTCGATAATCTTGGTTTCTATAATTTTGGTAACGTAAAACTGAGAGTTCCACCTTTCACACACTGGGACTAAATCCTAAGTTTCAGTATGCTGGAATGAAATTGGTAGTTTGTGAGATCACTAGGCATTCAAGAGTGATAGGTAATGTTTCTGTGCTGGGTGGGGCAGTGCAACACTCATTTTCCTGAGTTCAAATCCAGCCTCAGACACTAGCCATATGACCCTGGGCAAGTCACTAAACCCTGTTTGCCTCAGTTTCCTTACCTGCAAAATGAGCTGAAGAAGGAAATAGCAAGTCACTCCAGTATCTTTGCCAAGAGAGTAGGACACAACTGGAAATAATACAAGAACAACCAACTGAAGTGAATCTATCGGCTCATGCGTCTGGTGAAACATAGGAAGAATATCAGTGTTTGGGAGAAACCTTTCCAGGCAGGCCATGGTATCTCTCAGGGGCCAGATTATACTGCTCTAATATTTCTCCCACCTGCACTCTGCCCTTCCTTCCTCCTCCCTTCCTTTAAAAGTCAAAATTTAGAACAAAATAGACATCTTAGTCACGAAACCATGTGCTGCAATTTATACATAATTAACTTCTTAATTCAGATTTAAACACACACAAATCCAAACATTTGGTCCTGAAATATCCAGATAACTGAGGTATAAATAATCTTTTCCCTTAATATCTGAAGGAATTTGATTCTTTTGTTGATATAAGAGAGACAACCTAGGACAATGGGCAGAGTTGTTCTGTCCTTGACCCAGACTGTCTAGGTTCCCTAGCCCAGGTCATTCACAAACTCCGATTGCCACTCTCTCAAGATCATGAAGTAGGTTGAATCTAAACTGGTGGAGGGAGATCTCACACCAAAAGCTTCCTCTACTGAAGAAATCCCAAGTCCCCCACCATCCCTTCACCAAAGAAAAAGAAGAAAGAACCTCTTGCTATAAAGTTCATATTTAAAAGGAAATTTACTTCCTTTCAATACCTCTGAGGAGTGCCTTAATTCAAATCTATTAAGTGACCAAGTATGTTCTGCATAAAGAAGATGGAAAGAACTTGTTCCTGCCCCCAAGTAGTTAATAATTTATTGAAGAATATGCAATATACAAATAAAAAAAGACAGTAATGATAATAATGATAGCACACACTTAAATTGTACTTTGCAATTTACAAAGTACTTTCCCAAAACTGAGGTAGATAATGCAAATAGCTTTGGTACCATTTCATTTATAGATGAGAAAATGGAGACTAAAATGTGAAATAATTCGTTTGAGTTTGTATCAATAGTATTTGTCAGTGCTGGGACTTGAAGTTGGCTCTTCTGAGTCTAAAAATGACTTTTTTCATTTGTTTTATTGCACTGAGAGGTAAGAAATCCCAGGGAGAGGCCATCCTTAATTTGAAAATCCTGCATTGGCTGTAGAGGGTAAGCTAGAAATGTAAATTGCCACTGAGAGGGGAATTTTCCAATACTAAAAATATGTTGGAGTGGTGGCTTAGGGTGGTAAGTAAAGGGCTGCCTATCAAGACTTGGTTTCAAATTCTGCCTTTGATACAAATTGACTGAGTGACCCAGACCAAGTCCTTAAACCTCTCGGTACCTCAGGCATTTCTTTAAAACCAGAAATAGAAGTGTCTCCAATCTTTATTGAAGGAGTCCTCAAGACTTGGAGTTCCCTACATCCATAAAATCACAGTTTAGCACACACACATACACACATACGCACACAAAATTATAAAAAGTAATAATAACATGGGGGCAACTAGGTGGTACAGTGGATAGAATATCATTCCTGGAGTCAATGAGAATCATCTTCTTGAATTCAAATCTTCTCTCAGTCACTTACTATCTGTGTGACCCTGGGCAAGTCACTTAACTCTGTTTGCCTCAGTTTCCTCATGTGTAAAATAAAACCACTCCAGTATGTTTGCAGAGAAAACCCCAAATGGGAACACGAAGAGTCAGACACAACTGAACAACAGTACAGTATTAACAATCTGCATACCCCTGAGCACCTCTCACTCACCTTGCCTACCCTCCTGTTGCTGTCCCTGTTTCATCTTTTATTTAAAATTGTGTGCTCTTTCTGAGCATAACTCAATAGCAGGACAGGATTAGTATCACTGGAGCACATTAAAGAGAGAGTAGAAAACTTGAATTGAGATTTTCTGAAGGTTTTCCCTGGAAAAATCAAAGTGTTTACTCACCAGGTGGGTGTTTCTAATCCTGTATTGCTGACATCTTCTTTCTGCAACCCGGGGAATTTAACAATGCACTAACTTCTTTTCAGTAGAAGTCTCATATTGGTGTAGCAGCATTAACATCAGTGGTGGGGGCCTTAGCTGTTTTCTGTCCCCCGTCTAGGTTATTTTTCAGTCTGACAACACTATGGGAAAAGTACTGAGGCCTCTAAAACTGAATGATTGGATTAAAAACATTTTATTGGGCATAAAAAAGCCAACAATTGCATCATGCAATTCATGAATAAATTAAGTTTAAAAATCTTTAGAGGAAAAAGTATCTGAAGCGCTTTTCTACTTGGGAATAGGCAGGCATATTTCGAGCCCGGCATGAATGTTGAAGTTTTCTTTTCAATTTAATTAAATCACGTGGATTGGTGATTTCAATTACATTTTCTTGCCCTTCTCCCCCCATCCCCACCCCAACCCTTTCAGCCTCAGGATCTATCAATGTGAAGAATGAGTAAAGATGTCAAAAGTTGGATATAATTAATGTTAAAACAGATGTGATGAATAAGGGGTGTTGTTTCCAAATAGAATGGAAGGCGCTGTTACTGCCTGGGGCACATTATTTCTTGGTCACATGGCCATCCTTAATCTGAAAATCCAGCAGTGATCGTGGAAGGTAAACTGGAAATAGAAACTTTCAGAAACTGGGTCTTTGCTCTCCTTTGCTTTCCATTTTCCCTCCCTTTGTGTCTTGGATCCACAGTCCAGTGCCTACTACTTAGTAGGTACTTAAATGCTTGTTGGATTGCTTTGAACTACCAGAGACCAGAACAACACAAATAAGGAATAAACACACCAGGCAGTCAAATACTTGCCAGGTTCTTTTCTTCTGAGTATCTTTGCTTGCTTGATCTCCCTGAAGTTCCTAATAAAAGAGCCCCACATAGGGGAAACCCTGTTAAATAATCCTCACCTACATATCTTGGGGATAACATTCCTTTCCAGTCCCATATATGGTCAGAGACTAAATCAAGTGAATGTCAACAAACTTCTATTTATTTAGTTTCTGTTTTTTCTTGTCAAGGAGAATGATCCTTAGCCTGAAAATCCTCTGACCAAAAATTATATTCTACATTTACAAGGCACCTACACTGTCTTAGGCATTGAAGATATACAAGCAAAATAACTCTGATCCTGCCCTCAGGGAGGTCACCTTTTATGTGGAGGATATAATATGTACAAGGAAAGATAAATAAAAGGTCAGGAGTTGGGGGTCCAGAGTATGAAGGGGAATCAGTGTAGAGTGGGCATCTGACATTATTCTTGAAGGGATTTAAGAAACAAGGTGAGAGAGGGAGTTCATTTCATGCCTGGAGAATAGATTCTGAGGAAAACATGGAAGCTGGAGATAGACTGTGGGGTTTGGGGAACCTTAAGCAGGACAGTTTGACTGGAATGCAGACTTCCAGAAGGCAAGTGACTTGCTTTGGAGCTTGCATTGGAATCAATGATCCTCTACCACTTATCCCTTCCGTTTCTGACATTCAGATATTCTCTAAATTTATGCTGTCATTGTGAACCATATTTAATAGTTGTCTTCTGTTTGAATTCCATTGAGGGAGAGTTTTCTAAGTGTAAAAGACAAAGGGAAACCAGCTTCACTGCATTTCATAGGCATAGGGATGGGAAGTGGAACTGCTATTTAACTAGTGTAGGGGAGCTCTCCATGAAGGACTTTCTCCAGTAAAGCAGTAATAAAATAATAAAATCAAGCTTTCTCCAAGCTTTCTAACTAATAGTTTTAACAATTTACCTAGACCACTGAGTGCTCAAGTGACTTGTCTTGGGTCATACTGCTAGTGTATGTCAGACATGGGCCATGAACCCAAATTGTACTAGCTCTGAATTGGGCCACTCTATTCATTGTCCCACAACGCCTCTCATTCCTTGAGATGTTCTTTGAAAACACTAGGCACAAATCTGAAAATGTAAGGCACCTTCCAAAGGCATCTACAGAGTCTCCCTTCTCCCCCTTGATTTTTACTAGGATATTAGATAAGCTTTATACTCCTTATTTTTTACTTTTCAGTTGTCTCCTTGATTCTTGCTCCCTAAAATTGTCAAATTATTTTTCCTACCAACTCCAGCATGCAGTCATCTCTCACAGCTTTTCATGAGACAATAAACTGGCATTTCCCCCTCTTTGTTAGTCTTCAGGGCGCCAAGAAGGTAGACTGATTCCCTTGACATTTCTTACTGTTACCTTATGGGCACCTGCTTCCTCTTTCTGCCTCAACACCTTTAGAAAATCTCCTTTTGTTCTCACAGCTGCGGATGAATACTCCTCTTTGCTTGCCAAGAGATGTACCAGCATGTACCATAATAATGGAATCCTTAGAAAGGGTTTGGGAGGCCTTGAAAATGAACACTAAGCAAGAACTGGGCAGGGTGAGACTATGTGTGCTGACCTACATCTACAAATACTATGTGGCTTGTAGAGGGAACCATGAGTTCTTGGCAAATGGTTCATTCCAGGAAGTGCAACGCGTATAGTGTGTATGAGGGATCTTTTAGTCTCCTTTAAACAGGATTATAGTTTGGATCTGGAAAGGACCTTAGAGATCTAGGTTGAGCCCTTCATGTTACAGATGAGGAAGCTGAGGCCCTTTAAGCTAAAGTGCCTTCAGATCTGGGCTTCAAATCTAAGTCTCAGTCTTGGGCACTACTCTTCCTTCTGCAAGTACTACTTATACCATGAAATATTCATGCTTTTGCTAGATGTTATTAGCTGTAATAAGGCAAAGGAATGTTCTTGAATTAATAGCAAAAATCTGTGAGTTCAGGCCAATGGTTTTGTGCAATTGGATGATTTGGTCAACATTGCTGATCAGACTGCTCCATCCATGGGGACAACCCTGTACTGGCCACTACGGAAAATATGAAAAAAGAAAAAGACACTGGGATTGAAAGTGAAGACAATGAAAAGCCTTGAAGTTAAAAAAAATAAGGAATAGAAGCAAAGCAGACCTGGAAAAGGAGCAGTTTGATGTGTGTATGCCCCACAGACCCCCACCAACTTCTACCAGCCTGTGCCAGTAGGAAGCCTAGATCTGAAGCTCAAATGTAAAGCACTGTGCAAACCTTAAAGGGGGCATATAATAAACGTGATGTATTATTGTCATGTCATTGTTCTTGTGTTTCTTTGTATGTGTCATTTAGATGGAAATGGTCATGTGGCAAGTTTCTATCCCAGTGTTACGCTTTGAAAGTTAATATTCTATATACTCTTGTTTAGATGGTTAAAATCCCTGAATTTTTCTAAGTGCTCTGTAGATACACTGAAAGCATACTTGGTATGGCTCTGGGGCTGCTAGGTGGTGCAGTGGATAGAGCACCAGTGCAGGAGTCAAGAGGACCTGAGTTGAAATCTCACCTCAGACACTTGACACTCACTAGCTGTATGACCTTGGGCAGGTCACTTAACCCCAATTGCCTCATCCTGGGTCATCTCCAGTCATCCTGATGAATATCTGGTCACTGGATTCACATGGCTCTGGAGGAGAAGTGAGGCTGGTGACCTGCACAGCCCTCCCTCATTCAAAACAAAGTCAAGGGCAAGTCATGTCATTATTTCTCTGATGGCATGGTCTTCTTCAGTAACGAAGGACAAACACACACACTTGGTACGGCTCTATTAATGGTAAGACAGTAGGGATGTGGGGATCACATGTTCCAACATGATTTTCATCTCCTCTACTTGGTCTATATGAAAGCTTTTCATTCCATGAGCTTGGAGATAATGAGTATTTGATATGGTCAGTCAAATAAAATCAACAAGTATTTATTAAATGCCTACTATGTACTGGAAAATTCATGGAGAACTCACATAGGGTAGGCAATCACATGGTGATCAGAAGAAAAAATACAAGAACACTCTCAAGAACTTTGGATTTGACTGTGCGACATGGGAGACATTGGCACAGAATGCTCAGCATTTTGTGCCCATGTTAGAAAAGGTGCTGTGCTCTATGAGCAAATTCTCATGTCTATGAGAATTAAGACAGCACAAAGCAAATTTTGAGTATCAATCCCAAATATTCACATGGACTATCTGTGCCCAACCTATAGTAGAGTCTTCTGAGCTCGTATTGGTCTGATCAGCCACAGCCAGACACACTGAAACTTAACTTTATCATGGTGATGTCATTTTGGTCCTCTTGGATAGCGAAGGACAACCACCAACCAACCAACCAATTGGTGCTAAACCATATCTATCAAAGGTATTCTTAAATTTTTATGGATCAATGTTTCGTCCAAT
This sequence comes from Bettongia penicillata ogilbyi, assembly GCA_023548195.1. NCBI lineage: Eukaryota > Metazoa > Chordata > Mammalia > Diprotodontia > Potoroidae > Bettongia > Bettongia penicillata. Next base: position 5,084,094 of record JAJHZJ010000003.1, read on the forward strand.
TTGGACTTTCACATTGGTCTGAATCTAAGACGGTTTATTGATGGACTTCAGGATGTTTTGAGGACTGTCTGAAAAATACTGCCTTTTAAGTCAATGATTCTTGATATTATTGTGTGAATGGCACATTTTAAATAGAGAACAGTTTTCCACATGGAGATCAGATACACTAGTAGTCTCTCACGACTCATGTCTATTTGATATGTTTGCAAAAATAATCCACAAGAACAGAACTGAGACAAAGACTTAGTGATAATAAATAAACTATATGTTAACAGCACTTTGAGTAGCTTCTCTAATAACTACTGCATTGTTAATAAATTGATCCCTATGCCCTTAGCACTTTTTGGCACACTCCTTTGCTCTTCTATTATGATGCCATTTTCTCTTAAGTGTTTATAGATTCTTTTTTCTTACACAAGCTGAGCATTCTTTATGGAAAGCATCTAAACATGTAATTGACCTATACTGGAAGGAGTCATTGTTCTTTTCTTTTCATCAGAGAAATGTGATGCCTTCAGTTAAGAAATGTAGAATCATGCTTGCATCTGAGAGTAAGTTAATAAAGTGCTTTGCTGTAATTTATGGGCAACAGTGAAGCATTTGAGCTAATAATTACGGACCTAATCTGGCTCACTTTCAAGTTTTGTAGCGACTTCCATGGATGTAATTTTTCTGTTGTTCCTCATATTAACTGTGTCATTGCTCATTGTAAATGATGGATCAACTCAACAACAGACATTACTTAAGCACCTACTATGTATCAGGCTCTGAGCTAAGCACTGGAAAACAAAGTGAAGCAAAATATAAGCTCTGCTCTCAAGGAGTTCCCAGTCTAATGGGGGAGACAACGTGAAAACCACTACATAAAACAAGCTTAAATAGTTTGTAAAATGTACATAATAATTAATAATGAAAATTAAATAATTGGTAAATTGTAGATGATCCATAGAGGAAAGATACTTGCAGTACAAGTCTTTGGGATAGACTTCTAGAAGATTAGTTTCTCATTTGATTTAACATGGATTTTAATTGTAATAAAATTGTATTTTAAATGTATTAAAATTATATTAATTTTAATTAATATTACAATTAATGTTAATTATATTTTAGTTTGTGAGAAATGGTCATCTTATAACTATATAGATGATCAGCAATTTTATACATCATTCTTTTGCAGGGACTCTTTCCATTTATGATTTTTTCCCTTTACCTTCACAAGAGTCGATTCTCAAGTTTTCGATTGACATTGAATTCTTTATTGTGTTCTTTGTATAGTTCCTTTTGTAATCACCTTAAACTTTTGACTTTTGTTTTCAATTGATGGTTAAAGGAATATTGAATTTCTGATATGTTTTTGTTTTCCAGTTTTCTTTCTCCAGGTTCCTTTTCCATTGGGTGATGCTGTTCTGCATGTACCAACTAGCTACTGAATATAATCTTCCAGTGACTTTCTGCAGACCTTCAGTAATGCCCTGGAGTCACTTTGGCCATGATGATATTTGATGCCTATTCATAAGATCACTTCCTGAAAGTGCTACCCTTTCTCCCAGGGTTCTTACCATGACAACAGCTGCCATCTTTGCAGCTGTGTGAAGGTCCTGAAATGTTTTTATGTTTTAAATACTGTGGGAGAATGTGTTCCTTCATAGTGGTTATAGCAGATAGCAGCTTTTTTTGAGTTACCGTCTTCCTGTGTAACTGATCTGCTTATTGGATTTATACTGTCAAACTAAAAAATGAGTTTTTAAAAAATTTTAAACTTAAGCTTGTTCCTTTTCAAAATCATTTGAGATGCTATTTGTTATTAGGTTGAATTAATGGAGTTTCCTTTAAGTAAAGATTTTCATTGTTCTCAGGGATGTCCCTTTTCCTTTTCAGACTTTTTGGAGATGCAATGATGTAATGTTAATGTAAGGTTAATGTGGGTGGAAGGAAGAGTTAAAGATCTCCCCCACCACCCCATTAACCTTTTGTTAATTTCTAATGAGGCACTGGTTCATGAGGGTCCTGCCCTCCAGTACTGAAAAATGTATAAATACCCTGAGGTGAGGTTTTACTTTGGGGCTTATTTTTTGGAAGAAGTTTAATGTGCTAGATGAAACTCTGGGTTGCCCCTAAGGAGCCCTAGGCTTTGAAAACCCAGATGTTGGTGCTTCTCTCTCTGGTAACAACGTATGTATTGTCTATGGTCAGACAGTTGGATGGGTCTGTTGGTCTTTCTGTTTGTAATTTCTGCTTATAATTTCTATTTGTGTTTTCTCTGAAGTTCAAGGTGCTGACTTTTTCTCCTGAACTAAGTGAATGATATATGTGCTTGATTAAAGTAGATTGCTGACCCCTCAAAAGTTGCTTTCCTTTTAGAAAAGTCAACCTAAGTACCTGTACAGCAGGCCCTCTTGTGTATGCTGGGGTGCTTACTTATACAAATATATAAACAGAAAAGTAAATAAAAGGTAAATTGAGGTGGGAGTATTAACTAGGGGGATCAAGAGAAGAGGGAGCATCACACTTATATGAAGCAGAGATTATTAGCTTCTCTATTTTTTTCCTTATTACATCTCATCTTGGCTTGGAGAGGAAAGTTTCTTTCATGTTTAGCCTGTGTGCATCATCATTGTGCTTTTAATTTAGTTTTGTGATTTGGAGCTAAGTGTATTATTGGCAAAAGGCTTATGAAAAGTCCTTGCCTATAATTGATGAGATCAGTTTCTAATTTTCTTTTCATAGAATATTGGTGCATAATAAAAGTATCCATGGCTACAGTCCATTTCACACACAGTCATGGTTTGCTCCCATTAATGATCAGTGTAATCTGCACTGAAGGACTTATAGCAGGCATTGATACTTCTGTTCTGACCTGCTGTAGCTTGCCTTCTTGTGGTAGCAGAACATTAAGATCCACCACTCATTCTGCTCTCCTCTGTGCCAAATTGGTCAGTCACCAGGATGATTTTGAACGGGGCGAGCTTGAAGTCCTCTGCCCTCCTGTATATTCCTTTGCTCCACATGAACAGTTTCATCAGCGTGGCCACAGTGCTAACCCAATCACTTGTGTTACCTGTGTTAACTTGACTAGAGTTGTAAGTTTCCTGCCAGGTCTTCATAGCTACTGGAGTCATCTCAGGGCACGGATGGGCCCCACTGCATTTGTTACCTTTCACACAGCCACTTTCCCACTTCCCTACACACATCATGGATGTGGGTTTCATTTTGAAGGTTATATTCTTAAGTGGATTTGACTCATTCTCCTACAAGGTGAAAGATGGGAGATGCCCTCAAGTATTAGAAAGCACCTGATACCGAAACCCCATTTCCCTCTTCTTTGAATTGTGGGAATGCAGAGAAAGAATCATGAAAAGCAAAGTATTGTACTGCAGAGAAGCCTGGGACTGAAGTGAAGAGGTCTGGCTCCAAGTCCCAGCTCTGGCACCATGGCATGATGCAATTTAATTGAATTGCTCTGAACCTTAATGTCTTTGTCTTAAAAAATGGGTTTGATAATGATATGTGTACCACATACCTATGAGGCCATTCTGAGGACAGCGCTCTATAAACCTGCCAGTGACATGGAAATGTCAATTATTACAAAACTAAGTCTCAGGCATGTTTTGAAGAATAAGTAAGAGAGGACAGAAGGCAGGTTCAAGTCCTGTCTCTCACACATATTGGCCATGACCAATGGCAAGAGACTTGACTTCTCCATGTCCTGAGACTTCATCTTTTTTGGGTCTTGGGTCCCTCTAGTGAAGCTTATAGGCCCATTCTCAAATGACAATCTTTTTTAAAATGTATAAAACTCCCAATAAAATGCATAAGATTCCAAAGAAAAATAATTCTATTGAAATAAAGATGTATTTTTTTCTCCATCCAAGTTCATGAACCTCCTAAAATCCATCCATAGATTCTTTTGGGGTCCATGAAACCTATGTTAAGAACCCCTAAAAATTTTGGGGGAGGAAACACCAGCAGTTGGGGAGAAAGAGCATCCAGAAAAGCTTTAGGGAAAAGATACTATTTGAGATGGGCCTTGGAGCAAGCTAAGAATTCTAAGAGAAGTTGTTCTGGAGAGAGCACATCCTCCATATGAAGGATAGCCAACTAAAGGCACAGAGACAGGCAGAAGGAACAGTGAGAAAGCCAGTTGGGTTAGACCATAGTATAGAGAAAGCAGAATAACTTGTAATGAGGATGGAAAGGGAGGATGGGGCCAGGTTGTGAAGGGCATTATGTGACAGCGAGGAGTTTCAAACCTTTCACAGGAAACCCAGTTTCAAATTCCCTTCTCAGACACTGAAATATTGATCTGGATCATTGGTCATCTCATTTCCCTGAGCCTTAGCTTCGTCATCTGTAAAATGGGGATAATAATGCTTACCCTTGTTGCTTGCTAGAGTTGTTATAAGGAAATGGCTTCAAAAACTATGAAGTGATATTTAAGGGTTATTTTTGCAGCTTATTCGCTGACGTTGCCCTTCCTTGTGATGGCATGTAAACCCTAGCTTAGAAATCTGATCTGGTTTCTTGTCTTTGCTTTGGCAAGGCAAGTTATCCTTGAATTAAACATGGCATGCTGGGTCCATAGTTGAGGTACTCTAAGGACTAGGGCAAATGGGGAACAACATGCTTGAAGCACTGGGATACTGTGTCTTTATGGTCTGTTTCTGTGAATAGGTGCGAATTTCTCGGAGCTTGCCCATTCAGGTTTGTGTCCAGGGATGCATGTCATATTTGTGGGTTCCTAAGAGAACACAAAATCCTCGGAAGGGGATCTGTTATTCTTTGTTGAAATGAGGGCAAAGAAGAGGGACTAGGGAGCTGATTTGAACCTGTCATGTGATTAAAGGTAGTTTGCAACTGGTGAAATCTGGTTGGTTGTTCTCTTTTCTAGATGTTGTATCCTTTCCCCCCCTTTACTAAGCTACATTCTAGCTCTAGGAGGCCAGAGATGGTTCCTTTTATTAAATTTGTATCTCCTCCAGAACTTAGAACCATGGTCTATGCAAGGTGTATGCTTGGTGTTTGTTGAATTGAATGACATAGATTATACCAAATGGGCTCTCATGTGAGATCTGAATCATTTTTAGTGACCATTCCTAATTCATATATATATGCAATTTGTGACTGATACTAAATCTGCATCTAGGGCTTGGGTTTCTGTGTTTGAATTTGACTTATTTCTAGAAAATCATCAGGAGTTTTCAGTCTTCTGTAAATATCATAACAATAAGCTAAGTTTAGAAAAGGTTAAAAGATCTGAAAGGAAAAGAAAATAATTGAGGTCAGCTTTATTCTGTCTTTTAGTTCTTGTTTCTCCCTCACCTCTGGACTTGGCCAGAACCTGTGCAGGGGGGAGGTATGCAGAACCAGGGATGGGGACAACGGGGTAATGCAAGGCGAATTTCCAATTCTTTGCCACCACAAAAAGAGAGCTGCTATAAATACTTTTGTACGTATCAGTCCTTTCCCTTTTATTTAATCTCTTTGGGATGCAGACCTGGTAGCGGTATTGTTGCATCAGTTTTATAGCCCTTTGGGCATGGTTCCAGATTGTTCTCCAGAATGGTGGAACTAGTTCATTACTACACCAAAAGTTCATTAAAGTACCTATTTTCTCTTATCTCCTCAAGCATTTGTCATTTCTGACATATGAGGTGGTATCTGAGTTATTTCATTTTCACATTCTCTAATCAGGAATGATTTAGAGCATTTTTTCATATGACTATAGATAGCTTTGAGTTCTTCTTCTGAAAACTGCCTGTTCATATCCTTTGACTATTTATTAATTTTTTTTTATAAATTTGACTCAGTTCCCTATTTATTTGAGGAATGAGATCTTTATCAGAGAAACTCATAATGTTTTTTTATATTATTTCATTGTCTATGGTACCTTTCAGCAAAATGTAGTTTAACTAATTATCTCTTTTAATTAGGTTTACTTTTGCTTTGTCTGAGATTCTGATTGCTATCCCTATCTTTTTACTTCAACTGAAGCAGAATAGATTCTGCTACAGACCTTTATTTTAATTCGGTGTGTGTCTTTCTTTTTCCGATGTGTTTTTTGTACACTACATATTGTTGGATTCTGGTTTCTAATTCATCCTGCTATATGCTTCCATTTTAAGGGTAAGCTCATCCCAATCACATTCACTTATGATTACTATGCATTTCCCTCCATCCTATTTTCTTCTGCTTATCCTCTCTCTCTCTCTCCTTTTATTCTGTCCCTCCTCAAAAGTCTGTTTTGCTTCAACCACTGCCTCCCTTAATCCTCCCTCTCTTTTGTCATCTCCTCAGATTTCTTATCCCCTTCCCCTCCTATTTCCCTATTAAGCTAGATTTCTATACCCAATTTGTGTGTGTGTATTTATATGAAAAATTTTTCACTCTTTGATCCAGTTTCAGCGAGGTTCAAGCATTGCCTGTCACTCATCACTCTCCATTTCCCCCTGTCCTATAAAAGCTCTTCCTTGAGTGCCTCCTTTATTTTAGAAAAATTTCCTCTTTCTGTCTCTCCCTTCGCCCCCCCCCCCCCATCTCCCAGTTCATCCCTCTTTCTCACCCTCACATTTATTTTTTTGGAGATTATCCCAACATACTCAACTCATATCCATGCCCTCTCTATGTAGATTCCTTCTAACTGCCCTAATAATGATACAGTTCTTAGCAGTTACATGTCATCTTCCCATACAGGAATGTAAACAGTTGAACTCTATTGAGTTCCTTTTGATTATTCTTTCAATTTTACTTTTTTATGTTTCTTTTGAGTCTTCTGTATGAATGGCAAATTTTCTGTTTAGCTCTGGTCCTTTTATCAGGACTGCTTGGAAGTTCTCTCCTTCTTTTCCCCTTGAAAACTGTGTGTGGGTTCATCCTTCATTGCTGAAGAAGACCCTGCCATCAGAGAAATGATGATACTACTTGTATTTGACTTTGTTTTGAGTGAGGGAGGGCTGTGCAGGTCACCAGCCTCGTTTCTCCTCCAGAGTCATCTGAATCCAGTGACCAGATATTCATCAGGATGACTGGAGGTGACCCAGGATGAGGCAATTGGGGTTAAGTGACTTGCCCAAGGTCACGCAGCTAGTGAGTGTCAAGTGTCTGAGGTGAGATTTGAACTCAGATCCTCCTGACTCCTGCACTGGTGCTCTATCCACTGCACCAATTACACTCATTTTTGCTGGGTAGATTATTCTTGATTATAATGGTGACTCCTTTACCTTCTGGAATGTTGTATTCCAAATTCTCCACTCTTTTAACATGGAAGCTACTAAATCATGTGGGATCCTACCTGTGGCTCCAAGATATTTGAATTGTTTCTTTTTGGTTACTTAAAATATTTTCCCCCTTGACCTGGGAGCTCTGGAATTTGGCTATATTATTCTTGGAATTTTTCATTTTGGGCTCTCAGGTATCAATTGGTTTTAATTTTTAATTTTAAATTTTCTTTTACCCTCTGGATCCAAAATATTGGATCAGTTTTTATAATTTCTTTTTTTTTTTTTTTTTTTTTTTTTATTTATTTATTTATTTATTTTACATTCATTTTCACAAATTTTTGGGTTCCAAATTTTCTCCCTTTTTCTCCCCTCCCCCCACCCCAATACCCCAAGCAATCTAATTTTCCCTATCTCCAATCTGTCCTCTCTTCTGTCATCCCTCCCTTCCCTTGTCTCTATCTTCTCTTTTCTCCTGTAGGGCCAGATGACTTTCTATTCCTCATTAACTGTATGTCTTCTTTCCTAGTTGCAACAGCAATACTAAACAATTGTTCCTAAAACTTTGAGTTCCAAATTCTCCCCATCCCTCCCTCCCCACCCATTCCCTTTGGTACGGCAGGCAATTCATTATAGGCCATATCTGTGTAGCTTTGCAAATGACCTTCCTGATAGTCGTGTTGTGTAAGACTAACTGAATTGCCATCCCTCCTCACCTGCCCCTCATTGTTTCTCTTTGATCCTGTCCCTCCCCAAGTGTTGACTTTCAATTACTCCCTCCTCCCTTTGCCCTCCCTTCCATCATCCCCCCCCAATATCTCCTTCTCCCCCGCTTTCTTATACTGTAAGATAGGTTTTCATACCAAAATGAGTGTGCATTTCACTCCTTCGTTTAGTCAAATGTGATGAGGGTAAACTTTTGTTTGTTTGTTTGTTTGTTTTTGTTTTTTTTTTTTTTTCTTCAGCTCTCCTCTTTTTCCTTCCATTAAAAACATCTCCTACTTGCCTCTTAAATGACATATAGTTACCCCCTTCCATTTCTCCCTCTTTCCTCTCACTACATTTCTCTCTCATCATTTACCTTAATTCCTTTTAAGGTATGGTCCCATCCTATTCAGTTCAATCTGTGCTCTCTGTCTCTGCATGTGAATGCATGTGTGTATGTGTGTGCATGCGTGTACATGTGTATGTGTGGTCCCACCAACCACCCAGATACTGAAAAGTTTTAAGAGTTAGAAATATTGTCCTTCCATGTATGAATGCAAACAGTTCATTTCTGGTAAGTCCCTTAATACTTCTCCTTGCTATTTACTTTTGCATGCTTCCTCTCAGTCTTGTGTTTGAAAGTCAAATTTTCTTTTCAGCTCTGGTTTTTTCATCAAGAATGATTGAAAGTCCTCTGTTTCATTGAAAGACCATATTTTCCCTTGAAATATTATACTCAGTTTAGCCGGGTAGGTGATTCTTGGTTTGAGTCCTAGTTCCTTTGCCTTCTGGAATATCCTATTCCACGCCCTTCGATCCCTTAATGTAGAAGCTGCTAGATCTTGGGTTATCCTGATTGTATTACCACAGTACTGGAATTGTTTGTTTCTGGCTGCTTGCAAGATTTTTTCCTTGAGCTGGGAGTTCTGGAATTTGGCCACAATGTTCCTAGGAGTTTCTCTTTTTGGATCTCTTTCAGGTGGTGATCGATGGATTCTTTCAATACTTATTTTGCCCTCTGGTTCTAGAATGTCAGGGCAGTTTTCCTTGATAATTTCATGCAAGACGATGTCTAGGCTCTTTTTTTGATCATGGCTTTCAGGTAGTCCCATAATTTTTAAGTTGTCTCTCCTTGATCTATTTTCCAGGTCAGTTGTTTTTCCCATGAGATATTTCACATTCTCTTCCATTTTATTGTTCTTTTGGTTTTGTTTGGTGATTTCTTGGTTTCTCATAAAATCATTAGACTCCATCTGTTCCATTCTAATTTTGAGAGAACTATTAAATTCAGTGAGCTTTTGAGCCTCTTTTTCCATTTGGCTCATTTTGCTTTTGAATGCATTCTTCTCCTCATTGGCTTTTTGAACCTCTTTTGCCAATTGAGTGAGCCTATTTTTCAAGGTGTTAATTTCCTCAGCATTTTTTTGGGTCTCCTTTACCAAGATATTGACCTTTTTTTCATACTCTTCTTGCATCTTTGTCATTTCTTTTCCCAGTCTTTCCTCCACCTGTCTAACTTGCTTTTCAAAATCCTTTTTAAGCTCTTCCAAGGCCTGAGCCCACCCAACACCCCCCTGGGGTGTCTGGGGTACTGAGGCCCCGCCCTCCACATCTTTCCCTGATGGGAAAAATACGTTCTCGTCCTCCCCATCAGATCCGAAGGTTGGGATCATTTGCATTTGTTGGAAAAAACTCTCTAAAGTCTTATTTTTCTTCCCCTTTCTAGGCATTTTCCCAGCCAGTTACTTGACTTCTGAGATTCCTTTCCACCCCCGCCTGGATCTAGTGCTTGGCCTCTGAGATTTAAATGGGCTTTCCTCCTGCTGGCTGTCAATCAGTGAGCTTTAGTTCAGGTGCTGGGGCGGGGCCAGGGCTGTCTCCGAGACTCTGATCCCTCGGAGGGGGGGGGGGGCTTTATGCAGAGACTCTCAAGAATGGAGCGGGTGGGGGCGGGGTGGGGGGCCCGCCTCCCAATCTCAGCTCCCTTGGGGGTCCCGAGCAGAAGTCTTCAGCAACAGAGCGGGCTGGGGGCAGGGCCGTTTCCCAGGCTCAGCTCCGTCAGGTTTTATGCGGGAATCTTCCGTAATGAAGATCCCGCCTGCAGCTGGGGGATTCCTGAGTCCCGGGCCGCTGCCGCCTCAGCCCCAGCCCACGCCTCTGCCGCCACCGCTTCCTGCCCCCGTCCCTGCCGCCGCCGCTTCCTCCCGAGGGGGCCCGAGTCACAGACACCCTGCTTCCCCTCTCCTTCAGCCCGGCCTCTCTCACTGACCTGCTTCTGTGGGCGGAGGGACTTTCCCGGCTGCTTCAGCTTCCGTCTCTGAAGCCTGCTCCGATCCGCTTCTCTGAGGCCTCGGCCAGGGCAGCGCTGGGGGTCGGGTTTACTCTCCGGGGCGCGCCGGACCCTGGGGATGGGTCTTGAGGGCTTCCTGGGACGGAAATCTCCTCCACTCTGCCTCTGCACACCTTGCACTCACCCAGAATCTATGGGGGACTCTTTCTACACCAATTCCATGGGCTTTGGTTTCGGAGCTCGTAAACGTGCGTCCTTCTACTCCGCCATCTTGGCTCCGCCCCATAATTTCTTGATATATAATATCTATCAACCTTTTTTTTGATAATAGCTTTCAGGTAGTTCAATAATTCTTAAATTATGTCTCCTTGATCTGTTTTCCAGGTGAGTTCTTTTTCCAACAAAATATTTCACATTTTCTTTTGTCTTTTCATTATTTTGACTTTGTTTTATTGTTTTTTAAAGTCTCATGGAGTCAGTTTCCACCTGCACAATTCTAATTTTTAAGTTATTTTCTTTTTCCACTTGGCCAATCCTGCTCTTTAATGAATTCTGTTTTTCAGTGCAGGGTCTGGTCTCATTGATTGGACAGCAATAGATCCCAGCCCCAAAACCACTTAATGCTTATTTTTAGACCCTCCTGACTCATTGTGAATGTAAATATTGACTGTTTCCCTTTTTGGCCAGCAACCTTGAGGGTCTTCCCCTCCCAGTTAGATTTTTATTTTTTTTTGGATTAAAGGGGCCATCCTTTGACTCACTTCTTAAACAGGCCTATTTATTGAATGGGTGTTGCCTCACTCAAGGTGAGAGCTCAGAAAGACCTTACTCAGAAAGACCAAGGTCTCCCATTTCAGCCTGGGCCATCTCCAGTTGCCTTGATCTATATCTGGCCACTGGATTCAGATGATTCTGCAGGAGAAAGGAGACTGATGACTTTGAACAGCCCTCCTTCACTCAAATCCAGTTCATGTTTCTGATGTCATGATCCTCTTTAAGAAAGAATGACAAATCACAACTACACAATTCTGTTTTTAAAGGAGTTGCTTTCTTCACTGAATTTTTTTTTTTTTGCTTCACCATTAAGCCAATTCTGTTTTTTAAGGGGTTATTTTTTATGCCTCTTTCACAAAGCTTTTAAATTTCTTTTTATAATTTTTTTGCATCACTCTCATTTATTTTCCTCTACCACTCTTATCTCTTTATTTAACTCTTCCAGGAAGTCTTGCTGGTCTTGGGTCAAAATAGCATTTTTCTCTGAGACTTTACTTATAGCTGTTTCCATACTGTTGTCTTCTAAGTTTCTCTTCTGATCTTCCCTGTCACTGTGCTTTTTATGGCCAAAGTTTTTTCTGATGTTGTTGTTTGCTTATTTTCCCAGCTTATTTCTTGATGCTTAACTTTATGTTAAAGTTGGGTTCTGCTCACCTGGGGATGGGAAGGCCAAGCTTCGGTCTTTTCTGTTCTGCTGTTTTCAGAACTAGTGCTAGAATACTGCAAATTTTTGGTGTTTCCAAGGTGGTTTGATCCAGGGAGAGGTGTGGTCACTGCCCTCCTGGTCTGTACTCTGATATTTTCCATGGAAGACCCCTTGCTTTCCTGCAGCCTTAAGTACTAATGTCCCAAATCCTACAATCCTTGGCTTCAACCAAAAACTCGTTTGATACTTGCTTTGTAGCTATCCTCCACTGCTGCCAACCTGCATGACTTGGGACTATACCACCTGAAATGACCTTTTGTCCATCTTTATTCCCTTTGAACCTTGCCTGGCTTCCTTTAAGATGAATCTCAAGTAGCACCTCCTGCATGCTTTTTTCCTGTTCCTCCTCCTACTAGTTCCCTCTCTTTCAAATTGCTTTGTACTTCTTTTTATTTATTCATACTTATTCAATCAATATTTATGTTATATAGTTAGTTCTACTATAATTCCTAAAAAATTCACCTTGATGTGCTAAATTGTGCAATAAAAACCATAGGGCTTATGGGAAGAAAGGATTGGGTGCATGCTACTCAAAAATTTCATTGACAACAAAACAAAACCCAAAGCAGTAAACAAATCCTAATGATAGAAACCTAACGAAAATGGCAGAATGGTTTTGCATATGTTACACAGTTACGAAATATATAAATAATTCTGTGATCAACAGTGAATGAGTTAGCTATTCTGAGTAATACAATGATCCAAGATAATTCTATAAGCCTTATGATAAAAAAAACACTATCTCCAGAGAAAGAATTTGTGGAGTCTGAATGTAGATTAAAGCATACTATATTTTACTTTCATTATTATTCTTGGGTTTATTTTATTTTGTCTGTGTTTTTTTTTTTCTAATACAGCTAATGTGGAAATGTTTTGCTTGACTGCACATGTATAATCTATATCAAATTGTGTGCCTTTTCAAGGAGGGAAGACAGAGGGAGTGGATTTGGAACTCAAAATTCCAAAAACTGAATGTTAAAATCTTTTGTTTTCAAGTAATTGAGAAAAAATAAAAATAAACAACATAAAAAAAGAAATGTACCAGTGCTGCGATAAGTAGTAGTAGTGTTCTCAACCTCCCACTGCTTGGCCTGTACCCTAATTCTCATTGGGTGGTGCTGGAATCCCTGGGAAAGTGTGTTGGGGTATAGTTTGTGGGTAAGGAAGACCCATCACCCCCTACCCATAGCTCCTGCTGCACCAGAATATAATCAATATGGCACTTTACCTTGACAAAGACTTGAAGTTTGCTTGTGAAAGTGGACATCCAAACTTTCCAGTAGTCTACCACCACCTTTCTCCACAACCTCTTTTTCTTCTTTCCAGAAAATAGCTCCTGCCAAATCCCTAGGTGGGAAAAGACTATCAGCAAGGCCCTCTGGGTTTGGGCCAGCCCAGAGGTGTACTGGGGGAAAGGGGACGCTGGAGATAATTGAGGAGCCTCCTCTTTCCCACCTCCCCACCTTTCTATCATGTGGCCCCAGAGAAAGCCTAGCACCTGCCCAGCCATTGTCAGACAGCTTTCTGCTTTCTCACTGTTTCTTGAGGATGACACTGTACCAAAGCAAAAGCTGAATCTGAGTTTTGCTCAAACTGTTCCCCAAATTACCAATCACATTGGAGCAAGTCTGTATTTTCAAAATTAATATTAGAGCAGAACTGACTGCATATTATATGTGAACCTGTCTCTACCGTTAAAATGTAATCTTCTTGCACGTAAGCTTGTTCCATTCTCTACACTTGTATTCCTAGCACCTAGCACAGGGTCTGGAAAGTAGTTAATGTTTAATTAATGCTTAGTTTCATCATCTATAAAATGGGGGTCATAATATACTGCTTGCTGCAAAGCTTTGTTATGAGGTAAGTGCTAATAAATTATAATTACTACTCGATGGCCACTTCTGCTTGTAAGCTTTTTTGTTGTTCACATTTTCATTAAGCAACTGAGGTTAAGTGACATGCTCAGGGTCATCCAGGTAGTAAGCATCAAGCATCTGAGGCCACATTTGAACTCAAGTCCCGCTGACTGCAGGGCCAGTGCTCTATCCACTGCACCACCTAGCTGCCCTGACCTCTACTTTTTCTCTTCCTTATACTCTGCTCCACCTTCAGGGCTGTTGCTTTACCCCAGGCTATGTTGTTTGCACTCTTCTCTTTTTTCTCTTGGCAGTCTCATTTGTTTCTATGACTTCAACACCATCATTACATGGATGACTCTCAGCTTAATATCTCCAGGCATGGCCTGAGCCCCAAACTTCATTTGCAACAATGTGCTCGGCATTTTCATCTGAATGTTCTCACCAACAGCTCAATCTTAACAATTCCAATGATTTTCTTCCTTCCAAAACCTCCCCCTCTTCTTTTACTCTTTCTTTTAGTAGAAGCAGCTTTTCCCTGTCATCTGGGTTCCAAAATCCCCTTACCTTTATCTCCCACATCTAACCCTCTACCAAGTATCATTAATTCTACTTTCTCAATACTTCTCCTTTCCACTTTCACAGTCAGAATTCTAGTTCAAATTCTTATTACTTTTCACCTCAGTCATAATCATAGCATCCTAACAGGTCTCCATACTGATCTCCTCCCTCTCCAATCCACTTCTTCACAAGATTACCCAAATAATGATTTCATACAAAGATGTGATCTTCTCTTTCCTTTTTAAAAAATAAACAAACATACCATCCATTGGCTTCCCCAATACCTACAGAATAAAATATAACCCCCTTAACTTAGCATGCAAGGCATTCCACAATTTAGCTCCAACTTATTTTCCTAGTTTCTGAAGTGAAACGTAATATACCTACTTATCACCTATGGTGGCATAAGGAATGGAGTGCCAGGCCTTGAGTCAGAAAGACTCATCTTCCCAAGTTTAAAACTAGTTTCAGACACTCACTAGCTGTGTGGCCCTGGGCAAGTCACTTAATCATGTTTGCCTCATTTTATTCATCTGTAAAATAAGCTGGAGAAGAAAATGGCAAATCATTTTGCTGTCTTTGCCAAGAAAACCCTAGATGAGGTTGTGAAGAGTTGGATACCACTGAACATGTCTTTCTAGTATTAATTCACAGTATTCTGTACTATACCCAAATTAGATGAATTATTTGTTGGCCAATTTTGCCCTGTCTCCTGCCTGTCTACATACGTACTCACCTTGTGTCAAGAATTACCTCTTCTTCTATATCTACTTAAATTTTTCTCTTTAAAGACCCAATTCAGATACCACAATGTCCACAAAACTTTTGCTGATTTCCCCAGCTAAAAAGTAGTCCTTTTCTCTGTATTTCTGATGCTTTCTGAGCCGTTGACAATTTTCTAACTTGTAATTTGTTTGAGTCTCTTTCTCCTAATTAGATTGTGAACTCTGATAGGATGAGGACTATGCTATTTTGTATACCTAGCCCTTAGTTAAATATCTTAACAAATACTTTTAACAAATGTTTGAATTGATGTGAACTGACACTCTACCTTGGGAGTTGGATTTCACCTTCCCACTCCCAAACACAAAGAGCCAGAGATTTCCTGGGGGTTCTCTGGAAGGAAGGATGAGGAAGAGAGGCCTCTGTCATCAACTACTGCTAGGCAGTAAAATGTACCAGATCAAAGCTTTGCTATCTGTTATCTTGCTGTGCTAAAAAAGAAAATCAAAAGCTTGAAAGGAGTCCTCTATACTTTTTTATTTGTATCATTAATGTTCTGGGGTTCTTAGTATTGGAGAAATATCTCTATAAGCTTGGTGAATTTTTTAACCATCATCATTTGAGAGTTTAGCTGGATGTAGTGGATAGAGGGTTGGCCTCAGGATTAGAAAAAACTGTGTTCAAGTATCACTTCTGACACCTACTTGCTGTGTGGTCCTGGAGATGTCACAGCTTCTGGTAGGGCAGATTTTCTAAGCTGCTTTTTAATGCTGCATACAGAGAAGGTGTAGATCTGCTTTAGAAAACAGAATTTCCTTGTCTAGAAGTTCCTATTCCAATGAAATCACAGCCTCAAGCCCTTTCGTAATCATTTTAATACAGGGTATACTCAAAGTCTTAGTGCAGTTTTAAGCTAATAAAGCTCAAAATTCTAAGGTTTTGGGGAACCCCTGTGTGTGTATATATGTGTGTTCATCCTTTGTTGCCGAAGAAGAGAAATGATGACATGACTTACACTTGACTTTGTTTTGAGTGAGGGAGGGCTATGCAGGTCACTAGCCTCACTTCTCCCCCAGAGCCATCTGAATTCAGTGACCAGATATTCATCAGGATGACTGGAGATGACCCAGAATGAGGCAATTGGGGTTAAGTGACCTGCCCAAGGTCATACAGCTAGTGAGTGTCACGTGTCCGAGGTGAGATTTGAACTCAGGTCCTCCTGACTCCTGCACTGGTGCTCTGTTCACTGCACCACCTAGCAGCCCCCCTATGTACATAATTCTACTGCTGAACTCAAGAGCCCTGGGTTCTAGGTTTGATTCTGTCACTATGTGAATTTGGGCAAGTTACTCCTCCTTTGTGGGCAACTATTCCCTCATTTGTAAAAGCCTTCCCTCAGATATTATTATTTTTTTAATTTATTCCGTACACAGCTTGCTTTGTATATATTTGTTTGCATGTTGTCTCCAGCCTTCCACCCCCTCATGAGATGACTCCAGGCTCCTTGGGGCCACGGACTGTCTTTTGCTTCTTTTTGTATCCCCAACACTTAGCTTAGTGCCTGGTGTATAGTAAGCACTTAATAAATGTTTACTGGTTGATTGAAATGTCAACAAAATGTTTGACCCTTAGACTTGTGTACTATTAGAAATTATATTTGCAATTCATAGAAATAATTTTGATGGATTCCTATGGTTGTTATTATTGGCAATGCACATTAATCCTAGGAAAGGGATATGTAGATGAGTACCAAATGTCATTCCCTTCTCCCCTGAGGTCTTAAATCTTCTGTTACTTCCCTCTCCCCATTTCATACTTGCACGAAGAGCAGAGATCAGAAGAGGTATATTAGCTGATGTCTTCGTCTAAATAACATGCTAAATAGATACTTATTGACTGAGTGATAGAGCTGAGATGTGAACCTAGGTTTCCTGAATATTGATCAGTATTCTTTTTTATATCATGCCGCTTTTCTGCAAAGAAGAATTTCAGTGAGTACAGTGCCTAACTTGGGTCTTGGAGGCCAGGTTTTGAAGTCTAGCTCTTGGGCAGCTGGTTAGTACTGTGAATAGAGCACTGACTCTGGCAACCCAATTTCACATTGAGCCTTTAGACATTTATGAGCAAATCTCTTAACCTCTTTTTCTGTCCGTCTCTTCTTCTATAAAATGGGTATGTGTGTAAAAATAGCACTCACCTCCTCAGGTTGTGAGGAGCAAATAGTACCTGGCACATAGTAAGCACTAGATAAATGTTGTTGGGTCATGTTTGACTTCATGACCCCATTTAGGGTCATGAAACCACTGGAGTGATTTGCGATTTTCTTTTTCAGCTCATTTTACAGATGAGGAAACTGAGGCAAGCAGAGTTAAGTGACTTGCCCAGAGTCATGCAACTAGTATCTGAGGTCAAATTAGAACTCAGGATTTCGTGTCTTCTTTACTTTGGCCCTGGTGCTGTATCTACTGCACCACCTATCTGCCCAATATAAATATGAATATTTTCCCAGAGGTTTCCAAAGTTGGTGATACTTACCCTGAAGGGTGCTGAAACTATTCAGGGGGGCAATAGTAGCCTCCAGTGCAAATGGGAAGCATTGAATAAAAATAAAGGGGCAATGGAAACGTAAGGAAAGAAGAGAAGAAAATTTTGAAAAGTCATTCTTATATATGTTTCATCTATTGTGTAATGAAGTTAAAGTTGTAGTGATTATTTTCCAAATAAACACACAAAATGCAAATTATAACCCATTAGTGGTTGAGTCCACCTATAGGTCTTAACAAGCAAGTGTTGGCAGGCTAGCAGGTCTTGCATTGTTGGGAAGTCCAGCTTGCATCAGCAGAAATGTGTATCTAATGACTTGATTGCAATATGATTCTATATTGCATAATCAAAATTTCAATATAGAAAAATTCCCACAAATTTACAATAAATTATTAAATTTAAGATGTTATTTAAAAAAATTATACATTTTTAAAATGACCAAATTAAAAAGAAAACATAATGGGTTAAAGAAAATAGATTTCCAGGGGGATGCTGAGTATTTTTTTTTTGAAAAGGGGATGGTAGTTCAAATAAATTTGGGAACCTCTGAGTATTACTAATACTAACTCACAGTAGAATTATTTAATCATGCTTAACATGATTAAATAGCATGAATTTATTAAGTTAACATTATTAAGTAACATTGATTAGCTAATTTGGTCCTCATAACATCGTAAAGGCAATCATTTTATCCCCATTTTATAGAAGAGGACATACAGAAATTCAGAGAGGTTGAATAACTTCCCTAGGATCACTTAGGTAATAGATAGGTGAGATGGCTATTCTTGACCTCACGTCCAGGTCTCTAGACATTGTACCAGACTGCCTTTTCTTACCAGTGTGACTCTAGATCAGTAAATTCCTTAACCTTTGGTCTTCAGTTTCCTCATGTGTTAAATAAAAGGGCTGAATTAGGTGGCCACTGAAGTTTTTCCTAGTTTGTAATCCTGTGAAAATGGTTAAAATAAATGGTAGATTCCCATGTTTGGACTCAGACTGGGAAAGAGGTCTCTGCCTTTCAGAATCCACATCTCAACTGCCCTGTTTCTCTTATTGTAGTACTAGCTTGTGGAATGTCCAAATAAAATCAAATTTCTTAGAGCCAGAAGGTACTGTGGGGATCATCTAGTTCAACGTACTTATTTCATAGATGAGGTGACTGAAGCCCAAAAGAGGTGGAAACACTTGTTTAAGACCACATAGCTAATTAATGGCTGAGCTAGAATGATAACAAGGTTCTTGATTCCCAACTCAAAGTTCTTTCCATTAGGCTAGGCTGCCTGCCCACCACCAAAAGTTATCAGATTGACTCAGAGCCAATGTGGCATAGAAGAAAACCTGCTGAATTGCCAATCTGTGGACCTGGGTTTGCCCTTCTCTGCCTGTCAAGTCTCTTAACTTTTCTCCACCTATGGATGTAATTGGGCTAGTGAGTGCACTCTGAGTGCCTCTCCCAGCTTTAAATTTTCATCTAGCTTGCTACCAAGATCTTGACAAAGACTTGAGGGATTAAAGATGCAGAATAAGACGTACATTTTCAGGTGCAGCCATTGGAGGGTTTTTTTTTTTGCATATTTGTTATCAGGCTTTTGTTTTGTTTTGTTCCACCCCAACACTCCCTTTACAATGCCACAAGATGGGGGGTAGGGTTCAGAGGGCTGAGAGACAGAATGACAGAGTGGGGGGGCGGGAAAGAAGGAAAAACATTCATTTAAGTATTTTAAAAAATACAGAGAACAGAAGGGAGGTCAGAAAGAAATACAGATAAGGAGGGCAGATTTGAAAGCTAAAGGTTAAACTTTACTCCTGCCTGACAGGAAGGCATCAGAGTCTCCCTTGTGAGAGGCATGGTCAACATTCCTGAGATCCATGTGCCCTTGTGAGCCACGTTTTGACAGCCCATGCACACACACACACACACACACATTTACATGAGCAGCACACACTGTAACAGACTTAAACGAATAGCAGTCTTACCTACCTGCAGACAAAGAGGGGATGAATGCGGAGTGCAGTGAGACTTACAGTTTTTGGTTTGGTTTTTTGGACATGTTCAAAGTTAAGGCTTTGTTTTGATGGATCCTGTGACTCCTTCAAATACCTGTTTGTTTTGCATATTTAAATGTTTCCCTCTCTAACAGGTTTTGTTTTTTTTTCTCAGTGGTAGAGGGCAGGGGGAAGTAGGTGGGAGAGAATTCAGACTTGAAAATAAAATTGAATTTGAAAAACATAATAAAAATAAAAGAATAGCAATTTGTACATAATAGAGATCTGCAGGTTCACATCCAGTCCTTTTTTTTCCTGATGTTCTATATATGAGGAAATACCCATTTGATTTAGCGTGTGTTAAGTTCATAATGAAAATAAAAATTTTAAATTGCTCATCCATGTTATTGCCCTTAAGGAAACCTCATCCAAATCTCTAAACTCCTTACTATAAAAAGCAGAAAACCTACCCCAAGCACATTAACTGCCACTTTAAGCCACATGGAATAACATTGCATGTCTTATTAACTAGAAAATTTGCATTTGTGTGAAGATGATTTTATTTTTAAAAATTCTGCTACTGCCTGCTACGAAAGAATATGTGGCAAACAAAATCATCTTCCAGCAAAAATGCCTGCACAAGGCAATGAGGACCATGGGGGCCATGTTTGGTGAGAAGCTCTAAGCCCCATGGAGGAGGGGAGCCAGGTAATGCGGCTCACCTGGCATGACTGCTCTGAGTTGCTTCACACTGGGGGAAGTGGAGCATTGAACATCTTGTTCACCTTTTTCGTGACCCCTTCATACCACACCTCTGTTGGGAGACAATAACAAAAACAAAGCTGAGAATTCCCAAGGGGGTGAGGGCAAGGTAAGCCTTTCAGAGCTGCGCCAACCTGATACTCCGCAGCTCAGGTGGGTCCCTGCTAGTCAGTCTCAGGGAAAGAAAAAATCCCTTCCTCTTTTCTCCCATTTCCTTTTGATTTTTTTTTTTTTTGGTTCCTCTTTAAATGAATCGTGATTCTCTTAAAATGAACAAATATTTTGGATTCTGATAGTACTTGTCTATCTGTCTGACTTGTTCTCTTTGGAAGTTGATTTTTGAAGTTTCATACCAATTTGGAACTTGTGTGCGGGCATATGTGTGTGTGTGTGTGTGTGTTAGTACAGAAATTTTGGGCCCTTGAACAGTATTATTTGTGAAAAATGAGGGGGATTAGGGCTTTAGCATAATGACATCCCAAAGTAAGTGGTATCTGAAACCTTACAAGCATTTCAAAAAAAATCCTTTCATTAATCCTCAGGACCCCCATGCAAAACAGGTGGAAGTCCAGAAAGGATGGTCAGTCCTGGACATCTCATGTGTAAAGGAGGCCTCCTGGTGGCTAGGGACACCACAGCCTATTTTAGAAGAGGAAATCCTATATCCTCGTCCCCATTCACCCAAACACCTCTTTCTACCCAGAGAGCCAAGGGGACACTCTTGTGGGGGTAACCCACAATGAAAACTTTTTGATCCCTGGGAACTCTAACCCTTAACCCTCTTAAGATATTTGGACCCCAGGAGCCTCTCTCTGAGGCCATAGCAGAGGTTCCTTACTGATCTCAAATGACCGAATGAATTTTTGCAGTTAAGAGAGAGACTCTCTTTACTACTTTCCAGAAGACCCATCAACACCTCTGAACCAGGAGTTTCATGACTTGGTTAAGGCTTTGTTTCTTTCCTCCTTCCTTCCTTTCTTCCTTCCTTCCTTTCTTTTTCTTTCTTTCTTTCATTCTTTCTTTCTTCCTTCCTTTCTGTCCTTTCTTTTCTTTCTTTCTCATCTCATCCATCTCTAGGGAGAAAAGGGACCTTCCTTAGTCTCCTTTTCTGAAAAACCTTTTAAGCCCAAACTAAATGTCTAGACTCTATCTAGCAGTAAGGGATGACCTCATCACACCCATAGAGGCCAGGAAAATCATAGTATCCTAACTGTCATTTGGCCACTGGTGACACTGTTATCCAGTTACTTGTTTTCAGCCATGTTTGACTCTTTGTGACCCCATTTAGGTTTTTCTTGGTAGAGATACTGGACTGTTTTGCCATTTCCTTCTGCAGCTCATTTTACAGTTTAGAAAACTGAGGCAAACAGAGTTAAGTGACTTATGCAGTGTCACACAGTTAGTAAGGGTCTGAGTCTAGATTTGAACTCAAGAAGAGGAGTCTTCCTGACTCCAGACTGTACCACCATAGGTGAGCATAGTACCTGTCACATAGTAGATATTTCATAAATACTTACTGATCAGTTGTTTACTTTCATTTTCTACATGAGGATATTGAAATACAGGAAAATGAATTACTTGTTTTCATTGTAGGAAAGTTACCTGATTAAACTGAACGTCTCTAAAACAGGTGACATGGTGGATAGAGCACTGGATTTGGAGTGGAAAACCTGAGCTCATATCTGGTCTCAGACATTTAACTAGCTGTTAATGGTTTTCAGCCTGTTTCCTCATCCATAAAATGGGTATACTAATAGTATCTACCTCACAGGTAGTATGAGATGTGTGTCTGTATACATACATACATTACATACATATGTGTATATGTGTATGTGTGTGTATATACATATATACATGCACACATACATATAACACTTTGTAAACCTTAAAGCATTATGTAAATGTTGCTTATTAATAATAATAACAGGAAAGTGGTAGTATAATTCCAGTATCCTAATTTTTAGTTCTTTATTCCATTTTTGCCACCTAGACATCCAGACTTCTTCTCTTTCTTCTCTCCAAGAGTGATCTAATTTTCTACTTTCTTCTCCTTACAAATGTTTCAGTATATTCAGGGTTTTCTTCTATGATTTCCTCCAGTGCCAGGTGAGTGGAACACAGTTTACCCCAGTGAAATTAAACCTGTGCAACAATACACCTAGAACTCCTCCATATGGGAAATAATTCCTTTTCTTCCATCCACCCCACACCCCTACCTTGCCCCCCACCAAATTGGAGGCTCCTACAGAAAGGATTAGCACATGCTCCCAGGAGAACAAGTCAGTCCCTCCAGGAACACTTGGAAAAACTGACCTCAGCTCTTGGGTTTCCTTTCCCTCAATAAGCCAAGAGGAAAAGAAGCTACACAAGAAGTTGCCTGTAGTGTTAAGCAGGTTTTTAAGGGGTTTTCATCTAGCTATGAACTCAACTCATCACATCTTTGTTGAAGACCTACTATGCACAGGGGTATTGAGTGACCAAGGAGGAAGTGGTAGAAACCAGAGACACATTGAACAGAAAAAAATAAAGACCAGATTTAAAGTTACATATTAGACCCTTGGGGGAATCTAGTCCCAAAGGGTCTTTCTTTGCTGTCCATTTCTAAACTGTGCACTGTTTCTTCATCTTTGATTTCTGAGATTACATTCTAGGGGCACCTAGGTGGCACAATGGATAGAGTATCAATCATGGAGACAGAAGGACTTGAGTTCAAGTCTGGCTTCAGACATGTACTAACCGTGTGATCCTGGGCAAGTCACCTAACCCTGATTGCCTTAAAAATAATCTGAGGTAATCCTGGTAAGACGCAATCTCACATAAGTAATTTAATCTTTTTGGGCGTTCCTCTTCTGTAAGATGAAAAGATTGAATGTAGATGCACTCTGATGTCTGTCTCTTTCAGCTATAACATTCTAGGATCCTATACAAGAAAAAAAGGGGGAAGAAAGGAGAGGGAGGTAGTGTTAGGGCATTAGACTTGGAGTCAAGACAAAGTCAAATCCTGCTTCAGATACTTACTAACTGTAATGTTAGGCAAATCACTTAATATTCCTCTGCCTCAGTGTCCTCATCTGTAAAACTAGGGCTTTGGACTCGACCCCTTGTGCTCACTTCAAGCTCTAAATCTTAGGATCCCATCTGTGACCTCCAACGCTATCCTGCCTCCATATTTATTGAACAAATTAAAGAAATAAGGAATGAAGAAATCCAGTAAATGCTCTGAAGTTCAAGGACTGAATTGCTGGTACTAGTTAGTAGTTGAAGTAGTATCCAGGTCACCTGTCCTTTTAGCCCAGGGCTCTTTCAATCCCCTGTTTCTTTCTCCTTCAATTTTTGAGCAGACAAAGCTTCCAGTTGTGCCTATGAAGTCAAGCCCTGAGGCAGCTGTAATTGTTGTCTGAAAACCTCCATTACCACATATTTTAAAAATTACCATTTAAGAAAAAAAATGACTAAGATCTAGAGATTATTATGGAATGGAGGAGTGGATCCATACTGTATTTTCCTCCTGTCTAGTTCTCATTAGCCTTCAACACAGTTTCCTGCTTCCTTTGTCACTGATAAAGAAAACAGTGCCATGGGTCCAAGAGGGCCCCTTCCTTAGAATCTTGCTCTTTCTGGAAATTCAACCAGCGTGGCCTAAGGCTTCGTGCACTCATACACCGAAACCAAATGTCATTATCACTGTGTTCCTGAACCTAGAGAGATCTCTCATGGGCGTGGGTTTGTATAACAGGGTAACTGGCATTGACCTGGCACAAATGCAAATAAAAAAAAATGCAGGGATAAATGTTGCAATGACAAGGAAGGTGGAAGGAGGAAAGGAATAGGCTTATAAATTCCCATAGGTCACTTAGTGCAGCAGAACTCACCTTTATCTGAAAGGTCTAGACACAGTTAAGATCAAATAGAGGGAGAGGGCAAGAGGAGGAGAGGGGAAAAGGGAAGGGCTGACAGGGAGGTTAGGTTAGGCTGGGAGCGAATCTTTCTGCCCAAGATGTCACAGAGTCATATGGCAATGTCCAAGTCCACTCTCTCCCTGTTTTTTAAAATGGGGATGAGAAAGCTTGAAGTTCACACCAAACCACAGGGATCTCTTAAAGATAATGGAGACTATGGTAGTAAAATGCGTTATGTCTCTAGAAAGGTTTTTCTCTTCCTTTGTAAAGCTTATCTGTGAAATAGAACTCATTTGCTTAGCTGATTTTTTAAAAAAAATATTTATTTATTTTTAGTTTTCAACATTCACTTCCACAAGATTTTGAGTTCCAAATTTTCTCCCCACCTCTCCCCTCATTTGCCTATTTAGAAGGGGGGTCTATAGCTCTAAGTGCCCCAAAGTGTCAATGAGTATAATAAAAAGTACTAGCAATAACAATGCCAGTACTTTCAGATTTTCCAAGTGCTTTACATCTTTTATTTAATATAAGTTGATTATTCTGAAAACTCCGAAGGAGGGTGGGTAATGAGAAATGAGTCCTGTGCTGACATAAGGGTCATGTGTAGGAGAATGTCTGTTCTGCAGCCTCTGCATCCAGAGCGCATTTCACCTTCACAGTAACCTTGTGAAGGGGGTGCTCTGTATGTTATCTCCATTTCACAGATGAGGAGGCCCAGGTTCTAGGTTAGTCAGGTTTGAAGTTTCAAGGAACAGCAGTGTGAATGCATCTACCTTAAGCTAATTACAGGGCTTGATGTGTACTATACAAACCACACGGGCATATCCACTCACGCAGCAGAAGTACCCAAAACGTGCCCATGTGCTTCAATGTTGCTTGTCAGGGTCTTCGTCTTTTGTCTGGAAAACGCAGCTGCAAATAACTGCTCCCAGAAGCTTCAGTTCACCTTAAACCGGAACCTCAAAACTCCTAAGGGCTACCCTAACCAGATTAAAATGTACTGGGGAAATGATTTTTGTTTAAATAAAATAAAAATACAATAGAGATGATGTGAATTTGTGGTTTTCACAGTCAGTATGTGGCTTCAATGATCTGTTTCTTTTGAGTTTGGCACCACTAGTCTAGTCCAATAGCCAGACTCTAAACTGCCCACCCATTTCAGGGGCTATGCCATTTTCCATGGAGGTAGACAAAGAGAACTAGAGTTTGTTATAAATGTGCCAATCTTGAGTGTGTTCATCCTTCGTTGCCAAAGAAGACCATGTCATCAGAGAAATAATGACATGACTTGCACTTGACTTTGTTTTGAGCGAGGGAGGGCTGTGCAGGTCACCAGACTCACTTCTCCTCCAGAGCCATCTGAATCCAGTGACCAGATATTCATTAAGATGACTGGAGATGACCCAGGATGAGGCAGTTGGGGTTAAGTGACTTGCCCAAGGTCACACAGTCAGTGATTATCGGGTGTCTGAAGTGAGATTTGAACTCAGGTCCTCCAGACTCCTGCACTGGTGCTCTATCCACTGCACCACCTAGCTGCCCTCAATTTTGAGTAGATCAGATAAGGATAAGGGCAGAATTGGGAGCAATGGGATATTTATCCATTATTCTAGCATCTTTATCTGCATAGGTTTATGAAGGGGTCTTACCTAGTTCCTCTGTGTGAGGCTCAGAGTTAAAAGTGACTTGACCTATGGTCATACAGCAAATAGATGTCAGAGGGGAAGGAGATTCAAACCTAGACCTCAAGACACCAAGTCCAGCTCTCTTTCCACTACAACATATTGCTTTTCATATGTGGGCATGTATATGTATGTGTGTGTATGTGTATATATATATATATATATATACACATATATGCACACTCTCATATATAATGTATATATAATATATTTATATTATATATGTATGTATATAAATGTAATTATATGTATTATATGTAATGATATATTGTATCATATATGCATTATCTACTCATGATGTATATATGATACAATGTAATATATATTACATTATATATACACATCATACACACATCATATATTTATATATATATACCTATAATTACAGCCTCAGACTCTTCCTAACTGTGTGACTCTAGGAAAGTCACTTGACCCTGTTTGCCTCAGTTTCCTCATCTGTAAAATGAGATAGAGAAGAAAATGGCAAACCATTCCCAGTATCTCTGCCAAGAAAACCCCAAATAGTGTCATGAATAGTTGGATACAACTGAAAAACGATTTAACACTAACATAAACTACACACACATACACACATATATATACACAATATACATGCAATATTATATATAGTATATACATATGTGTGTTTACAAATATATACACATTGAAAGACGACTCTGCCCATTGTTGTGGAAAGAGACCTCACCTCTAATGGGTGTTATTTCACTCAAAGAGAGAACCTGAAAAGACTTTAGCTTAAAAGGGCCAGGGTCTTCTTTTGCATCCTGGCCATCTCCAGTCATCCTGATGAATGTCTGGCCACTGGACTCAGATGGCTCTGGAGAAGAAAGTAAAGGTGGTGACTTTGCACAGCCCTCCACTCAAATCAAAGTCAACTTCAAGTCATGTCATCATTTCCCTGATGTCAAGATCTTCTTCGAAAATGAAGTACAAGCACAAAACACACACACACACACACACACACACACACGGAAAGCAATTTTACATAGTAGAGAATTGAACCTTGATATTTTACCAAACTCTGTGCTTAGCCTTAAATGAGGTATGTGTGTATATCTGCAATATATGTCTATACATATGTATACACATGCACATATATGTACACATATACATATGTTATATATGTTATATGTCTATATTGCATTGGCAGTATATGGTTATATAAGTTTGTATATGTATGAATGAAATATGTTTGCATATACATATATGCATTGTGTGTGTTCATGTTTATGTGTGTGCTATAGATTATTATGGAATGCTGGGTTTGATATCTAGACTGCGGTACTCTACCAAACTCTGGACTTAGCCTTCACTGACTTATTTGGGATTGGTTCATTTGCAGTAGAGTCTAGAAGTCCCTTTGTCTAACTCAATTTAAACTTCACAACATATGTATACATGTATATTTGTATACATACATGTGCACATACAGAAATAACACAAGAAAAAAACAACACACACATGAAGACTCTACATTATGACTTTTTGGAGGACACTCCTGCACCACATTTCAGCATCTGCTGCCCAGTTTCTTTGAGTTTGTAACTTCTCTCTCCATCTCTCTGAACCCATGTGTTGTTGGGACAGTTTAGTGGGCATGGCATAATGACTCAGAAAAACCAAATGTGTGGAATAAAACATCTCATTGTCATTTTTGTCTTGTGTAGAATGCTCTCTGAGCTGAATATATGAGGAAGAAGGGGGAAAAATTGGCCAAGCAGCTTTGCAGAATTATCTTGTTGAAGGAAATAGTAGCTTAAGCAGTTGGAGTGCTCTGATTCAATTAAAAAAAAAAATCTCTTGCATGATCATCACCAAAACAAGGAAACAAGTTGCCCACTAAATCTCTAGAGGAAGAACAAAAAGAAAGAGGAATTGCACTTAATCCCTTCCCAGGTCACACCTAAAGTACATCTCCGGTAAGAAGGGGAGCTTGTTTTGTTTAAAGGACTCTAAACATTTGGATGAAGAGGCATGTGTGAGGGAGCAGAGCCATAAGGCACCTGCAGAGCCAGTGTGCCACGTGAAAGACACTGAACTAGAGAGGTTTAAAGCTCTTTGTCAGTTTCTAGGTAGTCTTCTACCGTCTTGGTTCTGTCCAAGCATCTAGACTATAATGTCAGCATTATTATTAACGTAGGATCAATTGTCATCATATTTATTTACTAGACCTATGATTCCATTGATATATGGGGCCTGCTCCTTTGTGAGGCACTCCCTCTGCCAATACTGGTCAGCGTCTTCTCTGAAACAAAGAATTACAGTTACCCAGGTCATTCAGAAGTTAAGTCATTTGGACAGGGTTGCTTAATCAGTGAGCGTCAGCAGTTGAGACAGGAGTTTTTGATTCCAAGGTGTTCCCAACTCTATCCTCTACACCACACTGCTTCTAATAATATGAACATAGGTTAATATGAACAAACTAATGAAACAAAATATTAACAAAATATGATGTCCATTTCATGATCCTTACTGTTTGGCTATGGATTAAGTTAATGTTCTCTCCCCCACACTGCAGCCCCCAATGTTTTTATGCCTTATATCATATGCCTTAAGGGAAGAATTCTCTTTTGTCTTTCTATATATTCCCAGAATGTAGTAATAGTTCCCAAAATGTAGTAATCATTTAATAATTGCTTGTTGACTGTTGGCCTTTCAGGTCGCTGTTAGATTGTAAATTCATAGAGTAAGGGCACAGTGCCCAGAAATGAAATGTCCAAAATCAAATATATGTACATTTTTTCAGTGATGGAGAGGAAGAAGGATAATTTGGTGGCATAGTGGTATAAGAAGGAGTACTGGATTTAGAACCAGAAGACTTATTATCTGTGTGTACATGGGCAAATCACATAATCTAGCTAAACTTCAGTTTCCATAATTATAAAATGAGGATAATGATAATTCTACTAGCTATCTTGTATAGGATACATTTTTTAAGCCTTAATTGAATTGTGAATTATTATGACTAGTCTGGCATTTGTCTGTCTTTAAAAGTCTTCTCCATGTACAAGAAGTCACCTTTCCTTGATTCTTGGGAACTATGGTTGTGGAAAACTCATATTGTCAGATTTTTTTTTTATATGAGTTTGTTTTGCTGAACTATCCCCCCTATCCCCCTAGCTTCTTTTTTATTCTTTTTGTTAAGGGATTAGTTTCTGGGAGAGGAAGGGAGGAAGGAAGAGGATATCCTTGAAAATACAGACTATGAAAAACCAAAAGGTATTGATAAAACTTATTTGAAAAATAATGAATATCAAAAGTAGCTAGGTGAAAACATTTAGCATTGATCAATATTCAGTACTTCACAATGCTTTTTTATTTAGAAAGTTCTACATTTTGTAGAATTTCTTAGGCAAAAAAAGCACTATTATTAAAATTTAATTTTCCCCAAACTACAAGATGTCACTTGCTCAAATTTTAAGTTGTCTCATCCTTTAGAGACAATATCCTTGTACTGGACCTGAAAGCAAAAGAAATCACATGCTAATATAGCCAAGGTTGGGACCCAAGTGTGGTTGTGAGGGCAGATTCCAGTGTTGACAATAAAGCACTGAATTATGGTTGGAAAAATAATAGCAGAATGACTTTGTTTATGACTGACACATGGAGGCTGAGATAAATCATATTTTTGCTTTCAATGAGACTGAAATATAAAGAGGACAAGGGCACTGCTGTCAAAGGCCACCATTTCTTCTCTCTCCCCTCCCATGTTTCTAGTGCTTTCTTGAAGGTGATGGAACCTCAAGACAACTTTAATGGCTGAGTTCTAACTTTGGTGGTATTGGGGGGCATGGCAGAAATCAGAAAGGTAATTATATTCATAACTGCAATGACAACTAGCATTCACACAGTGCTTTATGGTTTGCAAAATGTTTTACAATTATTATCTCATTTGGCCCTTACAACAACCTGGATTGTTGTAAATATACCCACTTTGTAGATAAGGAAATTGAGGTAGACAGAGGTATGTGACTTGACCAGTCCCTCAGTTTGTAAATGTCTCTGGCCCCATTTGAACTCAAGTCTTCCTGGTTCTAGGTCCAGCACTCTACTCACTGCATCACCTAGCTGCCTGTAATTAAAAGTGGGTCTTCAGATTTTATCTCCAGCCTTAGAAAGACTCAGTGAGAGGCACTGACCCTCTGACCCTCTGCATGGAGACAAGCAGCCTAAACCTGAAGGTGAGAAACTGGCAAACTGAGTTCAGTAACCCTAACTCAGGCAAGAGTCAGGATGGGGCAACTCTGTTAAGAGTTTTCCCTGTTCCCAAAGCAGCTGACTGTGAAGTCAAGTCCCCTCTTCACCACTGAGGGTGATTTTTTTTAAGGGATTGCTTCCCCCATTCTTGCTGGCATGGAAATCTGTAGGAAACTATACTCGTTCGTGTACAGGGTCTGAGAATGCTTCTTTATTGGTGTATTGGTAGAGAAGGAACTGGAGTTGAAGCATGGTTATCTCTCTAATACTAAACCTAAATATTACGTGATGCCTGAGTTGAGTGGGCTATATATAGATATACACACACATACACATAATACATATTTACGTATGTGTAAGTATATATGCATGTATGTATATCATATATACATATTAATAAATTGATATATGTGTATATGTATAATTACATATTTATATATAGCATACACATGCAGATATATACAGACCTATACATAATATGGATGTACATATTATGTATGTGTATACATATTAATATTTATTATTAATTATTATGTGTGTATATATATTGCACATATATAGAATATACATATGTATTAATACACATATACATATACTTTCTCTATGTATATCACAGTAATTTGCAAACACATTATAGTCAGTCAGTCAGCAAACATTTATTTCCTAGCTTACTATTTTGAAGGCACCATGCTAAGAGCTGCTAATAAGAATACAAGCAGAAGGAAAGACTGTCCTCAGCTTCCTCAAGGAACTTACATTCTAGTGAAGGAAGATAACATATGAAGGGAAGCTGAAGCCATGTGTGTACTGGAATGGAATGGTGGGTGGAAAAGGGACCTACCTACCTGAGGGGAAATGGTGAGAGTCAGGGGTAGAGTAGAGAGGAGAGAGACATGGGCTGGGCTGGTCACCTTCCTGAAAATGGAGGTTCTGGGTGGAACCAGCCAAGCAGATGAAGGGGCTCCCATGGCGAAGTGTGCTTCCAGTGTGACAGAGCCAGGGAGAGAGTGAATGTCCAAGATGAGGGGCTTGCAGGGGTGCTATGAAATCCCAGGGTGAAATTCCATCTCCATGTAGGAGAAAATCAAACTAGTTAGGATTGGAGCCTGATGAGGAAGGAAGCAAAAGTGTTCCTCAATTTTTCCTCAGCTAAATATCAAGATTTTTCCCCCTATTTTACAGTCTTCTTCCCACCTAGACTCAGGCAACAATGGGTTAGTTAATCCATTCATATCTGAGGTGTTGTACTAGTGAATCCAATGGAAACAGACATTCAGCATTCCATGAAACCCCAACATGGCTAGACATGTCTATCTGGCAACCATTTTGTTTTCATAGTATTCTAGGTTATTAATTTGGAAGGGAATGGTTTTATTTCATTAAAAGGTTACTCTAAAAAAGGGACTAGCTGCTTGGAAAAGCACAAATAACCTAATTTAGTGTATATTGCATTGACTGCCAAGGAGAGAAAAGGAAAAAGGAGAGAGATTAGGATTTGAACCGCAAGGGAGTCAGGAAAGACCCAAGTTAACTAAAAATCCTGAAGCATGCTACATGTGGATACTGGAGGAGTAAAAGACACAAACTCAGACAAGCAAAGACCTCAAGACACATGGTGGAAGAGATTCAGATTCATCCTGCTTGAACCTGAGGGGTACAACCTGGATTAACAGGTGGATAATGCAGAAGTAGATTTAGGCTTGATATAAAGAAGCACTTCCTAGAAATTACAGCTATTCACAAGTAGGATGAGCTCTATCAGGAGGCAGTGACTTCTTCCTCCCTGGGGGGTCTCTGAGGAAAGACTAAATGATCCACTTGTCGGGGTTAATGACACAAAGATTCCTCCTATGTGCCAGGGGGGCTGGTTAACTGCTGTTGTCCCTTCTAACACAAAGATTCTGTGACTCTATGTTTCTCACATTTAATAGAATGAAAAAGTGGTAAAAAGCAAAAAAACAAAAAAAACAACAAAACAGTAGAGAGTAAGTTGGGTTTCAGGATGAAAAAAATATTGTACTAGTCCTGGAAAAGTGTGCATGGAAATGGCAATGTAGGGATGCCTCTAAGGTGGGCATTCTGAAAGGAGAACTAGGGAAGTCACGAGGAAGAGGAGGACATAGAATGAAAATGGTAGCTGAGCTTAGGGAATGCTGTAATATCACTTAGATATGTTTCCTTCCCTTCTTGCAAAGCTAGACATGTGCTATGCTATGTGCAGAAATTGAGATTGTCCCTCCATCCTACCCACCTTCAGTGTGCTGAGGCTAGAATTGACATTCCATGCTGTTTCTTCCTGCTGGTCTTTGGAGACCACCACAATCAGAACCAAGGACAGTGGTGCCCTTGAAGACTCAGCATCCTGTAGTGAGTAGTAGCTGTGATCCACAGCAACTATCATTCAGGCATCAAGATGAAGCACCCTTTGGGATCATCCAAGAAGCAAGTTACTAACTTGTCATATTCCTCCCTTAGAGCAAGGACTGTGCTGATTGCCCACAGCTAGGATCAGGTCATGAGCATGAATCAGGCCGAATATCCAATCGGACATCCCTAGGGGACTTGGGAAGTGGTTGGGTTTAGATCCCAGATGTGGATAGTGTTGCTATAAATGTGTTGTTCTGTCTTGATTTTATCTCACATCTCTAGCCTCAGGTCTAGTGGATGAAGAACTGGCCTTGAAATTAGAAAGAGCTGAGTTAAAGGACTGCCCCGGCACATACTGACTATGTGACTCTCAGCATACCAGGTCAACTCTTTAAGACTATGCATTGAAGAGAAGAAGCTCATCGACATCGGCAGAGAAAGTGCTTTGGAGAAGCTTCCCATCTCTGATTCCTCCTAACCCCCAATTTTTTTTTTTTAACCACCACAATGTGATATCATGATTAATATAGGAAATGGCCCTAGGGAAAGAATCTGGGAGAATGGAGTCTCAGAGAAAAACAAATTCAAAAGACTTTAAACCATTGATCCATGAAATGAGTTTAGTAGGTGGCACAGAGTGCCCTGTCTGGAGTCAGGAAGACCTGAATATTCAAATCTTGCCTCAGTCACTTACTAGCTGTATGACCCTGGCCAAGTCACTTAGTTCAAACAGTTTCCTCATCTGTGAAATGGGGATAATAACAATACCTGCCTCCCAGATAGGATTAAATGAGATAATATTTGTAAAATGCCTGACACAGTGCCTTGCACATAGTAGGCATTATATAAAAAGTAGCTATTATGATTAATAAAATACTGGAGATGAAATACATCACTCATCGCTTTCAAGAGAGCAGAACTTAAAATGCAGAGAAATACATACTTCTGTGGCATGGCCAATGTGGGAACTGGTTTTGCTGTACTATGCATAATTAAACTGAGGGTCCCTTTCTTCCTTTGATCCTTCCTTCCTTCCTTCCTTCCTTCCTTCCTTCCTCCCTCCCTTCCTTCCTTCCTTCCTTCCTTCCTTCCTTCCTTCCTTCCTTCCTTCCTTCCTTCCTTCCTTCCTTCCTTCCTTCCTTCCTTCCTTCCTTCCTTCCTTCCTTCCTTCCTTCCTTCCTTCCTTCCTTCCTTCCTTCCTTCCTTCCTTCCTTCCTTCCTTCCTTCCTTTTCCTTCCTTCCTTCCTTCCTTCCTTCCTTCCTTCCTTCCTTCCTTCCTTCCTTCCTTCCTTCCTTCCTTCCTTTTCTTAAATTTGAAGGACAGTGGGAGGACAAATTATAAAGGCATTTAAAATTATATTTAAAGGATTGTGGGCTTAGAATCAACTCAAATATATATGATCCTGAAACTGTTTCTTGGAAACCGGGATATAGAATGGGATTGTTACACTAGCACATATCTTCTAATACGATTTCAACTATAATGAAAGAAGTAGAAGAGTTCTATCTTGCTATAGGAAGACGATGCATTAGATTGGCCCATTCATACTTTTATCTTGTTCCAGAAACTGAAAGCAACGGGGAAAGTTGCTACTGTGCTGCAGATCTTTTTTCCCCCATTATTTACTGACTTTGTCTTATGAAGTCTTCTAGCTATTTGTTTCTCATACACAACACTCCATCTCCCATCTCCACATGTTTGTCCTGCCTGTCCTCCATGCCTGGAATGCACTGTCTCCTACTTTCTGCTTCTTAGGATTTCCAGTTAACTTCAACTGGATCAAGTGCCACTTCCTCAATGGGACCTTGTCCTGATCCTCCCACCTGCTAATGCCTTCCCTCCTCAAATTTTCTTGTATTTATTTTGATAAAATGTAATGGATAAATTTAGTACCTTGAGGGCAAGGACTGTTTCTTTTCATTTTTGTCTTCATATCCCAAGCAGCTGGCAGAGTCTGCCATGGTAGGCACTTGACGCTAGTTGATTGGGTGATTGATGATTGCTTTTCTTACTTGAAAACCAAAAAAATGCCCACCAAACAGGATTAAAAAAAAGTGATAGATGGTACAATTCAGTCCACTTCTTACTTGCCTACTGATGCTGGGCTCCAGGAATACAGACAAAAATGGAATAAGTTCCTGCTGTTTAGGTGCTTGCATTGTAATTAGGGAAATGGGAGTGGGTGGGAAGAGAATAGTACAGAAGAGGAATACAATGCATATGATTCAGCCTAACTGTAATGTTGACTGTACTTATGATAAACACTCCCTCTTATTCTGACTTGGCTTAAAGGAATTCAGTGGGCAATTCAGAATTTGCAGGAAGTGATCTGGAAGCATGAGGTGTACAATGTACACACAGAAACTTCTGGGGATGTGTCAGGTTGTCATAGGGTATGTGAAAAGCTAGCTCTGCTGTTCCTGAATAGAAGATTAATTTTTGGTATGTCCATAGCCTTTGCCATTGGAAGGCAAGGCAAATATCCTTATCCCAGGTTTTTAGCTAGACAAACTGGGATGTTAGGTTACACAACTTTCACTGAGTCACAAAATGAATCAGCATCAGAATTAGGTAATAACCTGCCATCTTGAATTACTTTTTCTGAAGTTTTATCCTATTAGAAATAGCCACTTAGTAAAATGATCAAAGCTATTTCTCTTGCTCTCTTTATCTGCTTTCTGGTAAAATCTGGTGGCTTAACTCACTTTTATATTCAGTTTTAAGAAATTTTTGTTTAAAACAGTCTAAGTCACTCAGTAACATCCATTCAATAAACATTTACATGTTTGTTCATAAATGAATATGATTATGGAATATATGCATATTTATGCAAATAATAGAATATATTAATAATGGAAAGAGCATAGGTCTGGGAGTCAGAAGACCTAGATTCAAGTCCTATTTTTTGACATTAGTCAAAATTTCAGGCAATATTTCAGGCAAGTTATAATCTTGATAAACCTCAATTTACCTACCTGTAAACTGTAACCTGTAAAATAGTACTTTTAAAATAGTATCACAAAGTACTGTGTAAGTATGACTTCATTATTATGTGCAAGACATTGTTACTAGCCAGGGGCCCTAAGTTTTCAGTTCTAATTTTAGTTACACTATAAGCATTGGGAAACAATGACAAAGATTTTACTTTTCCTTAGATTCCTCATCTGTATAATGGATTCATCCTTGCTACACCTCTCTGTAGAGGAGTTACAAGATTGAATTATTTAAAGAACTGTGAGGTCTTTGGAAGGAATCTTTCAATAATTTAAGGAATCTTTATTTTGACAGGGTAGAGATCCCCTTCCCAATAATGAAGGCTATGATTCTTTTATGGCGTGGTAGATTCTCCCTAGAAGTGACTGTGGTGGAAAAATCCATCACCCAGAAGCCAACAGTGTAATAAGCTTTTCTAAACTTAGCTAAACTGCTTCTCAGGCCACAGGCTATGTATGTCTATACATCTGGATCTACACATACACCTTTCCAGCATGATAATAAAACCTGTCAGAGATTATGTTTTGCAGGTAAAAATAGTCTGAGATTGAGGGTCACTTTCACACTATGGTAAGACATGAAACCAGGAATATGAGTGAAGGTGTGGGAGAAAGAGATAAATATAAATGGTTGTCATTTCTCTTAAAGTAGGTGTAGTGGATAGAGAATTGGTCTCAGAGACAGAAAGACTTGGATTCATAGTCCCTCTGTGGCATATACTGTTTGGGTGATCCTAGACACAACCTCTCAGGATCCCCCAGGAAATGCTCAACTCTCAGAGCAGATGCTAACCTGCATTAGTAAAGGGAGACCCTTCATCTGGGAGTTGCCTAGATCATTGAAATCACAGATCCATTTCCTGTCCCATTATTGCTCCCTTTTGCCTGCTAGAAACTTAGATTTCTTAGAGATTAGTTTGAATACAAGTTTTATGTGCATATTCTTATGGTTGTGAGAGCTGTTTAAGGAGAAAACCATCTTTCCTTTCTCAAGTGTAGGCAATGAGGTTCATTCCAGCTCAATCAGGCTTTACTTTCCTCAGTTGTGAGAAGACACTTGAACTAGATGATTTCTAGTTGTTACCAGCTAGGGGTCCTAAGTTTTTAAGATCTCAAATTTGATGAGTCAACTTAAAAATATAGCACAAACAAAAATAAAGGATTAACTAGATAGAAAAAGTGATCAAGTTAAAAATCGTGAGAAAGGGGGGAAAATTTATAAACAGTAAAACTTAACACCCCATAAAAGTCAGTTATACCTGCTGTTTCTGAATTAATATTTCCTTCTGGCCTCTCAGTTTTCTCCCATTTGGAAGTAATGGGGTTAGCATATATACCTGCAGGTATAACAAAACAACAATCTCATTTGATCCACCCTTCCATTCTCATTGCCACACACCCAGAGAACTCAGTGGACTTAATCATGGTAATGGTTCCACCATGATAATTGGTGACCCAATATTAAACTCAATTATTGACCCTGCTCTAATCGCCACTTTTTTTCTTTGCAATTCTGATGATACATCCTGTTGCCTAGTGATATATAATGAGCAACATTTGCATCTATAGCCATTCTTACTATTATCTAATCATTGTTATGTATCCAAGCATGAATTCAGTGGAATACGCTGAAAGTACTTGTAAACAACACCACCACCACCAAAGGTCAAGTCTCGTCATTACAGTTTAAGCCTCAGGGGGAAAAAGGCTTTAATAACATAGGGTCAGGAAGAAAAGAGCAAAAAATGGAGTTTTGCAAGCATTGCAGACTTTCAATTCAACATGTCTGTTGTCAGTAGTGTCCTCCCACTAGCTACTTCATGCCAAATACTATGTAATCCCACATGCACTCTCTGGTGATGGGAAAAAAATTTGTCGGAGCAATTGGAGATTATAGCAAGATGGTATCTTTGGAGATCATGCTTATAAAACAGCTAGTGAATGGTAGGCTCCTCCCTAGAACACATGATTCCTGAGGTCAAGGACTCTCACTTTTGTATACCTATTCTCAGCACTTTTTACACTGCCTAGATCTTCGTCATTAATAAATGCTTGTTTGTTTAACTTGTTTAAGCAAGTTGTTAAACTTGCTTGTTTGTTAAAATTGGTGAGATTTTATTAATGGAGAAATCTGGATCTTTGTAACAATTTGGTACAATTATGGCTGGAGGACTTCACAAAAAAAAAATCTAGGTAGTCGAGTAGGTGGAGTTCTAGGTCTGGAATCAGGAAAACCTGAGTGTAAAACTGACCTCTGCTACTTACTAGGTTTGTGACCTTGGGTATCCACTAAAATTCTACCTGTCTCAGTTTCCTCAACTTTAAAGTTGGAAAATAATAGCATATATCTCCAAAAATTGTTAAGATCAAAGATAGGATCGGTATTTGTAAAGCATTTAGCTCAGAGCCTGGCTCAAAGTAGGTACTCTATAAATGTTAGTTTCTTCTTCTTTTTCCTCTTCCTTCTCCTCTTCTTCTTCCTCCTCCTCCTCCTCCTCCTTCTTCATCTTCTTCTTCTTCTCCTTCTACTACTATTACTATTACTACTACTACTACTAATAATACACCACCACCAGTCCTACTACTACTACTCAAAAGTTTGAAAATCAGAGTATCACAATCACAGAAGAATCAAAATGGCAGGTGATACAATGGGCAATAGAAAGGTGGTAAGTGTAAGCATGCTGTGAAAAGGGGGTGTTGCTTATTACCAATGGAACCCCCTTCCATTCTTGTCTGGGGAGAAGTTTCCTGAAGGATAGC
Organism: Bettongia penicillata ogilbyi; assembly: GCA_023548195.1. NCBI lineage: Eukaryota > Metazoa > Chordata > Mammalia > Diprotodontia > Potoroidae > Bettongia > Bettongia penicillata. Next base: position 5,122,138 of record JAJHZJ010000003.1, read on the forward strand.
CCTGAGGCTGAGAACTGCATGGTGGGAGGAGATGTGATTCTGGATTGGCTGAGGTACCACTGAGTTAGCAGCGAAACCTACCTGCACAGCTGCCTCTTCTCTTAGAACACTTTCAAATTCAGAGAGACTCCTAGAAGAAGTTGATAAAATACTGACGGCCTGTAAGAAGGCACACATGGGCTTTTGAATTGTGCATTGAAAATCCTCTTGGAACTCTAGAAAAGCATGGGGAGAAATTGGTCCATGCATGTCCCTTGACATCTAGCACCTGCAACCTGACAATTTAAAGAGTAGACTGCCCCAGTGAAATCTCCTCTCCTTTGACAAGGAGCTGAATGTCTATCTTATTCTTGCCAAAGAACTTAGCTATTCTTTTAGATTCCCTACTTTTACTTGTGTTTCTCTCTAATTTTTACTGATTTCTATTTACTGTTTGCTTGAATAAGTGTATTTGCTGGCTACCTGGAATTGTTTCTTACATACTATTAATAAAAGACTAATATTTACATAGTACTTTAAGGTTCACAAAGAGTAATGCATTTATTATCTCACCAGATCCTCACAAGCCTGGGAGGTAGCTATTTGTAACCATTAGCTCTCATTATCCTCATTTTACAGATGAGGAAATGGAGGCTGAAAGATATTAAATAGTTTGACCATGGTTACAAATAGTAAGTGCCTGAAGCTGAATTTGAACCCAGATCTTCCTGAGTCCTAGTCCAGTGTTCCTAACCACTGTGCTACTCAGCCGTGAAGAAGTTAAGATGGAAAGAATGTAGTATCTCTACCACATCCTTTTCACCACTACTGAGAGAAATCAGGGAAAGTGATGTGTATATTGAACCTCAAAAGAATCATACCACTAGACTAGCAATGTCAGAGTTCTGATAGATGGATATAATTCTAACCCAGTATCTTTTCTGGAGATAAAAGGGCAAAGGGACAAGAACTTTCTTCTTACTAGGCAAAGGAAGGAATTGAAATCTTTTGAAATTGTGGAATAGATCCCAGATCTGATCTCTATACATGCTACATATTGGACAGCTGTTTTTTGTTAGGTGTACACACATTTATGTTAAATATAGGTTGGGAGAATAAGTCCAAAGTCTCAACTATATTAACATTACCCCTGTTCAATGCTTTGTTTAATAATAGGACACATATGAACAAAAGAGAAATGGATGGTCTGGTCATCAAATGAGAGGGAGGAATAAGAGATGCCTACCCTGAGTGGTGGACTGAACTTCATACAATATTTAAAGACCAAGACCTCCAGAGTTTTAGGCATGTATATCCACTATTGATGTTTTATAGAAAATCTTGGGTAAAAAACAAAACAAAAACCTACCCAGGATGAGAAGTTTTTGGTGATTTTCCATCTGTACCAGAGGAAGTAGTGCCCACACTGATGTGTTCACAAATCCATCAATGTGATCAAAATGGACAGATGGATATAACATCAAATTATTCCTTTTGGCCAGTTTTGTGACAGATACGGATTACTTTGTGTTTGATTTGGCTTCAGTAATGAGTACCCATTACTAGAGATGGCCTCAGGGAATTCAAAATTGCCTGTAATGGATGCAGTTTTAGTTATGTTGTAAGTATCACTTTCCCTGATAACTTACAAAATGAGGGTAACAGCTCATTTCATCATTTTAGCTCTCTGACACTTAAATTTAATTTGGATTGAGGGAAGCTACCCACATTTTGTGTTTGTTTAGATCATAGGTCTCCCTACACTCCAATTTGAAGTTTAACAAAATCCAAACAATATTTAGCCAACCATTTCCCACCAAAACTTTTAATCCACAAAAATTGTGTGGAAAATTAAATACACTTTTCTAAGTCATGATAATATTCATTGGTAAAAACTGCCTAAAATCTTTCAAATCAGAAAATTGTTTCTTTCCAAGAGTAAACTGACAGCAACACCAAAAGAATATGGCTATGAGTAAGAATTTTCTGTCGTGGCCCCTCCCATCCAAATAGTAATGGAGACCATAAAAAGAATTCTCAGAAGTAACTGGTAGGAGACCTTCAAGCTGAGGTCTGCACATACCCATTGGGGAACCTTCTCCCAGATTACCCAAGAGCAGGGGTCAAGATCAATTTGAAGTTTCAACATCCTAAAATTTAATTGTACTCAAAAATGTCTCCACTAATTTTCCCTACCATGTGATCAGATGGTAGGATAGGGGTGGGAGAGAGAAGGAATTATTTTCTTTTCCTTATGCATTCATTATTTTTCATGGAGGGAAACTTTTGCCTTTAATTACATAGCCTTATCTTCATAAAAATCCCCATCCAAGTAGCATTAGAAAAGAATCTTAACCATAAATAAGAATTAATAAATGGAAATAATCAGGTACATTTTAATAGCATACATTTTATAAGTATCTCTTATGCAAGGCACTTATTAAAAAAGCCCTTTTTGATGAAATAGGAAGGGGTAGCAATTACTACTCATGTTTGACAGAGAAATTAAGGCTTAGAAAGATTAAGAATTTAGTAGCATGTCAACTGGACACCTGGATAATCTTATACTAAAATTGTTGCCTAGGTTCTGAATGAGAAACAATCACTATTGAGAGGTTTTGTCTTGTCGTTCTGGCCCAAGTGTGTCAGATCATGCCAGTGTGTGTGCGTGTGTGTGTGTTGGGCTAATAGTGCTGGAGGTTCTGGTATGACTACTGCTGGTGGGCTATAGAAATGAAAACATGCTTTCCTAAGAGATGGGTAGTGCAAATATTATTATCCCCATTTATTTAGCTTTATATAAGCTAGTTTCTCAGAAGTTATCTTAACCTGTCCATGTATGCATAGCATATAAGTATTTAAGACAATTCTCATACAGATATTTGCATTCTAAGTTCATTGCTCTACCCATTGCCCCAAATTGATGACCTAAACTAAAGGGATATAGATTGTGTTCTCATCATGGTGGCTGCTGGATGAAGTTAGGGGAGTTGTAAGAGAAAGGTGGATTTGGCAAGTGAACCACTTGGTCAAGGTGACAAAAGAATGAGATTCAGACTTCTGACCAAAGCCTTAACATACAAGAATGATGGCTTCACCAGGAATGGAACACAGCCCACGAAGGCCAGTAAGAATATATTTACATAAACAAAACTCAGGTCAAATAAAAGCAAACTTTATGTTTGTTCAAGCACTTGGCAATCTTATCAAGCAATTTTTACACTGAAAAAGGATTTAAAAAAGAGGATATATCTATCCTTGTCTAAATGCCAATGCAATATCATAGAAAATAAGAAGTACAACAGAAGAATATGAATAAAAGCAGATAGTAATACACAAGAAATTAAATACTAATAATTGACATTTACATAGCACTTTAAGGTTTACTGAATGATTTCTTCTACAACAACTCTGTTAGCAAATATGGCAGCTACATGCCGCAGTGGGTAGATAAAATGGCAAGCAAAGTAGGGTCTTTGACTGTTTTTGTTTTAGTGTAATCAAGTACCTTTGATTGAATCTTGCCTTTGATTGAATTAATCAAGGGTCTTTAACTAGAAACAGTATATGTATTTGTATTGTTAAAGCTCTTCCCTGCCCACTAATGGACCTGCCCATTAAGGGGAGTTTGATTTGGGGATATTTGTAGAGGCCCACACCTTTTGTTAATTTTCTAATGAGGGACTGGCTCTCAAGGGTTATGATGCCCTCTGGCTCTGAAAAATGTATAGGTACTCTAAGGTGAGGTTTTATTTTGGGGCTTAATGATTAGAAATGTTTGTTTGGCTAGATGAAACTCTGGGCAGCCACTAAGGAGTCCCCTCCCCACCTTTGAAAACCCAGATGTTGGTGCTTCTCTCTCTGGTGACTATGTATGTCGGATCAGACAGTTATCTGTCTATTGATCTGTGATGTATGTATTGCTTATGTCAGGTAGCTGGATGTACTGTCTGTTGATTTTGATTTCTCTATATTTTCTCTGAAGTTCAGGGTGCTGACTTATTCCCCTGAACTCCTCAAAAGTTGCTTTCCTTTTAGAAAAGCAGATGTAAGAACCTGTACAGGAGGCCCTCCTATGTATGTCAGGGTGCTTGCTTTTACCCTAGAGCACTGAGCTTACAATCAAAAAGTCTCATTTTCATGAGTTCAAATCCAGTCTTAAACAGTTTCTAGTTGTAAGACCCTGGGCAAGCCACTTAATCCTATTTACTTCAGTTTCCTTATCTAGGAAAAAAATAGAAAACTATTCCAGCATCTTTGCCAAGAACATCCCAAATGGGGTCATGACAAGTCAGACACAACTGAACACACAACTGTTATCCCCATTTTATAGATGAGGAAACTGAGTTGAAGTGTGTAAAAGACATCCATAGCGATGAAGCTAATGATATCAGAGCTAGTTCTCTCCCAGCATTTTTGGGACAACCAGTTTTCCCCCAAAACTTTCTGGACTCTAAATATAATATTCGTACAACTAGGCTCTCAAAAAGAAATTCACAATCAAACTTAAGCACTCAAATATCACACACATATAAAGTAGTGCCTCTTTCTTCTGTGAATATTTTGGTTGCTGAAAGTGTTAGGAAAAATAATTATGTATGGAAAATTGATTTTAAAAATTTCCTTGAGAAAAAAATAAACCAGTCTCTCAGATAAAATGTTGAGGAGAGACACAGACCATTCAGGACCAGAAGTGCTCCTGAGATGAATGTACTGAAAGGACCTCTCTGAAGGCAGAGTAATGTTAATAGTTAAGAGTTAATAGTGGCCCTATGGTGCATCAACTCATCTGCATGTGATTGTTTTCAGAGTGTTCAAGGTATCACTGAGAAATAACAGATTAAATAACTCTTTGGGGACAATGGGAAGATTATATATGGACTTTGGGGATTGTATCTGACAAAAATATGCAATTATTGACTTTCTTGTCACAAGGTAGAGATGGGTCACAGTTTATGGGCATTAAAAACCAGAGAAGAAGTAAGAAAAAGTTGATAGAAGAGTGAAAAAGGAATTATGAACAGCAGGCCCAGGAGGTTATCAGAAAAATTGCTTATTGAAGACGAAATACAGATTCTGATGGAATTTGTGCTCACCTGAAGGCTTTGTAGCTCTTTTGCTGGAAGTTATACTCAGTGGAAGGTAGGTAGCTGTGATGGCATGGGTATCCTAAGCCCTTGTCTCATGCAAGTTAGGCAAAATTTTTCCTTAAAAGGCACCAATACCACATTTGAGACTTGTTTGGCTCAGAGGTCTAAAGGCTCAGGCCGTTGACGTCCTTTCCTGGACACCTGAATACAGACTAGTCGTGAGTAGGTCTCCTTCTTTGCTGGTAGAAAACTGGGCTGCTCAGGTTAGCTGAGCTTTGTTCAGCTGAATCAACTCAAGGTACGTTAAATATCTGTCCTTGTTGGATATCTTTCTCCTGTTATGGTTAGATAATTTTTTTTGTTAATTGCTGAGTGGCCTATGAGTGTCTCATTTTGTTCTAATCATAAGCATAAATAACCAAGGGACTGATCTGAATCAGGCCTAGCCACGTACATCGTTTCCTTCCTGAGAACTGATGGACTCCTTAGAGTCTATCTTAGAGGAGAATTGAATCTAGCTGTCATGTGGAGATCTATTACTCTTTAATTTATTTTGAAGCCCAATAGAGCAGAAACCTTTCAGTGATCCTATATTGTCCTTTGGTTTTAGAGAAAGAAACAATCAGAGAAAGAGAAACTTTTCACTTGCCTTTTCTATAAGAAGCTTGGAACTGACTGGACAAAGCAGAATCCTTTGCCATTTGAAGAGCTGACTGGGGAAAGATTGCATGGCTCTACTACTATCTGCAATTTGAAAGGAAATTCCTCCCCTGAACAAATCTGAGGAGCTTCTCTGTTTTCTGGCTGAAGAAAACTTGTCATTGAAAGAGTATAATTTTTGCACCACCTTGCCAAAGGAGATTGTATTATTAAAGAGCTTGCTATTGCTTCATCAGCCCAAGGGTAGCAGGAAAATGGTCTTTCCCAGCTGGAGAGCTATCAGAACTAAAATCATAGCATGTAGCAGGGGAGTAGTTCTGCCCAGCAGCAACCTGCTCACTAGAGAGATCCAGGATGGCAAGGCCAGCTATCCAAAGTGCTTAGTTTCCCTTGGCACATAGATTTCTCTATTTATGAGCCTACCTACTAAATCTCGGTATATGTGTGGCCACTCTTCTCCATTGACTCTGTGTATTGATGGGATAGTGTGAATGAAGATTATGGGTAGATTGCCATATTTCAATTATTCCTTCACTTGCCTTCCGTTGAGTAAATGTTACGTATCCTTGCTTTTGCCTTATTGTTAAGTAAATGCTTCAAATTTAAGAGTTAATTGTGTAATGATGACTAATTTTGTATAAATGGAAAATTATAGTTCTGTGAACAACAGTGCTGATTTGTTGTTGTTCAGTAGTTGCAGTGATGTTCGACTCTTTGTGACCTCATTGGGAGTTGTCTTGGCAAAGATGTTGGATTGGTTTGGCATTTCCTTCTTCAACTCATTTTACAAATGAAGAAATTGGGGTAAACAGGGTTAAGTGGCTTGACCAGGTATGAGTGGGCCAGTGTATGAAGTGAGATTTGAACTGAGGAAGATGAGTCTTCTTGACTCCAGGTCTAGCACTTGATCCATTGTAGCACCTAGCTGACCTCAAGTTTATCCTTTTCACACCAGGATTACCCCTAAGACCCTGAGAGAGTTTGAGTTGAGAGAGAGAGAGAGAGAGAGAGAGAGAGAGAGAGAGAGAGAGAGAGAGAATGAGAATGAATTAGTATCCAATGTAAATGTAGATCAGTGTAAATGATCCATCCCAGAAAGAGAGAAGGTAGATATGAGTGTCATGTCAGATTCTATGCCAGCAGGATACATTGTTCGTAGGACAGGATTGTGCTCATGCTCAGCATATATACATAAATAAAACATGTATAATAAGCAGCTTAAACTATAGATGTAAAAAGAAGCAAGTACATGAAATGTATTTGAATGAACATAATAACTGGAGTATGGTTTTGGGAGGGTACACCTTGTTCAAGAGGGATGGAATTGAAAATAGCACTGTGTATTAAGAAGATACTTTCCCTTGAAGATTTCAGGAATTAACTCGGAAAAAACAAAGTAGAAATGATTTGACCAATGCCCAGTATAGAAGTATTATTGTTATAGGGATACTCAACAAACCATCAGGAGCAAAGGAGAAAAATAGATAATGAACTTAGAAAACATATCATAGAAATAGTCTGGAAGTATGATAAAATAGTGCTGGGTTTCTCTTTGTGTGGAAAGAAGAATCACCAATAAATCCTTAACTTATATTAATGAAAATCTTCTGTTTTAAAAGGATGGAGTAAGTAGCAAGTCAAGTTGCTCTAATGAACCTAAATGACCAAGTAGGAGAGACTTTATAATGAAATGAAATGATGGCGACCTTGAGAAAAAGTAATCACCACATACTGGAATTTGGGATGAAGGATGTAAAAGCCAAGTTAAATCTTATCTGCACCCCACTTTGAGGAGAACAGATTTCAAAGTGAGCTGAGAGAGTTGAAGTAGGATGCCATTGCCTAGAAGTCTAATGCAATGAGATGTCTCCAAAGGGATAAGATACTCTTAAGAAATAAAAGATAGCTTGAGCACAACACTAGTAAATATGGTGCCTTAAGGTTTGCAAAACACTGTATATTTAGTGTCACTAACAAATGAGAAAGAAAAGTTTGAATTTACTTAAAAGCCAATGTGAATGTATCTGGAACTAACAGGTCAACTTAGATTTTTAAAAGTTATACAAAGAACATATATATTTGCTGTTGAATCATTTTAGTTCTTTGATACATCTTGATTTCATTTGGGGTTTTCTTGGCATAGATACTGGAGTGGTTTGCCGTTTCTTCAGCTCATTTTACTGATGAGGAAACTGAGGAAAATAAGGTTAAATGAGTTGCCCATGGTCACACAGCTAGTCACTGAGGCCAGATTTCAACTCATGGAAATGAGTCTTAATTTATATGTGTACATATATATGTATATATGAATGTATGCATGTGTGTATACACATATATATAACTATGTATGCATATGTGTACATATATGTATGTATGTATTGTGTAACCACATATAAATATATATCTCAAGAGCAAGGAACCAAGTATAAATGCAAAAGTATGGCACAACCCTGTGGGGATGATATGAAGAATACCAGTGCTCAGAATGAAATAAAGATGATGAAAAACTCTAAGTATAATAAAAATGGCTTTAAAAATGTTTTTGGGGGCATAAGAGGATGCTCAAAGGAGGGCTGAGACTGTTGCTGGAGGTGAAAGGACTAGATCATCATGGATAGAAGGCAGAACTACTCAAATCTTGATTTGTTTCTGTTTTTTTTTTTTTCTTCTAAGGAACAATATTTGGACAGGGAAAGCTGGCGTAACAAATAATAGCTAACATTTGAAAACAAAGCACTTTAAGGCTTACAAAGTATTTTAGTAACATCTCATTTGATCCTTACAAAAACACTGTGAGGTTGTTATTATAGCATGAAGCAAGACAAATAACCAACAGAGAATCTGGCTTAAGGAAGACTCAGGTATGAATCCTGCATCAGGGGCTTAGTACTTACTTTGTGACCCTGGGCAAGTCATTTAATCTCTCTCAGTTTCCTCATCCATTAAAAGGAAAGTAATATCTACAGCACTTATCTCAAAGGGTTCTTGTGAAGATCAACGGCAATCGTGCAGGTAAAGCATATTATACCAATGCCAGGTATTAATAGATTCATTTTGTAGAGGAAAAGAAAACTGAGAGTAAAAGTCAAATGGCTTACCAAGGGTCATACAACTACAATATGTTAAAGATAGGATTTCAACCCAGGTCTCTTTGAACTGTAAAGTCTAGTATTCTATAAAGTATATTATACTGCCACCAATGGACAGACAGACACAGACACACAGACACACACACACATTCAGTTTGATAGGGAATTAAATCTAAAATAAGCAAGAAGATAGTAAGGGAGCTCCTAATTTTTTCTCAGTAAGTTCAAGTTACCATCCTTGCATAGATTGGAACAGGATACTTAAAAAAAAAACCAAACCTGACAGATATGGTTTGATCAACTGTCATTAATGTTTGATAAATCATGGGGTACTAGAGTGATGTTGAAGAACTTGAGGTGAGAAGTTGACCCCACAAAGTACAGAGTTAATGCTTAACAAAGTGAGTGGTTTTCATTCATACGAAGGAGGTAAAGTTGCCAAAGACATCAAAAACATTTCAGACTTTATTAGTACCCTCCTCTTTCAGCCATCCACTAAAGAAGACCTAGGGTCCAACTCTAGACCTGTGAGTGTTATTTTGATTCCCGGAAGAATTTTGAACATACCATAAAGCTTTTTGGAAGAGGAAGCAGAGATCTCCAAGAGACAACATGGCTTCTTTGAGAACCTGTCCAAACAGGCTAATCTTGTTTTCTATTTGGATGGGTTTACTGATAGATTAGGAGGAGAGTGCTATAAACCAGATGTTTGAATTTCACCGAAGCATTTGACCGAGTCTCTCTTGCTATTTTTGTGGAGAAGATGGAATGATATGACTTAGATGATAGAACAGTGAAGCATATTCAGGACTGGTTGGATGCCTAGACCTACATGGTAGCGATTAATAGATCACTGCCAGACTCAAGTGCAACATCTAGTGGAATGCCACATGGATATCTCTTTGACCCTGTGCTGTACAACATTAAAATAAAATTACTTTGTATGAAAGCATAGATGGTGAGCTTATCAAGTTTGCAGAAGACGCAAAGGTGGGTAAGATGGAGAACATTCTGAATAATAAAGTCAGGATCTAAAAAGGTATTGATAGGCTATAATGATGGGCCAGATTTAATAAGACAAAAAATATAGGGGCAAATGTAAAGTCCTAACTGTGAGTTTAAAAATCAGTTTCACAAATATAATATGGGGAATGTATGACAAGAAAAATTCATGTGAAAAAAGATTTAGGTAATTTAGTGTACTGCAAGGTCAATTTGATTCAACTTGTGACATACCAACCAAGAACGCTAATCTGGTCTTAGGCATCATTAATAAAGACGTAGTCCAGAATACAAGAACAACAAAAGGAAGAAAAATGGGAGAAAATTGTAAAAAAACTATTTTAACAGATCTTTATCCATCAAGAGAAATGAAAGAACAGCACTTTGACCAAGCATCTTGGTCCCAGAAATGTTCATAGCAGAGTTCGAAAAGACACTAAACAGAGTAAAGAGAGGAAAAGCATCTGGACTGGACCAAGACTGTATATAGAGGTTATCACTGCTGAAGGTGACGTGGTCATGAGGATGGGTCTACGTGCTCCACAATGAATCTGACTTCTGAGACCTGGACTTCCATATAGAATTTTCCAGAATCTAGAGTCTGGTCCCTGAGGAAGTTAGTCCACTTTTCTTTGGAATACCTGCCCAAGGCTTCAACCAGTTCGTTGGTGACTGAGTACATGCTAGGTCATTCACTTAAATCACTCTATTAGCTGGTCTCAGATAATAAACAATGCTTCAGTTTCATGTTTCATCCAACTCTCTACCTAAACCATCTCACCACCTTCCTGCCAACACTCCTATATCATCCTCCCCTCCAACAAAAACCCTCCTACCTGGTCATCATTCCAATACGTATGTAAGTACACACACATTTTTTTGTCTCTCTGTATACATACACACATATGTATGTACATTTATGTGTGTATATATGTATGTATGTATATATATATATATATATATAATATATAAATGTATAATGTTTGTCTTTTCCTATCATTCCTTCAGGGTAGAGACTGTCTCTTTTTAAAACTATTTATATCCCTATCACTTAGCATCTCTTAGTTTGGTACATAGTAATTACTTAATGATTTCCTCCCCATTAATACAAGATACAGAAAGGATAGAGAAGATATCAAAGTTGTGGGAAAATCTCAGACTATTATTATCTTTAAAAGGAGACCAAGGGAATCTCAGTAACTATCAAACTCTATGCTTACTCTCCCATCTATACAAAATCTCTACAAGAGTCATTGATAAAGTTTGTTCACCCTTCCCCTCTGCAAAAAAAGAGAAACAAAAGCTAGAAAGAATCACAGACAAGTAGGACTGCTTTGGAGGATAAGCATTAAAGTTATTATATGCTTAAAATGAAAAATCTCTACATAATTAAAATTCATAGTTTCATGTATAATCTTCTATTCCACAATGCATAAAAATATTCATTTTACCTGGTGTCTATTGAGTTCACAATAAAAAAAAGTAGAAGACAACTTTGAGGAAGGTTATTCATAGGGAACAAGCAGGTTTTTGAAAAAAAGGATTTTTAATAATGGAATACATATTTACCATTTCACAATTAAACTGAAAAGAACACCCCATTTTACTTGTTGTCTGTTGAATACGAAGAAAAGCATTTAATTCAATGAGGCCCAATTTCTCTTTTAGGGTTTCATTTTCAACTATGTATTGCCCATAATATATTGAAATCATTTAAGATTCTTTGAAAGATATAATCAGTGAACTAGCCCCTGGTTCAACAACACTCTGATCATAAAATTCATGGGAGGTATACAATAGGGAGATCTATAATCACCAAGGGTGTTCTCCATGGTGATGGAAGAGATCCAATTCAGAGATCAAATTGATGAGGGAGTTTCCTTGTGCATGGTGAGGTCCTTCAGATACTCCTGTTTGCAGATGACATTGTGCTGATTGCATGGGTTTTTAATATTACATAGCCATCTGGAAGAGTTCTATAGTTAGTTAAAAGAGATTGATCTGGTCAGACACACAGGAAAGACCAAGTGGATGAAGAATGTTTATTGTTTGTATTTCAACATGCATTGGATGGCTAACTTTTGGCACTTATCCGTAAGTGGGTAAGATGTACAAATGAACTGGTTGAGAGTTGCATAGGAGGAGGAGGAGGAGGATGGACTCTGATCTATGAAGTCTATGAAATATATCCTGAAGTCTATGATTTCAGGAAATTGCAAAGCTTCTTTAATGATTTAAAGTTTCCCTTGAAAGCAAAGGCCTATCTTTTCAATGCAAACATTGTATTAGTGTTACTGAATGGTAGCAAAATATGGAATACAGCAATCTCTGAAGGATTTAAAATGAATATTGCACACATTGTCTTGGGAGGAAGGGGAGAGATAGGGAGAAAATTTGGAACTCAAAATCTTGTGGAAGTGAATGTTGGAAACTAAAACCAAATTAATTAACAAAAAGATTACAATTCCCCCTCCAAAAGAATAAAACAAATAAAATGAATATTTCACACAGGGCAATGGGAGGGTACATGGTAGGTATAAGCAGGTGATAGCATATAAATGAATGAAGAACTTAAGAAAATAGTACAGAATGTCATCAATGAATTGTTTCATATGAAGAAGAGATGGGTTGGTCACATAGCAAGAATAAGAGATCACAAATGGACTGCCAGAAAGCTCCATTGCTAGCCTTGTAATAACAAGAGAAAGTGAGGAAGTCTCTAACATATCAAGTGTACTAGACTCTACAAAGTACATGTGACCCAGACCTTTCTTTCAGGGAGATTACAATCTAATAGATCAAAAAGACACACAAATTATTATGATACATTGAAGAGAGAGATAGGTGCAAAAGATTGATCCAGACAAAATGCTTAAGGAATTTGAAGAGAGAGAGAGAGATCATTTCTCCTAGGGATTTGGAAGGTATTCTAGAAGGCTTTTATGGAAGAGGTAGCATCTGAGTTGGAAGAATGGAGGTCTTTCTCTACCTTTGAAAAATCTACTAACTTTCTATTTCCTTGAATTATGTTATGAAGGCTTGAAGAAGAAGCAATGATTATGGGGGCCAGGGAGAGAGATGTGGCGAAACTGGACTCAAAGGTCTGGAGTTTTAATCTTCATCTTCCTTATTTGCTATGTGACCTTGACCAAGTCACAGATTTTCCCTCATTTTCCTCATCTGTAAAATGAGTTTGAAGTAGATAAACTGTGAGGTTCCTCTCTGCTTGAAATCTACAATGTTTTCTAATCTTTAATTACTTGATTTAATAATAGCAATAGCTAGCCATTCACTTGGGCAGCTAGGGGATATAGTGTTTAGAACCGTGGGCTGGGAATAAGGCAGACTAATTTTTATGAGTTCCAATATGGCCTCAAATACTTATGAGCAGTGTGACTTTGGGCAAGTCATTTAACTCTGCCTCAATTCCTCGTCTGTAAAATGGGCTGGAGAAGAAAATGGCAAATCAGTCCAATATCTTTGCCAAGAAAACCTCAAATAGTGTTGGACACGACTGAAATGACTCAATGGCAGCAACACTTGTATGGCACTTTAAGTTTGACAAAATCTTTAAGTATATTCTCATTTGACTTCTACCTTTAAAACCCTCCTTGAGTTAAAAAAAAGGCAAGTAAATCAAGGAAGCTTTTCAAATATGATCATCATTCAGAAAGCGAGTTGAAACCAATAATGAAAACAAACAACATGAGAAATAGAAAAAGAAGAGAGAGAAACACAGAGAAAATAGAGAAAAAGAATCAAGAAGAGAGAAGCAAGGAGAGAAAGAGAGGAGGGAAGAAAAAAGAGAAAAAAAAGAAAGAAAAAAGCATTTACTTGGAAACAAGCTCCTACCTGCCAGAAGTAGAAATAACCCCATAGCTGTGTATATAGTGTTTGTGCTACAATTAAAAGCAGATTAAATAAAACTAGGGCATAGCACCTCTGACTGTCTTCACCTTCACACTAAGGAAACATGAAAACTGGCTTGTTACTTTTAGCCAGCAGCATTTTGCTAAGCCATAGTCTTCTATCCTAGCCTGTGGGCCAAGGTGGAGTTGACCAAAAAAAAAAAAAAAAAAAAAAAAAAAAAAAAAAAAAAGGACTGTTATTTACCTCTTGGGGAGATGTTATTGACAAGAGAAAGGGAAAACATTGGAGTTTTTGACAGTCAGAAAGTCCACACAAATGGTGACCCCTTTTATCTTTGATTTTTTTTCTTTTTACTTCAATCAACTTTGGAACTTGATTAAGTCCTGAAAGATGGTCCTATCGGATATCAGGGCTGCCATTTTCCTTCTTTCTTTTTTGGGCAACCAACTGAGTAAACTTTGTACAGGGGCCCTGAGAAAACTTGAGAGACCTTCAGACCTCAGGCATTTAAAACCTTTTTCTTAGCCACTGGAGGGTGGGTTGTCTATCTTTCTCTCTAAAGGGGAAGACAGTTTCTCTATTCTCTGCCTTTTCCCCCCTCCTTTTAAAATGAGTTTCATTGTGTTTACACAGAAATGGCGCTTTGTGGCAATTAAGAGATTCCAAAGTGGCAGAGGCCAACACACCAGTAGAACAGGATTCCAACTTTCCATGGTAACGCCCAGCTTCACTTCTCTAACCACCTCCTGTTAGTCCACCCAGACAACTCTAATCCTACTTCTGTGGTTACCCTGAAAAGGCATCCAGCTCTGTTATCAGAAAGGATCTTTCTTGAACAAATATTTACCAGCGTCTGTTTTAGTTTTTTTGGGAGTGAGCAAAGGAAGGCTTGTTTCTCTTAATTCCTTTGGATCAGGCCATGGGGAGATGATGATAGGACCTAGCCAAGACTCCTAGTACTGGTGCCCAACCTGTAGAGAACTTGACAACTAATGGCCTTGATGTACACAAACTTTAAGACGCTTGGATGGGCCACTCATCACCACGGTGACTGTTATTCCTTTTTGCCATCCAATGTAAGTCCCTTGCTCGGTGTGGCAGGAATCCAGGAACATTCCATGATTGTTACAGCATTTTCCGTTTACGATAATAGGACTTACCTTTCTCTTGGTTCCATGAACTCTTTAAATGTCAAAGTGATTCACATGGGAGGAACTGATCCCACACTCTGCACTGAAAAGCTCAAAGATACAAGATCTTTTCTCTCATGAAATGGTGTGATGCTTATCTGCTTGTTAATAATGTACAGCATGTTTAACATCACTGCATTATCAGCCTGTATGTAGCCAGCTAGTCTGTTCAGCTAAAAAGCGCAAGGAATGTATAATATTTGGAAGGGATTTATTCTCTTTAGCTTTAGTGACAGGCTTGGCACTTTATACCATTATTCAGTGTCCATCCATCAAAGAAAAGAGTAGATTCTCAGGGCTTTTTAGTTTTTTACCATTGTGATGGCTACATCTTTCTGTCACTCCCTCCCTCCCTTCCTTCTTTCTTCCCTTCCTTCCTTCCTTCCTTCCTTCCTTGAGGAATCTGAGGAGGGAGAGATCTTTTTTCTCCTAGTTTTATGGAAGAGGTAGCATCTGAGCTGGAAGAATGGAGGTCTTTCTATATCTCTGAAAATCTACTAATTTTCCATATGCATGAATTATGTTATGAAGGCTTCCTTTCCTTCCTTCCTTCCTCTCTTCCTCCCTTCCTTCCTTCATTCCTTCCTTCTTTTTGAGTAACCATTTTGAGTTCATTTCAATTGTAATATTGTCAAATATAAAGTAATTTATCTTTAGTGAAAGGTAACATGGTATAATAGTAATGTCTTTACTCTGTGCTTTGACGGCTTGGGTTGGAACGCTGGTTCTATTATTTGTTACAAATTTGACCCTGAGCAAGTCACTGAACTTCTCAAGACCTCAGTTTCTCTATTTGCACGAATGAAAGGATTGAACTATATGACCTCTGAGTTATATGTATCTAAAAATAAACTAATGGATTTGGAATTAAGAAGACCTGGGTTTGACTCCCACCTTAGCCGCTTTATCTGTACAAATGACTTCATCCCTCTGAGCCTCAGTTTCCTTATCTGTAAAATGGAGAAAAAAAATGACATCTATTTCACAGGGTTGTTATGAGGATCAAATAAGAAAATATTAATAAAAACCACTGTAAAACTTTAAAACACAATATGAATATGAATTATTTTTATTATAAGTTATGTCTTTTCAAAGAAGTGTGTAGCTCCATTGACTGCTCACTCTTTAAAACTAAATGAGATAGATATTTAAAAAAAGAAAAACAAGTAACAAAACTAACCAAAAATCCCCAGTCTAATATAGATGAAAATCCTGGAGGAATATGAATTGGATTTATACCTTAGTTTAAATTTTTATGAATTATTCCTTGGAACTGCTGCTCCTATTCTGTCTCAGGAACTCTAACACTAATAAATATTAAATGAATAGATTCAGAGTTTGCCAGGACAAGTACATATACATATTTGTGCTCACTTAAATTGACTTTGAGAGGCAGCCTAAATGAGTGGATAGAAATCGGAACATGGAATCAGGAAGACTTGGATTCAGTTTTTGCCTCTGATATGCGCTGCCTTTGTGACCCTTGAGAAGTAGCTTAACCTTTCATTTCCCCAAATGCCACTTTGTGGTTAGAGGTTAGAAGCTCACTACCTACCTGCAGGGGTAGAGTGACTTTCCTCGTTGTCCGTGCCCTACACTTGGCATGGGCATAGATTTGATTTCTTCCCCACCCAAATGACTATGAAAAATTATAGCAAGACTCTGGATTTATTTTCCCAACCTGCACATACACTTGCAGGTTGATTCTCTAGAGCTCAGTTGGCCACATCTCCCCACAAAGTGGGACTACAGGTTCCTGGGTGTAACCCTGAGGGACAGTAGGATTTCTCCTACTACTCCTGGCTCAAGTCTTCATCCTGTATGTTTTTCTTCCAGTACCAATCATTAGTAATTACTGCCCCAAAATAATTAAATTCATTGATATCTGGTGATCACTTATAAACCAATTAGGATCAACTAGCTCATATAAAGGGATTGTTAACGAAAAGAAAACAAGAAGCAAAGTTAAAAAAAACCCAAAAACCTCTCCTTCTCTCCCTAAAGCACCCCTCATGTACACCAGCGTGCAGTAATCGCTTTCTACCTTGACCCCCTAAATTTGACTAGGCTCACATTTAAAGTGGTTTCTACTGCTATATGCTACTAAACACTTGCCTCACCAAGTGTACTTCTGAATGTGGTACAGCTGACAGACAAGTCAATCTCCTGCTTGTGCGATATTAATGGGTAGATTCATTGCTGCTCTGGGGGAAACAAGTAACCTCTCAGGCTGGCTCCTTCCTCAGTTTGATTTCTGGACCTCTGGTAGCTGAGATCTCATAGGGCCTTGTGCTATAAAAAGGAGGTGACCTCGTTCTAGACACAGATTGATTAGGAGGTCATCCCCTGAGTGACTGGCGGAGAGGGCGGACCTGATGACTTGTGGCCAGAAGAGAAGCCCAGTTCCTTTTTCATAGCTTTGTTATTGTTATCATTTATTGGTACGCATGCTCAGTTCTGACATAGCAATCAGTTAAAAGGTTTCGCCTCACTAGAAAGTAAGCTGCCAGAAACACAGAATGGATACCTGAGCAGGCTTCTTTCAGCGACAGGCTCCCTTCTTAGTCATCATGCAGTTCCAAAAGTAGGTTCACCAAACCTCCAGTGCCGACTGGCATTGGGTGGTCCCTTCTGCATGAGCCCAGGTTGGGCCGCATTAAAAATATATGTATTTATAGCCATGTCTTGACAATTAAGCCTTCACAACTTCTCTTGTGTCATGTTCCTTTTCTCATCTTAAACTGTTACCAGCCCAACTCAGGCCTTCTCCTCATCTAGAAGCCTTCTAAATGGCCTTCCCCATCTCATTCTGTTCCCTTTCCAATCTAACCTTTACAGAGCTGCTGAAAACAATATTTCAAAGGCACAGGTGACGGTATGACCTTCTTCTTCATGAAAATCTTGCGTAGCTCGCGATTGCTTCTAAGGTACACTACTGAATGTTTAGTCTGGAATGTTAAACCTTCTGTAATTTGGCTTAAGCTTATTTTTCTGTCTTAATTTCCAGTCTTAATTTTTATGTTACTCCATTATACATACTCTAAATTCCAGCCAAACTGTATCATGAGTTATTCCCTGAACTTGACATTCCATCTTTGTCTTCGTGTCTGTACAAAGGTTGTCACCCATCCATGGAATGTACTCCCTCCTCACCTCTGCCAGTCAGAGTTCTCCTATTCCTTCAAGGCTCAGGCTATGTCTAACATGTGTCTGGCATACAGTAGGTGCTTAACAAATACTTATTGACTGTTACACTTACTGCCTCTTCTACAATCCAGGCATCATTGTAGAACCTTTCCAGATGCAAGTGCCCTTCCATGGTCACCACTTTCTTTTGTGGATTATCTCCGCCATTAGATGTAAGCACCTTAAAAACAGAGACTATCTTTGCTTTTTGCATTTGTTCCCACAATTCTTAGAATAGTGCTTGACACAAAGCAAGCACCTAATGAATGTTTTTTCATTCATTCTTGTCTTTGTATCTCAGCCCTTGCAGAGATGTCTGGTACATTGTCAGTGCTGAATAATGTTTCATTGTTGTCAATGAATTAAATTTTAAATTTAAATTCTAAAGTTTAGTGTTATGTAAAAGTGTATTTACCTTCACCTCTCCCTGGAAAGGAAAAGATTTCTCTGTATTGGCAGCAATAACATGTTGCATTCCTTTCCATGTGCTTCTGCATCAGAGCAAACTAGAGTTGGACAAGTGATGTACTTTCTTTCCATTTCAGTCCTAACATATTTACCTCTGTAATAATCATAACTCACATTGGGAAGCATTTCTCACTTTACAAATCACTTTCCTTCCCAAATCCTATGATGTAGCTGTTGTTAGTATCATTTGCCCCATTAGCAGATGGGGAAACTGAGATTCACAGAGGTTAAGTGACTTGTTCAAGGTATGTAGGGTGGGGAACCTGTGGCCTTGAGGCTACATGTGGCCCTCTAAGTCCTCAATGATGGCCCTTTGACATTCAAAGCTGCACTTAAAGACCTAGAGAGCCACCTGTGACCTTGAGGCTGCAGTTCCTCCCCTCTTGAGGGTTAGTAAATGATCTGAACCTAATTCTTCTAAGGAATTAATAACACCTCCCACACACACACCTTGCCATACACCTCTTTTATATATGTGTTTTTCCTCTTGTTAGAGTGTGAAATTCTTGAAAACAGGGACTGTCTCATTTTTCTTTTTCTAATTGTTTCCCTAGCACTTAGCCCAGTACTTGGCGCATGGTACTTAACAAATTCATTTCTTCCTTCCTCCCTTCCTGTGGCAGCAAGCACCCTGATACATCCAGGGTGGGCTGCTCACACAGGTTCTTAGATTTGCCTTTCTAAAAGGAAAGCAACTTTTGAGGGGTCACCAATCTACTTTAATTACATATACCAATAGAGAAAAAATAAGCAGAGAAATAAAGACCAACCAACAAGGCTTTTAAGTGTCTGTGCTCATAAGCAATACATATGTTACAGCCCTATTAGAAGTTAACAAAAGGTATGGGACTTCCTACAAAACAAACCTCCCCAATCAAGCTTCCCTTAATGGACTCCACATGAAGCCTATCAATGGGGGGAAGATCTTTAACACTCATTACACTCTCTCCCTCCTTTTTTTTCTTCCTTCCTTCCTTCCTTCCTTCCTTCCTTCCTTCCTTCCTTTCTTTCTTTCTTTCTTTCTTTCTTTCTTTCTTTCTTTCTTTCTTTCTTTCTTTCTTTCTTTCTTTCTTTCTTTCTTTCTTTCTTTCTTTCTTTCTTTCTTTCTTTCTTTCTTTTTCCTTCCTTCCTTTCTTCCTTATTGCTACATTCAACTTCCCTGCTAATTTATTATGTTAGAAAACAGCTTGTTTTGAAATTGCTTGTCACCAGGCTTGCTGAAGACCAAATTGCCTAAAAGTTTAACTTCTTTTGAACTCATCAGATCTGTCATTCATTGCCATAGGGAACTCTCGGTAAGGAAGGTCCTTCTACCAATGAAAACTACAACTTTGCTGCTGTTCAGAATATTAAAGAAAATTGCAAGGTGCAAATTTGCCCAGGGTCCCAGAATCAGAGGCAAAATGTGAATCCAGGTATCCCTAACTACAAGGCTGAAATATTGCTTTTCCCCCACTCATCTAAGTTGCCTCTTGCTGAATAGATTTAATAGTTCAGTACAAGTACTCCGCTTTTACAAATGGTTGTCAGGGTTCAGCACATGTCCCCAGTTTGCTGATAGGATGTTGTTCCCATGTGCTGGTCCTATTCCATGATTAGACCAGGGTTTGGGTCTTTGGCCCTCTTGACTGGTCCCACCCTTGATCCCTGGTGACTGGCCAGGTAAGGAGGCAGGGAGCAGCAAGGCAGCTTGTCTGATCCTGCCCTGAAGATTCCAGTCTGGTTAACTCTCAGCTTCCTGGTTCCTGACCCTGGCTACAAATTGGTATTTGAGCTCTTGGTAGTCCAAATGACCTTTTGCTCCAGGAAGTGGATGATTTACAGTTAGGGAAACCTGATCAGGACAGGTCTTTAGCTCCCCTGACCCTATGTTATATATGTTAGTATTTCATTTGCTGGTGAAATGTGCACAGGTGTCCAACCCAGAAGGCTTATTGAACTTAGAAATTAGTGTAATAGTTTTGAAAATGGTTGATATTTCTCAGCTCAGGAGCACATGTCCTTTATTTTTTTTTCAGTTTAGTGATACTGCCATTTATCAACCACTCTGCTTTCAAAGGCTGCATGCCTGAATTTTCTAACATCATCCATGGGCACCTAAAAATGGAGCCAGAGAAGCAGAGGAAACTTGAAAAGCACTTCTCAGCTTACAAAGCATTTTCTTTTCCAAACTTTATGAAGTGGACATTGATGGTACCATTTGCTCCCATTGACATATGGGGAAACTGAGACTCACAGAAGTTAAATGACTGGTTCGAGGTATAGGGTTAATAAATGATTTGAACCTGATTTTCCTAAGGAATTTAAGAACCTCCCTGACTTTGCCATCCATCTTGCAACTGCTGTCTTTTATATAGCCCCTCTAATATTGTCTTGGAAAACTGACACAGAAGGGAAATCATGATGGGCCAAGAGAGGGCCAGGGGGACCAAGAAGAGCAAACTGAAATAATAGTAAAAACCAGGATTTCTATAGCACTTTAAAGTTTGCAAATAGCTTGGCACCTTTTATCTTATTTAAGCTTTACAAGGGGGCAGCTAGGTGGTGAAGTGCCAGTCCTGGAGTCAGTAGGATTTGTCTTCTTGAGTTCAAATCTGACCTCAGACGCATAGTAGTTGAGTGACCCTGGGCAAGTCACTTAACCCTGTTTGCCTAAGTTTCTTCATCTATAAAATGAGCTGAAAAATGAAATGGCAAACTGCACTAGTATCTTTGCAAAGAAAACCCCAAATGGGGTCATGAAAAGTCAGACATGACTGAAATGTCTCACCACCAACAACAGAGCTTTACAAGAAAATCACCCCTTGAAGGAAGTATGGTAGGCATGTTTATCTCTGTTTGACAGATGGGGAAACTGAGGCTCTGGGAAGTGGCTCTCCTAGGGTACGTAGCTAGTGAGAGTCAGAGGTGGGATTTTAAGCCACATTTTCTGACTCAAGATTACCATGCTATCCTGAGTCTACACTCATATTATGATTTCTTTGTACTCCTAGTTGACATAACTTTATACATCTTTTATTGTCATAAACTTCCCTCTTCAAAGTAGAGTTTGCATTTGTACAAACTGGAGAAGATTGGTGGTGTTAATGCCTACATTGCAGAAGAGTTATTATCTTGGCATTGTAATGCATTCGTTGTTATTGGGGGTGGGGTGGCATTTGTTTCTTGTGTTTTGCTTTGATTAAACATAAGATGGGAGGAAAAGTATGAATAGGATTCTGAGGGAAGGAACCTATACTTCAAACCATGAATATGGGAATCTCTAAAGATGTGGTATCTTGATATGGCAGCCTTTTCAAAATATACATAATAAGATTTCCTGTCTCTGTACATTATAGGACCAACAGAATCCATTCACTTCTCATAGGACCCTTAATCAGGTAGGGAATAGAGAGTGGGGAAAGTCACTGAGACGTGTCAGTATTTTCCTGGTAAATCTCTTGCTAATTCCAAGATGCTGCTGCACATTACAGGAGTCCTTCAGTTCACCCATTGGGTCATAGCTACAGATTGCTGAAAATAACTTTAGTTAAGTCATTGATGCTTCACCTGGGAAGGAAGGTTTGGCTACACATGACTCAGTGTTTTAAAGACAACAAGGTCCCACTGAGTTCAAGTCCAAATGGTTCTTTGTGCTTTCCAAAGGGTGTGTCTTCTTGTGGTCAGTAGGGGAAAAAAAAACAAAATGAGAGAAACCCTGTGTTCTGTTACTGGTTCTGTCACTAAATTATATGACCTTAGGCTAGCCTTTTATATGTGTGCTGCTGTTTCCACATACATAAAACAGGAATCTCAAAATATACTTTTAAAAAAACTGGGGTTACTTGCTTGCTTTCAAGGCATCTGTTTCAACAGCTATTAATGAGGATGACAATAGGAAGACCGCTGGTCTCTAGAAAAAAACAAACAAAAAACACATACTGGCAGTTTTACGAGTATGTGACATGGAATAAAAGCTACCATTGTGCAAAGCCATGGTTGACATTCATGTTAGTCTTGGCAGACAAGCCAACATTTGACTCAGCAGAGAGATTGATCTCTCATTCCTAAAGATGGAACCTCCCAGTTGGGATGGTGTTCTAGACAGGTTGTACTACCACTCCCAATGCTGAATAAAGACGAGATTTCTCGCTCTGGTGCTGCCAATCTTTTCTCAGTGTGAAACTCCCATCGGCATAAGATCGAAGGTTTTAAGATCTATTGTGTCAGCATAGAGCTGTTGAAATGGATAGGTTCAGCTCATTGAGAGTCCCCATAGGCTGGCTTTTGGCATCACCTTCTGTGTCAGATTTCATAGGAGTGGCATGTTAGTGCCATGATGGAGGGACACCATCATGACAGGAGACTCATCTAAGGAACATAATTGCTGTTCAGAGGAATAGGGATAGTAGGTATACTTGCTTCAGTTTTTTCAGGAAGGACTTTGACCTGGGGATAGGCAGGAAACACTGCATTATTTTGGCATGACAGGGATTAAGTAAAGCTGCTGCTGTCTCATCCACTTAACATCATTTCTTTCATAAGAGGACATAGGCTGAAGTCCTTAACAAGAATCTAGCACCAACTTTCCAATGCTTCAGACCCATTCTTACGCACAGAGGCCCTCTCATGCGTTGCGTGGGCTTCTGTCTTGTCTCATTGATGATTGTTGCCATAAAGAGCATTTTGAAAGACTCCTTCTAGTACTGCACATTAATCCATCACTTTATAAAGTCTCCAAAGGCCTAAAGCAGAAGGTTCAGAAACTCAGTTTCCCTGGTGTCTGAACAACTTCATGCAAGGAAGATGAGATGAGCCCATCAGTGTATTTATGTGGAGGAATATTGTGACCTCCAGGCTACAGATTTTGGGAAAAGGGCACAAGTCTATCAGATGTTAACATAAATTAAAATCTGAGAAAGATTGATCTCCTTTGGGGGGAAATTCCTCTTGGAGAAATTTTACAAGAATAACATACTGTTCTCTCATCAACAAAGTGTAAGTCATTCATAATTAGGAATCTTTGAAAGGTGACTCATGTCTTTTGGATAAATGAACATAAAAGCAATTAGCAGGGTGTGAATTATTTCGTTTCTAAATGGCCTGACAGTTATGACAACCAAATTTAGATTTTTATCTGGTTTGATGTTTTTGGTATTAAGTTATCTACTTTTCTTTAGAGGGAGTGACATGTTACTTGTGAGTTTATTTGCTGGCTCAGGAAAAAGAAAATGGAGAGAAAAAATGTAATCTCCTCTGAAACCAAAGGAGAGTAAAGACAATATTGAAAAGCAGACAGTACTGGGAAGAGCAAGCTGGCCTGTAGTCAGGAAGACCTACCTCTAATACATCCTTGGTCATCCTTGATCAAGTCACAGCCCCTCAGTACCTCCATACAACCCTTTAAGATTGTAAATTGCATATCAGTTGTCAATCTGCATCGGTGAAGAGAATTTCCACACTAGGAGTTCCCCACAAAAATGAGACTAGATGTCTAGATCTAAAACAAAAGGGGATGGTAAACCATGACCCAATACTGTGATGGGCTTAAAATCATCCTAATTACCAATCAGGCATTTGTAGAGCCCCATTACCTTGTTCAAATTAATAGCTCTATGTTCTTCACTTATGGATATGTCCATATCCCAAAATAATCTACTTCTTTGCCTTGTGAAATCTATCATTGAAGGTAGAAACATTTACAGGGAATTTAGAAAAGAAGATAAGAAAGGAATTAAGAAAAGAATCATATGCCAAAACTTTAGCCCTAAGTTTATATACTATATTTAGATCTAGGCAGCTAGGTGGTGCAGTGGGTAGAGTATGAGGTCTGTAATCAGGAAAACCCAACTTCAAATCTGGCCTCCGATGTGTGATCCTGGGCAAGCCCCTTAATCCTGTTTGTCTCAGTTTTCTCATCTATAAAATGAGCTGGAGAGGGAAATGGCAAAGCTCACCAATATTTTTGCCAAGAAAACCCCAAATGGGGTTACAAAGAGTTGGACATGACTGAGCAAAACCAAAATATTTAGACTACTCTCTGCCATCCCTTTTTGTTTATTATTCCCACTAATAGGCTAGTGGGGCTGAGGAAGTCATTTGACTGAGAAGATAGAAGAGATAGAAGACAGAAGGTCACTTTCTTTGCCAATGTAGCAATGCCTACTGTGCTTGGCACGAGTAAGAAGTCCTTTAGAATCCTTCCTG
The DNA here is from genome assembly GCA_023548195.1 of Bettongia penicillata ogilbyi. Taxonomy (NCBI): domain Eukaryota; kingdom Metazoa; phylum Chordata; class Mammalia; order Diprotodontia; family Potoroidae; genus Bettongia; species Bettongia penicillata. The sequence continues at coordinate 5,146,858 of JAJHZJ010000003.1, forward strand.
ACATTATTTGGAAGGGTTGTTTTTTAAGTCCTAGATTGGCCAACAAGCTGGTGAGAAAGGGTGCTTCCTTACCAAGCCTGTTTGCTTTAAATGAAGCTCAGGTGAAATGCCTATAAGGCATTCCCAAGGCAGGGCTGGACGTTGGCATAATCACAAATTAAAAGTCAGTTTTGTTTATCATTATCTTTTTTGCTTCAGTTTTTCCCTGCTTCCCTTTGGGTCCAGTGCCTTCTTAGTTTCCCTAGACCACTGTCATGGCTTTGTTTCACTTTTAATGCCTAGCACATAGTAGGTACTTAGTAAATGCCTTTTAAATGAATGACTAGTGTGGCAACACTCCCACTCAGAGCTAGTCTTCCAGGGATGCCCCAGTATTCTGGATCTTTTCTTCTTTTCCATTATAATTGTTTGGGTATATCTCCATTTCATAACCTGATTTTTCCTTCAGTCCCTTCCCTTGCACTGCCCTCCCTTCCCCTGCCCTGCATTTTGACTTGTGATATCTAGTATAGAGAATCTCCAGTGAAGAAACTCCTTCTACCAATGTGGATCAACAATTGTTCTGTAACTTCTAGTCTGAGAGAGTTACCTGGGGATACTGATGCAGAGGTTCACTGACCTGCCCAAGATTACAGTTATGTTTCAGAGGCAGGACTATACCTCAGGTATTCCATGACTTGAGGTCAGTGCATGGATTGATGGACCTGGTGTCAGAGATTTGAGTTCAAATCCTGTTTCAGATACTTAGTAGCTATGTGATCCCTGGGCAAGTCCCTTAACCTTGTTTGCCTCAGTTTCCTCATCTGTAAAGTGAGCTGGAGAAGGAAATGGCAAGCCACTCCAGTATCTTTGCCAAGAAAACCCCAAATGGGGTCATAAAGAGTTGGACAGCTCTACTAATCAAAAGCTTACTAGCTACGTGGCTCTGAGTAAACCACAACATCTCTCAGATTTCATTTCCTGATCTGTGAAATGGGGATAATAATAACCTATTCCACAGGGTTGGTGTACAAAGCAAATAAGATAATATGTGTGTAATGGTCCTTTTTGGCAAAGTGGATATCTCACAAAGGAGACTAGGTTGCTAAAGATGCTGGGATCTTCCTAATGTGAAAGAGAGGAAGCAAATGTGAGATAGTATGAGAGTCAGGGGTGTTCTGGGGCCACCTCAAACCATAAGATGATTGTTAAATTTTCATTATCATGAAATCATCACAAGCTACAAATCAGAGCTTGATTTATTGTTTTCTTGATATCCCAAACTTAAGAAAGGAATGGAGAAAACTTTAAAGATGCATATTAAACTTAAAAGTCTGTCTCAGTATATTTTTCTTTCTCAGACACCTGGCTGTTAAATATTTCCTAACACACTACTGACTAGCAGACAATTTTCCCTTTACATCAAGACTTTTAATGATCTCTTGAGAGAAAGGGGAAAAAAAATCTCAGAGGAGGGGCGAGGTAGCAGGGTTTCCCCAAGACGTGGAGTAGCCTTGGGATTGGGACCATGGCAGCAGCCTGGTGACATCACCCACACCTCCTCTCCTGGGAGACTGGAGAGAAGAGAGCTAAAGTGGAAAGATATGAGTGTGTGTGTGTGCGCGCGCGCGCATGTGCGCATGTGTGTGAGCATTTTAAATCTCCTGTGCTCACTCAGGGGCTTGGAGCTCTGAGGAAAACAAAACAAAAAAAATCCAAACAATTTGCTGACATGTGTGGTCCTTGTTCTTGTCCCCTTTCCCCCTTCCTTAAAATGGAAGCTTCTGGCACTGATTTCAGGACTAGACTCATTTCTAGCCTTGTTCTTTTATTCTGTTAAGAACTACATCTAGTGGCTCTAATCTTATTTCTCATAAACACCCATAGCTGTTTTGGGCTTTGTCTGTTTCTTGTGTCCCTTTCATTTGGGACATGAAAAGGACTGTTGGACAGCTCTAGGAGCTGCATGGGGTGGAGTGAGGGTGGGGGAGAAGACCTTTGCTTGAACAGGGTTGGGACCTCAATCTCCAGCCTACTGTTAGATATCTAAAAGAACTCTGCAAATCTTAAAAGTCATGTAAATGTTAGCTGTAATTAGAATAATGGTTGTTATTAATGCTTATTAGAGCTTTAAAGTGTTACATGTCACATTAACACATTTATATTTTAATAGTAATCTTCAATGCCTTGACCAAGGAAAGAGGTGGGAATTTTAGAATGACTGGTGGAGAAGATTTCTTTGGGTTTCTGGCTCTCAAATCACACTTCACAGTCAGAGACTCAGTCCCACTGTGTGTAACCTTGTCCCCCGATAATAAATATAGCTCTGTGGTTGAGATGGTCATAAAATTCTCAGAGATTCCTAAGGCTGAGATGAACCTTAAAAGTTCTTAGCAAACAACTCCAACTTTAATTAAATACTTTAAAAAAAAACAAACAGAATTATGTATTGATTCTGGGTTTAGTTACCTGAAGAAGGAAGAAAGGTGAACTGCAGAGAACCCAGGATGAGTCTACCAGGGTTTAAACAGGTATTAAACTAGACATACCTGGTTCTGACCAGTATTGGCTCTGTGACTCTGGTACAATTACTTAATCTTTCTTGGAGAAGAAATGGAGATGTGATTGGCCTGAGTGTTTTCCTTAGAATAGAGATTCTGGGAGGAATCCACAGTCAGAAGAAGATTCCACAGGGATAGAGGGTACTTTCAATGAGAGAAGTCAGGTCCATCAGTGGTTGTTATGGCTGTCTCTTTCACGAGGCAGAGCTGGAAAGTGAAACATCTTGCAGTGATGCCAGAATATGGTCCAGTTAATCGTTTAAAGGTCAAGATGAAGTTTAAAAATAACTAGGTGGTATACTGGATAGAATACCAAGCCTGGAGTCCGCTTCTTGTGAGTTCTAGTCTGGACTCAGACAATTATTAGCTAGTTTTGTGTGACCCTGGGCAAGACACAACCTTAATTTATCTCAGTTTTCTCAACTGTAAAATGGGATAATAATAGCACCTATCTTGCAG